>OZ014452.1:10080635-10813639 GCA_963966035.1 Acleris laterana
ACAACGATGCAATTAAAAAAAAAATGGGCTATTATAATCTTGCCGAAAAAAAGCTTATACTTACAGGCTGTGCGTGTGCCAGTTCGTGCTTGAGCGCGTGCGCAGGCGGCGGCGGCGCGCGTTCCTCAGCGTGCTCCAGAGCCGCGCGCAGACCCTCACCCTCCGTCTGCAAACAACCAATGTAAGGGTCAAAATAGCCATCCAACATTTCTCAAGTATATTCAGGGTTTTGAGTTACGTTCTGTATGTATTTGGGATTGACCAAAAAAAATAACTCACGGTTTTTACTTTCTCATTCGAAAGAATAGGAAATTTTAAGACACCAATTTAATTAATTTTGTATTTGACCCAATAGTTTTGTTTAAATAATTGTATTTATTTAGCAGACATTTTATAGATGACATGAGTATTTAAAATTTGGGATGGCATTTTCTAATAAATTACAACAATTAAATGATATCCAATAAAAAAAAAGTGATTGTAATATAATAATAATACTATTTCAAACTGTTTTCGCCTAAGCCGTAAGATACACCTAGGACGGCTTCAAGCCGAAAACGAAAGTCAAATATCCAAAATAGAGAAAAATTTCAAAAACTTAATAATTCAGAACGGCTTTAAAACCCTATTCCTCGAAATGGTTTTCGAATTGGAGTAATTGTAAAAATATGAACATCCCAATTTAATAATTATTATCGACTTGATATGACATGTAACAAGTACCTACATATTCAAGGAAAATACAAGAGAATTGACAAGTACATGGTAGTAGTGGAGTTGTACCTCGCTCGTGGATCGACGGCTGGAAGTCTCGCCAACAACATCGGTCTCGCCGGTCTCGATCTCGGGCGCCTCGGTCACCGTGCTGGTTATGATCTCCTGGTAACAACACATCAGAAGAACCCTTTTTAGTGCATGATGATGAGGTTTATATAAAATGTTATGGTTATAGTTTGAAAGAGCACTAATACCAGACATTCAATAATATTATATTTAATATTTTAAAATGGAAATAACATGTTCATAAACCTTTGTTTCTTTAAAAAGCTACTTTGACATGCTATAAGTTTGGAACTGCATAAATAAAAAAACGATATTTATTAGGTGGGCATAATTATTAATTACTGAATTGTTTTAGAAAAAAAACTTGTACTTAGCATCTTATGTGTTCATATAATAAATAATTCGCTGTCAAAGACTCGAACAGAAGTTCTGGAAGATCTTTGCTACTTGTTGGGCAAAAAAGATTTAAAAAAATGAGATGACGCTGTTTGTATAGCCAAATTATGCAATTTTTAACCCAAAAACTGTTGCAATCAAATCGGAGAAATACTAGAAAAGGGCCGAATCTTAAGTACCCGAAACCGACGTGCGTGCATGACTCGATGTATGAATGTGGAAGAAGCGAAAAAAATTTGTCAAGATCGTAGCAAGTGGAAAGAAGTGGTCTCTGCCTACCCCTCTGGAAAACAGGCGTGATTTGTATGTATGTAAACTGTTGCATAATATAGTTACCACTTGAACTTGGTTTATATTCCCCTGTTTTCACCTCAAAACCTATCAAATTGTAAGAGCTGAGGGTAACTGTAGGAGCTAATGACTCACAGTGGTGGTGGTCTCCTGTGTGTAGCCGGCGCGGGTGGTGAGGTCGGGCGTGGTGGCGGCGGGCGCGGGGCTGGCGGAGGGCGCGGGCGGCGCGCCCGTGCTGGGCGCCGCCGTCGTCTCCTCGGCGACCACCTCGCTCTCCTCGTCGTCAGTCTCCTCGGTCTCTTTCACGCCGTTCGAAGTCTGGAAACGAAGAAATAATTGAAAATTTTCAAAACTCGTTTTAGAACTCCAACTTTATAATTGGACTTATGATTTTTAATGAAACTTAAATGAGAACCACTTTCTAAGGACTACCGACAGAGATCGTTTTTAGGGTTCCGTACCCAAACCCCGTATCTTCACGACAAACAACAGTAAAAAGTAAAATTAAAAGGGACCTTCGCACAAAGGGTTCTGTACTACAGAAGAGTATGTGAATGAGTGAGAGGATACAGAACCCTTCGCGTATAGATACTACTTCTAAAACATTTTTCTTGTAAACAATTTCTTCTGTCAATACTAGAAACCACTGGGCCGATGCCGGAGTTAGGCATGGAAACCAGTCGGTAAACAACTGTTCCATTACCGTGGTTTCTACAAACGCTATAGTTTCGTAAAACGCGCCTTGGTTAAGCATGTTCCAAACAGAAAACTGATATTTCATCAATACCAAAGGAAGTTTACATCTTCGTATCTTACCCTGGTCCTTTCCTCCTGAATATCCTGGCGCTGTCTCGTGCGCTGGTCTCTCTTGGCGCTCAGCTGCTCGCGCGCCGCCTGCTCCCTCTGAACTTCGGCCTCAATGCGGTCCAACAGCAACTCCTCAGCTTCGGGGGTCATCGACATCAGGGATACAGCCATATCGTCCTTGGATTGCATGGACTGAAGAAAATAAAGACGATAAGTGATGAAATACCAAAAATCAAAGTTACTTATTTATTAATTAATTCTTATTTATTATGAAAATAAGATGAAATTAGATGGAATATTATGAAGTTAAAATCATTATCAAAAGTAATACTTCTACTTTTGTACAGAATTATACTTGTCGCAGGTCAAAGATGTAATTTTAGCGACGTCGCATTATTAAGTTTAAGTGTGCAGACATTCATAATGTAAGGTCCGTTGATGACAATAAGTAATATTTAAAGTTCTAACTGATTAATTTAAGCATACCAGTGCCTATCAATAACTTTCCGGAAAAGACAGATAAAAGTATGAACCTGAACATAGTCCTCGATAGCAGTTCCGATGCTGGCGTACAGGTGGGGGCGGCGGCGGAGGGAAGTCAGGGCTCGTTGCAAAGCACGGTCGGCATCCTGAAAATAATGCACAAGTAACTATTAAGTGTGCTGTCATCGAACTCATAAAAAATGAATATTTTTGTCAGCTGACCGAAGAATATGCCATAATCTTAAATTAATTACTCTGCTGAAACCTACGACTGAGACATACTAAAAGTGGCGCAGCAGAGTTTTTCATAAATTTATACAAGGTGTTACAAAAATACCCGTAAAGCCGAAAGGGGGTTACATGGTACCTTATAATAAGTCCATTTACAATATTTGAGAACCGTACTATCACCGCATGACTTACCGGCAAAAAAAAAGAAAACCATTATTGCTTTCATTGATGTGAAAACCCTATTTCAGTAAAATTAAAGAGTAAACTACGCAGATTGTTTATGTACATTTTTACCTAATTCGTGAAACGATTAAGAGACATACTAACAAAATGTACAGAATTCGATTAGATAGATATTACAAGTCGAGTTTTGGAAGATTTTAAAAGACCTAAACTACTTACGAAGAAACCTAAACTAGCACTTACTTTTTCGTAAAGAACGTCAAAATTACAGGAACGGCTCAAAGTGAGCTCTGCCTTGTTCAATGCACAACCTCGCTCGTCGGGATATGGTTTTAAACCCATTTAAGTTGAAAAATTATTAAATTAGTAGGTAGGCCTCTCTGTTAAAATAATCTATGCTAACTCCGGTTCCCTGACATGACAGCTTACTAGGGTTGACAATATTTTAGGCTTTGATAATTTATTAGATTTTTTACGGGGTATTTTGTAACACGTTGTATAACTATTTTATATGCCACGTTAGAACTTTTGAAGTTGGTATTTTTTAACTTATTTACTACACTTTTGTTGGAAAATGGTCTTCTGGTATCTATTTGATTAGATAGATCGACAATTCTCTCTGGGTGTAATACTGTAAGCATTTAATGAAGGCTATGGTCGGATGTGCCAGTGTCGAGATGGGATGGCCACCTCCTATTACTAGCAAAATCTCAGTAATTTTCAAGAGATGACAATAATAACACGTCTTTAGTCCAAGCGAAGCATGCGTCTAGATGTATACCTGCAGTCGGTCAGCAGCGCTGGAGCGCTCAGCGGCGGCAGCCTCACGACCGGCGGCGGCGGCGCGGCGCCAGGCAGCCAGTGCGCCACTGCGCTCGGCAGCGAGCGCGCGGACCAGACGTTGCAGGCATTTTTGCACACGGTGAGCCTGTTGTTAGAGAATGATTTTCAATTTTATTTTTGCAAAATTGCAAGTTTTTTGAGCAGTCGAGAAAAAACTCATTATTTTGACAACAGTTGAAAGTAACAGTCACTTAATATAGTTAAAATCACGCTACATTATTTTTTTTTAATAAATAGCCCTCCCTTTATTATCATATTCGTAATTTAAACCTAGACGAATTGGCCTTGGGAAGTTTGGGCACATTGCGTTTGGAAGGTGTGTCTCTTAGGGACCGCTTGTAGTGGCTTATGTTACAGTAACATTTCACAAATGTTAAAGATAGCAGTACCTTATTAAATAATTTGTATAGAATTGACGTTAGCGCGTTTATTCTGTAGTAAAAACATCATAATGTCGTTGAGACTAGCTATAAAAGAAAGCAAGATAAAAACTATATAATCGGACAAAACATTATGTGTCCTTAATTATTTCCTCAGTAGCTAATGTGTGCCATCTTACGTTGGGTGGGGTGTCCCGAAGGGAGCGCGTGTAGCAGGCGAGCGCGGTGCGGCGCCGCTGCGCGAGGTGCGCGAGCACGCGCTGCTGGTGCAGGGCCGCCAGCCGCCGGCGCTCCGCCACGCCTTCCTCCTCCAGAGTCTGCACAATTTACATCACCATCATTATTTTAACCCACATCCGCCCACAGCGGATTAAAGACCAGCCCCCTAACTGTTTCAACATCCTGTGAGGTAATATTGTGTGACAATTGCAGAATTAACCATTTTTCACATCATTGGGAGTCAAACAAACGGTCTGACTGCTTGAAGACAAATTCTATATTAGCCCTCTGAGTTGACTCCATGATTGTTACAAAAGTCAAAATTGGCGTCTTAAGAAATTCAAACCTTCCAACTTCTTCGAACACGTTAACACAAAAGTAAATTCTAACTAGACGAAACTATAGGTAAACAACTACTTATTAACATAGATTCAAAAGTCAAGATCTTTGGTTGACATGATGGTAACTAAAGAACTTACCTGCACATTGGCCTGGAATTTAGCAGTCATGCGCTGGCGGAAAGTCTGTGCAGCGGTGGGGTCTGACGTCATCATCTGCTGGTAGCGATCTTCCAGCTCCGACCACTCCTTCATCACCTTGGTGATCTGTCCCGGAAGGCAATCAGGCAGATTTAGCATTTCTCATGTTTAATAAAATTGTAACATCACAGCGAAACGCAACGCGTTTCGAAGAAGACTGTGCAAATTTTCATTTTATTTTGGTATTTGCTGAGGTGTTCTAATAAATACGAGCTATTGGAAAGCAAAAGAATCAGACACTTCACCATACTTCGCATAACATAAGTAGAAGTTTTGGGAACCAATTGCTTTTTCCGTGATTGTAACGAATGTAGAAAGACTGTCTGGACTAAATCCAAAGTTACCTTCTCTCGGTGGGTTTCCTCAAGACGCTGCTGGGCATCCTTGTAGCTCTGGTGCTCGGTGCGAGGGTCGAAGTGTGAGAAATAAGGGTCGGAAGTTGCCGTGGAGACCTATACATTATAAGCAACCATGTATTCTTTTAGATACACAAATAATGGTAAATGGTAGTTACTTTCAAAACAATTATAGATTTTATTAGAGTTCAAATTGGAAATACGAGAAAACACATAACTTGCCAGTCGTACTGTCAAAAAAAATGGTATTGGTAAATATTACAAGTTGCATTTTGAAAACGGTAACGTTCGTTCGGTTCGTTTCTCCTATGTTAATTTTATATAAGTATTTTGTCTGATTTATCCAGTCAGCGTTTGCAGAATGAATCTTTACTAGTCCCATAGTATTTATAACACATATTCTCTAGATCAAAATCAAGTCGACAAACGAATCTTGCTTACGGTGGTAGTGGTAGTCGTGGTGGTGGTGGTGGGGGTTGTAGACGGCGCAGAGGAGGATTCGGGGCGCGGCCACGCGTTGTCGTCACCATCCGTATAGTCGTCGTCTTCGCTGTCATCGTCGCGAGTCAGCTCCGCATCTTCGTCTTCGTCCATATCTGCAAGAACAAAGGAAAAGGTTCCTTACCATGTTGAAAAATAACCTTTTCTGCCTACAAAAATATTTTTCACCGTGCTCGAAATCTCTTTTAATGATATAACAGGAGCTGGAAATAATATAGTCTAATTAATGCGAAATTACTGTTTCTGTTGTATTTATGAACTCGGAAGTAACTAACCATTTTGTGATGAAAGTATGTGGTATGAGTAATTTATTAAGTTAGCATATTGCGGGTAAGCCGTAGATCTGTTTGTTTGTATGTAACAGCTGTTTATAATTTCGACCTATTTTATTAGACACCTAACGCACCCTTGTTACAGTATTTCTCACATTTTAAATACTTTGTCGCAGCTATTGATATACTTACTTCAAACCACCCCACTTTTATATTTACATTAAATAACATCATGTTCTAATCTAATGTTTTTGCGGATTCTGTTATTGCTCACTTACCGTCATCAGTGTCATCATCGTCATCGTCGTCACTCAGGTTCAGGGTGTCGTCGTCATCGTCATCATCGAGCGCATCATCATCGTCCAACAGATCATCGTCACGTTCATCCATCGCCGCAGACGCAGCTAGCATCTCCTCGCCTCCAGGGCTCACTGGCACGCCAACGTCCATAGGCTTATGCATCTTCACGTTTTCTGAAGATAAATAAATTGTATGACATTATGTAACAGCCACTTGGTTCAAACTTCCACCAGAATTACACCAAAGATGTTTGACGTGAAGAATGTTTGGAATGAATTGAAAAAGCTCACCCTTAAAATGCTTAGGACAGCAGACAAACTCGACGCCAGAGAACAGGCTAATTCCACACGGCAGGAGCATAGCAAAGGTCCTCAGCCTGAGGCCGCGCTGAGCGCAGGCACGTCCAGCAGTAGCGTTCCAGCGAGCGAACTGCCAGCAGCGGCTCTGGTTGTGGATGTGGTCGAACAGGCAGCTCTCGGGCACCAGCAGTGCGTCCGATTGGAATGGACCTTCTGCCACCAAATTTGTAGTTAATGGAGACTTAGTGAACTAGTTGTGTAATAATTGTGGTATTATACTTTTAAGAAGTACTCTTTATTAAAGAAAACATGTATTTTGTGAATATGAGATGGTCTCTGTGACAGCTCAATACTCGTAAACATTTATTGCATTTGTATCTTTGACTCTTTAGTAATGCTAGATTGATTAGATATAAATCCTGCGACAACGTAAAGTAATTTAAATACTCAATCTCCTTTCAAAATGCCTTATTTGAGAGTATATAGTACGAGTAAGTATGAAAAAAACCAAAATTTGGTTGCCATAGAAATCCTCCTACATTGACGAAAATATGGTAACATACAGTCTTTATAATTATTTATTCGAATCACATCTCTAATAGCAGTAATAGCACCTATGCGTACGTACCAAGACAACGGAACGGCTTGACCCATCGAGTGACCTTGCACTTGGCAGCGTTGCCGGTCCCCAGCTTGCACCAGTTGCTGACCTTCAGATAGTGAGAGGCCTCCACGATGTTGGTGATGTCGTGGCTTGGGTACACCTGGAACATAAAATAGGAGTTTGTAGTTCCTTGAATTGGTATACCCTTATTGGAGATACTTTAGACAAAAAAATCTGTTTTCGATTTTGTTGATAATCTTACCGGAAGTTGCAAAAAAATAAAAATGCTTTCATACATACGCATACATACATAAACTCACGCCTTAATTCCCACAGTGGGGCAGGCAGAGCTACAGAATTACCAACAACTCTAAAAATTGGTTGATAGTTCTGTAACCACATTTTGCATAATCAGACTAAGATGTTTACCAGTGTATTAGTGACAAGTTGCAAACCCGTCGCCTAACAATACTGCAAGACTTTATTCCCGTAAATGCCTCATACAACATCCACGGGAAGACGTGGAGTGCCTCTATTCTAACCCGGCAAACATACAGGGAATGTCGATACATACATACATACATAAACTCACGCCTTTATTCCCAGAGTGGGGTAGGCAGAGCTACAGAATTTCCAACAACTATAAAAACTTTTTGATAATTCTGTAACCACATTTTGCACACTTAGGCGAAGATGTTTACCAGTGTATTAGTGACAGGTTGCAAGCCAATCGCCTAACAGTACTACACGCCTTTATTACCTATGTCGAATACTTATTATATTGTTGCTGGCTGCTGCTAAAAATACGGATGCCCCGTCCCAACGAAAGACTACTCGTATGAGTCATTACTCATTAGGTACCTAGGGATGTTTTAAAATTCGAAATGCTGTGATTACTTACTCGTCTAAAATTGTTTTACATTTTTTGACTTTCGTGGCCAATAACAAATAAAACAGAAAGTTTTTTAATTAAAATCGCTTTGATAACGACAGACACCGCAAGCCGGCTTCCCTAAATTAAAAACTCGCCTAAAAAATAACAAAGATGGTTTTATAAAAATCCAGTCTTGTTAAAATCATGAGGTAAATTAATGCAAAAAGTTGTTAATTCTGGTTAAACACAATTTACGTTACAGGCAGCAGGTAGGTAAGCTTTTGTAAACTTTTATCCTTTAAAGTTTAGCCTGTGATGTTGCTGGCCGACGAGATCTTAGAACTTGAGGCACGATGCTTCTTTGTTTCAGCAGTTACAAGAAACTTGGCACCCTTTGTTGTAAAAAAAGATAAGCGAACACTTTGTTATTTACGAGGCGCAAGGTCTTTGCTAGTTGGGAGCGAAGCGGTAAGTTCCAATTGTACAATATATTGTAGTTTCAATTTAAAAGATTTATTGTTTTTAATGTTACGTTTGTTAATTTGACAATCTGATTACTAGTGATTATTACTTACATTATTATTTTTCTAGAAACGAGATCATTATATTTGTTACAATAATGTTTATTTTTAAAATAAACTAGCCGAGTTGAAACAATTACACGACCAAACACAATTTAGAATAATAAACTATAAACAACATTCGCGGGTTTAGCTATGAAAAAAGGTAACGCCATCATCATCAAAGAAATGGACTGACTAAACGAACCCCTTACTGATTTGATTTGATTTAAAATATCTTCCTTTCTTCAAACCTTATTTTTATTAAAAATAACGGGTATCTAACTGTAAATGTTTTTAGAACAAAAAGTGATTAGATTACATAAGTTTCCTCTATAGCACCCTCGATTCGACCCTTGACCTTAACACATACCACTATGCCTCCATTCCGTTCCAGCTGTCCCTTTAGGTAAATTATCTTCAAGATCTTCAGGTCCTAGCAAACTATCAGCATCGCGAAGTTATTCGCGACATGTTGCCTTTTCACCGCCGTTTTTTTGTATTATTTTTTGTTGTTTTTATTTTTACCTGTGGCTGAATAAACGTATTATTTATTTCTAATATTCTACCTTTTTGCAGTAGTCAAGTATCTCCATCTTGTCCCTCAGGCAGTTGTGCGGCTTGGTGGTGAGGTCGGGGGTCCAGCGGCCGGCTGCCGACATGTACTGGGGGTGGTACGTAGAACCGGCCTCGCAGAGCACCGCCACTTGGGGCTCCGCTCCGCTGCTAGCCTGAAACAAGCGGATATAACTGTTAGTATACCTATTTACCAACCAACCAACAAAAAGACTTAGGAACCAACATTTACAATTAATCGATGGCGCCCACACTAGGCTGGCAGGCTGGTATCGTGGGAGTCGGAACATACGAAAAGTAACTTTAATATGCGGCTAGAGAAATCCAGAAGTCCAAAAAGCAGTAACAGAGAATGGTATAAGTTTTTAATTAAAAGCACATGAATTTTATTTTAAAATGAATACAACTATAATAATAAGCAGCCGAAACGAGATGCTTTTTTTTAACCTGAATTCAACTTCAAGTTTGGTATTTTTCCAAGACGTTAAAAATAAACGTAATTTTAGTTTGAGATTGCTTTATTTGATTAGGTTATTGATTAGAAATATATTTTATTAATATCAAAATAACAACAAACTACCTAAAATCGTATTCGCTTAAAACTTAAAAATATTAACACACTTTTTGTGCAGCAATTACCAATTCTTGTTGGAATGACGATAGTACTCTCAAAAGAATTCAAACCATCTGAAATTATTTGTACCGGTACCTATGTTTAACTAAGACCGTAAGTCAGGTAGGTACAAATACTCGATTGGTCTAGACTAGGGGGAAGTCTGAACGAGATTGCCTTGCAGTTCTAGAACAGACAGAGCGTTACACGAAAGGTTATTAGCCGGACTAAGGCTCGCCTGAAGCCTTTAGTATTACAGTATTCTTAACATTTACTGTATGCAGCTACTGCAGCAGCATTATGCGAGATTTTTCTGCAATTAGCAACGCGTACTAAAGCCAAACAAAGGAATAAGCAAAGTTAACTACCCCACATTATGTCTTGTTATCCCGAGTATAATGTATTTTTTTAAAAGTCTCGCATATAATATACACGGTCATTTATATAAAATTATGAATAAGTTCTTTCAAAATAATGTTTTGTTGTTGTTGTTAATGTTGACGACGCGCTGGCCTAGTTGGTAGTGACCCTGCCTACGAAGCTAGCGGTCCTGGGTTCAAATCCCGGTAAGGGCATATTAGTGTGATGAGCGCGAATATTTGTTCCTGAGTCATGGATGTTTTCTATATATTTAAGTATGTATTTCTCTATATAAGTATTTATAATCGTTGTCTAGTACCCATAATACAAGCCTTGAGCTTAGTTTGGGACTAGGTCAATTGGTGTGACATTGTCCCCTGATATTTATTTTATTTAAATACAAAAAGCAATTAAACTTTCTTCTTCTACGTTCAGTTATAAGTGGCCAGTGTTTTTACAACAAAATCAAAACCTTCACCAAATAGGTTTTATACATTGTTACAAGCGACACCAACCAGCCAGTATTTTTTAATCCAGGCTGTATTTGTTTTTTATGTTGGAAAACCTTTTTACTAGAATTCAAAACAATTCGAATAGCGTGTTCCAACGTAATCCTTCGAAACCTTTTCCACACACGTGCTTCGTGATCAAAGTGCATTGACCCGGCTCCCCGTTGGATTCAAAGTATGTTTGATGCAGTCACATGATCCGGCAAATAAAGGCGCGCAAACAGATTGATCGAGTACCGAGTACACAAAAGTCTGAAACGAAGCTGCACGATTGGAAATAGGAACTAGGGAAAGAGTATGCAAAAAGTTTCAATTTCGCGAAATCTACATGTTCATTTATTGTGCAAAAATCTGACATGGCATTGATTCCTTGAATTATTATTATACATTGGTAATGTATCAAACGCCTTATTAATTTATGATAGCAACTTAGGTATTTGTTGATGACATAACTTAAAAAAAAAACGACGAATTTATTTAGGTGCTACACTAGTAGTTACACCACTTTCAACGTACAAGGCTCCCCTCCCAGTTTCCTCCAACTCGCTTACCGACTGAACAAGATTTAGTTCATTACCGACTTCGCTTCGTCCACTCTATCTCACTTGACTAATTAGCACTGTTTATTTAAACCCGCTATTCCCGCAGTTAAGTTGAAATTAACCGTTGTCAAGTTAAATTCAGACATTAATGAGGCCTCCTAGGACTATTAACGAGCCTTAGCTCTATGGGAAGTAGGCTGGTTATGTTGTTATATTTGATCTCGGATTTTGAACGCTTGGCGAAAGCCCAAAGCTCAGACTATAGTGGGCAAACAGACGGTCTCTTAATGACATGAAACGAAAAAATTATCACAAACAGTGAATTTGTAAAGATTTTGTAAATTGCCGACCGTCTAGAGACTCAAAATATGTTATAAATTTTTAAAGAATTAAGGAAAATCAATAAGTATAAAGTTTGCTACTCATACAGAACATCATAATATTGGATATTCTTATAACAGAAGCTCGCAAATTTATTATCTTTTTGCTGCTACATTTCTTGAACTTTTTTAATAACCGCCACTTTTCTGACAAGTTTTTTTTTCATAAGTACAGTGATGTAGTTTGCAAAAGCCAATTAAACTTAACTTTTTAATTGGATGAGATTGTCGCCGATTTTTATCACATTAAAGGACGACGTGCACTTCTTATGATTTTTAATTAAGCAAGTTCTAGACTTTGACTAAAACTTTATTTTCGTTTTCAACTGCTAAAATATAAATGAGCGATTCAATATTTCTCACAATGTTTCGGGGCTTTTTCAGCTCCAAATAATGACTTTGTTGTTTTCTCATTATTAGTCTACGTGATATAATCAAAACAAAGAAGATCAAACTAACGTGAGACGTGTCGTTATACAAACTGCTATATGTATAACCACTTTGGTAACTAGATATCTATGTCACTATAGACAATGGCTAATGAGAACCTAGCAATTTACAAAGAACTTTCCTGTCCGAGGTATACCTTAGAAGATTTTTAAGAGACTATTGTCACTAGAAAATACTAAAAGAAAATATCTTGGGTGAAACGCAATAGGTAGATCTTATAGGAGATATTCCACTAAGCTAAGTACAGTCAACCAATTTAATTTCTAGGCTCCTTTGGACTATGTTAAAGTGACGTTGTCAACCAAAACGTAAGAGACTCCCTATGATTTGGTTTACAACGTCACGTTGACAAAGTCCATAGTGGCCTAGGAATCGAATTGGTTGACTGTACCTAATGAGAGTAATCCCAGCATCGATGAAAACAAATGAGATTAATTCTGCGATCACGACAGAGGACCCAGTAGAAACAGTAAAAGTTTTTATTAACTTCATTGATATTGATCAGGGTTTAAATAAAAGAGTACCGAGGGGAAAAATGCATTCATCACTTACCAAACGTACTAAGTAATGTGATTGAGAGAGATGCATGCTTTGTTCCAGAATAGCACTGGTGGGATTTAAGACCTAACGTTTTCCAATAAATGTTTCCAAAAACCAATGCAAAGGTTTTAGTAAGCCAACTTTTGCCCTTTCATCGATAACTTTGTCGTTTCCATTACACTTCTTACGATTTTGTGTTCGTAAATATTTTATTTACCGTTATTAAATCCTGTGTGATGTCCAAAGCATTTTATTTTGCCATTTTTAAAACAAACGCGGTGAACAACCGCAATGTACTTAAAGCAATACCAACATCACAAATCAGTGAGTAGTGCAACTTGCAGCATTAGGAGCCCCTTGCCTCGCCTCAGCGAAACTTCCATCAATACAATAAACAAAACTGCCAATAAAACCCGGCGTTCAGTGGTTTGATGGCAGACCCGCTAAGTCGCTCGGGGTGCTAAGTGCAAACTCGCGTCTGAAAGTTGCTCGAGTCGTGTCCGACGCGACAGTCCCGACACCGACACACAATGTCTCTTAGACGTCGAGACTTAGGAACTGGCGACCGCAACTTCAAATTATTTTCAGGCATGAAGGCAAATAAATCTATACTAATATTATAAAGCTGATGAGTTTGTTTGTTTGTTGGTTTGAACGCGCTAATCTCAGGAAGTACTGATCCGATTTGAAAATTTTTCTCAGTGTTAGATAGCCCATTTATCGAGGAAGGCTATAGGCTATACATCATACATAAACCGAAGCAAAGCGAGCATGGGTCGCTAGTTTAATATAAATGCTAAGCAATATTAGACGTAAAGTATGTTCTTTCGTTATATTTGCCTTGGATCTACAAGTTTTGCTTCACAAATTCGGAGAACATTAAAATAAGTCCAATGTAGTTTTTATACAAACGCTCGTGGCAAGTTTCGAGTAATTGAAAAAGTATATTTGAATTTCTAATATTATTTTAGCGTTCATCTGAGACTTACAAAAGGTAAAGGTAGATTTGGTTTCAGACGACTGCGTATTGCAAGTACCAATTATAACAGCAATAGTATATCAGAGACGGGAGTTTCAGATAGGACAACATATCGGTAAGTAATTAAATTTATATTGAACGAGCGGGCAAACAATAACGCGATCGTGATACCACTCCATGCATCAAATCAAAGTAAGTAAATGGAAGCACCTGATGTCAGAACTCTCTGTTCAGATCGGGTATATTGACATCAATGGATACGGAAATCGAAATTTGGCAAGTTGGAACGGAGTAATCGTCTTCAGCTGTGAGGAAACAGCTACCTGTCCTTAACTGGTTGGATTCGCAGATGCATTAAAAGTCGTCTTCACTCTTTTTTAAAGTCCTCTTAAACAAATGATGCTACCATGGAGCTAGTAAGATAATGGAACGGAAGGTGGCCTTCAGAATTCCTAAAAGACAAATAGTAGGTCCATATAGTTTGGCCTCATTTGAATCTTTTATTAATGGCGAGTTAGATATCAGTGACACAAGTAGGAGAAGGCAAGAACGTGTGTCATATAAATGTTTTTTTAGAAAATCATCATTTTAATCTAGGAAAGTTACTATGTTTAGAAACGGTGTACCTAGCATTCCATAGTTTCTACCTATCACATTGGGAGGCAGGTGTAAAGGTATGTAGTTATGTATGTAGAGGTACATTTTAATCTATACAGTTCAAATAGCAAACTGCCGGTGTATTGCTGATAAGTACCTAAATACCTACCGATACGACTTCTAATAAACAAACATCTTCAGAGTTCAGTTAGTCCTCAATATCGACTCCAACATAATTCTACATTATCTATAGCCGCCGTCTAAATCTCGAGTCGGCTAACGAGGCAAGTTGCGCGATTGGAAACGTGCCGTCAGCACCGCATAGCGCCACCATTACAATAGTGTAATTTGTTGGGAAACAACAGTAATGGAGTTTGGGGTTTCATGCTAAATAAGTGCTATAGGTACTCATATGACGTCTGAGCGTTAAATAAGGATTTACGAGGATTTCGCTTGTTATTTTGGTGTTTTAGGTAACACGATTGCGACCTTACACTTTAAAATAAAGTCACATTTAGGTACATTTATATGATGTGTCACATCCCTTGGTAGATTGTATTAATTTATTACTACAGTGAATTTATAGTATTGTTTTCAATATTGCATTTGTAAAATAGGTACGAGTAGAACATAAGCACATTCTCTAATACTACGAGTAAGAGCTGTCTGAATACATTCTGTGTTCTTGCAATAAACGCCGTGTCTTTACGGTTTTAAAAGTGTGAAGTCTGATTTAGGTACGGAAAAATAGGGAAAAATAAGGAAAAATATAGTCAGGTACTTAATCGATGTTTTATTTTTATGTATGTATAACACTTCACCGTAAAAAACCTATTATAGAAGTTTGTAAGTAAAAAAGTTTTTGATCGTTACTTTAAAAAAATACAAAGCAAACGCGTAAAATGGTCATAATACAACATGACTACCAAATAAATACCAAACCCATGTTGGGCGTCAGTTAGACTAAAAATATAAAACGAAATTTCCCCATCGACATTTCAATGTACGTTGTGGAATAAAATGGACATTTAGATTCGATGCAGGCAAATCCGAAGTAGAAAGTCTAGACAGGTAAGCATGCCAACGTTATGCTGGAGATATTGCATTTTATTAGGGCGTATATTATGTTATGTTCTGGATGTTTCTAAGGTTTAGGCAGCGATGTTATTGCAAGATTTACTACACTAACCAAATAGAAAAGAGCTGTTAGAAAAGAGAATACGTGATTTTGCTAAATTGCGGTAATACATATTTTTTTGTATATTTAAAAAGGCGTACGTGAGCGACTGCTTCACGGTATATCGCTAATGCTATGAAAATAAGAAAATGAGGTACAAATACAGCCATTACTATTAATGCCAAGCTTTTGATGGTACGGATGAATCGAATACGACTCGTACGAAGAATATTTTTTCCAGTAAAATACTGGTATTACTGGTAATATAAACTTAATTTCTTCGTACATTATACGGTTTTGTACAAAATATTATATTTTCCTGATACATCACTGGCAGTGTACAATCCTTTTTATTATTATTATAGTGTAACTCGGTAATTTACTACGTCGAGTACTAATGAGGAATAAATCTAAGTGGTTTTTTTGAAGTTTTTGGTGTAAATTTATATTCTTTTCCTTCAATAAACAAAGATTAAGTAAGTTTATTGTTTTTGTAATAAGTAATACACAACTGTTGAGACCTCATTTTATTGGTCATCAGATGTTGTGTTCTTTATGACATTAAATTGTAATTGTTCATAGACTTCTATTCAATAAATAATAATATCAGATTCTAGGAATGGTTGTTTCATTAGGTTATGGGCCCGTTATTTCAATGAAAATTGCAGGTTAAAATGAGTTTTACTTCGCTCTAAACATTTACCGCAAAACAGCTATTTCATTAGCACAAAAAATTCCCCATATTAACTTAATGTGTGAATAATATTGTTAATAATAGACCGGCGCACACATGCACGTCATAAATCCCCGATACATGCTATAAGCTTATCGCTAAAAGCTTTGTAAGGGTGAGCGCACACCGGGGTCAGACGGCGCGAAAAGAATGAAGCGCAGCCAGCTGTGATCGGTCATTTAATATGAACCGATATACATTTTTAAAATTAAATTTATAAAACATGAATGCGGCTTCTTGAGCACACATTACAAGGTTAGTGATGTACAGTTACAATATTATGGATGAAGTTACAAACAAATCTTAATACTTACCTAGGGTTAATGTTATTTATCTTCAAATAATACGTTATTTTACTCTACGATTCATTGTTTTACAAAGTTATTACGTTTTAGGGCCAGTTTTTCCAACCCCTGCTCTTCTTTGTCATAATATGAAAGAAAAGGACAGAGCTTAAATTTATCTAATAGGTAGTGTTATCTGCAAATTGTAAAATAAGAATAAAGAAAGAACTAAAAATATTTTTACAACGCCATCTGTCGAACCACTCCTAAACTACCCTATCATCACCTTCAATGTGACTCCAGCTTAACAACTTATGCTTGTACTTAACAATGTAGTCATTAATCTTGGAAAGTTACGAGGGTCGTAAACGCAGTTTTACGTCGCACCGGCTTGTTGACACGACCGACAGCACTAATTATAATTATTGGTAAAGCATTAACGTTTTGGTAATATGGTTATATTAGAAGTTTGGTAAATTCTGTTAATTATTAGCTTAATTATTTACCGTCGTCGATAATGTCAAGCAAGATCATTTCGCTTGTTTTAATGGATTCAAAATTATGGAAATTAATGGAATTCGTATACGATATAATAAATATGATTTTTGTAAATAATGTTGGGTAGACGTAAGTAACATTTAATTTTTATAAGTAAATATGGTTTGTATATTTTGAAGTAGATGAAAAGAAATTAGAAATAAGTACTGATTTCTGGAATAAATTAAATTAATGGTACAGTACTACCTGGGGCGAGTTATTTTAGGCTGTAAAATCCATATCGTCTTTTCGTCTCGTTATCGTATTGTCAACGTTTTGATAGCTCTTATTTACTTGACAGTAATGGCGGCCGAGTTAAGAACACACAGGTCAAATACGAATGTCCGAAATACGCGCTATTTCTTATTACCGAACGGCGATCTTCGTTTTTTTATGAAAGTGACAAATATATTGTCTGCTGTGAGCGCAAGTGTGGTAGCAATAGTCAGGCAGAGTAGCAAGAAGCAGAGTGCTTTAAATGCCTGAATAATGGGCAGACTAAACACCAGTTCCTCAAGTATAAATTAAAACAGAAAAGGTATTTAAAATACTAAAATCAACAATCAACCACTAACATTAACTCCCGTTAAAACGCGAATTAAAATTACAAGAGCGATCCGGAGCTCCTAAAATAATATTTTTGTTAGAACCAAGCTTTAACACAACGAAAACGGCGTCAAGAGAGCTCTATCTAGAGGGATATTGCAAAAGTTGCCGGTAATGTGTCCACTTTTATCCCCATTGCATTATGTTCAAGATATGTCCGAGAGGGAAACATTAAAGTAACAACCTAGAAGTAATTTCAATAGGTAGGCAACTCCGGAAATATAGCCATTGAATATTACTTTTTTTTAAATTCCGAGCGAACATAAAACGTAATATTACTTCTGGAATCAGATTAATCTTCGTAACTTACGCAAAGTAGTTTAGTAACTTTAATACCTAATTATAGAGTCGAGTCCAGTGCATTTTTCACAATGGTTTGTGCAGCAATACTATTAATTAAACGTTTAGCTGTTTATTAAATCTTAGAACTTAATAACGTAGGAAACGAAGCGACGATAAGAGGGTGGCTGCAAGCAATAACCGCTCCGATATTGCCGAAGTTGCAGCGAGCAGAGAAACAACCAGTGTACTAGGAGATTATTGCTTATGTATCCTGCATATACGTTATATTTATTGATACCGCCCAGTAGCTATAATTTTGAACATCACTACATTGAAAGGTTACCTGGAAGTAATATAATCGCCTGTTGGCTCACGATAGAACATTTCTATTGAATTTACTTTCCATATACATGTAAGCGGTGTCCAATAAAGTGCATTTACAAATTTTATGACAACCAACAAATATTGAAAGTGATAGACGATGCAGCGTTTTAATAATGTTCTAAACTATTCAGTCTTTCACGTTTCAACGTAGCAAAGGTACTAACAATAGGTAAGGTATAGGTCAAATTGCCTTTTAAATAACCCAAGTCTTGTCCTTGAAGTTCACACGCTTGCCTGCATTTTAATGCAACACGTTTCTAAGGAAACGGTCACGTAAACACTACGAGTACAACACTAAGTTTAATTAAGTTCAGTGGAGTAGAAATCCTTATCGTCGTTGAACATTCGAGGCCGCTCTGCAGGGACCTCTGGATGCAGACCACTCTAGAACATTGTAGGACACTTAAGAGCGCTTGCCAACTTGCAGCCGAAAAGCTGCTCGAGTGACAACCCTGTTGAATAAGCAAGTTCCAGCAAAATGCTTTCTGCATAAAAGTACTTCTTTTTACATTCTTGTAAAAACTAGTGTAGTCATAATAAAAATACGTCTTGTTTATCATAGTTTAATATATTACGGTGAGATTGGATATTAATTAAAGGTAAGAGTTATAAAAAGATTTTTCCCAAGTTCTTCACCTTAAAAATCTAAATAATAGAGAAACCTTCATTAGTTCATTAATGAGCCTTCGTCTTACTCCCAGATATTTAATTAAAGGAAAATGATTAAATTATAAAGGCTCATTAAAAAATGCCGACGCTATCGAGCGCAAATTGAATTTCAAGGAGAGCGAACAAAGCTGGAACTTAAGTAGACGAGCGAATTAAAATCCACCTAAGTTTCCTTTTTATGCAAATGTATGGAGATCCCGAGGCTGACACTCGTGTCTGACACCGTTTTGAGTTGCTAGGGGTGGCGACGATCTCGGGAGTCTAGGAAAAAAGTTTAATCTGTCACTTTTTACCTAGCTTCGAACATAATATAATCAAATGTAAAAAATATGGGAGAACGCAACATTTCAAAAATATGTCCCAGTGCACCTTATTCCAGTTTAATAAGAACTTTATAACATATTTATGACAGGATTTTTTCGTTTCTATGAAACATTAATGAATATTTTATTAGATTTCAGAGTGATTTTTTAACAATGATAACAATATTCAACAGAAAACTTTTAAGAACTTGAAAGTACTTTGTCTTCATTTTAGCCCCTTAAAGTTTAATGAAGACATTATCATTGAGTGCCAAAGTTTTACCTCCTTTTAATAAAAGGCATGCGCAATAATAACCTCAATGTATTTATTAATCAAAAACTATGCCTCTTTTCTACGTGGTATACCCTACCTTTGACATGTAATCGTATTGTAAACGTTGGGATAGCTCTAATTCACTTGATAGTAATGGCTGCCGAGTTACGAACTATACGATAACACGTCTAAGGCAATAATGATTTTCCCATTGAAATAGAGGTCCTGGAGGCCTCATATGGCTGCATTTATCGCGTGACATAATGTGGATACAGCATCCATCACTTTTTGACACGTAAAGTACGAGAGTGACAGATGCTTTATCCACATTTTGTCACACGATAAACGCAACCATACTAGGCCCGCAGAACATTAAACACTGCCGTGCAAAATTAAAAAGCAGTAAGTGTAAAAAGCTACCACCATATCTTGGACTCCTACTTCTAACACCTCCACAGAGTTGGAGACCATGATATGGTGGTGTTTGTGTTCACTTACCGGAGTTTAAATTTTGTTCGGCAGAACAGTCTATCTTTCGATTAGCTATGACGTAAAGCCCTGAGTATATGATCAAATTGAAATGTGTCACAAGATCCGGCGATGAGAAGTCGACGCATTATCAAAATCTCTTCGGCAAATAGGAATATAATGTGACGGAGATTCGTTCAGGCGTGTGACAAATGTTTATAAATTATGATTAATTGTTATCCAGGTCTCTATTCAACTCGGTAAAATCTTATTGTTATTGGTTTTAACTCTGCCGCCATTACTGATAAGTAAATAAGAGCTATCAAAACGATGACAATACGTAAACACATAAAAAACAATAAGATTTTTCCGTATAAGAATCTCAACCCTTGACAGTTTATTGTATGGTTTGAACTGACATGAAACTAGCAAAGAGGTTACCGTAACCAGCTGGCCAGCCGTAAAGCCGAACAATTGTTTTCATTTTGTATGCAGCAAGCCTTCGATTTTCAAAATGAAAATTTTTCGTTAAGTAATAGCCCCTCAGGTACACAGTAGTATACTAAGACGTATAGGTACTATAATATGCCCGTACAGTGTGGGGTCCTTAAGTGAGTGCCGATAAATAATAAGTGCTGCCAATGACAGCTGTTTCAGGGTCCTAAAAACCTACTTCCCAACTGAGTTGGTATAAATGGAGGAGAAAAATAATTGGGTCCGACCCGTCGAGGGCACTTGCTCCAGACTCCCCCGCTGCCTGTGTCGCCGTATTGTTCTAATCGCGATCAAATTATCCGAAAAATTATTAATTACGTACAAGAATAGTTCTGACAAAAACAATCGTTGTATGAAAGTAATATTGATGTATGGTATCGTCCTGGTAAAGTGCATTGGTCTTTAGCTTGCGTCAATTTCATTGAACTCTTCCGTCTTTCAGTTTTTAAAATCGATAGATTGTACGTTATAAATCATTGGTACATGGTACCTGCTGGGATTCGAACTCGGTGCCTTACGATCACGAGTCAACCCCTTAAGCCAATAGGCCACCAACTCTCTATTAAAGTCTGATACTCTGAATACAGATTTC
Source organism: Acleris laterana (assembly GCA_963966035.1). Taxonomy (NCBI): domain Eukaryota; kingdom Metazoa; phylum Arthropoda; class Insecta; order Lepidoptera; family Tortricidae; genus Acleris; species Acleris laterana. The sequence goes on from OZ014452.1 coordinate 10,101,906, forward strand.
CGTATCTTAAGTAAAAAATGGAAAAGCCATCAGGAAAAAACATGGTCTTTAAAACAAATCATTTGCACAAGCGCTTTTAAAGATCCTCGACAAAATCCAAATCACTTTGAACATCTTTTTCCCGAGTTCAAGTAGTTACAAAATGAAGAAGCAAACGGTATACACTCAGTGCCACCAACTAGCAATAGTACGCGACTCGAGCCCGCCGGGGTGTCACCGGCACTGGAGGTGTTAATGAAGTTTACAGCCCTAGCCCCGGCACTTGCCAAGTCTACGGCGGCGAGCACTCGGCACTCGACGGTCCTTACACTCTCTTACACTTCTTACTTTTAAACACCTATACAATCCTAGTGTGATATCTTACTTAGGATTTAATCTGTAGGTACCGTTAATGATTCGTTTATATTAATTATATGGCATTTTCTTTGTATAGAATTTGAATATTATCTAACAAGTATGTCCTTCTTTTATGTCCCATAGAAACTTCGAAATTGACACAAGGACCTTTTTTAAAAGGTGTTCTGAGAAAAATCATGCTTTACTGCTTTTGATTATTTACTGAGAAAATAAATAAACTAACTGCCATCTGCCACGTCTATTAAATGTAATTATTGTTTAGTGACATGTGTTGTCTTATTCTATTGCTATAGCAAAGAAAGGTACAGCAGCAACTTTTATCAAACATTGCGGCATTGCGGCTCTGAGTGCGGCAGTTATTTCTGTTATGGCTAAAGAGCTTTAATGAAAATGGCTCTACGTCACAGCTATTGCTACGTAATGCGGTTACAAACAAAATGACGTCATTCCGACCACTAGCCTGAAGCGGACTTGGCAAACACAATTTTTTTCTTAGTAAATAATCAATCAAAAAGAAAGAAAAATAAAATAGTATGCTTTTGAGACAAAACTCTATAAAAAAGAACAGAACACTATTTACAAATCATTCCTAAACGTTTTCAACTCTATTCTTAGGAAACGGCAGAGACCACTTCTTTCCACTTGCTTACTTCTTTCGTATTACCTATCGTCGGTGAAACACAAAACCGCGTAAGAAGCTTTTTAAATGAGGAGCAAAATGCACCTTTTTTCTAAGACATTAAGGTTTATTTTGCTCAATAATAAATTTGTGGGTTACGCGGTTTTGCAGTTTCATCGACGCTATGTTTTGTTATATCATCGTATGTTTTTAACTCGGCCGCCATTACTGTCAAGTAAATAAGATCTATGGTATGTTATATAGGCCCTGTGACTTAAATAAGCAATTACATCACTATTGCTACGCCGTAGCACGTGCTACGAGTGATAGAAGATAAATTGGGTCCAAGAGGACCTAGGGGGCCAAACTCATACACCATAAAAAAAAATCCTATCATAACATTATTTTTTATGCTTAGTTACATAAAGTTAATGTTATCTTAGAAATAATATCAATGACATAGTCCGAAACCATAAGCTCTAGACTTGTACTATGGGTACTAGAAAACTTTATATACATCCTAATATTACTAAGAAAATATCCAGATACAAGTGGAAAACAAAACAATAAAAACAAACAAAATAATAATTACATTAGAAAACATCCAAGACTCTGGAGCAAAGACTCACAAAATGATAATTACAAAACTTCTTATTATTAAATTGCTGCTTTGAAGAATCATAACGTTTTTCAAAGTTATAGTTAATGTAAAAATATCCACTTAGCTTCAACAATGCTTGAAGTAGAAAAATGTAAATCTGAACCAGTTCAAACAGCAGATTACTTTGTAAAAGATGTTGTAATGTTAAGAGAAGTTTAATATTGAGTTACAATTTACTTGGCGCAATTTACCGCAAGCAAGCGCTGAATTAGATATTCTGCGGCAAAGTAAAACGTTTCCTTTATGACGTTGGCTCGGCGAGCAACGCATTAAGCATAGAACAGAATTTAAATAAAGCAAGAACTCTACTGACTATTTGAAAAGGTAAACATACCTACATGAGATAATGATAAAAAAATATTATTTATTTTTTGTTTACACAAGTCAGTAGCTACTTATCCAAATTACTCGCTTATGAGTAGTAACTATGGCAACCCATCATTTTGTCAAATTTCATTTTATCGATTGTATAATTTCTGTTTCATGTTGATTTCAGCGGGACTAGTATGGCTGCGTCTATATCGCGTGTCAAATGTGGGTAAAGTATCCGTCACTTTCTTACTTATTTACGACGGTGACGGTCAGACGGTGACGGATGCCTTATCCAAATTTTTTCATGCGATAAACGCAGCCATGTTAGGGCCCCTGGATACCTTGATTGCGTAAGGTTTAGGTTAAGGTTTTAGGTTAGACTACCAAGAAAAAACTCGTGCGGCGGGAACCTTTCGATGAATTAAAAAATTCTGCGTATTGACACGTTTGTTGAAAGGTGTTTCGATAAAGTAATTGATACCCACTAACTATAGCTACCTAGAGATCTTTACCGGGATATAGTAAAATGACAATCCATTTAAAGTGAATCTTAGTGGGAAAATCAATCAATTTTTTTAAGCCCAAACAGCATAAAGCAGCCTTGATTTATAAGTTTTATAACATATAATTTCAACTGGCTTCGTTGACGTAACAAAACTCGAATTTTTAATGACTGCTAAATATCTTAAATAATGAAAGCTCACTAAATATTGGTTTATAAAGTGTGTGCTCCAATTTCTTTTACACCAGAATGTGCTTTAATTGTAAACGTAACTATTGAAACGGAAATATTCTGGCCGAATTTAATCGGGAATTTTAACATATTTCACGGGGCCTAATGGTATTAAATTCCGCTGCCAGCCCGTCGATAAATTTATTGGATAACTCAGTAAACCGATCTGGTTTCCAGTGTACTGCATTATTCTGAAATAAGCTGATGCAAATGGACAATTTACGAATGTACGTAAAGATTTTAAAGTATATGCCTGTCGTAAATGAACGAAATAGGTTGAAGACAGTACTGAGAATATTTTACTGCGCTGTGACAGCTGTTATTTATTTGACAGTAAGAGTTACAATAACGTCAATGATATTTAACAATGATAGGTAAAATTAAATTGGATAAACTCTCAGTGACTGTTGAGTTGTTGACTATGTTAATAAGAAAGATATCGTTCGACAAAGCAAAGTTAGGAAGCTATGAATTTGGGGCGTTGTCGACGGGAGATACACATTAACACTTACAATTAATAAATATAACCGAAAATATTCCATCGGAGGTACGGTTGGGCTTATACGTAGCTGCACACTTTAATTATTTGTCACTTTACTAATATGTTTGAACTACTGCACTAATAGGCTATTTGCTATTAAAAAACAACGCTGCCATTCGATGCTCCAATTTCTGACTTTTGCAGTGCTCGGATTGCAGTGAAACTGTGATCCGAGCACTGCAAAAGTCAGAAAAGTCCCACACAAATTGATACTGAACTATGACGTCACAAATCGGTAATAGCTATGTACTAAATGTATGATAAAAACAAGGAATTTTGGTCGTTGAACACTGCATTTAAGTACATAGTTGGCATACAATTCAGTTTTAATTTAAAGGCATAGGTTCTGATAATACGGTTAAATTAACTATTAGAAGGAAAAAAACACAAAGCGTTCGAAACTTTGTGGTCTCATAACCTTATCTATAGAAATCATTTTGATATGCTTGGTTTGTTTTCTCTTTGTCATTATAATATACATAATAAAGGAATTCCCTATTAAACATTACTTTTGTGACAAACTTTGTCTACGCCATAAAGTGTCAGGGTACAAAACTGTGCAGCAATTTTAAAGGCTGACTGTACTCCGTATAAGTATATCATTAATGTACTCGTAGATGCCATAGACGTAGATATAAAGTGTATGATGAAAAGGCAATCACAAAAGCGGATTGCTTCTGCAGATGACATTTCATTGATGGCTGAATTAAATTAATGTTTTCCATTAAATGCAATCGAACATATTTAATCTGTCATGAAAAGAGCCATCTTGTTTGGTTAAAATAAACATTCACCAGTTCATGTGCAGTTATTTTGACATACCTAGTTAACTGACGGAGAGTTAAGTTTTAAAAGTATTTAGTGTTTATAACAACATTTAATTTTATGAACGTAAAAATTAAGGGATGATCTAGTTGCCATTGAAAATAATTTGCGATTTGGGAGCACTCTTTGCTGGTTGCTTAAGGAACCTAATTGAGAACGTAGCCACTACTATTTGTATGCTCTGACAGAACAACTTAAAGTCGCCGGTTAATAATTCGTTCGTTGAGTTGAAAAGTAACTCCCTAAGAGAACAACATGTCTGCGGGCCTAGTATGGCTGCGTCTATGTCGCGCGTCAAATATGGATCAAGCATCCGTCACTCTCGTACTTATATTACGTGTCAGAAGGTGACGGATGCCTTATCCAAATTTTGTCACGCGATAAACGCACCCATATTAGGGTCCCTGGACGAGGACGACAGTACTAGGCAGATAAGAAGTCAATTCTAAAGAGAGTTCTGAATATTGGTAATGTTGACAGCAGTTGTTGAAGAATATAACTTTACTTAGCTCTAGGACACATGCTGACGAAAAAATACTTCCTTATTTATTTACATTTGTGGTTTTCTCGACCTCGTAGTTTGGCGTTATTATTATCAATAATGTAAGTTAAAAAAATCCTGTGCATAGCTCTTAAATCTCATAATATATTACACCATTTATACTTATTAAAAGGCTACCGATTGCAAGTTCGAGGGAACTTACTAGAGTGGCGGATAAACTGCGGGCTGAATACAAATTAGTTGGCGGTTATTGCAGCTCCAACGCTAATTGTTTGTTGGCTATTATTAGTGCAAACTTTGCTACTAGCAAACAACAGTATACTGGCACGAGGCTGAACAGACGTCGACTCGCTCACTATCTAGATGACTGAGACAAATTTTAATGCGTTTTATAGCGACTAGATTGCTAAGTGTAAAATTGGTTACGTATTCAAGTCCTTGGAATAAACTCAATACGATATCTGAATCATCACTCGGAGCTGGCTGAAAGTCAGCGCTGCAGGTGTTTAACACCTCAGCATTATGCTGAGCCAGTGTCCGATTCACTGCCGCTACTTGTTTATTGCTGTTTTTTGTTTATACTTTATTCTGTTTGTCTTCTGTACCTACTGAATAAATTTATTTACCTTTTTCTTTTCTTTCTTTCTTTTTTTTCTTTTATATCTTAATAATGTGGCAGAAGCTGAATACCAATTCTGACCATGTGTTTTTTAGGGTTCCGTGCCCGTAGGGACCCAACGGGACCCTAATTATACGCCTCTGCTGTCCGTCCGTGCGTCCTAGCTTTAAACAGATGTATCTTTTGAATCGTAATACATAGCGAGTGGTTTTTTTTTAATATGTGTTATAAAGGCGAACTTGCTAACGAATGTAAACAAATAAATAAAGATATAGATTATATAACAGACAGGGTCCCCATTTATAAATTGGTTTCTTACAACAACGTATTAAAAAGATTGTTGTGTCGTAAAAAAGGTAAAACTTGTCGTAAGCGTCAAATTTAATACAATTAAAGTACGAACCCTGAAGAAAATCAACAAATACCAAAAAATTGTCAAATGTTTCTTCAATTCTCTATTTTCCATCTGAAAACCAACATTTCGTACCCATTGACACATAACAGTGTCATTTTATCGAAGTCCTGCGACTTTTACGTCTTGTTTTTGCTAGTATTATGTAAGAGACATGTAAAATATGGTATATAGTTTATTTAGCGCTACGAGTAAAGCTCGCCGTAAGGAAAATCCGAATAAAAAACCAATTTTAGCTGACACTCCGTTAACTCCTCCTGCATGTGGACTGCCAAGCAGTTTATCCTTGTTAAACGTCGACAGGGAAAAAGTGGTTTAGAGTTAAAACTTTAAACTCAGTGAAACGTTCGAGTCATTCATAAAGTAGATTTTAGTTTGCCTTGAAGAGGGTTTGAAGCAAAAAGGGACCGTTTTCGAACCCAGCGGACGACGGGGATTAATGATTAGTAGACTCATTTCAAATGTAGAATAATTGTTTTTAAAACTGGTGCTCTGCAATGCAATGAGCATAATCGATTACCTGGTGTTAAACACACAGAATCTTTTTAAACGGTGTGCCAACATATGAAGAAAAAAACTTTTTGTTTCTATATTTGTAACGTGTCCAACCGCTTCTAGTTTTTTACGGATACATACATACATACATACATTAAATCACGTCTGTTTCCCGGAGGGGTAGGCAGAGACCACTTTAAAAAAATACGGGCAAGGGTTAATTAACTTGAGATTTCGGACTAACATCGGTGTAATGTGTGAGGGGTCGGACTAAGTAAGTAATGTTCTTTGGAACCTGTCTTTCTTTTAGGGCTATTTTTTATGATACTCTACGAAATATTTGAGTTTGAGATGATAACTGTCGATATTAATGTAATAAGTCATATTCAAATAGCAATAAATACAAAGACAAACATGGCAATATGTAAATAATTCTACTTTAAATACCTCTTTATTTCGAATATAAAATGCATGTAAGTACTGTAAATCCTGCGAAATATTATTTTACCTCTTCAAGATATTCTCAAAGGCCGTGGGATCAATGTCCAAAATCATGAATTTTTACTCGGTTCTCGAAGATAGTTAAACTGAACGTCTAGACTACAAAATTAATAGCCTTTTTTCAAACTTATTTCTTTATTAGGTATAGGTACTATCTATTTAAAAAGAGTTAAGGTTTAAGACCTGTGAAGAGTAACATATATATATATTTACTTGAATATAAATCAGGTAGACAGTTCATTTCGGCGTTTCCAAAAATAATAAGATAAAGTTACGATTTTTCGGGGTCTAAGATGCTTGTAATTACTATCTAAGCAACATTGTCAACAACATCCTATTGTGGCGCAAAATTATTATGAAAAAGTATAAGGAACTTAACGGTTAATCACTCGCTGAATATAATGAAGATAAATGGGTCACATAGTACAACTGGGGTGTTATTCTCTCAAAAACAACGGACGAGCGTACGAACGAGCGAAATCGCAGCGACGAGTTTAGGTAGTCCCGTCAGAGCGAACAAAACACATTTTAGCGCGTGCATTTTCAATTAAGCAGCCATACACGTTCGATCCATCGGCAGAATCCATGCTGCTAAATTGAAAATTCACGTGCTAAAATATGTTTTGTGCGCACTGACGGGACTACTTAAACTCGCCGCTAGAAAATTCACTCGTCCGTCCGTCCGACCGTCGTTGTTCAGAGAATCACTCCCCTGTACATTGTAACAAAGTGACCCTCTATTTTTGCTAGCCAGTATTTATAAGGAAAAACCAATTTCTACCTCTTCAGTGTGATAGTAGCTATGATAATAAATTCAAAGAAAATCACAGATTAACCGTTTGATTCAATAACTCGTAATCTTAGGACAGCTTATCGCAAGCGATACCGCTCCCGGGGCAACGGGACCCGGCTTAACACTCGAGAGATTTATTTACCCCACGCAAGACGGGCCGACTTACCCCTTACCCCTTACCGCTTACCCTAACACAGATAGCGGGTAATGGAACTCTTTGTCATTTTAATCACGTCCCGTCGGTCGAAGGGGATTTTTTCTTGTTAAATTAATTGGATTTGGCCCTCATAACTTTATCGTTTGCGTATTTGACAATTAGGTTATCGACTGAGGCTTGATATAGTTGTTTACAGAGTCGGTATTTTGTTCCAGAACTCATATTAGGCTAGTATCATGAGTTGTTTTTGGAATGTCTCTTTGGCTATCTTAAGATGCCTCTACAAATGGCATGGGTGCTATATTAATGCCAGTGCAATAAAGACCAAAAATGTACGTGCTCTCTATTAAACTGAATATCGTTAAAAAGATTACAACTGAGGAAGATAAACATTTATTTACAGAATTTTAAGAGTCCACCTTAGATGAATTCCTTACATATTCACGTAAACAAGAATTTATGTTGCGAAAGGTTATTTTCAAGAATGCTTGGCGGAACTTTTATTATTCCTCAAAGGTCACATTAATGTACTCGACTCAGGGTAACTTTGCGTGGGCATGTACTCGAATATTCGAGAGTTGTAGAGGAAAAGTGTAATAATAGAATAGACTCACAAAGCCAATGATGAACACTTGAAGTTTGGAGTGCGTGATTAATACATTTGCGTCATGAAAAAGGTAATTAGTGTTTGTTCAACAAATAAAATTCATACAGTGTCAAAAGCGGGTAAATAACCATGTACATTAATGAAATTGATGGTGAAATTAGCAACTGTTATAATGTCCAAAGTAAATAAAAATTGCAACAAAAGTATTTTTTACGTGCCGTTCTTATAAAAGTGTGTGTCTAATAGTTATTTATGTGACCCGTGATAAGTTTTCTACAATATGTAAAAAAACTGTATCTGTAGTTGCCCTGTGTTTTAATGGACCTGTATCTTAATGTTCACATGTATAGGTCACCGATATTTTAAAGTGAAAATAAAGACGCAACTACATTGATAAACAATACTTTAATGACATGTAATACTTTAATTTGAATATTAAAGTACACCCACAAATACCGGTTTCCTAATATAAGCCATTTGCTTATTCATTTCTGAACATATTATAGTGAAGTTAAAATACAGATGAAGATAAAATGAATGCGCTACTGTTATTATCGTTGTAATAAATGTCTCTGTAGACTTTCTAAGATTTTTTTAGAGTGCACTGGCAACATTTTATGATTTTGCGTTTATCCGGACTTCTCTTTAACCACGTCGGGTAATACGGCGGGCTCTTACAGGCTATTATAGCCCTATTACCGCCCTATTAGCGACTGCTCTCGTCCCGGCCACTCGATGACAGTAATTGATCGGCGCACGATCATTTTTCGGGTGATTAAAATTTGACAAAGGTCACTGATCAATTTATTTTAGTAAATATGGTTTCGGTGATTAATTATCGTTGAGAGTAATTTATACTGACGTGTATTACATATATTATGGATCATTTAAAGAACTTACAAGCATAGGCTGCAGCAGTTATTGATACGTTAAAATGTCAGTTTTTCATATTGGAATTCTCGAGTAAAAACGAAATCAAAAATCTAGAGTTCGAGGAAGTTATTTGCTTACGGTGCTTATATTTACAGCGGTCAAGCTACACATTAGTTGTAGGTTACTAGCTAATCAAATATCAAAAATATATGTCCGTTACGTAACGGCTTGTACTTTATAAATAGAATACCCTATTTTCTAAAGCTAAAAAAAGAGGCAATGACAACAGCGGGCGCCACCATGTACGTATAAGTGTCACAGTTGTATAGAAAATTAGTTCCATTTTAAACCACCACACGCTTTGTAACCTTTTAGGTACTTTTTACTATTAATAATAATAAGAATAATTTATCTTAAACTAATAATAACAAGTTCAAATTAATGATCCCTGGTACCTGATACCCATTTCAAGTACCTCGCAGCAATTACTGATACCCTGACCGTGACACCAGCTCCGTATATTTGTGCGTAACGCGACCGTATTGATTTTAGAGGCGCGCGCATCTTCCCCCCCGCCCATGGGGAGGGGGCAAAAAAGGAGCAAGGGTGAATTGGAATCGAACCTTTTTATGGGGGCGCAAGAATCTCTAAGGTTAATGCTGTGATGTGTCAGCTACTGACAAAGTGAGATGTCTGGAATTTTAAGACTCATTCTATTTTGATGTACGGAGGGATTAAGTGTTTTAATTTCCGTAATAATTTTATAGGTCGATGTGATTTTCATTGGTTTATGATAAAATATAACATTGGTACATTTGCAACTTAACTGCGTTTTTACGAACAAATGAATGGATATTTAATGGGTACATTTTATCATTGTTAGCCATTAATCATTTTTAAGTATTATTTGTTTTTATTTACACTTAAGGGGCTTTTAATTTATTGATTTTTGAACGGTAATGTTTGGTCTGCAGATGACTTATTATAACATACCAAGTAAGAGTAAAACAACAATAGTTGTTGCCCACATATTGCCGTACAGTTTTCCAGCCCCTTTAGAATGTGAGTACAAAATGTATGTATACGTATCTCCAGTACCTAACTATTCATCAAAATAATAATAGTTCAAAGTTGAAGTAAGAAACTAATAAGACCATACAAGTAAGACAATGATTTTAAGTATAAAAACAAAACAAGGGTGTTCTTTGACCAAAACATGCAATGCATGCTTTCAATATTTAAGGTACTTTCTCTTCACGAGGCATTTGCTTTTTCCATCCTGTATAGTTAACATCATAATTATCATAAGTAAATGGTCACTACCTGCACTTTGTCGCTGCTACTCGTATATCAATAGCACACTTCAAATTAATTTTTATTTTTTCAAAATTTAACGAGGTATTTATAATATTAGTCTAGATAGGGACAGTGGGAATCTCTTTAACTCATTCAGCCATGACTTGGCCGAAAGACCCAAATCCTAATGTTTCAAATAAAGATTACGAAAGGCAATTAAGTACCTACAATAGAATATCTAAATTTATAAAACAAAAGGTCCACACCTTAGTATTGGAAATAGGTCCCGTCATCCTCGACGTCAACATTCCGCGTCCCCTGGGCTGTGAACTTATTCCTTCCGCCTGGCACCCACCCTTCCCACTTAATCCCCCTTATTACCTATTTTCAGCCTAATTTATTCAATGATAAGGTCTTTTCTCCATTGCATAAATTGTTGTTATAAATAAGCTATGCTGGTAGAATAAATTTGGAAAAATAGGGAGTTATGCTTTTAAATTTATTACTGAAGAATGACGTTGAAGTTTATTTACGGGCCTTTATTCGTTAACCGAGTTTGTTTTTCTAAAGTTGCAGGGCTTATTAAGGTCCTCTTTCGGTTTGGATTCCAGATTTACATTATTGCGATATTTTATTTAAAAGTAGGTACTTACAGTTTCAATGCATTAATATTTAATCCTCTTAAGCTTCTTAAAAATATATAGTGAAGTCTAAAACAATATAAAGTAAGAAAAAGTGGTTTTTGAAAATCGACGTCGATTTGACATTGAAAAAAACTGTTCTTGTGATCGCTCACCGAGTTTGAACCTAAGTTGTTGTCGTATACTAATGAGTTTTTCCTACATAAGTACAATACCCGAATGTCTTCAGGTGAAGAAAAAAACCAGAGCTTAAAGTGTACCCGATAAGGTCCATCTCTTAAAAGATAAGATGCCCCGTGTAGTGAAAGACAATGAGCATGGCTTTACAAGGCCTACACTTATCCCTGATGGGTACAGGTTCTTCTCATGCAGGGCGCGGGTGTAATTCGGATTGCTAATAGATTTAATAGATTTAATTATATTCAGACAGTAATGTTTACTTTCAATCAGATAACTTTTGGTAGTTATTAAACTAAAACGGCAAACGCATGACCAAAGAAGGTTTATTATAAGATAACAAAGTGGTAATAATAATAAGATCTACTCTGTAATAACATTTTTCAAACTTCAATAGTTATATTTAGCTCAAAAAAATTAGGACTGTTTTTTCCGTACGCCTGTTTATAATTTATGCCTCCTTCCATTTACATAAAAAGATAAAGATAAAAAAAAGATATTTATTCAGTAAGTAGGCCGCACGGGCACTTTTACATGTCATGAATCTACCAGCGCTTCCCAAGAGGAGACCACTGCCGAGAAGAAACGCCGCAAGAAACTCAGCAGTCAGTCATTTTTTAAACATGTTACAATGGTAGTACTTAATCTAGCATTATATACAGCAATAAATATTAAATTAAATATAATATCAAATAGCAAATAGCATGCGTAGTTCAGCAGGAAAACATGTCAAAAACATTACGAGAGAGACAAGGGGGGGGGGGGGGGGGAAGAGAGGAGAGGGAAAAAAAAACGGTGTCCCCTAGACAAACAACTTTGCAATTTTACAAATTATGAATGACTAAGTTTCGGGTTTAGGCCAAGCATTTTTATCTGTTAGATAGTCCTCGACCCTATAGTACGCTTTAGATATTAACGACTTTTTTAAGTAATTTTTAAGTGCTGGAAAGGGTAATGTTAAAGCTTCGTCAGGTAATTTGTTATAGAAATGAATGCATTGACCAACAAATGATTTATATACTTTACGGACGCGGAATTTTCGGATAACAATTTTATTTTTATTTCTTGTATTTAGATTATGTACATCGGAATTTTTGGTGAAAGAATTTAAATTTTTAATAACATAAATAATATTCTCATAAATAAATTGAGACGCTACAGTTAAGATGTGAATTTCTTTAAAAAGTTCTCTTAAGGAGTCACGGGAATTTAAGTTATAAATAGAACGAATAGCCCTTTTTTGTAAGACAAATATACTTTGTATTTCAGCTGCCTTACCCCAAACCAGAATACCGTACGACATCACACTATGGAAATAACTATAATAAACTATGCGAGCTGTCTCAACATTAGTTAGTTGTCTAATTTTCCTAACCGCGTAAGCTGCCGAACTTAGTTTACCTGCCAGTACCGCTATATGGGGACTCCATTGCAAATTTTTATCAATGGTTATGCCTAGAAAAACTGCCTTATCTACCATTTGCAGACACTCTTCATTTAGAAAAATACTAGAATCTACCGGTTTAACATTAGGCAAAGCGAACCTAACACATTTAGTTTTTTTAGCATTTAGTAGTAAATTGTTACTAGTAAACCAATTAAGTACTTTAACTAGTGTGGCGTTTATCCTACTGTAGTCAATGGACTTTCTATCTACTTTGAAAATTAATGAAGTATCATCAGCAAAAAGTACAATCTCACAAAGTTTATCTACTGTTGGTGGTAAGTCATTTATATAAACCAGAAATAAAAAAGGGCCTAAAATTGAGCCTTGCGGCACACCTAATTTCACTGTAGCTCCAACAGATTGCGTTTTGTTTACAACAACTGTTTGAGTTCTATCACTTAGATAAGAAGACATGAGACTTGAAGCTTTATTGGACAATCCATAATGTTTTAATTTTAAAATTAGGGTCGAATGATCCACGCAATCGAAAGCTTTAGAAAGATCACAAAATATTCCTACTGCATCACAAGATTTCTCCCAACTGTTATATATATATTTAATGAGCACAGAAGCCGCATCCATTGTTGATCGACCTCGGGTAAACCCAAACTGGTTACTGTTAAGTATTTTATTTCTATTAAAGTGACCTAACATATCATTCAGCATTAGTTTCTCAAAGACTTTACTTAAAACGGGTAGTATGGTAAGCGAAATTCAACGACAAACCGTCGAAAGGTCCTGCCGTGTCTAAATAATTCAAATGAGCGCTGCCTATCTATTCTATATTTTAATAAACCCGTGTTTGGACTACAAACCTTCTGCCTAATGAATATTGAACATAATGGAGTGCTTAACTTAAATCCTCAGCTTTAAATTGGTTCTTGGGATTTATTGTTTTATTCCTAAGACGTGTAAGACAGACCACTCAATTGAACAAAGCCTTTTATTTTGAAGGTTTCAAACGTATGTCAAGCGACTCCTTTTTCAAGAAAAATAACTATCACTAGACAGTGAATGCACTTAACTTAGGACATAAAGGCCAAAACCAATTAAAAAAAAAACAAAACGAGACATAATGATCATTCCAACCACAGTCGACGTTGTAATAAATTATGACACCGCGAACTTTAGCGAATAAAGCGACATTTATCCAGCCTCCGCGATCAAATCTAGGTGTTCCATGTTCAGCCTAAATTTATCGGCCGGTTGATAGCGATATATCGTTGGTAATTGAATGGCCTTTTGTGAATGAACTGGTTATTCCGTGCGGATTAAACGATTGATGGACTTCACTGGCAATAAGGCTAGGCTTTTACCACGTAATCGGGTCACGTATACTTATACAAACGTTCGTTAATAGTCTTCAGTTTCGTGCTGTTACTTTACCTAGCTGATTGAAAAATTTACAGCTGGTGTTCTAATGGCATTATTTTAAATTAACGTTTGTGGAACTGAGTAAATTTCAGTTTAATTGACTTTATTAAAGATTTACTTGAAGTGTCTGCAACCATTTTTTTATCAGCAAAACCTAAGTAAATTGTTTGATAGCTAGAAGTAAATATTCAACCCATTCGATTCCATCGAAGTCATATGGTAACTGTCCATTACAGGGTTAGAAATTGCCTATTTCCTGCCCTTCCGAGGCAAACACGGTTTGCTTTTACGTAAGCTTTGGAAAGCATATATTTTACGTTGATGTGTGAAGACCAGGGGATGTTATTTTAATAATCTGTCAGGTATTTGCTTAGGGTGAAAAGCTGCCAAAATGAAACGCAAATTGTTTGTTCATCTTTAGACTTTAAAAGGACTTCATAAATTTAGTGATTCTGTGATCAAACGAAAGTATTTAGTTGGGCTACTGATGGCCAACGTTAACTGCGACGACGGATGTTTTACAATACAATACGTAGTAGTAAGGAACCAAAGTTTGATTTCTGATACAGATATGATCCATTGACGATTTTTATTTCCTATCTAACTCAGCTTTGTAGCCGACGCCGTTCAGCCCTTACCTACCTAACAATGTCGCAGAAGTGATCCAAGAAGCAATACTATCGCGCTCTGATTGATATTTTATTATTCAGTGGATCTCCGCAACGGCGCGGACGCATCAAACTGGACCGGGTTTACGATCGCTGTATTGCTTTCAGTGTATTGTTTCTTTATTGGCCAGGGGTTGCAATACTTGACTGCGAAGAGGTGGAATCGAATATGCTTTTGTTTGATGTTTACGTCTTTACGTGACGTTATTTATGGTCACAAGATGAATAAAAGACACGTGAAATTATAAAGTGAAGTAATAATAAAGTAAGCTCCAAAGTATTTGATGGTTAATCATCAAATCACAACAGAGCACTTACGACGATCTGTCCCTCAATTCATACACATTCCACACATCAGTCAGCAATCATGAAATTGTCCGGTTACCCATTGACTAACCACAAGCACGCTAACTAACATTATCCAGTGAACATTAAGGATTCACGCGTGCACTGCAGTGCGGCCGCCAAGTTGCAGTAGCCGCAGGGGCACGTGCGTCGAATGGTAACTAGACGTGGCAAATTGTTTTATGAGCCTAGTCCGCGCTAACAATCGACGAGGTTTTAGAGTGGTAACTAGTTGATAGTCACTGGTGTCTATGTTGAGTATTGTGATGGCAATTAATATTGCTTGAATTTTAGAATTGTATTTAAGAAAAGAATACAGATATAATAAATCTAAAATGTCATTACACTAATGGGTATGGCAAATTATAGGAATTCCTGCGACTTTCTGCAGTCTTTGGTCTATCTTTAGATATCGATATTTAAATAACTCTTAACGTTATTTAAAGTACCTACAAAAATAACCTTAACAACGAACTAAAAAAAATCACACCTATAAAGCTACTTGCCGTATTACCTCGTTCAACAATTTAAATCTATGGGACCTATACCTTAATATAAAGAACCTAAACCTTAGCTAACATCGTAACATCTGGCCGTAGATGCCTTAATAAAATATATAATTCAACAACTTTTTCCGGCCCTATATGTATTTGCCTCGAGCATTTGACAGTCGTCACGAAGTCTGGAATCCTTATGTAGGTCGGTAATCTTAATTAATTTTAGCTGCATTGCGGAGGGGCTGACGATGGCTGGCACGCCTGCTTAGAATGCCAATTTTGGAAGCCATCTCAATCGATGGGGAATCGTCGGACATTGCGTATTTCTACATTGGAAATCGAGGAATTGTTTATACCTACCATCCGTGGATTTTTTTAACGAATATAAAATTGAAAATAAAAAAACTCACTAGTTTATAAGTTGCTGTGCCCTGCCTAGCATTGTACCAAAAAGTAACTCCTCAAAATGTGAAAGTTTCTTATGAGAAATTCTCGGAAATTTCCAAGAATATTCTTAAACTTTGTATGGAAAGAGAACATTCTCAATGCTCTCAAATGATCCGATAATATTCTCGGTAATTTCTTGAGAAGATTTCTTAACTTCTGAGAATATTCTGCAACTTGTACATTGCTAGCCCTGCCGGGTCCATAATGATCTCATAACTTTTAAGTTAATTTAACTACCACCTATGTATACTTATGGAATGCAATAAATGATTCAGTAGGTATTGAGTATTGAAAAGAGATTTTTATTGTCCGTGTCAAAAGAAGCAGTTTAATTGAAATGCAAGACTAATATGGTATGCTAAATTAGCAACATACTTGAAACTGTCATGTTCAATTTCATATTTCAATACCCCAACAATATTTTTAATTTGTTAATTTATCTTCTCCGTTGGTATATTTATAACAGGTTTTCTTGTAACATGAACAGGGAACGGTTACGATGCTAGTTGGCCAGTGAATTATATCTTGGAAACCATACGAATACTCGCATGGGGGAGGTGCGTGTGTCACCTGGCGTGGCGGTTCGAATTTGTCGAAATACCTTCTCCTTTTCTCTTCGAAAGTAAGTACTATTAAAATATAATTAAGGGTAAAGATATATAAAATAATTAAGGGTAGACCTATAACTCTAAACTAAGAAACTACCTACCGGCAGCATAGTGACACAACAACAACGCCCTTTAAAAAATGTATGCCATTATCTGTATAAATCCTTCAATCTTCGTTATATTTTTATGCTGCCGGTAGGTAGTTTCTTAGTATAGAGTTATAATTCTACCCTTAATTATGTTTTATTACGAGTACGTACAAAGCTTAGTAAAGTGGAAATGGTTTTTTATCTTCTAAATGCACTGAATAAGGTTTTCTAGTATCACAACAAAAAAAATATAACTCCCATGCTTCTACTAGTATATTATATACTTATTAGTATTTTTAATACTGGCTAACACCTAAAAATATGATTTAATTACTTTAATTTACTTATAAAACATAACTTTTGAACCAGTGTGGGACATCACGGCCTTGTTATGTGAGTCAGATTTCATTTAGTGTTTAACCCGGATTAGAGTTTTCATCTCATCAACACTTACTCGGTGTGAATAGGCCTGTTACCTAAAATAGCCAAGTCAACAACAACTTTAGCTTCCCTACGTCATGATTAACAGCACATTAATGACCTTTTTGTACCTTTAATATCCAGTTCAGCGTAAACTTCATAGCTTAGTAAGCACGAGGCGGAGCGTGAGAGTCTGGCATATTAGGCCGGCTGCGGACCGGCCCGTACGTGATACGAATCCGATACACCGGTTTAAAAACGTATATACAGGACGTCAGGGTTTTCTTTGATGACACAGATGCGACACTTTTGTATGTTACGATGACCTATTTCGGACAGGGTAGGGAGTCATGAATAAAAAGAATAAATCACAATTTAAATAAAATAAATAAATAAATATCAGGGGACAATGTCACACCAATTGACCTAGTCCCAAACTAAGCTCAAGGCTTGTATTATGGGCACTAGACAACGATATAAATACTTATATAGAGAAATATACACTTAAATATTTAGAAAACATCCAGGACCGCTAGCTCCGTAGGCAGGGTCACTACCAACTAGGCCAGCTTGATGCTTTTAGTTTTCTTATTCATGTTACCTTAATAATCCTACAAAATTGGCAACATGTTTATCTACATTATTAAGCCTCAAAACGACGCTAGTAACGCGCGGCAATATGCGCTTATCCGCAAGGCCGTGAGAGAGACAGAGATAGCAACAACATTTTATAATACATATCATTATAACCTGTAAACTGAACGGGACATTGTTAATCAAAGGCTTCTCCGTATTTCAGACACTTTGACAGTTTTGACAAAAGACATTCGCTGGTTTCGATCAACGTAGAGAAGAGAGTAACATTCAAGATAGATCAAGTCGGAAAAAAGAGGAAACCGTATGACTTTGATGGTATAAAGGTTGACGGGTTCTTAGATGTATCAAAATAAGATAATAGGTAATTTACTTAAATACTCGTAGTACTTTGTTACAATTTCAATCTTTGCAGCCAACATTGCGTTATCAAGAAGCAGTCTCATGAGACATGTGCTTATTGAAGTGTCAAAGTTCACACGTAAAAAAATGCCAAGCTCTTAAATCGTTATTGACATTAATTCGCTAAAATTTCAGGGCAGATGGTGATGCTTACGAAACTTCGCCCGCATTGAATAAACACGTGATTCGCCGAATGTTTGCTAAAGTAGCGCCATGAAAAAGTACGCAAATTTGTTTCCGAGCGATAAATCTCCTCCAGTAGGTGCTTGCGTAACTTATTTTGCGTATTTAGGCGATTTAGGCACGAGGTCGTAACGTGGCAGAATTAATGTAGAATTTATTTTACATTGTGCTACTTTAACAGACTGAGGGCACAATTTATAAAAATAGGTATACTCGTAATCATTGACCAAAAATTTGTCAGAATCGAATTCTTGAATAAAAGCGGTATGTGTTCACTTTATAAATACATAACTATTAAAATTACAGAAATTAAAGTACCTACTAACTACAGAGGCGAAAACGGGCGAGTAATTTGTTTGATAGATAGGCAATAGCAAGATATGTTGCGTCCGAGTGCCGAATATAACACAATGCCTCTGTATGGATCGATTGTAAGCCATATGTGCTAGCAACTTTACCATTTAGATACATTTTCATAAAAAAGGCTACAAACGAAAGATGTAAAGAATAACTATTTTACTCGTTACCGCTGTAAAAGCATTTGAACACCAAGTTTTTTAAAATGGTGTAAAGAAAAAATGGTGGTGGTGGTGGTGGTGGTGTAAGCATAAAAAGCTATTTTAAATTAAAACGAAAAATATTTAAGGGAATTTGCGAATGTGAATGTAAGTCATTGTGACGAGACTTGGCGGCAGCTTTTCCAGTTCGCTTGCGATTCCGAAATTCAGCATGAGCTTGCCAAACGTACTTTGTTAAATCCTGTCTAGTTCACGGACTCGGACCGAATTTGCTGAAACTTAACTCCTAATTAAGAAACTGCGGAATCATGCGCGGTTTTTGATGCCAGTAGCTTTGGTCGCCGTTGTATAATGCGAGGTTACCTAGTTTGTTTCTAGTACAAACATATTTTAGATAGTTGAAGAACGCAAAGTCAATTTGGGGTTCAAGCACAATAAAATAAACTATATTTTTAAAGGCTACCAATTTTCCCCGGCTGTACTTTTTTAACGCAACTGAGGGGTTATTATGACATGGCTATGCATTTTACGGTGAGCGTAAAGGCCAGAGCTATAGCCGTTATATAGCTCTGTCCTTTTCTCAGATCTTCAACAGAACTGCATAGTTATGTCGTAATAACCCCCCGATCGAAATCTTAATAGCACTAACCCTACTTGATCCAGTTTTGCAAAAAAGAACATTTTTAATTACTTAATACTTCGACACAACGTTGATTAAAATCTGGCTTAATTGTAAATGAGGTTTTTTGGAGAATACTGCATTAAAACTCATTTACAATTAAACCGATTAAAACGGCAAACCGGAAACATGAACCGGCCGCAGCCTGTATCCGGCCCGGATAACCTGCCAACCTGTCATCGGCAGGATCGCGTTCAACAGCGATACATTCGGGAAGTTGCCATACATTCATATAGTAGGTGTGCCTTATTTCCGTAGGAGGGCAGCATAGGCATCGCCTGACGGGGAATTGGTTTACGTAGGTAGGGTTTAACGTGGAAATTAATTGAAATTTATTTATATTGGTTTTAATAGTAGCCGCTCTATTTCAAATAGTTTAGTTTTGTTTAGTTTAGTTTATTTTTGTAAATTGGATTGCATGACAAAACATGAAATTACGATGAAATCGTCAACATAAATAGAGTAATAGTAGAGTGCGTATGGCAAATAGGCCAGCTGGTTGAAGTAAAATTGGGTATAGAGGTAGCAAAGTATAGTCAGGAGCTCAGGAGACATCTTGAATGGTACGTAATG
This sequence comes from Acleris laterana, assembly GCA_963966035.1. Taxonomy (NCBI): domain Eukaryota; kingdom Metazoa; phylum Arthropoda; class Insecta; order Lepidoptera; family Tortricidae; genus Acleris; species Acleris laterana. The sequence continues at coordinate 10,121,871 of OZ014452.1, forward strand.
CTAGATAGTGCTAGCGGGACACCCCGAAATTCAGTAAAAAGCTGCAAACGGTGTTAAAAGCATGAAAATCTGCACGATAATTTTTCGTGCTACGGGTCAAATTGATTTGTATGGCCTACTTATCAATCGTTCCCGTTTTCCTGCTTTTAGGACCATTTGCAGCTTTTTTCAGCGTACCGCTAGCACTAAGATTAATCAACATGGTTCTTAGCTAGATTTTGTAAAAAACAAGGGTTTCCATTATACCGAGGGTTTTTATCTATCAAATCCATTACTCCCGACTACTAAGTATTGGTTAACTTACCAAACTACTGTAAACACGCAGAAGCAACGAAAACGGGCTACTTTCTATGGTAACTCAATACAAAGTAACACGTTTTCATTACTCTTGACTATAGTTCCTGAACAGTAAAAAGGCTACATTAAAACATGTTTTAGTACTCCGTGTACATTTAATCCCCATGCTAACTGAACTAAGTAACTAACTACACTTCAACTAGAATTCGTTTCGGGAGTGCACTATAATTGGAGGTAAGGGCCGCCACTCACTGGCACTTAATAGTTAATGTTGTTACGTTCCTTTAGATCGCATTACATGGCGATACGGTAAGGGTGCCACAGGTTAATGTGATACGCTATTAATGAACTGACGGTGACATTTAATGTCTTATTTTAGTTGGTGAAAGCTGACATTGACATTTTGTGTCCAAAAGGTTACAGGTAAACTTGAAGTCTAAGAGACTGCAGTTAAGTTTTATTTTTAGGTAGGTATGTCAAATATAATTATAATGTTTAAAGTCATAGAAAGATAATAATTGGAATAAACAATTATAACTTTAGTAACGAACACAAGGCCTCACCTTAATAAACATGAAAGAAAAATGAAAGTAGCCTATGTGCTAGTCCAGGGTATAAGTTATCTCCATTCAAAATTTCATCCAAGTTCGTCTAGCGTCACACAAATCGTAACAGTGTGACGGAGTAACACACTAACACACAAACGCATTTATAATGTTAAAGACGTAATGTTTATTTTATAAATATCGTTGCCTCACCACAAATGTTTATGTCTTAAACATAAACCGAGATTCAATAGCAGAGACAATTTTGCAAAATCGGCAATATATGGTCTCACCGGCACCGTTTGGTTATAAAATAAGTAAGAGTTATAGTCACCTTGCGACACCAATATTAACTTACTGTCTACCTGCAGTCTAGACTTATAAGATTCATGCTAAGACTGTTCTACGGACGAGATAAATAACGACCAACTTATTAAAGCGCAGCATCTGGACGTGATACTTAATAACTAGGCAAAGACAATTTATAACGGTTATCATTTAGGGATTAAATCTAGGTTAGGGTTCTATTTCCATTACCCAACGCACCTGAGGACCTAAGATAGATCTTAGCTTACATCCAAGACTTATTTTGCTTAAAGTTTTATAATATTACTTCGATTATTACTTCTATTTACAAATGTGGTAATTCAAAGGTCCGAAAAGGAATAACTGAACATCATCAGCTCACAGCACATTCGTCTACTGATAGGTCTCTCCCAAGGCATGCCACTGCTCGCTCTTGAGTTGTTTGTTTCCAACCGCATCCAGCCATTTTTCGTGTGTTATTGCTTCACTTAGCTGGAATGCGCGAAGCCTTCCACCTTCAACCTCGTCGTCATTTAACATCAGGTGAGACTAAGATCAAATACAAACCCATTATCGATAAAAAATTGCGTGCTACACTGCATTTCCCAAGCCGTGGTCTCCACTACAGAATACGTCTACCCCAATGGTGGTCAGTTCTGCGACAGATATCACCGGGCAGCTGCCTCTTTAGCTTTCTTATCCTTTGGGCTAAGAATTTGGGCATAGAATTAGTTTCCCGTTACTCTCTATTTTTTCCCGTACAGGATCGATTTTCATTGAACCCTTTCTTAGTGCACCCTTAGTGCATCCGAATACTCACTTGAAATTGCAAGTCCCTGGGTCCAGCGGTTTATTATTATGGTAAACTTTTAATGAAGAACAAATCGACCGCCTTTGTTCTAGTCGTTAGCAGTTCGAAATAGGTAACTTGATCAGGTAAACTAAATTTAGAACTTGGGTCGTTAGAAGTTTACTGCACATAAACGTCACACATATCTTGTGGTTTACTGCTACTGATGGTTGAAAATACTGTACCACAATTATACCAGTAAAACATGAAGAAATTTCCTGTTCATTTTGCACCTTTAAAAAGCAAAAGATGTTTTAAAATTCACAAAACCGAGACGGAACAGCGTTGAACTTTCCACGCGCAATCGCGGGAAATCTCTAATTTAAAGCAATAATGAACCTCCATTGATCCATCTGTAAATAAGCGTTACACGAGCGTTATTTACCGCTAAACAATAGAGCGCCGCGGTTTCGTTAACCACATCTAATCGCGTTATTCTGCCTTGCTTCCAAAAAGGGCGTATTTAATATAACGCCAGTTTGGCAACTGCAGCTTTATTGTTAAATTAAATAGGTTGATTTTGTTTCAGCTTTTGAATGGCATTTGTGCCTTTTTGATTTAGGAGTGTAGTATTCGCAGCAATGGCTGCCGTTAGCGAGCGATCGAGGCGCTATCGCTTTTTCCACCATTACTGCGGCTAATAGCTAATAATATCACGCGTTTGGTTAACGCGAGCTTATTTATATCATGTTTTTGCCTGTTTATTGATGTTACAGCGTAGCAATAATAACGCTAGCTTCCGGAAATCGTAACTTTATGACGTTTTGGTTGATAATAATCAGCGCGTATTATTAAGGCTTCAGCGTATCACCGGCCACATATTGCGATTTTATAGATACGGAACTCATTGACTTCGTATTAATATACTGTAGTATAGTATTATGTAACTTTTTTGGCAATAAATAAAACTCAAAACCAGTAAACCCATGAATGGAATCAAAAGTTTCTTAGACAATACCATAACCACAGCTTAAACTGGCCAGCTAATGCAAATTAAACAAAAAAACGCCTAAACACGTTTATAACGTTTAACGTTTTAACGTAATAGAAAAAAACCCGGCGATCGCAAACACATTAAAACGCAATAGATTGCAAGCAATTAGTGCCGGTGCCGGCGCGCGAGCAAAATCGAGTAAAACGCCGATGCAATTTCCCAGCGAGTGCTTCTGAACCTACAGCTATAGCTTGGGTCATTGGAGAAAAGGACAAGTGCAAATCGCTCATAGTTTTCTGTAGCATACAATGTTATCACAGCAGACTTCAAAGATGTCAATGAGGTTTTGAAACTCCATGAATTTTTAACAAGTTTCATTTTGACTCGTAATACTTAGTCTTACTCTCAAAATCAACCTGATCCTATCGTTAGAAACCGTATTAGAATATTAATAAGTATGGATCTATCTTACTGAGTTAGGTACATGTTATACAGTAAGAATAAATACATTATTAATGAAGACATTTTTGAAATCACGATTGTCCCTGGACTGTACAAAATTCTTTAGCATTCAACTCTAGTGCTTGAGGTTCTAACTGAAGTTTCTTATGGAGTTATTATTATTTATAAGGACATTACCATACGATGCAGACATACTCAGCGGAGGCAGAGAACACAATTTGCCGAAATACACGCATTTATAATCATGGCGATGCCATAAAAATGTGCGGAATTTTCGCCAAATTTATGCTAATATAAACCACGTTACCTTTATGACGTATGCTCGTGAATAAAGCGGTTTGTTTAAATATTATATTACACCAATTGAAACAGTCGACAGTAAAACCATAACCGATTTCAGCGCGTTTATTTCTCAATTTGGTTTTATATTTTAATCTGTGGATCCAGTTAAACCCTGGAACTTATGTGTTATTTTGTGTCATGTAACTCACTTTCCCTCCAGTAAGTTTAAGAAATTGACGATGCTAAAAAACTGTTTTGTTAAAATAAGCAAAATAGAAGTCATTTATGCGTATTATATATGCATATTATAATGCGTATTTTTTTTTAGGATTCTTGGGTATTTGGGACTTTGTGTTGTTACGTTTTAAAATCTTTCTGGGCTCTAGCCTACTCTTGTATATATGTATTGTCTATTGTTATTTCAGTATATGGGGATCCCAATTTCATTAGAAACAGTTATAGGTGTCCTGACTCCATTAGTCTCCACTTCCTAGCATAAGCAATCTTTGGATTAACTTTTCATTTTGAAACTACCTTAAAATCTAATGAGACTTACCGATTCATGAACCTCAGATGGCCCATCGTACGTTTCTTACGTCGTCCGCGGGTAAAATACTTTTAGCTTACCCACTTTCTTAGGTGTCTCAGGATAGAGCTCAGTTCCATAATCCAGACTTGACATGTCATGAATAATAGATTCTAATGTGAAACAACACTTGCAATCCAGTTTGTTTCTGTCCCCTTAGCTATTCAATCTGACAAAGTTGGTACCAATTGAACTATCGGATTGGAAAAAATATCGAGCGTTGAAATCGGACGGCCATAACCGAGTGATTGAAAGGTACAATCAAGTGCAAGCCGCGGCGCATCGATTGGGCTCGTTGGTAATGGCCGTGGTCGCACTAACCACACCTGCTACAAGTAGCAAGAACGAAGCGTGCTTAAATAACAATACTAGCCTTCCATAGATTTCTTATTTATGAACAACCAAAGAACAAAGATGATCCCAAAGAGACTTTTAAGTTTAAATAGAATTGATCGGTTTGCCAAATTTATCAAAATCCCGAACTTCCATTATTTTGAAAGTATTTAATGAATTATGATACATTTTAACATACATAGTTTTCGGTGTTAATTCGGACAAATTAATATTTGGTACAAAATAATTCAGAATTTTTAGGTGTTAGGTTATTTTTTTACGGTGTGACTAACATTTATACTAATATAAAGAGGAAAGATTTGTATTTTTTTGTATTTTTGTATGTTACACAAATTAAATCAAAAGCTTCGGGCCCGATTTTAGAAATTCTTTCACTATTAGAATGGTACATTATCCTTTAGTAACAAAGGCTACTTTTTATCCCAGTGTCCCGTTTCCCGTGGGATGACAAAAATACGGATTCTACGCGCACGGAGTCGCTGGCACAAGCTAGTGCTCATTAAAGTATACCTAAGTTGCAAAAGAACGATTAACTTTGAAAATAGGTAGCTAATATTGTTGCTTATAGGCTTTTGTCAAATTCGTGTTGCAGTTCAGACATTACTTTAAACTAACAAAGTGCCAGCCATATTCAAAAGTTACTTACGGTGAAAAAAATACGGTGGCTATGCCAGATAAATGTTTCAGGTGGGGAGGATGAATGTTGTTGATTAGGCAAGATTAGACAAGCTGAGTCAAATACACGGTTGGTTTAGGCTAGCACTGTACGCAAACATGCGGTTAGTGTGACCCCGACGATTGCAGTCGATGAAAAGTCTGTGTTTTATTGGACCGTGGTTTTTATTGGTTTCCGAGCAATTGTGAACGCGATATACTTTTGTGCGACGGCAAACACCCAATTTGACGGAAAATATTGACGAGACGTATACATTTGCAATCAGAGTTTGTAATTATTTATTTTTTTAGGTAGGAACAGAGATGTGTATAATATTAATCAGGGTTTGTGCTTCTGCTACGTTTTTAGAATCAAAGAGCTGAATTTGGTCTAAATTGCTAGTTACTTTATGAGTACCTATTGCTTCAATTGCAAATTCGTTGATGATCCACTATTTACATTTCTTATGATTAGTTGTATTTATGTTCTTATACGTGTTGAAATAGATCGTTAGGCAAACAAATAAAAAATATTTTTAAAAGTTTTTTTTCGATGTTATGTCATGTAATAGTGAAATATTTAACATAATTATAATGGAGTTGGGTGGAATACCGCTACATGGACTTTTACGTCGATGCGTAAAACAATAATAACCAGTTGCAGAAGCAAATAATTTGTATTGGGTTCACGTTATCTTTTGTGCATTCGCCTGCGGGAAAGAAAGCATTGTCTATACTGAACCCTGAAATATAACTGTAACTGATGAACAGTTTAAAAACCTTTTGGGATTGGGCTATAATGACACTATTAGGGCCTACGTACATTAATAAAAATGAAAATCATAAACAAACGGAAACATTAATTGACCTCCCCAGTAAATTCAATTTGGTGAAAATTACAAAATGTGTAAGTAGACAAACATCAACGGTAACAAAAAACATTGTTCAAAAATGAATCTTAAAACACAGAATTTGTGTTGAGATTGAAGTAGCCGCCAGGGTACTTTTGTGCCTATTTGTAGCAGGCGTTCGTTTGATAGTTACCGGTAGTAGTTTCCGCTACTGGCTAATAGAGGGCGGGCTGAGTCAATTAGTTGCTAAAATTGGGGACGAATTAACACGCGTCCATGAGGGAGACCTTATGGCCCTTTCACCCTTTCTGATACACGGAATTACAAGGCAAATTACAAATTGTCCAATTTGCTGGCCCTTAAAATGTACAAAATACCAACTTACCTTTACAGCATCAAAAGACGTCTAAACCTTCTAATTTTGCAATACAATCAAAGCAACAAATTGCATTTTTTAACTTTAGCTTTGCGTGAATACTTGGATCTATATCAAAATGTATGATCTTTAAGTACTTCCGCAGTTGGTTCACCGTGGGCTATATATATAACGCAGATTTCAAAGTGGCGTGTATACCCGTTATGACTAATACCCGTTAGTCTCCCGTCACGAACGCCCCCTGCCGGCCGTGCCGTAATTACCCGTCGCATGCACTGGCTACCACCGAGGCAGGGTTCATACTGGGGTCACCTTCTTTAAATATCCTCAGTAAGTATTACTAGCATATCGCTAGAACCCTTCTTGAGACCTAGAAGCATGAGCGCATCTTGATTCTGGCCGTAATCCTGACTAACTCCACCTGAAGGTGATTATAAACCTGTCAGTGCTTGAAATGTTCGTACATAACTCTCACCAAACAGATAGATAGTTTTTTTAAATGCAAACACAGTACTCGAACCAAAAGCTTACAGTGCTTTATACCCCTTTTCAATTCTCATCATCATCAATTTTATTCAAAACTAGCTGCCTGCTTGCGGCTTGGATTTTTCAACTTTTTCTAAAATATTCTATCAATAACGAATACAACAAAAAAGAAATCAGCCAAATCGGTCCAGCCGTTCTCGAGATTTGCGCTTAGCAACACATTTAGTGATAAATAAATACAAGTGAAGTGAAAAACGTGTCCAGTTTGACGAATGTTTTGCACCGTTGCTACCCCGCATGCGTCAATATGATGACCTGTCTAAAATAATTCCAGTTTCGTTTTCATAGAGATTGATGTGGTGCGTGTGGATTCCATCGACAATTTTATTTTTAATAAAGGAGTATTGAAAAAATGGCATTGAATTTGTTAAAATTGTGTACACGTGCAGATAAACGATGTCCATTATTATAATGATCTAGTTGACAATCGATTGCTTTATGTTGAATATTATGAAAACACCAAAAATTTCGAGTTATTTTTTCCAAATGTTCATTTGTCCGAATTTTTACTTTTCCGAAAGCATGTTATGCTCGAGCTGTTTAAGACTAAATGCATTATATGTATAGGTTTAAAGTCTTCTATTACATTAGTAATTATGAAAATTGGGGGATTTGATCAATTCTGAATTATACAGTGTATCCTGATGATTTTATTACATTCCCTATTTTGTGCAATCACTATTACCGAGGCATGTAATTATCGTAACCGTTGCGTTGAAATTACTGCGCCAAAGCGATTCCGATTAACGATTACACTATATTAGTTGCTCAATTGCATTAATCCGGAACAAAATGTATAGATTTAAGTACAATCATCATCATAAATAAACGATTACTTTTGTACCTCGGGCCCTAGCCAAGATAATAAAGGCTACTAACGCTACTATTTTTTTCTTTTCTATCGCTCAAAATGTATGAGGTGCCAGTTGACCACGTGGTTTATCGTAACGAACTAGAATGTCACCCTATAAATTTTGAACGGTGGAAACGAGAATTGTTAATAGCACGCATCTTGGCTACGCCCTCTTGTTGCCTTAGCATTGTATTTGAGCTGTCATAGGTATTAAATTGAAAAACGAAAGAAAGCAATAAGATTCCCAACAAACATTTTAGCGAAATTTAGAGCTTATTTTATAGTCTAAAGTTAAACAAGAGCGGTATGATCGTAGCCATTGAATGTAATGGCGATACCAAAGTTTTCTTTGACAATAGTATCACTTAACAGCTACCTACATGTCTTTAAGAATGCTTAAAAAAGCTATAACACGTAATACAACGACTATAATCGGTTCTATGCAGGTTAAGATTCTTGTAGCTATAATAGCGCTTAGCGAATCTTAACTCTCGATTTATAGAGGTAATAACCTAGACCTATTAACTTCTTAAGTTCTATATTGACAGTTACCAACCCTCATTATACAATAGTGGTTATTTGATAGAAAAAGTAACGACTTTAGTTATTTAAGAGCAGTAGGGTATATCAGGGTTATATCCTTCTCCAGCGCCAGTTTTTAGCGCTTTAATGACACTATACCAGCCTTCTAACTCTTAAATAAGCACCTGAATGTTACTTGGGTTGGAATGATATCATCTCCACATAATTGTGACTATACCATTTTTATTACCAAAATGTTCTCTACCTAATGGAAGTTACATCGCAGTATGTTAAGAGCCACGAACATAAAAAGAAGGTATCTACTCCACTTTGTTTTAACTCATCTTGCTTGTTTACGATACACCCACCTTTATTATCAAGTGAATAACTACGATAACGTCCATAACTAACAATGTGATAACGATATATTTTGAGATGATGCAAGATGCCCGTTGCGATGAATACTGCATATAATATTTACTTACATTAATGTCAAAAACATACGTAGATAAAAAACGTGACTCCTAAACTCAGCAACATTTCAACAAAGGATAGGTAAATAATTTAAGTAGGTATTCACTTATTTACTTAAAAATAGTATGAACTTTAAACGTTGCTTATAAATTAGTATGACTTTAATTCTCAAGCAATTAGTTTATCCATGTATTTTTATTCTTAGCTATTTCTTTGTCCGAGGTGGTCTGGATTAGACTACTTAGCAGTAAGATCGTTTTGTTTTTTTTATTGTGGGCAATAAAGTATTGTAAATAAAAAATCGTAGGCCATGTAATCCTTTAAAAATAAACGTGTTCTTAAACACAGAGAGTTATTAACTAGTTTTTCCCGTAGCTACCTTAGCGCGAGCAGTAGGGCTGGCACCCTCAGCGTGCGGGTCACTCACCTGGAACAAATAGAACAGTGTTAATATACATAGGAAACTATGGTTACCTGAAGCTTTAACATATTTTTCCTCCGTATAGACACATTACGCAGTTTTATATCCATTCTTATAGCATAATACTTGTGGCAGGAAACGAAAGAAAGAAATCTTGCTAGTACAGTCAGCATCAAAAGTAGCTAAGCAGAATAACATGCCAAAAATGATCTAGACACGACTTATTCTCTAAACAATAGAGTCGAGTGCAGATCATTTTGACCTCTTCGGTTGCGTAGCTACTTCTGCTGCTTACTGTACTTAATACTTCATTTAATACAGAGTTAACTTATAAGTTATAATATGGTGAAAAGTTGAAAAAAAAAACGAAAGTAGAAAATAAAATTGAAACCAAAAACGTGGCGTTACGGTGCTCTGTTTTCAGAATTTGAAGTCATCCGATCAGTTCAGGGTTACCTACAGTCAGAAAAACGTTTGCCCGCTGTTTCATGTGTCAGAATTTTCATAAGTTAGTAAAACAGTATTTTTTTGACACAGTTTACCTTTCCGGATTGTTATAAAACAAACCTAACCTAACATACGGGTTGTGTAGGTAAGAAGATCTCTTTAAACATTTCGAAATGTTAATGGATTCAGAAAAATACTTACCTACCCTACCTACCTATTGGTTAGCTGAGTTAAGTGCCTAAACTCGACTTTTCCATAAACATTTTTTAGCTCCCTTTTGTATAATGACTGTCTTGTCCTACGTTTACCATAAGATACGAAACATAGTGTTAGGTTGCTTTATTATTATTGTTAATTACTTTATAAGATATGATTTGACTATCTACCTGTCACTTGTATAAAAAAAAAAAGGGGAACTTGGCAGTTGATTTATCGAGTAGTCTGGTTTTGATGGTCGTCGAAGATAGTCATAGAAAAGGTGCTTGTAGATTGAGAGAATAAAGAAAGTGTTATAGAAGAGGAGTTTTTATTATACTTCAGAAGTGGGATTACAACGCATGTTCACGTAAGTACGAGTCTAACATTTTTTTAAAACGTGTCTATTTAGAATAGCTTTACCGTTACGGTTTGAACGGCTTGCTGTCACATTTTAAGAGTGCAATTTGAGTACGAATAGATGCCGATTTAAAAGAAACGGCATCCTAGATCGCAGGTTTTCACGCTGCTTATTTAACTAGTAGACGGTTACTTTGCCGAATTATTGTGATGGAAATAGTAATGAAATATAAATTCTATATATTTTCACAAATAGTGTTAATTATTCACGTTTTAAAATTTGTAACGGTAAAATGGATCGCTTCCAACCTCCATTATTGAATTGATACACCTGCTTAAACGCTAAATTTTTCAACATTCTTAGTATCTAGAATTGTTTATTACATGTTTTGTTTTTCTTTTTCGGATTCGAGGAACAGACAATGAATAAGTCGAGCGCTAGCCGGGGTCGCGGCTCGGACAATCGTCGTCTTGAGACACCTGATCGAGGTTCAATTGTGCAACGATCGCGAAGTCGCAGTCGTTTCACTAGGCGCAGTTGCAGCTTAAAAGACAGAGAGAATGAACTCGAACGCGAAAAGGAAAGACTACGACGCATGGAGTACGAGCTGGAAAAAGATCGTAGGTTGCAGGACGCACAACGGCGGAGCAGTCTCCTCGAACGTGATTGCAGCCGGCGTAGCCGCGAGCGTTCCCGGCGCGACCGCGAGCACAGGCGACGCAGCCAAGAGCGTAGCCGTGCCAAAATGACGGGCAGTCGCGCCAGCCGGGCACGCAGTCGCCTTACTCCTGAGCAACACCCTCGTAGCCGTGAGCGCAGTCCTATGAAGTTTGCGGACAGCCGAGCGCGCAGTCTGCGTAACCCGGATCCGTGCCGGGAGCGGAGCCCTGTGGCTCTCGTGTGCAGTCGCCACAGCCGGGAGCAGCCCCGTCCTGAGCAACGTCAGCGCAGCGCGACGCGCGGGAACGCGTCACGCCAAGCAAGACAACATACAAGGTCACGTAGTCCTTCCTTTACTGTTAAAGATGTTATTAACATTTTGAATAATTTGAAATCTAAATCATCCCAGCCGTCAACACAAAGCGCATCTACCCATAAAAATATTGACCATAAAAATATTCTCCCTAATTTTGACCCTTCAGCCAGAAATCAGCGAATTGATATCTGGCTGAAGAAAGTAAATGAATGCGCCACTGTTTACGGGTGGGACGATAAGACTACGACACATTTTGCTATGCAAAAGTTACAGGGCCTGGCTAAAGTTTGGTTTGAAGGGTTAAACACTATACTATTTTCGTGGCCTGAATGGCAAGAAAAATTAATAACTGCGTTTCCCTCCGAACAAAACTATGCTCAAATAATTGAAGATATGCTTAAAAGGAGAAGTAGGTTATATGAGCCAATTGAGAATTACTATTACGAGAAATTGTCATTGCTTAATCAGTGCGATATTAGCGGTAAACGTGCAGTGGACTGCATCATTCATGGGATTACTGACAGAACCATGAAGTCCAGTGCACTCGCGCTACGTTGTACTCATCCTGAATTGGTCAGGATGAGTACAACGTATTGCAATTTTTGATGAGCAACAGAGATTCGGTAAATTTTTCGGACAAGTCCCATTTAAGAAAATCTTTTAATTCTGAGCACTTTAATACTAGCTCTAATAGTTCCAAACCTGTTAGCAGGGATGCCAAGGATATATATTGCTTCAACTGTAAAGAAAAAGGGCACCCCTATTTACATTGTAAAAAACCTCTCTTAAGATGTAAACATTGCAACAAAATCGGGCACACGTTAGAAAATTGCAGAAATAATATCAATAGTAACGCTAGTAAACGGAATGACCAAAAAAGTGTACAGTGTATCTCAAATTTTAACGCTAGTTCTAAATACATTAAGGAAGTAAATATCAACGGGTCGTCAGCGGAGGGTTTTATTGACTTTGGTAGCGAGGTGACCCTAATCAAGCAATCCTTTGCTTCAAGTTTAGCATTACCGCATGATAACATTCCTTCCACTATGAAAGGATTTGGAAATGGATGTGTTCAATCTTTAGGCAATGTGACTGTTGAGCTATCTATTGATAACGTGCAAGCAATCGTAAACTGTAAGGTCGTTAGGGATGATTTACTGAACAAGGCAGTGCTTGTTGGACAATCATATACCGAGCAGCCTCATATTATTGTTTTGAAGGACGCTACTAACCTCCGATTTCTTGACATTGGTAAAGAAATACCGTTCTCAAATTCTACAATAGTGGATAATAGGCTTCTAAAAGTAGAGACAGCTGCGACCGTGGAACTGTTCGGCCCTGCAACTGTCAGGGCTGGTACTAATTCTCAGTTTAGCGGGGATTTGATGCTAAATAATAAAATTACCGGAAAACCGAATCAGCAGTACATGGTTTCTGGTGGCATAAGCACGGTCAAAAGCGGGTGCTTAAATGTAACCCTGTTCCCATGCTCAATTCCTCTTGTCATATTAGGAGGCACTAGCATATGTCGCGGTGAAAAAGTTAATGTAGTTCATAGGGTCGTAACTGTATCTAGTGATATGTGTAATTCTAGTCGTTCATGCAGTTTAGATAAAGCCCAAATTAAGATTGGAACGAATGCTACTATTAGTGACAAGGAAAAACTGTTTTTATTACTAGACAGATTTAAACACTGTTTTGCTTCTAATCTTAAGGAAATAGGTTGTACGGACGTGGCTCGTATGAAAATAGAACTGAATAGTCAGAATCCTGTTGTGTACCGTCCTTACCGCTTATCTCACCATGAACGCGATACCGTACGCCAAATGGTAGATGACATGTTAGATGCTGGAGTCATTAGAGAGTCAGTGTCTGAATACTCTAGCCCTATCATTCTAGTTAGGAAAAAGGATGGTTCTCTTAGAATGTGCATCGATTATAGGAAACTTAATTCAGTCACAGCCAAAGAAAGATACCCGATGCCAATCATCGAAGATGAGATTGCTAGGTTATCTGGTCAGTCTTGCTTCGTTACCCTAGATCTGTCCTCAGGGTACTATCAAGTGCCGATTGAGGAGCACAGCCGGCACCTTACCTCATTTGTAACGCCCGATGGGCAGTTTGAATTTAACCGCATGCCCTTCGGGCTTGCTAACGCGCCGGCTGTGTTCCAGCGCATGATGAATAAGATCCTTGGCTCTGCGAGGTTCAGTAAGGCCACGGTTTACCTAGATGATGTGTTAATTTTTGGAAAAGATCCCGATGAATGCTTAGCTAGGCTGGAAGAGGTACTAAAGCTGTTAGAGCAAGCCAATTTGACGTTGAATCTCGCAAAATGTGCGTTTCTCGAGACAAAAATTGACTATTTAGGGTACGAGATTAGTGGTGAAGGTTTCAGGCCAGGTGAGGGTAAAATTTTAAGCGTTCGGAATTTTCCTCGCCCTTCAAATGTGCATGGCATACGTCAGTTTCTCGGTTTAGTAAGCTATTTTCGTAAATTTGTACAAAATTTTGCGCACATAGCCCATCCTCTAAGTAAATTGCTTAAAAAAGACAGTCCTTGGGAGTGGTCAGACGCCCAAGAAGAAGCTTTTACAAATTTAAAATCTTGCCTAGAAGCGAGGCCAGTTTTAGCTATATACAACCCAAAGGCCGAGACTGAGCTACATACAGACGCCAGTCGGATAGGTATTGCCGGAATCCTTCTCCAGCGTTCGGCAGGCAGTGATACTCTTCGCCCTGTGGCATATTACAGCCGACAGACGTCACCCGAGGAAAAGAACTTCCACTCGTACGAGCTGGAAACATTAGCTGTCGTTGGTAGTCTGCGAAAATTTCGGGTTTTCTTGCTAGGGTTGGTGTTCAAGATTGTTACTGACTGTAGCGCTTTACGCTCCACGTTTCTAAAACGAGACCTCATTCCCCGCATCGCACGTTGGTGGCTGTCCTTGCAGGAGTTTAACTGCTCTATAGAATACAGGGCGGGTACAAAAATGGCGCACGTAGACGCTTTGTCCCGCAATCCCGTTAATAATAGTGAATCTGATTGTTGTAGTCTTGATCAAGTTCCTCTCGTGTGGTCCATAAGTGACGAAGACTGGCTGTTGACTTTACAACTGGGAGACTCCGAGTTGTGTAGGATTCGTAATATCTTGAGTGCTGACTTGGGTGACAAAGGGTTACAGTATATAAAAGACAACTATGTTTTACGCGATAATAAACTTTACAGATGTATAGGAGGTGACAAAAATAATGTACGTTGGGTAGTGCCGAAGGGGGCCAGGTGGCAATTGTGTCGACTAAACCATGATAGCATTGGTCATTTTGGGGTGGAGAAGACTCTTGATCGAATCAAAAGAAATTATTGGTTTGCGAAAATGTCTCGTTTTGTAAAAAAATATGTAGGCGCTTGTTTGGAGTGCGCATTCGCAAAGAAAACATCGCATTCGCATGAGGGTCTTCTACACCCCATACCTAAAGTTGAAATTCCCTTTCATACACTTCACGTTGACCACCTGGGCCCCTTCGTCAAGTCTAAACGAGGTAATACGCACCTACTAGTTATAGTGGACGCATTTACTAAGTTCATTTTTGTCAAGCCCGTCAGGAACACACAAACACAGAACGTATTGCGAGTCTTAGACGAGATTTTCAGTACTTTTAGAACGCCTGATCGCTTAGTGAGTGATCGAGGTAGCTGCTTTACCTCGCACGCTTTTAAGAAGTTTTGTAATGAAAAGGGTACTCGACATATTCTAAATGCCGTAGCCAGTCCCAAGTCTAACGGGCAAGTAGAAAGGTACAACCGTACCATTCTAAATTCCTTAACAGCGCAGAATCTGCAACAGAATGAACGGGACTGGGATAATCAGCTAGGGAAGATTCAATGGGGCCTCAACAATACGGTTCAAAAGACTACTGGCAGAACACCCGCCGAGGTTATGTTTGGTGTAGCCATGAATAGTGAAATCAATCCTAGTTTCAATGAAATTTCTCAAAATACACGCGAGTCTATTGGTTTATGCACGATTCGAGACGAGGTTAAGGTAAAAATTGACGAGGGACAAAAGAAACAGAAACAGTATTATGATGCTGGTAGGAAACCAGCACGTATTTACAGTGAGGGCGAGTTGGTAAAGATTACGAAAATTTCCTTCGATAATGATGGGAAGAGCAAAAAACTCTTGCCTTCGTATGTAGGTCCGTTCCGCGTTATTAGGGTTCTGGGAAATGACCGTTACAAGCTGGCACCTATTCAAGGTTTTGGTAATAAGAAACATAAGAGGGGTACCACCGTAGCTTCAGATCGCATGCAACCCTGGGTGCATGTAGCCGCACTGAACCTTCATGAGGATGTCTTAAGTGAAAGTGCCAGCGAAAGCGATGACACTTCTTCCTAAAACTAATTTACGTTGTACGTGTAAGTTTACTGGGTGATACGAGTATTACCTACATATATATCTGTTTCTTATTTCAGGTCAACCACGAGAATCGATTGGTTCGTGGTTTGACAAAGACTACCATCGCCGGGCGCGAGAATTGATTGGTTCGCGCCTCGGCAAAGACTACCATGGCTGGGTGCGAGAATTGATTGGTTCGCACCTCGGCAAAGACTACCATGGCTGGGTGCGAGAATTGATTGGTTCGCACCTTGGCAAAGACTACCGATGCTGGGCGCGAGAAATGATTGGTTCGCGCCTTGGCATAGACTACCATCGTGGTGCGCGAGAATTGATTGGTTCGCGCCCACGAAAAGACTACCAATGTCGGGCGCAAGAATTGATTGGTTTGCGCTTCGGCAAAAACTACAAATCTTAGATGCGAAAATTGGTCAGTTTACGTTTTGATAAAGACTAAGAGTGTCCAATAACGTGCACATGATATTAATAGATTTATGCAAGAGTAAGATGATTTCTCCTTTTTAGCAAATTTTCATAATTACTTATTTGTATTGTGTAAACTGAAAAACTATGTAGGTACCTACTTACTTATTTTGTATACATTATTAACAAATCTGTGCATCTTTCTGTTTATACTTAAGTAGATACGATTTTCTAATAAGCGCAACCTAAGCTTAATTCGTAAGCGAATTATTCTTATTCTGTATACTTGGTAGTAAACTTTACATACATTTGGTACTGTTTGCGACTGTACAGTATAACATGTAAGTACAAATTGCATTTCTTGATATATTATATATATTTTTTTTCTTTGTTTGATAATTTTTGTTACTTAGTGTTAAACTTAAATGTATATTAACTATTTTCTGTCAGAAGGGCCAAGTGTTAGGTTATCACTTGATTCGTGCGCGAGGTCGCACACGGGGTCAGAATGGTCGAGTGTTAGGTTGCTTTATTATTATTGTTAATTACTTTATAAGATATGATTTGACTATCTACCTGTCACTTGTATAAAAAAAAAAAGGGGAACTTGGCAGTTGATTTATCGAGTAGTCTGGTTTTGATGGTCGTCGAAGATAGTCATAGAAAAGGTGCTTGTAGATTGAGAGAATAAAGAAAGTGTTATAGAAGAGGAGTTTTTATTATAATAGCAATAATCAATAAAAACAATATTATTCAGATAACGCAAACATAGGTCTAGCTTAAAACCTAATCAAATAAGCCTAAACTGTAATCTTCGCACGATGCACCTATATCAAATTACCCTATCACGGAAACTCAACGTCATTAACCTATACTTGGCCTGCCATTAGCTTGATAGCACAACCGCAAAGGTGCGGCGAGTATACGCTGGCCTTGAACTACCCTCATACAAAGTACCCCTCAGTCACGCAATCAGAGCTACCCCATGCGTTGTTCCTATCTCGTTACATCAAAACGGTTTTATTGCCAGGCTAATAAATTATACGTAAGCTTTATATTAGTTTGGCGAAGGGCAATTATGTATTACTGCTGGTAAAAATGGAATTAGTTTTTGCTCTGCACTCCAAGTACAGTTGAAGAAAGTGCCACCGTAAATGGTCACTACAATGTTGAAGATCCGAGCAGAAAGGCTGGTACAACCAGAGCTATTCCTTTTTAAAGATTTATCGGGAACTGCACATCTCTTGTAAAGATTCCCGAGACTTATCGAGAAATGTAATTTTCTCGCGACTTATTTGTCGCTGTAACTTATCCTCAACGAAATTGGCGAACTGGAATAAGAAATAAAAATACAAGTCGTGCTAATAATAAAGACATTCTGGCTATGAAGAGAATCCTAAAAACCTTCAAAATAGAGATCTAAATTTGCATAATTGTACTCTGGGACTTTACGGGCCGTTAGCGGTTCATAAATGCCCTATTAAATATAGTCTCAAAAGCGACTACATGTAATTATTACAGTGATCCACTGCAATGGTGTTAGGATTTACAAGACTTAAGATGCTTTGAACACATACATAAACTCACGCCTTTATTCCCAGAGTGGGGTAGGCAGAGCTACAGAATTTCCAACAACTCTAAAAACTTTTTGATAATTCTGTAACCACATTTTGCACACTTAGGCGAAGATGTTTACCATGCTTTGAATCGTTTCTATTTGTGTGTTATTCTTTGTTTAGCGTGCAATATCAGTAAAGAGTATCATACTCAATTCTGCGGCAGCTGAGTGACTGTATTAGCATGGCTTTATAGTACTACAATACATCTCGACAGGTTGGTAATAGAATAAACTCGTTAGGCTCAAGTTTGCGGCTCTCTCTGACCCATCAGTGTCTACTGTTTTGAATAGAGCTTTCACCCTACGGCTACGGTATCACTCAATTTGCGGTTGATTTCTAGCGAAACGTTAGCTTGGTTCAGCCGCTCACTGGAATACGCAATTCGCCGATCACTCTACTAGTTAAAGGCGACCTAGATGAACCTAAAACTATGACTGCGATGCCTTCATTTCACTCTATATCTTAAACCATATTGTTTTAGACTATTTCCATACTGTTTTGCTTTGTCTGTTGCTTTAAGCGAGAGTAATTAAGACAACATAACAATGCACTCTGCATGCAACAATTTGTTATTAGATAATAATGAATATATGCCCATAACCTTTAAATAAAAGTATATGTATGTACATGTGTATAAAACTATTTATTTATGTAAGTATATATGTACATATTATAATTATATTTATATTTGTGTCTGTGATGTTTATTTACATGAATAATTTATGAATATTTAGCTGTAGAATTATGAGTTTCTTTATTTTTGTGCACGTCCTTGTAATCTTGCCTATCCTCGTACAGTTTCCTCAATCATGGTCAGGTTAACTGGAAGAGATTCCTTAAAGGGATAAGTTCGCCTTTGTACATGTTAATCGTAAGTTTATGTACGAATTTACTTGTTTTTTTTTATTGTGCAATAAAGAGTTTACATATATACATACATACATAAAGTGCTATGCAGACACAGTGTTACCTAACAAATGCCTAACACTTCAACTCAACTACCTAAAGCCTGAAAACTCCAACAATTCGGGTCTGGCGCTCCGGTCGTCCATCACGCCGATCCGTCCCGAGGTGCAATGACAAATGCCCAAACCGAACCGACACGTATTTATGTCCTTCCGTAACCGACCGAAACTTCTACCCACATTATCAACTCCGAAACAAAATGGCACCTATTTAAACGGATTAAGATTGATTCTGCTCTAATTGTGACGAGAGCTCAGTGTAGGTTTTGTGAGTTACAGCTGTTTCGGTTGATGTACGGGGCTGAAAATGAGCCTCGAGCGCACCGAAAATGAGTTTGAAATTTGCGTGTTGTACGATGTGTTGAATGTGTTTTGTTAATTATCATTAACTAGTGAACCCTGCTTCCCGGGGAAGGTTTATTTAATGCGCATATTAAAACTTCAGCGATTAAAATCTATTTGAAAGTTAATTAACTAAGCACACAAAGCAGAACAGAGAGACCTAGAAAGAGATTTTATTATTTTTATTGTTTAGAGATACCTCATTATGAACTTTAGCTCACACGAAAATACATCTGGAAGACCGAGCGTTTTTTTTACACAAATTTGCCCGAACGTCACATCTGGAGAGATTGGTTTTTACCTCCACAAACCCCATCGAAATCCTTAGAGCCGGTGTCTGATTACAAATATCTATACTACTAATATATTTTTGTACATACATATGTATACACATAAATATACATATAAGTACATAGGTATATATACATACAAATACTGCTCGTTTAATAGTATAGGATAGGATGAGGTAAACGATCAGAAAATGGTTCAACAGGACATCACTTCAGTTTCCGCCTTTAAGTTTCTCAGCAAGTTTTATTTCCGAGGCAAGAGGGATAGCAAAAAAGGAATAAAAAGGTGGGTAGAGTACAAAAGAAAGTTCGCGCAGTACGTGACACGACTTTACGCCCTTAGTGATAAGACGAGGGGCATATTTTAACCGCCGATCTATTTCTGATCACATTGACGTAACTCTTTTATCGCTTTATCTGCTTTTTAGTTTATGTATTCATGATAGAGAGCTTGTATAACGAACTGTTATAATTTGACGAGTTCACAGAGACACCCAGGAATTTGAAGGCTTTTCATTTCATAAAACGGTGGAAGGCAGTTCATAAAACCATGAATTTTTAGTAAGTAAATGTTCAGATTTAACCTAACCTCCATCTGTTGTGGCGTCTGTAAACTGGAATGCATTTCTTTGGATACAAGTAATAAGGAACTTAGTATAGATACTTATTTTAAGCGAGCAAAAACATTGTATTTAGTTATGCTTTAAAAGATTATTCATTAAGTTGGCACCAATTTAGATTTCAATTATCTATTTTATCGATTAAGCTAAGAACCCTGTACTTTACTTCTATAGAAGTACTTAGTACCCTTTTTACATTTATGATATGCATTTTTTTTCAAGTAACATACCTATTTGAAATTCTTGTACAATCAACTACTGAGCCGTGTGGTGCCGGTAGAGTAGAATAGCACCACCCCTTATCCTCCCGTGGGTATCGTAGAAGACGATTAAGGGTTTTATTACATTGAAAAGATCTCCTCCGGTGGGATAGGCATCGTTAGCATTGGGCTGCTACCTATCTAGGAGAAGGAAAACTCCGAATTCAAACCCGGCGGGATAGGCGTCGTTAGCATTGGACTGCTACCTATCTAGGAGAAGGAAAACTCCAATTTCAAACCCGACCCTGCACATGGACCATGCGAGCACCATTTAAAAGGTTTATACCCCAGGAGGGTACTGGCAATGCCAGAGAATCCCTCCCCAGGCCTTGCCTGGGCAGCCCTTCGTACTCTGGGGGGGGCAAAATAGTGCGAGCATGTTCAGATCCCTTCGGGGATCGGAACGGTGGCGATGCCGTTTGCCACGCGTCACGCTGTGTTCGTAGGGGGGTTGGCAAAAAGCGGGCCGCGGAAAGCCGCCTTGCTACGATGAATGTGTGTGGAGGGATGGAACATAAATTAGATGAGGTGTGTATGATGATGAAAGAGAGAAAGCTGGATGTTCTATGTGTGACTGAGACGAAGAAAAAAGGGGTGAGTACGTCCACACACGGAACCTTGACGGCATTGTGGTCCGGGGTCCCGGTATCCGAGTACGGTCGTCAGGGAGTTGGTATCGTACTCACAGAGCGAATGGTTGAATGTATGCAAGAGCATGAATGTGTGAGCCCAAGACTTCTCTGGGTGAGACTCAAGGTAGGTCTCACCCGTTTATTCGTAATTGGGGCTTATGCCCCAGATATGAGTAAATTAAAAAAAGAAAGAGAGGAGTTTTGGGAAAGTTTGCATGAGGTTTCAACAAAATGCAAGGAGAATGAAAGGATTATTTTGCTAGGCGATTTTAATGGTTGGACAGGCGTGCAAAGGGATGGTTATGAATCAGTACTGGGTAAGTATGGTGATGAGCGAGTGAACGAGAATGGCAAATGCCTTCTCAATGTATGTTTGGCTAAGAATCTCTGCGTGACCAACACTTGGTTTGATCACAAAGAGATTCATCAGTATACGTGGAGACGTCAGAATGAGAAGTCGATGATAGACTTGATGATTGTAGATGAGCGGTTGCGTAGCAAAGTTGTAGATACCAGAGCATTTCGAGGGGTTAGCGTAGGTTCAGATCACTACTTAGTGGTAACACGAGTAAGGGGTCTGTTCACACGTTGGCGCCATCGTGTTCCGGTACCGACCACTGCGTTAGAGAGGATAAAAGTAGAGAAACTGGATGATGAAGTTATAAAAGATGAGTACGTAAGAAAGCTGAAAGATTGTTTTGAATATGTTAATAAGATGGATGATAGTGAAGTTGAGAATGATGTAAATAATGTATGGGAGATTATGAAGAATGGCATGGTCACATCGGCCACCGAAGTATGCGGTGTAGTAAAAAGAAGGAAAAGCAAGAATGAACGTCCGGAATGGTGGGATAGAGAGGTAGATGATGTAGTGAAAGAGAAGAAAAAGTGTTGGTTGGATTTTGTAGCTGTAGAGCCAGGACAAGATCTAAGCAACAGAAAGAAAAAAGAGTATAATAGATCAAAGAAAAGAGTGAAAGAAGTTGTAGCTAGAAAGAAAGATTTACTGAATGAAAAGTATGATAGGAGTTTCTCTGACAACTTCCGGTCGAATATTAAACTCTTTTGGAGCTTGATTAAATCGGCTCGGGGGAAGTCAGAGAAAACTAAATTAAGCGCGGTGAGAGATGAGTCTGGAGATTTAATATGTGAGGAAGAAAGAATGCTTGATAGATGGAAAACTTATTTTGAAAGCTTGTTTGAATGCGAAGATGTTTGCCTTGAGCCAGAAAGCACGAGTAAAGATGCAAGTAGCGATGGTGAAAGTGTGATTAGTATGAATGAAATTATGAAAGCTTTAAAAAGTATGAAAGCGAGAAAGGCACCAGGTTGTGATAGAGTGTCGATAGAAATGCTGAGGAGAGGGGATGGCGTGGTGGGTAGTCTGTTGTACCGTCTTTTCAATGCATGTTGGAGTAGCGGCCGAGTCCCGGAAGATTGGGTCAAAGCCGTTATCGTCCCTCTGTATAAAGGAAAGGGGTCACAGCAAGACTGCAAAAACTACCGCGGTATCAGCCTCCTTAGTGTTGTCGGCAAAGTATATGCGAAGATTTTAATTGAAAGGGTACTGAATGTTACGAATGACAAAATCTGGGATGTACAAGCGGGATTTCGAAAGGGAATGGGATGTACGGATCAGGTCTTTTCACTACGGTCCATCACAGAAAAGTTCTTGGCTGTCAACCAAAAAGTTTTCTGTGCTTTTGTGGACCTGGAAAAGGCCTATGATAGGGTAGATAGAAAGGAGTTGTGGACGGTGCTGTCTATGTATGGAGTGAGCAGCAACCTGGTGCAGGCTTTGAGGTCCCTTTATGAGGGCTCCAGAGCCTGCGTCAGGATCAATGGGGCATACTCGGCCTGGTTTAATATCTCTAAAGGTGTTAGACAGGGCTGTGTTGCCTCACCGTGGCTGTTCAATTTATTCATGGACAGTTGTATGCGAGATCTGAAAGAGTATGATAAAGGTTTGCGTATGCAAGAGTTGCTAATCAAATGCCTCTTATATGCCGATGATCAAGTTATACTTGCCTCATCGGTACTTGAGTTGCAGGAGATGGTGACAGTGATGAATGAGGGATTTAAGCGAAAGGGGATGAGAGTAAATGTTGCCAAGACCAAGGTCATGGTGATAGAGAAGGCCGAGGAGATGACTGAGTGCGTGATTAATATAAATGGTGAATTAGTAGAACAAGTGAGCGAATTTGTGTACCTGGGAAGTGTGTTTACAAGAGATGGTAAGTGTGAGAAGGATATCGAGAGGAGGGTGAATGCGGGGAATCAAATCAATGGGGCCCTGTACTCCTTTGTGAGCAGACAGGGCATTTCACAAAAAGCCCGACTGGCTGTTCACAATGGAGTGCTGGCCCCTACCCTGATGTATGGTAGTGAATGTTGGGTGTGGCAGGACAAGCATAAAAGTCGTGTAAATGCCGTTGAAATGCGCTCTTTGCGTAGTATGTGTGGTGTGAAACTGATTGATAGAGTAAGGAATGAAAAAGTCAGAGAGAAATGTGGAATAAAAGAAAATGTATTGACTAAGATTGAAAAGGGCATGCTTCGATGGTTCGGTCATTTGGAAAGGATGGATGAAAGAAGATTGACGAAAGAGATATACACATCGATAGTGAGTGGACGGGTCGGAAGGGGCCGCCCTAGGCGTACTTTTTCGAGTCAAATCGGTGAAATACTGGAAAAGGGCCGAATCTTAAGTACCCGAAACCGACGTGCGTGCATGACTCGATGTATGAATGTGGAAGAAGCGAAAGAAATTTGTCAAGATCGTAGCAAGTGGAAAGAAGTGGTCTCTGCCTACCCCTCTGGGAAACAGGCGTGATTTAATGTATGTATGTATGTCAACTACTGAACCGGCAATAAAAGCTGATTCATTTAACAAACAGGTGAGAAAAATCGTTCCTATCTCTTTCTAGCAAAACACAACTCTGTTACAATGACGTCACAGTGCACTTCAACCTCTCTGTCTAATTTGCAGTTTAAAATGTTTGTGTCATCCGGATTTCTTGGAATGATTTTAATTTTTAGTTTACTTTTGGTGATCTATTATTTTCATATTTTGTTGAGTAATGAGATGTAAAAAATTCATGCGTATTCCTTGTTAACCCCATACGGATTAACCTCTTATTTTTACCTTTTATTTTACACAGGAGTAGTGATTACATTCTATTCTCCGTAACTTTTGTATTAAATAAACCCGCAGTTTTCCTGTCATTCGAGAACGTTCGGGAACTTCGGAGATGTAAACTAAGATTAATATCAAGTCCGATCGTAAGTTGGCCCGTTACTCATAACTTTGCTAGTTCGCGCGGAAAAGGGTGGGTAATCATAAATCCACCGAGTTAGTCTGAAAGTAATTTTAACTTAAATTTAAGTTTTTTGTAAGATATAAAGAAAGACTGACTATCAAGACAAACCTGGCGCAATCTGGTTTGTGAAATCGGTTTAACTTCAAAAGCCACTACGAGAGTATTGAAAGATATAAGACCAAAACGTAATGGGTGCTATAGCAGTCAGCTTCAAAGTAGAACAATTGTTTTCATTTTGTATGCAGACAAACCTTCGATTTTCAAAATAAAAACGATTGCGATTGCGAGTGCGTTAGGCAATACTGCCACAGGTCTTAAGTGGCCTAAAGTATATTAATACTTAGGACCACTTACAGCAAAAGTCAGCAGCGAGCCCAAGTAACGTTTATCTTTTTCCTACAAATCACCCTTTGTTCAGGCCTGATTAGGAGAAAAAAAAGTTTATTAACAGAACCACCAGTCCTACGCTTAATTAATAGACCATCTTAGGCAACTCAAATCCATCAGAATTAAAAGATAAGACTACGCAACTGTCACATCTAAGCAATAAACAATAAGCTCACAATGCTCGGCAACACTTTTCACTTGCAAGCCTAATAAATTTCTCCCGGCTCCCTTATCCGGGTACATCTGATAAGGCTATTTGAGGATTTCTTTTCCCGGAGTCGCTAGCGGAACAATACAGCTGGCCCGGGTGGAACAATGCCCGGACCGCTGGGGCGGGACCAGATAACGACCGGGTTAAAAGCTGCTATAACATAGCATTGTTGGAACGTGTCTATGGTATGATATGCCATTGTTGTGTAATGTCAATAGATGCATCGAGAAGCAGATAATTTGTGGGGGTTATCTTAGTATGGGCGGAATACGTTCGGCATAATTTATATCGTCTCCCAACCGTTTCAATTGCACACCCGCTTTTTTTCGGTAACCGTAAATCTTTTTTTTTTAACTAACCTTACCTTAACTAAAAGTAGTGTTCTACAACGATACTAATAAATCCTTAAATATTTAGAGTTATAGAAAAAATGGATCGGCAAATGAAACATATTTCGGCCAAAAGGGAGGATATCAATTTGTAGCTATGATGTTATTGATTTACTTAAGGGGTGCGGTCTTTGCGAATAGTGGTAACGGTAAGCCAGCATAGCATTATGACAATATTATAATAAAGTGTTTATAAACTTACATACATTCCTTACTTTCTATGAATGCGAAAGTGCCTTTGTTTGTTTTTTCTGTGTTCATGGTTCAACGCCTTAACCGATAGATATGAAGTTTGACACAGAGACGTCTGGAGATGTCAATTTGTATGAGATTGTCTCTTAATATTTATTTATTTATTTAAACAGGTAAACAATATTTCATAGTAGGTATATATAGAGACGCAGGCAAAAGCTTGTTTAGAGTTATTTTCCCGGGAACTTAATTAACTGTTTCTCGTTTGCAAGTAACATTTCTTTGTGAAAAAAGGATAATTAATTGGTTTCCCTTTATTTCGCAAAAGATGATCGTAAAGCAGATAAATTTAAGAATTCCGTACGTTAAATAATGAACATTTTTTTTTTTTTTAATCATTGGTTTTAATAAACATTCAAAAATGTCTAGATTCCTTAGCTGTGCAAGCGTGCATTGAAAAGTCTGTTCAATAAACTGGTAAGAAGGGTAAGAACATAATAAATATATTTTAAAAAAATACTGTGAACGTACCCTAGAAATTGTAGTTATTTGTACTGAAATACTTAAAAAAATGTGTTGTTACTTGTTACCAAGTTTAAGTACTAGTTAGATTTCGTGGCTGACTGTACACAGGCAACAGAAGTGGGTCGTAAGGGCTTTGCGAAAGCCATTGGGGCAAATAAACTCGGTTCGAGAGGGTTGTTTTACTTTCCTACGGGCCTAGCCAACTCCTCCAGTTTGTTAAGGGATTTATTTACTAAATACAGTTTAACCCTTCCAATTAGAGCTTAAGAATATACTTTATAGGTATATTAAGAAGTAACAAAAAACAGTTTAGGTACTTCTGCCTACAGTCTTTGAGCACTTAGAAGGTGCTTCAAGTTTGTACTTCTCTTTCTCTCTCTCTCTCTCTCTCTTAATTTAAGAGCCTCGCTCTTGTCGGTGGAGTAATTTCCAATCTTCTCTCCTCTCTGCCAGCTCCTTGACCTCCCTATACGATACGACATGCACCTTCTCCTTGATTTGGTCATTCGATCTTAATACAAACCCGAAGGACCGAGCTATCGTACCGTATAGGTACTCTAGTTAAAGGGTACCCTCAACTCTCTGTCCAACCAACCTTAAGAAAGTTAAGAAAGATAAACAGGTCGACTAAGGACATCGAGGCATCTATTTCATTTTTTTTCCCTCAGATTGCTACTTTAGCTATTCCTTTGAAGTGGATAAAAAGGAAACACCTAACAATCCCAATTTATTCCATTTATTTTTTAATTTTCCGTAATCTTTTTTATACCGGAACTAATCAGGATTCAATTCATAGTTGATACTTGGAGGTTAAGTTAGGTTTGAATTATAAGCGATATCAAATAAAAACTTTTATCAAAATATTCCATTCGGGGTTATGGAAATTCGAGATTTTGATCAATTCGTAATTATAACTCTTAGGAATTATGTAGCGTACCCGAATAAAAGCTACCATATTTTAAGAATTATGATGACGGCATAGTTCAAGACGAGATTTTAAACAATGAATGTCTCAAAATTTACACAATCACTAAAATAGCGTTAGAACAACTGAGAATCCACTTACGGTTCCGATATAGTTAGGTGTTCAACATACATACATTCATATAACTTATCAGCAAAGAACCTCATAGAGAGACTCATAGATAACAAGGTGCCTACACCTACGAAAAGGCGTCAAAGTTATCCTGTCACGCTCGACTGACCCCAACTTTTATACCCTTTACGTCATCGAATGACATTAATAGAGCTGTAATGATACTGCACTACTTATTCAGCCTCTATACCACCACGGAACATTAATCAAAGTAACCTCTGTCATGCCTCTTTCTTCATAAGCTGTTTCTGTCACTCGAAAAGCTACCGTGATGATCCGGCTTGATGTTTTTCCGTGTCTTTGTTTATTGAGTTGGGCATTATATTTAACTTTGAGTTGCCGTGGCTCTGTTTTGACTTTTACTTTATGTTATTGTTCAATACTTAATAACATGCGCAACCAGAAATTTACTCTTTTGTTATTTTCGATTTTAGATTGACAGTAATTCATAATATGCTGCGCTATAACGAAAGTGTGCTTAAAATATGGTTTGTCATTATGACATTTGAGTTTGACAGAAAGAGAAAAAGAATTCTTTATCTTAAGTAAGTTTATTATGAATTAGAGCGTTAATATTTAATATTTAGTGATTAAGACCTTGTGCAGGGTGCATCTGGATCGCTACAACCAGCGTTATTGTGTTAACTTACTAGCATAGATAAGATAAGATAAATGATGATTAATCCAATTAGATAATTAAATCATTTCCATATTCAATAATTGCTTAATGACGACTTCAAATTGTTAAAACAAAATCAATGTTCTACACATCTTTTCCTCATTTTTCCTAAGCTAATCCCCTTATCTCATGCTGGTAATTTAAATAACAGTATTTTATTCTAAGTATTTCAATTTGTCCCAATTTTGTTGGCTTAATGCGGTTAACCTACTACCACTATGTTTAAATTTGATTGATAACATCGAGTGACAGGTTACAGTTAGGTAATAAATGTAGGGTAACCATACTTTACAACTTATATGATTACTTTTAGTTTATATTTTTCCATACCTAATATTTGCCAAACACGTGTCAACATAACCCGACGATCCTACCGTTAACAGAGCCGCTCGCTTAGCCGTGAAAATGTGACCCAGTTGGGTTTTTCATCAGTACTCTTACCATGAGTTACAATTACCGTACTCGCTAGTAAATCGAATGCTCTGTCCCTCGTACAGGGGGAGGGCATTCGTTTTGCTAGCGACTACGGTAATTGTAACTCATGGTAAGGGTACAGAATATCCCGCTCGATTAAGGCCACAGCTATACATACAATGTGTATGTTATATCGCAGATAGGAAGAACGTGACGTGTGGAACACAATAAAGAATATCGACAGCAAAGAGGGTTCAAGAGATTCGGACGTGGATTTTCGGTAAAAGGTTGGTAAGTAATCTTATACGTAGCTTTTTATAGATTTTATAGATACAAACACAATATATTAGAAATGTTTCATACGATATAAGAAAAGAATATATTTTGAAAACAATGAACCCATTTAAGAAATTTGTTTTTGCGTAGGATTTGTTAAAAAAAAAACTCATAGGTAGGGTATAAACTTATTTATGATTTAAAAAGTATTAGAAAAACTCATTCTTAAAAAAAAATAAGATGAAGTTAAAAATGCCGCCCTTGCCTGCTCCTGCCCTTTGGAGCTGTAAAGGTGCATAGCACCAACAGAAAAGGTCACTCGAAAAAAAAAATTGCAGAAATATTGTTGTTTCCTCGTTGCTTAGCCTTTATTTTTCTCAGGGAAAATTTATTGTGAATACTAGGGTTTGAGTGGCTATTTCAGACTCACACTGATTGAAACCCCTGAAGTCTCCCACCGACTACGAGGTCGCGGTATATCGCAACCCCTGGCTTAAGATAGCCCTGGACATAGACTTTCCAACTATCGATCCAGCCTTCATCGAGCGTAAATAATTTGAAAATCGTACCAAGTGGAAAGAAGTGGTCTCTGCCTACCGCTCTGGGAAACAGGCGTGATTTAATGTATGTATGTAAATCGATGTTCTCCATTACCAGCTTTAACAGAACACAGAGCATTGTTTTTCCAAATTGTATCCGAAGGAGGGTGATATTTTTCGAATGTATGAATGTCTATCACTTTGGCACGCTCTGCAGCCTAAACAGCTTGATAGATTTTAACATATGAGGCGTCATTAGATACGTTTTGGTTGTAGGAGTGATATACTCGTAAGCTGTAATCCCTATAATATTTTAATCATTCTTTTTAACATATATCGACAACAGTACCAAAAAATGCAGTTGGGTTTTGTAAAGCTTTTCATATTAATTGCAATGTTAAAAGACTTTTGGCAGCCGTGGTCAGTAAAGGGATCCATTCAACTTAGTGCAAACAACCTTTGCGGCAAAGACAGAGACTGTTTACTAGAGTGGAGTTGCCTTGCTATCTTAAGGCGATAATATATGTAGTGTGGCATGTGCAAAGGCCTCGTCTCTGTAGTAGTCTGTCTGACCAGCGAGCGAGGCAACAATTTTACCTATGAAACAAGCTGTCACATTATGCCATCCAGTCGTTATGCATTACGTGTCACCAGTGATATTTTAAATTTACCCCAATTTTTACGTGTCGCTCCAAGTGCCACAGTAATTGAACAGGGCAGAATCAAATCTGATTTACATATTGTACTTATGTGGAAAGAGGGAATTCTTGCATTTTGTTTTATAAAATCAACAAAAATATTTTTTTTTTCACAGAATATTACTTCTTTTTCATGTTAAAATGCGCCTAAATAACCTTATTTAGAACTAATGAATAATAAATGTAATTTAGGTGAGTTTCGTTTATTTCGAATAAGCTTGCTTTTGATTCAGTCTCACTTGTGAAAATGGAAGGTCCGCTAACATACTATACTTACATATATGTATATAGAAAACATCCAAGAATCAAGAGTAAACACTCGCTCACACCATTCAAATTCATGTCCAAATATTATATATAATATAATAATATATAAATACTCTAAAATGATGCAGCAAAGGAGGTTTACTCTACCTAAAAGGATGCAACGAAGAAAACGGGCATAGATAAAACGAAACGATGCTGTAAGACGCAGTCTCTAGTAATAACACTTCGTACCGAGCAAATGCAAACATGTGTGTCAGTATTGGAAAACCCGAAGTGCATACAATGCATAGCGGGTGAAGTTTCCTCGGGAGCCATACACGTGAAAACTGAGGAGTTACCCGATCAAAGTTTCGCGTGGCGCTACATTGTGTACTCTGGCTTGCTCATTGCGTAACTTGATTTAAAGTTTGCCGTATTTTACGTATAGAAAATGCTATACTTCTACCCTTTTAGGGTTCCTTACCAAATAAATGCTAACAAGACCCCATTACTAGACTTACGCTCTCTATCCGTCGGCCCTTACTTTTACATACGGTTGTTGAGGCGGATTGCGTAACAAATAAAAATTAAAACAAAAGGTGAAAAATAATAGCTCACAATACATGAAACCTGAGAAATATTGCCTTGTGTGTACGGGCTGTATTTTTAAAACAGGTGGCAATAATTGGGTACTCCATGGTCCTTAAAATCGAAAACAAACAAATAAAATTAACTTAATGTTTCTAAACGGTCAGTCAACTTATTTTAGTCTGCGCCTGTGGTTGCTTAGCTTTGAGTACTTTATTGATATATGGTAGTTAAGACTCAAGACACGTAAGAAGGGTGTGAAAAGTGTCTAAAATATGTATGTGTGTATTTGTGCCTCTGTCTGTGGTATAGTAGCTCCCAAACAGATGGACCAATTAAGAGGCTGTTTATTAAAAAAAAATCGTGATGTATTTAATGAAAATCAGTATGGTCGTGTTAAAAATATCAGCTTTAAGAAAGTAAGTAGGCGTCGCCATTTTTTTTTTATCTATCTCATACTTAAACATACCCCTTAGACCCTTCGCTTAGGTCTTTCCCAGGTGCCGTATCTTTTTTTATACAAACGACGTTTCAGTTTCAACGTTTTAAAAAGACGCAATTTGAATAAAAGCTTCCACGCTGATTGCTTTGCAAATGATTTATATCCAATAGCGAAAAGCAATCAAACGATGCCATTCGTGCGACAGTTAACAATTAAATGATGTTTATAGGTTCTAGTTATTTTTTGCGATACAATCTTATTACCATTGGTGTTGTGTGTGTGGGTACATATTATACAGGGTGTGGCCGGAATCCCGTTCAAAATGCAAAACCGGGGTTTTTGTAACACCCTGTACAAATAAATAGGTAAGAGGAGCATGGCGACAACTTTAATATAGCAATGAACTTAATGCCTTCAATTGGGACTGGTGGGAGACTGCCCGAGATAGAGCTACGTGTAAAGAAGGGAGGGAGACTTTTACCCAGCAGAGGGACATTATACGCTCTTAAATAAATAAATTGTAAACATTTTACCAGCTCCTATTAGTACATTGTAAAAAAGATCAAAAGTTTCAAAAGCGAGATATCTATACTAATATTATAAAGAAGTAAAGTGTGTCACGTTGTAAGGGGCAATCTCTGGATCTTCATAACCAATTTTGAAAATTCTTTTATCGATAGAAAGCCACGCTATTTGTGAGTGTCATAGTCCAAAAAAGCTTTATTACCAAACGAAGCGGGCATAGGAACAGCTAGTGTTAAATAAACTGGAATCCCCGAATTGCGCATAGTATTTAGGTACGTAGTCAGTCTATTCGTCCCTGTCTAGCCGCCTCGGCAATTAGCAGGGGAAATTAGCGCTCAGACATTCAGGCGCAATGACGCGACGACGTCCGTCCAGCTGATTTATTTTCTTGTTTAGATACATTGATAGAGTTATTTAGGGTGTCCCTATTGAAATCCTTAACAACATTTTTCAAAACGTATCGTTTGTTCGAATTGTAGTTTTCCAGAAATACCTGCGGTTAGGTTAGGTTAGGTTAAGTAATAAAATAACCCGTCGGTTAACTAAGAGGTCACTTTGAATGAAGTGACTATACTACCTCATTGAAAATAGTAGACACTTAAGAAACAGTCTAGTCCCAAACAATATGTTAAAAAAAATTGTGATTATCTACTCCTACGAGTAGGGGAGAATGGGTAACAGCGGATCACGGGTCACAGTGGATTATTCGCTATATCTCTTACGTGTGACGCTTTACGCACACAAGCAAACGCGTTACTACTGCTCGTCCTTACCCCCCTCTCACGCGCCAGTCGACGCCGCGCTCTCCGAGCAGGATCACGTGCTATCATACGCAGGCCAGTAGGTAAGTACGAAAGTATTTTTTTACGTAAATTAGAAATTTGTTGTATTCCCAATTCATTCATATATATATATAAATGATAGTTTTATGCTTTAAACTTGTTATTTATTAAATCCGTTGTGGGTAATGTAGTTTTGGCTTGGGTATAAGTAGTTTTTTTTTAAATATTTTTTTCTGTCATTACGTCGTATGGGTCACAGTGAATAATTTCCATTTGGGTCACAGTGGACTGTGATCCAGTGTGACCCAAATGGAAATTACATAGACAGCGAGAAACTAATATTGGTTTTGTACTTCTTTCTAGGTAACAATGCCTCGCAATAGAGTGAGAAAAACTAGTATTGGGCTTCACACTGAAGAGCAGATGAGGAACGCCTTAGAACTTGTATCTAATGGCCAAACAATAAGAGCTGTAGCCAAATCTACTGGTATTCCATATACAACGTTATATCGATATTATGTCAAGATTACAAGGAACGCTAATAATTAGATTAGCGTAAATTAATGTTAAAGATTAGATAATTTGATCTCAAATCGAATCTCAGCAATTTTTGAGATATCAGAAAATGATAATATTTGTTTTGATATTTAATTTTTTTTGTTACCTACTGAAGAAGTAGGTATTTTATTTTATTTTTGATAGTTGAGTTATCAACAATGTTCCTATAAAAGTTTTTGTTAATGATTACTGAAGAAGTAAATATTTTTGATTTAATAATTGAGTTATCAACAATGTTTCTATTAAAGTTCTAGGTATATGGAAACTAAAAGAGAAAAACTGTTGTTTATTTAAGCAAAATGTTGATTAGTTAAGGCTAAAGAGACCACTGTAATTTGTAAGACTTTTGTTAATTTTTTATAAGACTGTTTGACTATGTGATAAAAGGCTGTCTTAGAATCTAAATAAATGAGTAATTATACAGAAATGTTGTCTTTTATCGAACTTTTTTTTTAATAAATCCAGTGTACCCCAGGCGATTCACTGTCACCCATGAGAAGATCCAAAGTGACCCATCCCCGGGTCATAGTGGATCATTTCCCATTTTTTTAAAAAGTTGTTATAACTTGTAAGTTTATGCAGTTTTTGCCAATAATTGCACTTGTTTTTGTAGATTCATTATTTAGGCATAAACTTCGGATTTGTGGAGCTTCAAAAAAAAAGTGATTCACTGTTACCCACTCTCCCCTATCACTATCAAAAACGAAATAAAATGTGATGTGCTGCTGTGTGTACTGACGAGGATTTCGAAGAAAAAATTGCACCTTTTTCTATGTAATTTTATACAACCTCATGGAAAATGTTTTATTAAATATATATTTTATTTCGTGGACCAATTGTTTTTTATCTACTACACAACGAATAACGATAAAAAAAGATGTCTTACCCTACCTAGATTGCGTCAGGCTTTTGTTTTGCCGCAAAAATTCCGGGCTCTGTGTGATTTGTTTAATTAATGTAAAAACCTATGAAGTAGAGTATTACTACTAGCATCAGCACGTGCTTGAACTATCAAGACTTAATTGGACATCGCAGAAGCAATTAAACCGCCGTGACAGCCGGCCGCCATGACTTCTCCATGTTGGGTGGCATATGATTTTCATAATAATAAATATCACGAAACAATTTTGCACAAATTGACCTGGTTACCAACTAAACTAGTTCTTATTCAATATCGCACAATAGCTAAAACATGTTTGATTTTTTTGTTTTTGTACGGTCTCAATACCGTGCATTTATTTTATGCTTACTCGTAACCTGCTTAAGGCATCGAGACACTTAAATATAATTATTATATGTTAGTCATAACAGACAGTGCGGCACGAACTTTCGTGCAATTAACAACAAGAGAAAGGAATAACCAAACTTAATACTACTGTGTAATGAACTAACTTAAATAAACTACTTCAAGATAACTCAAGAATTCTCTCTCTCTCTGCACTCTTGCAACTACCAGCATCAACTATCATAAATACAGTGTACAAATCTAACTGGATTGTACATTTAATGGTCCTTCGAACCGGATTGTACTGAGGTAGAAGGTGGCTTCTTTGATATGTCAAGTTCACCATTCTGTTGACGGAGGAGTTAAGTGCGGGTATGTCGAAGTTGTAGTTTATCTTAATTTTGCTGTTATACTAATTATGAGAATGAATAGTGAGATATTTTGACTGTAACACGCAGCCCTGGGGTAAAGTTACAATCGCAGAAGCCTCCATTGTATGCGCCGATACGTCATTTTCACATAGTTTTTATCTGTCATTGTGAAATTTGCATCTGACAGAAAGTAGGAAAGCATTCATTCACTAAAATAGGTATGTTATGTTTATATGAATGGTACTTCACAAATATTGAAATACCTACATAAGATCTTTTTTTTTATGGGACCGCTAGCTTCCTAGGACATGTCACTGAAGCGTTTTTTTTAATGTCAATACTTTTATGAGAGTCAACACTATGGCAAATGCAAGTAAAGATGTAGTCATGACACTACAGTCAAGTGCTCTAGCGCCTTAAAACTAAATCATCTGCGTTATAAAACTTTCCGTCTTAATATTATATTACCTGAGCTTTGTAAACAAACAGTCAATCATATATTTTTTTACATTTATAGCAGTACTGTTTAATAATCAAAAATCGAGAGCAGTAATTGCATTGTCTTTAAGACAGAAAATATATTTTTTCATATAAGTATAATAAAGTTGTTATAAAAAACAGTAAGTAAACATTTTAGTATCGAAGTTAACTTCCATGACTTCTGGGTAAGTAAATGAAATGCTAGTCTAGCTGCTCGATGAAGCGTAGCACTTGCTACAACGTTGCTACGTGCCTGCTACGCGCTACGCTTGGCAAGGTTCATTGAACTGTAAATATGATTGGTATGGAACCAGCTGGCTTATCCCTTTCCGTGCCAGGTTTTACCATTACCATACATAATTAATTCGGGAGCCAGCTAAATAATCACCTATTAACTTAATTACGATAGATTCTTCGTTTGAGTTTGTATTTATTATTTCACACACAATTAAATAACAGTTAACAATCAAACTGCGTAATGAGTCTCACAAATCTAATTAAACTACGTTGCGGTTGCTCAGCGGTTATTTATTCGACTAGTGGAGCGTTAATACCAGCGCTATCGCGCAATAAGCCCGTCGTGTGATGGCTTCCATTATGACGTCATCAGCACATGGATAATACTAAATCCTCACTCGCAATTGGAGAGAGATAAGCGAAAACGTTGCTGTGAAACTAGTTCAGACTAACTTAATAAAGCTAAAGTTCAGAATTCAGAGATCAATTACTTAAACACTTCATTTGCTAAATAACCTCGTTCAATCGACCCGTAACACAATGAAGTCTGAACGAACTAACATCGAATAGAAACCTTTTTCAAAAGAACCCCGACCAACTTTTCTTATTCATTATCGAATTGGCATTGTAGGATGCAACCAAAAAGTTTCATTAGTAAAAAGCCAGTGTTGTCAGCCAGTACGTTTCTTTGTCGGGGAAAAAAGACAGGCGAAAACGCGCGTTCCATTTTTAAAAAAAGGCTGAGAAAGGGTTGTGGGGTTGCCAGGAAATAATGAAGCTGCGGGAAAATCGTCTTGCTATCTGCTTGCTATATTGTAGTGCTCTGCATGTTGCATGCCCTGTCTGGCAAGCGGCGTGGAAATGAAAAGGTATGCACGGTGCTGGCAGCGTGTGATATTAAAGATTCATGTAGTGTGAATGCGGGATCATATTTTCTGTAATTTTACTGCAGTATATATTATGGTTATTAACTCGGCTTAATGTAAGAAAAATCTTATAGGCTTATATTATTAGTGTTGAAACGAATGCAAAATATATCTAGCTTACTTCATCTATGTTGTGTTGTTTTTGTTATTGTTGTTGTGAATAAACATTATAGTATCTTTTTTTATCTTTAAGAGCAAAGAAGTTTCAGGCGTATAATGAGATTTTTGTGCATACTTAGTCCAATTAAAAATTAAAATTTATTAAAATGAATAGGTACATAATACCATATAATTGTTGTAATTTATATAAAATATATTTTTCTTGTTTTAGTTTCAATTGGATTTCATGTTATTTAATAAAAACCGTGGAAAAACACTAGCGAAATATTCTACTAAAAAAATGTTGAATGCATTAAATCCAAAAAAATATTTGCTGCTTAATTTTTTTTTTAATTTATAATGAATTTATTTAATTAGCATTTTGACAAAAAAAATGTACTTTCAAGTTCAGCTTGAACAATTTTGCTATCTAAATACACACCCTTTACAAAAACGTTCCCGAATCTTTTCTACCTATCAGCGCAACCTTTTCTCACTACGGCATATTATACCAGTATCTCCGCATTAACCCTGGGAATGATTAAGGCCATACCGTTTCATCAGCTAAAAGGCATGGACATTGACTATGTATGACCGCCGGTATTTCGGCCACTTGTAATGCGGGAAACAGTACATTGGACCTTTTGATTCATTTACCCGGTTCAAAGTGACGGACAGGCGCGAAAAGATTCACTGTATTCATAAATATATTACTATAATCTGCTTATACACTTATACAAGGTGTTTTTTTCTTCATGAAATGTATGTTCACGAAGTTACATCTTAGACACACGATAGACTAGGCGATCGCTTTCTATGATTTCAGATTAACAAAGTTTTTTTAGAAATATGCGGCATTTGTTGATCTGAGTATTCTGTTGTTTGAGGCTAAGCACTATATTTGGCACTACGTCAATTTGTATGAGATTGTTGTCGAATAATACTCTTTTCAATATATTTGGTAAATAAATATAATAGCAAATACGCAGTGAAGCCATCTTCAAAGGGTTATGATGATCATCATTCTAAATGACAAACTTATTTGCCATTTGCTTTTGGGTTCCATGTATAAACTCTATAGTTTATCTGCACCAACGCAAAAAAATTATACCGGTACATAACATTGTCAAGTGTAAATACTGTATCGATGATCAGCATAATTTTCCACTATTTAGGGTCGTTAATGGACTATTTTCATGACCCGTTACCTAAATTGACAACATTTCATTTTGGTGACACCTGCAAATTACTATACGAATCGAAAGGGTTTTACCTCCTGAACACGGCAAAATATTTATTTAGATTTATTTTTCTTTATTTACAAAATTACAAGTAAGTTAATAAAAATATCGAGTTTTACCAATACTATGCCTGAATAGATATTGCCTTTTTCACGAGAAAAAAAGCTGTCATATTTCAAATTTGACATTGACACTATTGACAGATGGATAGATACTTAGGGCCACTTGCACGCAGAATTTAACCCTGGGTTAAGGCACTAACTCGAGTTAGTAGACGTTAGATTCATACGAAAACTGTCATTTTAACTCGAGTTAGTGTCTTAACCCAGGGTTAAACTTTTCGTGCAAGTGGCCCTTAGAGAATTATCGGTTGACATGATACTTTTTTATATACAGATTGGACTAACGTAATATGTCCATTGTGTCGTAGAAATGAAGTTACGCCCTTTTAGAATAAGTACATCTTAATAAATTAATAATAAAATAATTATTCATTCTAGAGAAAATTTAAAACTATTAGTGTCTTTCTCCTTCCAACCAGTATCTATAAAACTAATAAAATTAAAGTCTTGAAAATATGAAATCTTGTCAATTAGCGCGTGATACCCTCAATAACCCAGAATAAAAACGTGCCAAAAGGTACTAAGACAGTGTCATTATCAGAATAGAGTCGCTTTGTACCCGCAGCAGACAATAGAGCCTGAACAATGCTTCCAGACAATACCCAACTTTTCGTGGCCCCGCGCGATCGACTCGATAACCGAAGGAAATGTTTTTGTGGAGTTAGTATATTAAATTGCCGCCAAAGGACGGGTAAAGGACAACTTTGTGCGTTGTTAAAGATAATGACTGTTACTTAATATTGTGGGGAAATATTGAATGTTGTAAAATAAATCGCATGTTTTGACGGAGTAAAAGTAACATAGAATCGCAGATTCAATGTCACAAAAAATATCACCCTGTATTTTTGAAATAAAACGACCTTTAGTTAAATATAATTAAGTGCCAGGGTTTTCAAACTCATGTGTACCGAAACAACGGCAGTACCGTGCAAAACTGAATTTTACTTTAACAACTTACCAACGCTTGTTAGTAGGTACATGCCAAACACAGAATGCCAAGCGCTTCACGAAATTCATCGTTGTAAAATACAAAATTTGCTTTAGCGTACAGGTTTTACAACTCCTAATTAGATATACTTTCGCAAACAATGCTTGTTAATTTTAGGCATTACAAAAACAGCCGTCTGGAAATCTTTATAACCCAATGTTTTTGGAGAATAACGTGATAATCCTGAGTGTAAAACAGACGTAACTGTGGCTTGCGCCTGTTTTCCCCAGATATTATTAGGTAAGGGAAACACGCAAAGTCCTTTGAGATTTAGGTTGGAAGAGAGCCCCAATTTGCAGTAATTTAACCATTTTGTTGTTACACGTAGCGATGTTATCCGCTCGGCAATAATGGAAGTACCGTTTAGATTAGGTTTATGTTTATTTCATGTCTCTTTAGTTCATTTAGTTAGCGATGATTTTAATTGACTACTTATTAGCTGGGAATCCTATGATGTATAGTTTATGTAAATAATTAAATTTATGTTCTATTCGAACTGTTTAAAAGGAGTGTAATTTGCACGATGAATTCCTCGGACATCCTGTATAGTGCAGCATTGTTAACAGTACAGACAGATCAGCGTCTCTATTCTACTGCGTACAACCATATTGCTTCCGATAAGTTATAGGTATTGTTTTTAACTAAACCGCCATTACCATGAGAACTATCGAACGTTGACAATATTCGTTGCATACAAAAGCGACCCAAACCAAAATGCATTTGTGTTGCATTTAAAATCAGAATGCTGTTTACTTTAAGTTTTAAATCAAGTTATATTTGTTTTTGATTTGTGGCGCTTTTGTATTTAAGCAGCGAATGGCAGCTCGTCAATGGCAAAATAACTTATTTTTGTAGATTTAATTTCAAATCGGTTTTTTTACACTTTACTCTTTACGGTATGGATTCCGCATTGGCTTTCCCATCTTCAAATATTTACGGGCTTACATATGTTTCTCATGGTTCTAAAGGTATTTGTTCAGGTAATCCGTATTTGTCGTGCGAAACTACGTAACGATGTGAAAACAAACAGGGAGGTGAAATGTTTATCTATTTCCACGAGAGAGATATAAATACGTTTAAAAAAACACTAAACCTCTTATTCATAAATGCGTGATAGCTGAACGGTGCTTAACATATGCTTTGTCTTTAATTTGTCATCGTAATATTTGAATTTGACAGAGAATAATTTTAGAGATAGTGTTTACGTAACATTGGGAAAAATAAACTAATTACAAGTATTTCAATACTAATAATAACTTTCTCTTGTTTCAATACAACTCAAATTACAAAAATCTCCTGAAAAGAGACCAACAAGAATCCTCCAAATTAAAGATTGAAATAACTTTGGAACTTTGGACCTAATGTCAATCAATTACAACTTCGTTCATTGCAATCACAGATTTCCGTAGTGGTTAAAATAAAAATGATTTGAAATTTCCTAAAGACATCAAAAACTTAATGCTCTTCCATATTTAATTACAAAAGTCAGAAGCCGTACTTACAGAATAGAACAAATGAATTGTTCCTTAAAACAGTACATTTCAAACTGGGTTACCATTAAAACATTACCAATTACCATGAACCCCACAACAGAGAGAGACATAAACTGTTTGAAACTACCCGATCCCCAAGTCAGGAATAAAACTGTGTGCGAAGAGGGATGGCTGCTGGGTCGCTGCGTAAGCGCTCCCGAGGGACCGACACACCTATGCTGCCCTTCTAAATAAAACGCAAACGCAACTTGATAGACAAAGCAAATTGAACTCTCTATCTTAATAAATACGGTCACTAATGCATTTGCAATTCTTTGTGACATACGCCCTAATGATGACGATGAGTATGCTGCCGTCGTCCTACAAAAAAAAGCGACTAACTCCAATGTAGTCGTTGAACCATTCTATACTCTATTCGTAACCAAATTAAATTTGAAATGCTTTTACTAATACTCGCGTTAGGCGCCTTTTTTGGTAAGACGACGACAGTATGTTTGTCTATAACTCGACAACACCTAGGAGTGATGACCTGACATTTGATTAAACAAGAGACAGTTTCATACTTGTCGTTTTCTTTACGTTAAAACATAAACGGAAGAAGGGCTCTATTCTATTAAGTAAAACCATTTTGCTTTTGACATGTCACTGTATGTTTTTTAACTTGGCCGCCATTACTGTCAAGTAAATAAAGAGTATCGTTGACAATGCTATAACATACTGTTTTAGCGAGAATAGGGCATAATTCTACATGTTTAACAACCTTAACCACCCCCCTTAACATACAAAATAAGAACAAGGATTTTTTTGGCGGGTGTGCTAATTTCGCCGCCTCTACAAAATGACCATGAATCTTAAATGCTTGCCATAATTTGTAAACACTGTTAAGAAACATATGACATGCGTATTTTACCAAAAAATGCCAATTTTGTCTTAAACATGGTGACGACGGCGAAATGCCAACAATTTGAGGTTTTACACTATTAACAACCAACGGCGATAAAAAGTTACATAATATTACGGTCTTTCGAGCAGTCGTAGCGAAGTTAAGAATTTAATTTAACAATCAATTAGTTACAACTGTTACAAGCACACTGACACTGAAAAATGACACACGCTGTTTATACACTGTCAATATTCGTAGTTAATTCTTTGCCGTATAATAAAGTCAGCGTTGTTTTTTGTTTTCACTACCAGCAATGTAAACTTAACTTTTTAACACCGTGATATAATAAATAATATCTTAATATCGCCCTCATTTCTCCCCATAGGTCATCATCCTTAACGACGGCAATATAAGATGCCGTTTAAAGATGGCTGAAACGGTAAGACAAATTTCGAAAGCTGTAAAAAGTTTATCATCGACATAAAAATCGTATAAAATAAACGCGAATTCGAGAATCGGTAGTGTCAGCGGAATTCGGGCTCAGATTCTAAAGTAACCTAATGACACGCTTTGGCTTGCATAGAACGATAGGCGGAGCGGTAAGCGATTATAGCAAAGTGACGGCTACAAACGTGATAGCGTAGGAATGACTTAACATTACGTTTGAAGAAAGTAATCAAATTGATTCAACGCCACATTATTCAGCCGAAAATTATGACAATACATGAATACATTAGCATTATATGGCGGATTATTTATGAATTAAATCGCGTGCAATTTCTTTACATAGAAATTACTTAAATTTTAATGAAGACTAAGGTTTAAATTTAAAGTAAATATGACCGAATTAACAAAAAGAGGTGCCTATTACACTAAATAAGTTTCACCAATTAAACTTTAAGATAAGTCGAGCTTTAAAACCTACTCCTTTTCAACAACTAGACATAATAAACAAGAGTTAAGTACTACAACCATCAAAGATAAACTTAATAAAAATGAATACGAACCAAAAAATACTCGCTCAAACAGAGTTTCATAAAAGGTTTTTTGTAAATAGAGCCGGAATCACGTGTCTGCCCCCGCGTTCTATAAATGTTTGTTGATTGCGCAAAAAGGTAACATGACTCACATGACGTATTTATAAACAGCTTTTATACAAAAGGTTTTGAGCTTTTGTGATGAAAAAACATTCGTAACCACACGCACTGAACACCTACACCCAATATGTTTTCTTTAATTAATTTGTTACTTATAAACTTAGGTAACTAAGTTGTGGTTATTAAAGTGCAACAGCGCGGATTTTAATTTTATAATATTTTTAGAAATTGATAGTTCTCTTGGTTTTATAGCTAGATTATCTAGGGTAAAATAGAGTTTCGTAAAAATATATCAGTATAGTCCTTACCTACTATAATATTATAAATGCGAAAGTTTATGTCTGAGTGTGTGTTAGTTTGTTACTCCTTCACACTGCAACGGCTAGACGGATTTGGATGAAATTTGGAATGGAGATAGCTAATATAGGTACTACATTAACAAATAGGCTACTTTAAATAATGGAAAATTTCCAGGGAATAACGATGATTGAAATCTACGCCGACGAAGTCGCAGGCAGAAGCTAGTTGTCTATATTTGTTAGGCTCACCAGTCCTCGGTTAAGTCTATTGTTTTTTTATAGTTTAGGAGAGTAAGGCCAACCTATTTTTACTTATCATAAGAGTAAAATATCTGTGAAGACGCTTCACGGAACTAAAAACCTGTCCTTACCTTTCATCGACACTATGTTTCCGGGCTGCTAGCAATTCCACAACCCGTACTTATGAATTCAAAGCGTTTTGCAACTATCTGTCAAAATGTTTTGTTCCCGCAAACGAGAATACCTATGTAAAAATCGAAAGACTTTGAAAAAGATTTGTGTAAAAGAATAATGATAACCGGAGGTAAGTATTTGTGTTTGTCAAACAGAAAAAATATAAGAGGTCGAATTGAAAATGGCAACCAATTACGATATCATTATAAAGCACAATAACTCACAATATTTTTTTCTAACTTTTTCCAGAAATTCGACGTGAAATTGCGCCTACTTTTATGTGAATAGGGGCTTAACTCAGAGTGTAGGGCAACCATTTGTCAGGGTTTACTCGGATTTGTCTTATTGTATCTGGACGATAAATGCCCAAGGTCCCGCGAAAATGAAGACTTGAAATACTGAAATTGGAGTAAATTTCTACAACTGACTTTCAATGAAATTAGAATGTCATATGGTGATCCTGTATTATGATTGACCTTAACTAATAGAGCAACCACTCAAGACGATGCTATTAAAATGGTGTTTTTAGTCTTGAAAAATGGTTAGGTACGTAATTTCACACCTATTAAATTAAATTAAATTCAAATCATTTATTTCGGACGAAGTCCATAACGGGTTAGAAACAGTATCACTTAAATCTAGGTTTACTATAATATTAATATATTAACATAGGTTACTATTAAATACTTATTCAGTCAAAACCAGGAATCTATACTAATATTATAAAGCTGAACAGTTGGTTTGTTTGTTTGCTTGAACGCGCTAATCTCATGAACTTCTGACCCGATTTGAAAATTTATTTCAGTGTTAGATAGCCCATTCATCGAGGAAGGCTATAGGCTATATACCTACCATACTCACATAAACCGAAGCGAAGCGAGGGCGGGTCGCTAGCATTTTATATAACTGGGCCTATGTCCATTGCTACAAACATACTAAGCATTTTTCTTTTCCGGTAAAGCAAAACAGTTGAAAAGAATGATCAATAATGTTGTGACTTTTGAGTACCTACTATAAACTACTACTATAAACTACTACTATGAAGTCCAGTCTCGGTTCAGAAATTTAATAATTA
The DNA here is from genome assembly GCA_963966035.1 of Acleris laterana. NCBI lineage: Eukaryota > Metazoa > Arthropoda > Insecta > Lepidoptera > Tortricidae > Acleris > Acleris laterana. The sequence goes on from OZ014452.1 coordinate 10,165,531, forward strand.
AATGGATTTGATGGTCGCCCTACTCCCCTGGCTATTACTCTGCGGGTAGCTACCCCGGGGACTCCCTTATCAGAGAATACGCCGTAATGATGGTTGAATTTAAATTATATTTGCTAGGTGTACTATACCTTAACCAGCTAGTATAATTTAAATTATATAGTAAACAATGGTATTTTGTTGAGATAACTGGCTTTACATGAAAATTGATTTTAATTTATATCTTAATTTTTCAAACGTTAATGCAAAGTTAATTAAATAGCCTAGGAATCTGGCACAAAAAGATAAATTGTTCGAATCTTAAACGGTGCTACGAGTATCAAGTTTCTTGAATAAAGCAGTCCCAGTTCAAAATTCAAAATTGGAACCATAACTCTCCAACCACTATAAATTAGGCATCTTTTTCCTCAATGCAGAATCCTGCTGCCTCCCCGTATGGGCTGGCGCAAACGATTTGTTTTGCTTATTGCAAGAGATAAGGGCGTGCTCCTATTTCACTACTAATGGCTTAATAACCCCCGAGGGTGTCGACCCTCGTGCTTTGATGAGACTGAGTCACCTGGGGTCTTTGAGTGTACACAGCATTTACCTTATTTGGCGAATAACAAGTTCACGCGTCAATGATTAAAGATGCTTTATAAAGTGAGGGTGTGGATCTTTTTGCTTCAGTATAAGCTTTGACATCAAATTCTTTAGTACATGGTGCAGCTATAATAATTTGAACGTAAAATGTAGTTTGTTATAATACCTATGAACTTTATATAACTTCCTAGAAAGATAAAACTTTAAGCGCGGGGCAGGTAACTTAACCGCGTAATCTCGCCGACCCTACTTCCTACATAAAACATTTCGCACACTATTCTACTTGGACTTACGTTTTATCATAAGCACGCAATCGCCTGGGGTCCAATCCTCAGCACCATAACGGCCCCATAAAAACTCTATGTGTTCATACATTCATAAAGTCCCGTTTGGCCGGATGCACGCAATCTCACGATGGTCGTATGAAATTTATAAACCCCGAGTTTTATGGGTGGCCAGCAATATGAGATGGCATCGCGGGTGCGAAGGACACTGTTGCTTCGTACTAGCGATGCAAGATTAGGATATGATGACCATTTTGGGCGCCGATTCTCAGAGTGTTTCAAAGTTGAGTCGAGTTGACGGAATTATATAGAAATTAACGTAAGCAACGTAAGTAACGTATTATAGTTGCCCGTGTGGTTGCCGGGTTAGAATAGTACCACTCCATATCTTCCCGTGGATGTCGTAAGAGACGGCTAAGGGAATAAAGGCGTATAGTACTGTTAGGCGATGGGCTTGCAACCTGTCACTAATACACTGGTAAACATCTTAGCCTAAAAGTGCAAAATGTGGTTACAGAATTGTTAACCAATTATTGGAGTTGTTGGTAATTCTGTAGCTCTGCCTACCCCACTCTGGGAATGAGGGCGTGAGTTTATATATGTGTATGTATGTAACGTAAGTAGGGTTGCTATCATACAACGAAACGTTACTTACTATTTTTATTACGAACAACCTTACTGTAGAAACACTATTTTAGAATTGCTCCGGTTTCTGAAAATGAGATACCTAGTAACCATTCCGTTTGCAAACCGTTTGAAACTCTTACTGAGGTAACAAAAGAAAATGTTCAAAGAAAAATTGATACTGCATAACAATACTGTTAAAATATTCGTGAAATTAAAACTTCGCGGCAGATCGGAGCTCCGGAGCTCATTCCGAATTTCAAAATAAATCGTTCAGCGGCCTTTTGAAATGAACTGAAATTATTTCCCGTTCAAACCTCGCATTGTTCCAAGTTTCTTCTTTTTAATGGGAAATTCCGAGGAAATACTTATGAGTTGGAACTCCACTGGAACTTACCTGTGGAAGTGAGAATTTTGTATTAAGCATCGGAGACTAGATGAAAATAAAAAGCAGTTTTACTAATATTCCTTAGCGATCGATTTGAAGTAGGAAGGGGTTTTTGTCAATCCGTAATAATTTACCGAATAACGTATTAGGTAGGGTTAGGGTATAAATATATTAGAAAGAGACTGTTATGGCAAATGAAAAAACAAAAATATTTACAGACAAATGAATTATAAATTGCCATAATTACTTACATTTAAGTTTATTTACTTTACATCATTGAATTGAAAACAAATACCAACGCACCAGCAGACTGCAAAATATTTATAAATTTTATAATACAAACAAAAAAAAATTACAGCATTTTCTCAAAATTCCTCATAGCAACGAATTTGCGTAGTTTCCATATATTTTTATAAATAAAAATGTACGGTGCGTCCAACCGTCAACTATCTGAGTGAAAAAAGCTGTGCTTACTGAACCGAATATCGAATATCCAGCAATAACTATATGACCCATTTTCTGGAAAAGTCGTCCGTATTTAATAAATACTGACATGTCCCAATTCCGACGTGTTATTTAAAAAGAGAGACTTTGGCCGGTCTCCCCTTTAACGGATTTTTATTTACTTGTTGTTCTGATTCAAAAGACATTTGCTCTTTAGATACCTTAATAATTCATGATTATGAAGCCTTATGAATTCCCTTTTTTTTATTTAATATTATACAAACACAATATAGGTAAGATTAAAACCTTAGGTAATATTTTTAGACAATTTAAACAATAAAAATGTGACAAGTACATGTTTATTAAATTGTCCTGGTTTTATTAAAAAATAAACTTCATAAAGGAGTAGTTCAACCCGTTTATTTTCATTGACATTTCAATAGATTCGCTAACAAGTCTCCCGATGAAACGGTCCCGATCATTGAGGAATGTTTCCGTCGACGAGATCTGCGGTTAAATCAAAGACGCCGCCGATCTGTTTCACCAGTTTTTTTTTTTTTTTTTTTTTTTTTTTTTTCAGGGGACAATGTCACACCAATTGACCTAGTCCCAAACTAAGCTCTATGCTTGTACTATGGGTACTAGACAACGATATAAATACTTATATAGAGAAATATATACTTAAATACATAGAAAACATCCATGACTCGGGAACAAATATTTGCGCTCATCACACAAATATCTGCCCTTACCGGGATTTGAACCCAGGACCTCTAGCTTCGTAGGCAGGGTCACTACCCACTAGGCTATCGCGTCGTCCTTAGCAAGTTAGCAACTATTTACTTATTTGAAATTACATCAATTTCACCTGAGCTGTAGCTGTAGCTAAATATTTAATACAGGAAGATCAAGAAACGGGAGAGAATGATACACACAAGATAATAGCGGCGCGTTAAAAAGCCACAGCTATATGTATAGGCAATTAATTAAGTACCTTTGGACTGTTATCTTCATCGGAATTATTAAATATAGAAACATGTAAACACTCTTAAACTGGCAAGAGAGTAGTTGAACGCATCGTTGCAATCAATATTAGAAGATTGCGTGGTAGGACCTCTGACTTTCGTATTAGAGACAGTCTTGATGTGTATGTTGAATGGATCTTGAGAACAAAAACATTCACCCATTCACATTGTAACAACTAACTAAACATACTCGTACAGGGTGTAACGTTTTGCTTCGCAATGGATCATCATGTAACAGCTACATAGACAAAACACCACTTTTGAAAACTTCATTTAGTCATATTTTACTGTGTAGTAGTAGCATTTAATACATAATTATATACTGTAAACATATAGGGTATCTCTTTTATCTTCACACAAGGCTGGTAATTATTTTACCACTGCGTGCGACGGCATCCGACGCTGCAGGCTGCCGCCTAACAACGCTTTATCACGAGGCTTCCGTGTTCGCCTTCTATTAGGCTTTGACAAGTTATTATATTATATTTCGGGAATTTTAAGCATGTTAATAACATTATCTACCTATGGAGAGAGTTGGTAAAATGTAAGAGAAACATAAAATGATTTTACTGCAAATTTGACTGAGGAAAAATCTTTTTACCATGTTTTTGTTTATATTGCACAAGTTGGCTTGCAACCTGTCACTAATACACTGGTAAACATCTTAGCCTAAAAGTGCAAAATGTGGTTACAGAATTATTAACAAGTTTTTAGGGTTGTTGGTAATTCTGTAGCTCTGCCTACCCCACTCTGGGAATAAAGGCGCGAGTTTATGTATGTATGTATGTATGCACAAGTTTTTTTTATCCCACCTGTTTAACACGTGTTTAATACTAGTATATAAATATTCTAACGCCACGACATTTATGCTTTGTTATCACATTAGTATCTACAAATCGGTGTTTATCAATATATTAATGTTAATCATATAACAATAACTATGGCGAACTATTTGAAATCAGACTTAATTCTAAAGCAACGAAACTGAATTAACGATGACAAAGCCACCGGCGACCCTCCAGCTTTAAAAACAAAAACACCCTTTTACAGAATCGTAATCACGGGCTGCAATTACACGTGAGTCGCAGGGGTACGTGCGAATTAACAAGCTGAAAATACTCCCCCTAGTCGAATTAATGCCGCTCGACGGTTGGTACACACACTGTCAATGCGCGCATGTAGAATTTGTTTGGCTTTTTAGCTGTTGGGTCAATGAACGCATTAAAATTGACACTGTCTTTAGAACTGGCTTTTTTATGTCAGTGAGTACATAAGCTGCCAGAGTAAGTGGTATCTTAGACCCATAAATATTTGCATTCTCAAGACTAAGATAAGACGGCCGGTGAAATGACTAGCATAGAGGCATTCCATCTTGGCCTCAGGGTTGGCAACGCATTTGCAGTCTTAGGATTGCATTGCAGTCTTGTGATTGCGAATGTCTATGGGTCACAGTTTCCACTTACCATCAGGTGGCCTGTGTGCTCGTTTGCCTACTCGATGCCATAAAAAAAAAAAAAAAAAAAAAAGACTACAATCCTAAGACTACAAATGTGTTGCCAACCTAAGGACTAAAATGCGCAAACTGCTGCTTGGTATCAAAAAGTTTCATTGTTCTAAGAAATTTGATAAAGGAAAACTCAAAACAGTTAATAGAAGTATAATTAAATGTAAGTATTAATCTTAAAAATGTAGTTTCGTGCCTCTTGTCACTTAAAAAAATGTCGTATAAATTATACGATTACATCTTAATAACCAGCTTTAATTACACGAGTCATGCAGAGCCGAGACACGTGCGAGTTCACAAGTAGGAGAATACTCCCCCTAGTCGAATTACGGAGGAACTCGACATCTCCCCCCAAGCCGATGACAGAGAGCCCACTCGGGACACAGATTATAACTTTTTCCAAAACGAAGTTACATTATAACAGAATTTATATGAAGGCATTATTAAACTGAGACTCCAATTCGTTGTTGTAAAAGTACACTCGACCTAATTTTGATATTTATCTCGTTTTGTTTTCATTTTTAAAATCTCTTGTTTTTACCTAACGCTGAGAATTTGTTTCGACGATTATTTCAACCAAAATTAATGCTACATAAGCCAATTGTCCACGAACCATTACATTTTCTAATGGTTTTTCTCTTCAGCGATCAATCTTCCCTTTAAATATCATTTCACGACCTCAAAAGCAGATAAAGGCCACCATAAATCAAACTCATTGAATATTTCATACGCAGACATCGTTTTTGGCGTCCAAAAGGCTGCTATAACTAACGTAAGAAAATACAGACGCCTAGACAAAGCTCGCGTTACTTATTCACTCAGCGTGAGCCACCACGTAACGTTTGATCTCGTTATAGCCACGCCTGGCACGATACGCTTCAAGTCGGCCAATCGATAGGTACGTCTTGTATTTTAGAATAGCCGCTTTTCCGTCGTATAAACTCGATCGCGCGCCCTACCCGACACGCGCTATAAAAAACATTAGCATACACTAGCGACACTGCCTTCAGACATATTTTATTACCAACACGCCGCTCTAGCTTATAGAGGTATAACCTTCTAAACTATCATTTACAAAACAAAACCGTATACAGCCAACACAAAGTCTAAATTACCCAAGACTGTCACCCGCTCCGAACTACAATAAACCCTGATACAGTAGCTTAGCGCGTGTATTTCAGCGCCGATGTCTACAGGGATTTATCGCTTGATCGATTACAAATTGTTTGATTATGTACCTAATTACGGCAGTCTAAGGTAGCTTTTGCCACGTCTTTATACATGGCTGGTGTCTGGGGATCGGTTGGATGGAAATTGGGTCTTATTGCTTTGTTTTTAAGGTGAGTTCGGCTACTTGGTGATGGTGAGTGAGTCAGAGGCTCGATTCCCCCGTGAAGGGTGCCTGGCTGGCGGCGAATGTAAGGTCAAATGCAAACTTTACCTTTGAAGGGAGCTGCTGCGTTTTATTGGCTAAGATAAGAGCTGTAGGTGATTTCACACGGCTACTGAGGACCTTGTTTCGTGTTTATACTGTAATAAGGAACGCGGTATTGGACGTGCGTTTATATTAATACCGAACAAAGGGGACCAAACTGCGCGGAATATAGTGTATTAGCATCGGGATACACTATCGTACAACTGTAATAACATTTCATGTTTAATAAATCGGCAGCGGCGCCTCACCCGTACTTAATAATTGACGAAGCACGCCCCGCTTTTGTTTCGTAGCGTCGTTTCACAAACGTAACCAGTCTATATAATGTGTAAAGGGACAAAGAGCGATATGTCGTTCCTTCAGGGGCGGAATGACTTGGATCTTTTGAGTTCGTAAAATGTAACGTCCTGGCATTGTTCGGGATCGACGGATGTCAATTCAGCAAGCACAAAGCCATTCATTTTTTATGAGGAATGGATTTCGTGACCGTCTCCAGTTGAATTATCTACTTGTAGTCGAATCGTTGAAAAGCTTTTAGCTAAGTATTGTGTAGTAATCACTTTCTCAGCACGGAGACTTACGAGTGTATGTGCATTCCTATTCGCCCTTGAAAATTCCTATTCTGGGAATATTGTATTTAAATTGCTGTGTTTGGTATACTGTATTATATATTCGTTAACTTTCATTTGTTTTCGTTATGAGCTAATAAACCCGTTAAAAAAACTCGAACACCAACACAATTGTAATAAAACCCACAGTTTAAACACAGAGTACACTCACTCCATGTTAAAAATAGAACCAAAGCTTCAAACAAAATAGTTTTAACAAGGCCCACGGGTACTTTCCAATGCGAGTTCATTCTTTTTTAATACGATCGAAAAGCAGGTATCATTCGACTTTGAGGCTCTCAACAAGAAGCACCGAAAACCAATTTAAGTTTGGAAGTTCTGCGCTCTGGAAGATTTATTGACCTTTCCCTCTGAGGACAGTCACGTTATTTAACGCCATATATTAGGTATATTTTTATCAGACTTTCCGAGAAAAAGATTGTGGGTATGTATGGATGTATGGTTCATCATTTCTTGTAAAGACTGAACAGATGGCTCGATTTCTACAAACGACGTCTCAAGATTCGATATATCATCGCAAACGCCACTAAGTACTTTTGTCTAAACAAAGTACAAAATTGTGGATTTAAAAGTATAAAACGTATATTAACTTATGTAGACGACAATTATAAAACAAGCAGATTTTTAAGGTTTGCTTATTTTATTCAAGTTGAAAACAAAGAAGGATTGTTTTTGAAATAAATTATTATATTTGTAGGACTTTGCTCTCCTTTCTTGCACTGTCCTTGCTTATTCTACTACAAAATTCAAGGTTAACTGAAAGAGATCCCATCTATTATCTATATAAATACAGTCTACGCAGATCTCGTAAGTACCTGAATAAATGAAACTATCACAGCGTACGCTTGACAAGTTCAATATTGAAAAACGTTTCACTTGTTTAAATGCAAATACCTTTATTAGATATCTGAATTATTGTTCTTCTTCACTTAAATCTAAGTGACTTATCTTACCATTATTTTTCTCGCATTTGTTCTTTAATATTATTGGATGGACCTATTGAGCTAAATTGTTTTAACAACAAAGGAACATTTTATAAAGGGATACTTATTTATTGATTTAAACAAAGCGTTCGTTAAGATGCCTGGAAAACAATTTAATAATGACAGGAAAATAGCGCTATTTAAACATTCTCTTTACTTAATGCTTTTATGATATCTCTCCTTACTAATGTTAAAAACGCAACTTGAGTCAGTTTCGTAAAAATGGTGCAACAGATCGACTTTTAGCATAAAAATCTACGTATTAAAACCGAAATATCATACGTCATTTGAACCATTACAACATTTATTCTTTTGGGTCACCTATACACATTTTGTTGTTTAATGCTTTTACTTTGAAATTGAATTGACATTGATTGAAGTAGCAGAATCGTCATGTTTCAGCGATCAGCATTCTCTCATGGAATTATTCGATACTGCTTCATTAACGTAGAAATAAAATGGGCAAGCCGGGAATAAATTCTCGAAAACGGATTGCCATACAAAATGAACTCGTTGTAGAGTATTTTGGCACTCAATGTGGTAATAGCTCTATGAAAAAGCATAAGCTTTATAGATATGTGTTAATTGGAAATGTTTTATGAAAGCAATTATATACATATTTTTTAAATTTATTTAGAACACATACAGTCATATTTGAATGCAATATAGAAGTACTTTGTACTAAACAATATAAGTACGAAAAGACCTGCAGGTTCATTACTGAATACACATAATAATTAAAAATAAAATGCGCTTGATTAAACTAACAATAGGAATGAAGTGAAGAATCACTAAAGATGACAATATAAAATAGGTACTGGTAAACAAAATATAGTTATATAGGATACTAAAACAATTTACATTTTAATAACCTTTTAAGGCTAGTAAGAGGAACATGAAATGGATCAATGTCAAATAGATGCTTATTATAATATTTAGGAACTCGTCTGAAAAAGGTACTTATGTCGGGAGTAATTTGTGCGGGCAAAGCGCACATGAAATAGAGGTCTAGGACGTAAAGGGTATTTGGATGGGTTTTAACTTTCAAAAAATACATTTACTTATAAGCATTTGATCGCGTTACCTTTAAGATTGCACTCGTATAATCAAGTAACAATCACAGTTGAAGTTTAAAAAATATTAAAAAAGTAAAGTTACTTTTTGTTTTCTCAAGTAATCACCACCGCCAATAACCACCAACTACTCAAGAAAAGTTGTCGGTCCGTCCGTCCTGTATAGCGATTATAATCCCTTTATAGGATAATGATCCGAATCTAAATAATTGATGTGTGAGTAAACCACCTACATCCAAAGATTACATCTATCAAGTAATTTACTTAGTCACTTTCATTATTTTTTGTCCGGGATGAAAATCACTACAATTTCCTATGTTAACAAAGTAAAAATGCACTATTGGCTCTAAATACAGAATTAATAGTATCACTCTTCCCTGTCGTTCGGGCTTTATATTGGTCCACTTCACACTGCACACTGCATTTAATTCTCAATATCAATTCCATTAGCAAAGTGAAGCATCCAGAGCTGCTTTCATCACACGGAGTGCATAAGCTTTATATGTGGCTTATGTTTCCCATTGTTAGTAGCTTGTACACCTACTCGGATGTAACTCGAGCAAAATACTTGCATATTAAAAGTGTTTTGAAAAATAATACTTTATTTCTCTTCTACATTTGTACCCACTTACTAATAAACGTTGAGTAACGTCGGTAAAGCTATACAATGCATTGTCTTTATCTGTCATTGTGACATTTGAATTTGACAGATAACATTGTATAGGGGTTAGAAAATAAATTCAGCACATAATTATACGCCTCAGCATTTGACCTACACTAATTAAAAGTTTGTGCCTAACTAAACCCTACACCGTCATAATCTAGTACCTCGGCTAACCTTTGTCAAACCTTAATAAAAGCGACAAAATTAGCGTATCCTCGCCACGTAACCTTTTCACCTATCTGCATATTATCACCCAGTTTAAACACCAGAATAATAAAAGATCGAGGACCCCATTAGGCGTTACCTGTCTTCTCTCCTCGTCCTTGTCGCTCCGCTGGGGCCAGACGCAGACATCGAATTCCCGCTTCGATCAACAATGAATACTTGGAGTTTTCGCATATTCGACTTTTACCCGAGGTCCCGGTTGAGGGAGCATAAAAAATAAATCATACGGGATAGGTATCCCCGGGGATTTGGCCCGCATTACCCGGGTCCCAATTTATTTAACCCATTGCGCGTGAAAGGGAACGTATTTCAGGAATCGACCTGGTAATCGTTACCGACCGCCGGTTGCTAAATACGCAATGCGATTTTAGGGTACCGTTTTGTTCGGGCTTTGTTTGCAGGTGTCCATTGAGGCCAGATTTGCTTAGCACCTGCCTAACATGTTCGGTGGTCCGGGCCGGGCTATTTTGTTCGTATTGGAGCGCGTAATGTATGCACGTGAATCTGTGAACAGCTTTGCTTTATTCATTTACATTACGTATTGAGTTCGACGACTCACCGGATCCCAGGCTGGTTCTATTTCAATAGATACCTGATAATGCCTGTACTTACCTCCTACGCGGAATATTGTAATAAGTTTTATTTATGGTTTGTTATTCCTTATTACTCTACTACATATTTTCATCGATATCGAACACAAAATCTAGTTTCTTTATTGCCTTTATGCTATTAACACTTAGCAATGTATACAGAACCTAGTATTTTCGTAAATAAACGATTTTTGGTGATACGTTAAATTAATGATTATACTTTAAACAAAATACTAATGTTTTGTGAGTTTGAGTTTCTTTCTTTGTTTGATTAGCCTCTTTAAACTAAAACCAATTTTCAAGAACCTGTAAAATATCAAGACTATGATATGTAATTAAAACGTTCAGCGTGAAACAGTCATTTACAGCTGGCCTTTTTCTTAACATGTGGAATAAATAAGACATTTTGCCAAAATCGTGCAAACCACTTGACTGGTACTCATCCCCGAATGTTCTTGACACCTTGCCCACTTCGTTACTTCGTTACTATAGCCTGTACCACTCTTGATCCTCCATATCCTTAAGTTTTATAGACTTTTTACAGCAAACGTACAACCTTTATTGCATCTTTTCATTCCTTATTTGTTTACATTGTCCTAGCTGAAACGAATGCGCGAACAAATCCTCTCGAGACGATCGTAAATGTGTGCAAATACGCAGTTGAGCATCCCAACAATGTTGCCGCCTGATCTACATAAAATCAATAACTTTACCAAGTTGGTGCTTGTTATAGTGATAAGGTTCAGGACTTGCCCACGCATCTCCCACGCGGTAGACCAGACGCTCAGGGGGTTTATTCTCGTTAACAATTTACCGACGCTATAAAGAAGTTGGACCAAAATCGAAAACTGTTCAATCAGGCCATCTTACCGTATTCGTAATATTATTAATATGGGGAAAACGTGCATTACAATGACGTACAAAACGAAGCAAACTCGAGCCTGGAACGCGTAAGAATTATATGGCAGTACTTGACATGAGCAAGGCGTGGCGTACGCCGAATAAACTAATGTTCATAGATGCACAAATGAATAATTAAAAGCCCAGGGAAAACCCTACAAAAATTTACGTAATCCCAAACTAGTTCTAGGCTTGTACTGTGGGTAAATACTAGAAAACAATATGAAAATACAACTTTGCCAAAATATACGCAGCTTCCGAGCCTCATGAACAATTTATTCGTGCTCATCACACATATTGCACTGGGGATCAAATTCGAGGCCGGTACTTTAGTACCCTTACCATGAGTTACAATTACCGTACTCGTTAGCGAGCTTAACGCTTGGTCCTTCGCACTGTATATATATAAAAATACTGTGAGGGATAGAGCATTCGACTCGCTAGCGAGTACGGTAATTGTAACTCATGGTAAGGGTACAGTTGTAGGGAGGGTCACTATCTTAACCAACCGCGTCGTCATCGGCATACATCGACTCTACTCGATCACAGGTCAAGACAGGCTGGTCGACGGTGTTCCTCAAGAGAATAACACCCTCTCGTGTAGCCATTGATTGCTCGGCGTCTGGGTGTAAATCTCCGGACTGACAGTTGCAGTTGTACCAGTTGTTGTGTTAGTCCGTGGCAGATTGGCAATTTTTCAAGCTGATGTTGCATTTCGATCTTGTATGCAGAGACTTTGTTAAGAGAATATTGATTGTAACTACCTACTCTTTTTACGTTCTTAATATTGACAATAATGAAAATACAATCCTAATGTTACTTTCAACGATATAGGTAAAGTTTCCTTCCCGCAACAGTTTTATGAGCAGTAATTTAACTAACCCTAAAACCATAAATCCGAAATTAAACGTAAGTTTAGATGTAACGATATTAGGGCTGATGAAAATATACCAAGCGTGTGTAGGTTGTAAAATTAGCTTTTATGGTATTAGGATCAAGTGGGTAACCATAGTTTAAACCACTGGAATAAAATTTATTTAAGTATGTACCTATAACCATTAAAAGTCAAGTGCCCAAAATATCACAACCAGCGGTAAAATAAGGCAGAACATTAATACCGAAAATACATAAAACCAACTAACTCACTCACATAAAAATATGATTATAGCCTAAATAAAACAACAGCGGAGAATATTGGTGTCTGTATTTCATCATAAAATAAAACAAACTTTAGTTTCCCAAGGGACATCATACGCATATATACAACCAGACACCCTGAGAACTGCACTAGATCCTATTAAAGCTTCCAATCTTCCCTTTAAAGATCGTTTGATTCCCCTAACCGCCCTTATATGGGAAAAATAAGTCGCTCCTGTAGCTTAACTGCCCGTGGAATGTTGGTCTTAACTAGGGCTTACTGAACAGGATCGAGTATAAGATAATAATGATATAAAGAACGGTGTGTTTCTAAGACAAGACGTATTTACTTGAATTTCTGAAACTCCGAATACACTAGACAATAGAAAAGCTTTGCGTGAGAAATTGACAACTGTTACACATTCAATTTTGTCCGCAAAAATAGCTCCTGTTTTTGTTGAACAATATTTAATGATATAGGTACCATTTTAAGAAACTAGTTTCGTCTATTTTGCTATGACAAAGTAAATATTTTATTCTTTGAGGTCTTTTGATTCTAAAATCTTAATCTTTTGTATTTGCAAACTCACGATATTTTTAATTAACAGTTTCTTTTGTTGAGCCTCGCCCTTCAAAATAGATAAACCACCCGTAATCGATAACCAACTCACACAACTCGAATGTATCTTGTAACCTAACACCGGCTTTTCGAAATTCCAATGAAACATCGCGCCATTGTATATTTGTTGGCGCGATCAGATTTCAACGTCGGCACCCAGTCCACAGGAGGATGCGTCACGTTATAAGGATATACGTTCGGAATATGAAACCAATTTACAAAGACAAGTTATAGCTAGAATAGATCTTTGATGATAATAGATTTAGTTTTCTGGATAGTTTTTTTTAATGATATTTACTAATCATTTCATCTTCTTTGTATTTTTCTTAAGTAAATTACGCTAGTATTACTTTTTATGTGTAAACGACGACAGTAAACCTAGCCAAGTCAAAATAATTCGTTTAAAATTTTAGTACTTGAAAGAAATAATGGTACCTATTATTTTATCCAAACACCTTTCAACGGATGTATCTTAATCTCGTTAATTGATTTTGGTACTCACAAGTGTAACCTAACTTTACGTACGTGATTAATGTTTAAGATATCCTAAAAACATCATGGTTTTAGCAGAAAACAGCGTCTGATGAAATAATCCAGTCGATGAGATGAATCTATAAAATTATGAGTTACCTAGCAATAATTGAAATTTCATACTTTCCCAGATCTCAGATAGGTATGTATGGCTTCAAGTAGACAAACAAGCACACAGGGCACCTGATGGTAAGTGGAAACTGTGACCCATAGACATTCGCAATCACAAGACTGCAATGCAATCCTAAGACTGCAAATGCGTTGCCAACCCTGAGGTAGTATAATTGCTAATAACTCATGTGTTAAGGATGGAAAGTTCATTGAAGTAGGTATGATGTTTTAAAATCGTAGCCAATCGCATAAATTATTACTACTTATAATACCTTTGACCACAATTTCAGCATTGTCAATCTCAATGAAGCCCATAACATGACTTTTATTAAACTCCATTCTCACACTCCGATAGAGCAGGGGGGTGATTCTCTCAAGAAGCAAAGGTGAACGAATGGACGAGTGATCTTCAAGCGGCGAGATTAAGTAGTCCGGTCAGTGCGAACAAAACACATTGTAGCGCGTGCATTTTCAATTAAGCAGCCTTATACGTTCGACCCATCGGCAGGAACCATGCTGCTAAATTGAAAATGCACGCGCTACAATGTGTTTTGTTCGCACTGACCGGACTACTTAATCTCGCCGCTTGAAGATCACTCGTCCATTCGTTCACCTTTGCTTCTTGAGAGAATCACCCCCCAGGAGTCGCAATAGCCGTATAGCGTGACGGAATCCATTACTCTTAGCGCAGGGGTATTAGATATCGAGCGAGGTGACGTCACGTTAAGTGGATGGGACTTGAGGTTCAATGAATGGCTGTCAGTTCACTATTTATAGCTGCGCTCACAGGATCCATAAAGTCATTATGATGGGATATGTATTGGAAAATGCTTTGTTTTTAATAAAGCGAAAGCCATTGAATTAAACACACTGTTGATATGACAAACATGAAAAAAGAACTATACCGCTGTTAACTCTGTTAGGTAATTTATTTTAAAACTTATTGTGATGTACGTATTCGCATGTATGAATGTAAAAGTTCGTAAATATATTTTGTTTCTTTATCACGCACACGGGTTGAACACGTTCCAGTTTAACATAAGGCTTTACTTTTATCCTGAAATGAGTAGTAGTTCCACGTTTTTCTAGGTAGGTAGGCAGTTTAATATTATTAAAAAAGTAATCTTTAGAAACCCGACTGCAGTTTTTGATATTGTCGTCTATATAATATTCGTATAAATTATGTTAAAAATAAACTTGCCCTCTCATAACTTAAAAAAAAATACTTCTCTATGGTTTGAGGACTCCCACAACCAAGACGAAGAGCGTGCTTCAGAAATTAACATACTAACTAAACCTCCTAAGGCCCACCAGACAACGAAATTTTCCAATGAAATATGAATCTATTGTAAATCACATAAAGTCAACTTCCTAATTTAATCATCAATCATAAAACAAAACAAATTTCACTACTTCCTTTGCACTAGATCTTTATTTAAATGGTTATCAAACGTTATAAAACATTGTCGCTGATTATAATACAATGGAAACGCGCATTTATCTCAGAGCGCATCGGCCCAAGCTCGCGCGATACATCGTTTCTTAGGCAAATTATAGGCCTCTCTAACGGTGCGCTATGGGGCCTATGGGTTACATTACAGCTAATACATCATGACGATATCTAACGGGGCTATCGAATTAAAATAAATTATATGTTCGGTATCATAAATACTAATATTATAGCATCATGTCCGGATAGAAGCAAAATGAGGTACGAGTGTTGGAATGGTTGGAAATTACAGGTATTTATTATTTTTTACCCGTGTGTCAAAAGGTACATACTTTGTTGACTGTTCTGTAAGGACACAGAAAAAATACGCTTTTAAATTTTTTTCCGACGACGATACTTCGCAGCTTGTACGGTTTTTTGTTTAACAACAATCACCACCTTTCAAATCAAAACCTTTTTTGTCATAATTATAGTTTTATTTTTACCGATAGTCATATAGTAATGGGATCGCAAACAAAATGAAAACTGCCTACTTACGGCTTATTCACGGTTTAATGTCAGGAAAGTTGGTCTTTTAATTATTAACGATACTTAACTAATCTAATCTAAGAGCCAAGGCATGCAGTTATCGAAGTTAGTTAATTAAGCGACCTTTGCCTACAGTTTAAAATAAAACTACAAGCCGAAAAAATTACAAAGCCATATCTCAGAGTCGAAAGATAATTAGAAAAGTATGTCACACTGGCGGATTAATGAAAACCCATCTTCAATAAAGTCCCCATTACCTGAGCCTGAATATTAAATGAAAACCCGCCCCAAGAATTCTCGCAGCTTTAGAGAAAATAAATTATCGATGTTATTCATATTAATACTACAAAATTAGTAGTTTAGTGACTTTATGACAATGTGTCGATTATTCTATTTGTTACGAATTCACGATGCGATATCAATAGATTGGATCCCGAGAAAGGCAATAGTAGGTACTTTATATCTTGAACTTTCCGAGAGAAGAATAATAAATGCGGATCTATTTAGATGACGAAGTAAATATATATATATATATATATATATAAACTCACGCCTTTATTCCCAGAGTGGGGTAGGCAGAGCTACAGAACTACCAACAACTCTAAAAACTTGTTAACAATTCTGTAACCACATTTTGCACTTTTAGGCTAAGATGTGTACCAGTGTATTAGTGACAGGTTGCAAGCCCATCGCCTAACAATACTATACCTACGCCTTTATTCCCTTAGCCGTCTCTTACGACATCCACGGGAAGATATGGAGTGGCACTATTCTAACCCGGCAACCACACGGGTGGGTGAATATTCGGGCGTTCCAACCGCCGTCATTATTCTCTTTAATACATTGACGAAAATAATGATAACTACCAGCAATTTTTGATGTCAAAATCAGCGGACCCGGGGGTCGTATCCATTCCATTTTAAAAAACAAGAAAATTATTGAGTTTATATTGAATAATATGCGAAAATAATAATGACGGCGGTTGAAACGCCAAATATTCACCCGGGTACACTGTCAGATAAAGTATTTTCTTAATTAACTACCTAAATAGTTTTGAACAATCGTAATTGACACGTGTAAAGACCTGTAGCTAGAGTTGACATCAAGACTTTCAAGAGCAGCTCAGCCGCTGACAGCATTCCATTAATTCAAGCTAAGCTAATCTCCAACTATCCCAACTTCTCAATTGAATTGAAGTGAATCGATTCGAGTGGATTCAGTCGTTATCGCCATGACTGGCACGCTGGCGTCGGCGCGCAGCCCTAGCACGTACAGGAATTTCTAATTTAGCTGACGCCTCGACAAGCGGGTATGGCGTGGAAAACTATCGTTTATACGAAATACATGTATACCTCAGACGATGTCTACTTCAAAATTGGAAACATCTTAAGTTCCCTTTGGTACTATCAAGCCACAACGGTGAAAATTTTGTGAGCGCTTGCTTTTGACCTAACGCTAAGATTGAAGTGTAAAAATCACGTAGTACTAAAGTCTCTCTTTGTATCTTTGCTGCCGTAGCCTAAATCCTTGATCTGTGAACCTGCCCTGAATATATTAACCAGAAACAAATGAAACGCATTTATATTTACGCCCTACCGTCATAAACCCCGGGCCATAAACTCCACGGAGTTTTAAACCTAAATAACCAAGTTGGTAAGTACTTTCTCGCTTCACCAGTCACGTCAGTTCTTTCATTTCAGTTCGCAAGTTGCCCACATTAGTGAATCCACGCTTCGGACTTCAACTCCGCTCTGAAATTGAACTAAGTTCGGTTCGGAATGCCGATGGAATTTCAGTTTAGATTGAACTAGTTCGCGATGAGAGCCTTCGAGCGAAAACAATACTGGATAGTGGATTTATCACTGTGAATTGCGAAGCGAGCTGTTTACAGTGAATTCATCTTCAAACAAACGATATAGGAGATGTTAACTGTACAAAAGGGATTTAATATTTAGTTTTGTATAAATGTAATCCGTGATTATGTCCGATAGCGGTTCTGAATATTACCAGATATAATAGATATGGGTACCTACATGGCATAATAACGGGGTTACCTTTGTTTCGGTGAAATATGTTTGCCAAATATATCGTTTCCTAACCGTTTTATTTGCCGCTTGGTTTTTTGTAACTGTTAATATTTTAGGATTTTATAAAACCTAACCTAACCTATATAGCTACACGATGGTACTGAAATAAATCCTGAAATATTTGCAGTTACAGAAAACAAATGGGTGGGCAAATGAATAAGTTCTTTGAGCTATTCAGAGGTACTTACTTACCTGTATAAGCCGTTAAAAGCTTGACTCGATATGTTGTCGCCGCATATTTTTATGTTTGATGGGATTTAATTTAATTGCTTCTTATTTTTCTACCCTGGGATTTACTAACTAATCAAAATAACAGTTTTACGCGGGTAACATAAATAGGTTTGACTCGTGAAATAATTCATAGTCGCCTATTTATGTTCGGAGCGAGAGTTCAGTGATTTGCATGAGTAATGCCCTGTCGAGCCGGGTGAACTTGGCTCAAGTTTCACTAAGTAAAACTTGGCTGTGGCTGATTGAAACTAGTTCTGAACGAATATTAATCAGTGGAATTCATCAGCCTATTAAACTTTAAAGCCTATTTCTCATTCTATTAATATTCACCTAGACTTACAGTAAATTTATGATTTAGTTATAACGCTCGATTAGGCGAAAATATTTAACTTTGAAAGAGTACATATACAGGGTGTTTGGTACATGGATGGACATACGTATATAGGAGATAGCTGGGACCATCTGCTACGCGGTCCGCCACAAAAAAATTGCCTGGGCCCTATCATTTTTTTTTTTCAATTTATGAATTTTTTTTGAAAATATTCCGTTTTCAAGATTTAAAACCTCAATAACTTTTTTAAAAATGATAAAAGGGGCAACAATTTTATTTTATTTCTATCTTGACTGATCGTAAAATTTTACAAATTTAATATTTGGTGCACACGTTAACTAAAAAAATAAATACGAGCCCTCAAACCTCAAAAATAGGTAAAAAAAAAAATTAAACCCCAACTTTGCATTGCATTTAAAAAAAAACTAAAAACGATCGACTAGTTCTAATTACTCAAAAACATCTTCAGTTAATACGCTTTCGATTGGTATACAAAAATTGCAGTTTGTTTAAAAACAGCTGGAGTTATTCGTCAACTTTAACTAAGGGGACAGTTTTTTATGAAACTACTTTTGAGGAAAGTACAAAGGAATGTACTGTACCGGGGTTGATAAGTATTTTTCTCAAAAATGTCCGTAAAAGTTGACATTACTATCTTCTTTGGACGCGAAGTACATGGTTTACGGACAGTTATCAAATTTAAAAAAAAAAACATTGCGTGCATGTGTAGCGAGCCCACAATGCAGCATACAAATTTCATTATTGTTTAGTTTGTAACTTTTTAAAAAGTGAAAAGGGCCATAATAAATTGAGGGCACAAGTCTTAGGTACATTTATTCGAAACGTAACTTTTTTACCTGTGTCTGGAATAGCTTGTTTTTTTTTTTAAAGCTTGCGTTTCTCTTTGTCATAATTGGCAGTCTCTTAGTATGTCTGGCGGTTGGGTAATCGACGGTCCGGATAACGCTCCTCATAAAGTCTTCGGGCTTCGCGTGCATTGGAGTTAGCTCTCCCATACGCCAACAACATGTCCGCGTATTCTTCATTGGTAAATGTGGTCATTTTACCAATAACACAATAATGAAACAATAACAAAAAACTTAACAAAATGAATGGATAAGTGAAAAAACTTTTACTTTTTGCCGCCTTTTTGTTTATGACAAAGAGAAACGCAAGCTTTAAAAAAAAAAACAAGCTATTCCAGACACAGGTAGAAAAGTTATGTTTCGAATAAATGTAAGACTTGTGCCCTCAATTTATTATGGCCCTTTTCACTTTTTAAAAAGTTACAAACTAAACAATAATGCAATTTGTATGCTACATTGTGGGCTCGCTACACATGCACGCAATGTTTTTTTTTTTTAATTTGATAACTGACCGTAAACCATGTACTTCGCGTCCAAAGAAGATAGTAATGTCAATTTTTACGGACATTTTTGAGAAAAACACTTATCAACCCCGGTACAGTACATTCCTTTGTACTTTCCTCAAAAGTAGTTTCATAAAAAACTGTCCCCTTAGTTAAAGTTGACGAATAACTCCAGCTGCTTTTAAACAAATTGCAATTATTGTATACCAATCGAAAGCGTATTAACTGAAGATGTTTTTGAGTAATTAGAACTAGTCGATCGTTTTTAGTTTTTTTTTAAATGCAATGCAAAGTTGGGGTTTAATTTTTTTTTTTACCTATTTTTGAGGTTTGAGGGCTCGTATTTATTTTTTTAGTTAACGTGTGCACCAAATATTAAATTTGTAAGATTTTACGATCAGTCAAGATAGAAATAAAATAAAATTGTTGCCCCTTTTATCATTTTTAAAAAAGTTATTGAGGATTTAAATCTTGAAAACGGAATATTTTCGAAAAAAATTCAAAAATTAAAAAAAAAAAAATGATAGGGCCCAGGCAATTTTTTTGTAGCGGACCGCGTAGCAGATAGTCTCAGCTATCTCCTATATACGTATGTCCATCCATGTACCAAACACCCATATAAGTAAACCTTGAATTAATTCATTAAAAAAAAAACTATTATCTTTAAACCTATTACGTCATATAACATTTTCCCTACGTGTTGGTGATATTTGTACTAACACAAGTTCATTATAAAACTCAAAATCCAAGCAAAAGCACAATTTTACAGTTTTAACCAATTATTATTTTGCATCCAGGATTATTCAAACATTACCAAATAAACAAGCATGAATCTAAAACATTTCCACAAACAAAAATAATGTTGAAACACGGACTAAAATAAAGCCATATTCGTTTTCGTATTAACAAATACACGTGGAGTGTGTTTTTCATTTCACCTCCATGCCGGTGCAGTCTATAAATTACTGCACAATCACCATGCATTCGGTTTATACCACCGCACTACCCTTTTAGTATGTAATTACTGCCAGTCTGCTTGCGCCGTGATTTATTCGTCTGGCGATTTATGCCTACGCGCACGTTGATTGGGTCCTTGGACGCTGACAATTTGACAGAAATTAATGGCTGGCAACATTGTCTAAGCTAGACAGCAATTGTCTATGAGCCTGCGAGCATAAAATATGGTGGGACAGATCTGAACGACAGGCAAACAATATGTGAAAAATAATATATCCTCTGTTTTATAGTTACCGTTACGTTACCACAAATGTGAAAAAAAAATCTGCTCAATGCGTCTAAAACTTTCTGAACGCTAACCGGTGATAAACTAATAATGTTGTGACATTTTTATATTGGTAACAACACATTTAAGTGTTTCAATACTACCGACGAAAACTTCATATTATACGTGCGATTTTTTCAGTTTCTTCCTGCCCTCAATATACTTTCGCAAACGTCTTTCCATCCCTACCACGCCGTTGGATGACTACTGTAGGTTTTACAGCGGTGTTTCTAGACTGCTATGATTTAGGGACCTTCAAGAGACCGAGCCTTTTTTCTTAGAGACCGGCAACGCGTCTGCGATTGTTTGTTGGTGTTTCTAACAGGAGACCCACAGGCTCGCTATGTAGTTAGTACAAGAACGGGAAGAAAAATGTAAGTAAATTATTGAAGTTAGTATTTAGTGTATCGATAAAGTCGTTTAATGCATTGAACAGTGGGCTTATTATGACATTAGTTTACGCTGAGAGAAAAGGACAGAGCTATATAACTGCTATAGCTCTGTCCTTTGCCGTAAAATGAACTATATAGTTATGTCATAATAATTCCTGCGTTCGTTTTTGACTCATACGCATCACTATCTTTGCACGTTTAGCGTCATCCCAAAAACTATTTTTGTTTAGGGTGAATTTCAGAAGAAATAAACGCTTATTATTTCATTATAGCACGTTTAGTTTCCTCCACTATCTGTCAGAATAAGCCGCGCACAATGAGCCGGCCGTAACAGCCAGTCGTTCAGGACTGACGCTGGCAGGTAATGGGCCATCTGTTATCGTTTACGCTGTGGCCGTGTCCAGTTAATAGCGAGGAAAATACTATGACTTCCACATATATCATATTCATTGCACTGTTTGGGCCAAGATAACGGGCTTCAGTCTCGAGTGACATAATTACTTTTGCTCGTAACTTTGAGGGCGTAGAGTTGGAAATTATATTGTGTATAATGTTGGAGAATTTCGATAAAGTCGAAGATGAAGTTTGGCCAGGAATACTCATTATATTGCGCGGATATGAGAAAGGTATTTCGTGTAGCTTACCGTGGGATCCACACTTTTTTATATAAAGTAGCTGTAATAAATTGTAGTAGGGTATTTAATAACGCCACCAAGTTATCTTATTTGTTGTTTTTTTTAAACGAGAAACGCAATAACCAGTGCTTTTGATATGTGCTTTTAATATTTGCTCTAATATTTTCAAAGCAAAATTAAACTGAAGTTGGTCAACCAATAAGAGCTGCTGCGCCAACACTAAAAGTAATAAAAGACAAGACTTCTATAAAATCCTATATTAAAAACTGTTAAAACCATAAAGTGCAGCGTATATTTTTTTATTCCGAGTAGCCGTCCGTTTTTCCCATTTTTAATTCAACTAAATCTACGGCAACACTAACTGAAACAAACGGGCCGGGAAAATATCCGGGAAGCGGGAAACAGAGGGAAAAAACGGGTGGACAGGGGAGCATGCGTGCCGCTTGCGCTGCATCCGCCCAGTTGACTTTAAAATGTTACAATAAGCCCTTTATATGAACTACTCGCTCGCGAGTTGACCTAGATTCCAAATTTGATAAATATTTTAAAATAGCTTTACCTGCGTAGAATCTTATCTTTTAACCTACCCCCAAGCAGCAGCAGTGTTTTGTTTTTTCAGTGTGGGGATAAACAACCGGTAAAATTACTAGTATAGACGCGTTCCGTCTTAGTCCTCAGGGTAGACAACGCATTTGCAGTCTTAGGATTGCAGTCTTGTGACTGTAGTCTTTAGAATGCAAATGTTTATGGGTTTCAGATCCTACTTACTTGCCATACATTTTGTTGATAGTGTATGCAATACTTTGCATACTCGTAAACCTAAGTTGTTTTCAAAAACATTGCTTTTTAATATACGGCTACCTAAGCTGTCAAATAAATAAGAACTATACATGTTATAATAACGTTTACGATATCGTTTTTCATATCTCTAAGAGCTACTCTCACTTATTACACTAACTCGTTAGGTAACGTCCGATTCGAAAACTATCATTTTAACTCGAGTTAGTGTCTTAACCCAGTGTTAAATTTTAGATGGAAGTGGCCCTTACGCTTCCTACGTCAAGAAAAGAAAATTACGAAAATGAACCTGAGTAGAGGTATTTTTCCAGGCCCGTGCATTGTTGGTCGCCCCTATTGATAATATATAAAGATGTCCGAAACATGCGATAACATTAACGTGAATACCCTTGTAGCAAACAATTCATTGATTTTATTGAGCAGAGACCCTTCTTATCGCAGACGAATCTATCTATGATCGATTGTGCCTCACAACAATGCGCCGTTTCGTGAACCGTCGAATATATTATTACTGGTATCGCTGTAATTTGTCCCCGATAGATAGCTTTTGTAAAGTGAACGATAAATACTAGAGTAGTTCCAGAAATACCTTGGGCAAAATATGTACATTTTGGAACCCGTTTGCTATTTATTTCATATTTTATTGAATTTTAATTACCAGCATTGTAAATAGTTACGTTGATAAATATGACTAACATAAAGTAAAAAAAAAGTTTCTGTCAATAATTTCATTTTGGGACAAGCTTTTATTGCCGTCTGTAATTTCGACGTCATCTTGTCAGGACGATTTTAACAAGCCCTAAGACGACGGGTTTATCATGTATAATTTAGAAGTTCCTTTGGCCACTCTGAGTCTCCATCATCAAACCAGCTCGATGGTACTATATTATTGTATTGTCATCAGAACTAAAGGCGTATGCAAATTTTCAGCTTCATCGGAGACCGGGAAGAAACTTGCAAATTTAACCCTTACATACATTGCAAGTTAAATAAAAGCTCTTAATAACAACAAAGTGCTATTCATCATTTTAAATAAAGTCTATGTTTTAATCTTGCACAAAATTAATTAAAATATTTAAGTACAAAAAGTGGTGTGCCTAAATAAATGCCTAATCAAATCCAATACCAGTTCTCAGTTCAGGGAAACAGAGGAACCAAAATATTGATCCAATTTTATTAAATTGAGTGTCATGATTTGTCAAAAGCTCCACAAATTATAATTATGCGTATTCGTAGTCGTCATTTGAATTAAAGTAATCCCTCATCTTCATAATACAAATTTTCATAAAAACAAATTTTGGAAATCATCGGCTTTATCGCCACCTGCCTTGAAGTCCTGAAGGTGGAGTGCGGATCTGACGAGTTGGGACTCGGGGGCGGAAGAGCACGCAAGGGGCTCGCGCTGGCGCTGGGGTGATAAAGTGGGGAGTGTCCTCCAGATAAGGCGGGCGGGCGGGGACGCCCATCGGTACAGGGGAAAAGCGGCAAGCGATGTGAAATTAACATTAGACTAGTTGCATTACATGTACAAGCGTTTAAAGGCTGCAGAAGTTAAAGATTATGTATAGGTTTGACGTCTGCTGAAAAGCAGTTACCTTTATGAGTTCAATACATTTTAAGAGATTTCTACAATCACTAGCGTTCGAGGAGAGATTTCGTAAGAGATTCCTACATGCATCTAGCTTTACTAAGCAGCCATATAGCATTGCAGCGTTCAATTGAAATTGCATACTTATGTTTATTTTGTTCAAAAATCATTTAAGGCCTCGGCGAGAACTTAAATGGGTCTTAATAATTGCGTTTTGGCTTGCTCTTACAAGTGTAACTGGTTTGACGCGAATACTTAATTTATATCTTAAACTTAAACCAGATTTATTAATATTGTTAAGTTGAGTTGATCTGACTGTATTAATCGTTACGTACATACATCGATTAGACATTACCAAAAGAAAACCAAAAGATAATCGTGATATAAATACATATAATGCATGATCAGACTGTCCCTCAAACTCTTCGATCCAACCTCTTATCACTTGCCCCAAACGACCACTAAGTTGCTTGCTCCTTAATGAATACAATCTGGCATCTTGGCCTTTCCCTGGCTAAATATTTAATTAGCGAAAAGGTGCTTTAATGGCTTAATTGTTGAAATATTACGTTTTGATAAGTCCCTGTTAGCTCCGCGTTGAACGATATTCTAATTGATTTGTTGAGCGGATTAATTTGGTCGGCGAAAGGAAATAGGTCATCTTTAATAAACGAAATAAAAAAATGGTTTGAGGGGGTTAGTAGGGATTGTCTTATTTATTAAAGAAGTCATATACGAGGATGTTTTATTTTCCATAATAATAGTAGTAATAGTAGTTCATATCGGTTTTCTTGGTCTTATCTTATTCCAACAATAGGTAACAAACACTTAAATTTGAATAGTTTCAGAAAAAATTACATACATTTAGTATTGCAATTTTGGAAAAGGAAGCGGTTCCTATAGACTGAGATATTTATTTATAAAGAAGATCGTATTTATAGCGCTAAGCAAAGTTTGTCGTGTTTTTGTTACATTAACAACAGTACCCAGTGTTTTAATGATAACGGAATAAATCTATAAGTACCAGGAATAAAAAAACCTTGCCATATTTCGGAAAAGACATTAACATTATTTTATTGTTATTGCAACTTACGTAACACAGAGTAAATAGTTATAAGCGGCTTTAATTTTAAAATGAATCAGCAAGAAATTGATCCTATACACATAGAAATTATGACCTATACTGTCAAGCAATATGTAGGTTAAAAAATATACACTACACGTGCATTAATTTCCTCTCTTAAACATTTCAAAGTCGTTACGTTCAGGCGAGATTTTAAAGTGCCATCAAGGAAGGCAGTGTGTCATTTCCTTCCTTAAGATAGGGCTTAATCAGGCGAGCTAGGTTCGTTAGACGGGGTGAATTAGGTTTGAGCCGTGGACTAGAGTTCCGCTCTAGATACTAAGGCTAGATTAGGACATCATCTACTCAGGACAATATGTGTACAGATAAAAGCACTGTATATATATATATATACATATATGCGGTCATTGATACGTCAAATATAGGTACCAATACAAACCTTATTTTTAGGGTCATACCGATATTTTTGGCGCCAAGGGAATGTAAATATAATTCGACTGTTACATACCACAATTGTTATCGTTAGGTAAAATAGTGAAATTAAATATCTTAAAGTGGTAATCGTTAAAACTTATTTTATTTCTATAACATAGTTTACTCGTTATTGTTTTATTGTTATTGAGCACTCGGCAAGATTTCAAAAACATGAGTTCCATGGTTTATAAAGAGATTATAACGATGTACGTAGGTAACAGACATAGAATTTTAGAATAGAATAGAAAAACGTCTACTGCCTCACACAAAATCTCTTGACTCGCAATCAGAGTATAGCACTTATCAAATAAAGATAACACAGAACAAAGGATCGGACTCAGCGTTTGCTGTAGACGTGCTCCGGTAGATCGCACTCTCAGTCCGTCCCTCAAACCGTTTCACACTTTTCACGACTTTGGGATTTCTTGTTTTCACAATAAAATATTGATACGAAAGCAAACCTGCACAAGTTAATTATCATATAGAATTTATGTAAAACTCAGCAGGCAATTGCTAATAATTAAGTCTTAGAATGATCAAAGTACATTTTGTCCCAAAATTTAATTAACATTCCTTGTAAATAGCAAAACCTTTTTAATGAAAAACCAATCAGCGGCGCCGAGCGGAAATAACTCAGACCTTGGCACATAAAGGTATGGAAATGGGGCATCCAGGTTAATAAGGCCTTGCCGTTTCGTCTTAGGCTTTACATTATTCATTAAAAAATTACAAGAGTTTTGTTCTTACCTTCGTCATTGTTTTTACAAAGCTTTATTGTAATTTTTGTTGCATCTTTGCGCAAACATAATGTTTGTATTTTGGCAAGTGTAATTTGTCATTGTTATTTGGTAGTTGTTTGTTATACTTTTTTGTGGAAAGGGCCGAATCTTAAGTACCCGAAACCGACGTGCGTGCATGACTCGATGTATGAATGTGGAAGAAGCGAAAGAAATTTGTCAAGATCGTAGCAAGTGGAAAGAAGTGGTCTCTGCCTACCCCTCTGGGAAACAGGCGTGATTTAATGTATGTATGTATGTATGTATGTGACAACTCATTTTATTGATTTACATTAATCATAATCATATTTTTTATTGAATTAAAAATACATTCTCAAACATTTGCAGTAAAGGCTTATACAATTCATTAAAAAGATGATACTAAAAAATCATGTACAATTAAATGTCAGTCAGAATACGACATTGAAGATTATCAAGTTATAATTTACACCAATTACATAACTTAATTCATTATAGGTATAAGTTTGTTCCTACTCACGGCCTTTAAGCCTTTACGCCTTTTGAAGAAGTATTTTCCTAAAATACTGCATCGGAGCTGGGGCCCTTAAAGTCGAGTGGCAGTTTACATTGTAAATACGGGGCTTTACGGCTAGCAGGCAATTGCCAGTTTGCTATACGTCACATATTAATAGTTATACAAGACATAATTACCGTTCCCACTATCTAAGCTATACTCGATAAACCATTGAACACTGGTCTATTCCCTTGCCAAGCCTTTGACGCACAAAATGGAAGCTAGGTAGCCTAGGTAATCTTATACCTCTGTGTTCTGCGATTCTGGTCCTACTTGGTTAGGTTGTCCTCCTAACCAAGTAGGAGGTAATCCGCTTCGCACAATGCAGCACTAGCGAAGTGACTCACAGGGAATATCTTAGTAAAACGGTGCAGTAGAACCATTAGTCCCGTCTAGAGCGGCGAGCAACGGTAATTGGATTTGGATATTAAAATTGGGTCTAAGGCTCTTTTATTAACAAAATAAAACAATTAATGATTACCGAAGCTTAAGCTTAAAAATGTTTTTTATTTTTTTGTGTTTTTTTATTTCTAAGTATAATAAATAATAACTTAAATGTTGTTATTTCAATTACATTATTTACTCATTATTACATTGAAATAAAAATAATTTTATATATATATGAACGTGTTACGATACTTGTTAATAGTTTGTAATATGACATTGAAAATCTAACTATAAATCTCATTGCTGTGCCCGACCGGGTTCATAATGCTCATAAAATTACACCATTATGAATTGCAATAAATTATTGAGTATTCAGTATTAACGATACTTAGGTATCGTTAAATTTAAGACGATTTTAAATAGTTAAATTAATTGGAGCAGTCAAGCAAGCACTGCTGATCCATAGACCCAAGAACTCAAAGACCATATAAAACTGTTTGCATATTAGGCAGGGTATCCCATAATTCTATAGAATTTGACTTCATCGAATTTCATTTCATCAAACGCTATTTTCTCCTGAAACCTTGATGTTTTCAAGATATCTTAAACATTAATTACGTAGTTTAGGTTAGGTTAGACCTGTGGCCGCGAAAATAAATTTACTCATGCGGTGAGAAATGACAAAATTTCGATGAAATAGATTTCAGCGAGCGTAAAGGACAGAGTTATAGCAGCTATAAAGCTCTGTCCTTTTCTCTCAGCGTTAACAGAACTGCATTGCTATGTCATAATAACCCCCTGATCTAAATCACCCAATGTGGAAGCGCTCTAACTAGATCTAAGAGAGAAGAAATCGTGTAGAGACCGTATAAGGAGAATCTGTGCAAACAGGAAGACATAGAAACAGTATCCTTGTGAACTGGATTGTTTTACTGGTGAGTTGTTTTGCTTTATGTGCAATATTTCGTGTTTTTCCTTGTTCAGTAACTAATATGATTGTTACTCGATAGTCAGTTGTTTTTACTGGTTTTATTTTACTACCTAAGATCAATGCTGTATTATTGTTGGTTGTCCTTAAATCAACAAATAATAAAGACCGATTTCTACGAATCATAACATCACTGCGTTATAAACTTTGCCATGTTTGTAAGTTTGAATAGTCATAATGATTTTATTTATCAATTCGTTACTTATCCGACTATAACGGAGCTACGTACATACATACATACATTAAATCACGCCTGCTTCCCAGAGGGTAGGCAGAGACCACTTCTTTCCATTTGCTACGATCTAGACAAATTTCTTTCGCTTCTTCCACATTCATACATCGAGTCATGCACGCACGTCGGTTTCGGGTACTTAAGATTCAGCCCTTTTCCAGTATTTCTCCGATTTGACTCGAAAAAGTACGCCTAGGGCGGCTCCTTCCGCCCGTCCACTCACTTTCGATCTGAATATCTCTTTCGTCAATCTTCTTTCATCCATCCTTTCCGAATGACCGAACCATCGAAGCATGCCCTTTTCAATCTTACGTACATAATAGGTACTACCTAATCGTTTTGTCCATGTTCACCGACAGTCACATAACGAGCGTATGGTAAATTAACCGACTTTTGTCGGAAAAACTAAAAACAAAAACTTGATCTCTACACAAGTTTAAATTGGAACAGGTACAGCGCAATTCGTTACAAAGTTTTAATAGTGAATAGTCAAGCGTGAGCTAAAATTGCTAGTCGGCGTGACATTGTAGCGAGCACTAGATTAAACTGGAGATTTCCCTGAGCAAAAACATTTTTAGCGGGAAATGTTGCAAACCAACTGAAGTACAATGTAGAGAATTCCTTTAATGGTGTCTATTTGATTAAAACAGCTAGCCATCGCCTTTGCAATGCTTATTGTAACTTTAAGGCTTCTTTCAGTATTTTCCTAGTAGTGTCTTTATTTAGTAACGCTACTTTCCAATTGGTATTATTTCTTTTATTATTCTAAATAGGTAGTTCGTTAACGTAATTGGGCCTATATTCAACATTTATTTAATGATAACATTACTTATTTTGCTCTGAAGTCTTCGTAATAGTTTTTAATTACATACCAGCTAGGAAGAGTGGCTTATCGTAAAATACCAATCTGCTACGAGTATATAATGTAAGTATCTGATGACGAACAGGTAGAGGTTTAGAAGCCCTGTCTAATGTTTAACCCAAGATAACTCCGCTCGCGACTGTTTTTTTCCATCAGCTATTTCAACAAAAAAAAATTAGACTGAAAAGCCATTTACTTGGTATACCTAACTATAACTACCCTTTAAAATTCTTAACTTGATACCTATTCAGATCCTAAATCTAGTTCAGTACATCTAGATCAACTGTCGTTGTTGGAGTGTATTAGAAGCGCAAACTCATCAGCAGAATCCTAAGGACATCTGGAGTCCTCATAGGGCTTTATAAAGGTCAGGGAAGTTTTAACGAGGAGGGGAGGGCAGTGTTACGACGCTAATTGATTCTCTTCTCTCCACGGGTTCGTGAAGGAGGCTTTAGGGGCTCGTATATGGGGTTTTAGGGACATTTGACCCGTCATAATGGGGACAAATCATTGTAAAAGGGGTTTTACATGGAATAATACATGAATATGAGGTCATAAATATTGAATGCCAGGTTCTGGATTTCTTTGTATCAAATTTAAACCAATATATTAAATTTTTGGCGCTTATATAGTTCTCGATTCCAGTATTTCTCGTATTTCCAGTTAGTTCCAGTATTTCGGGCCTTTTCCAGTATTTCTCAGATTTGACTCGATAAAGTATTAGGTCCGGTATAATATGACAAAAACAAAAAATATAATGAAATTTAACAAAACATAGAGCGAGTTAATGTTAACATTATCAATAACGAGAACATTATCGTTAAGCGTTAAAGCTGTCTATATACTTAGTTCAAAATGTATCAATATTTAAAGTAATTCTACAGAAAATGACAGCCGTGACTTATTCTTGAACGTATTGCATTGCACACTGTATTCATCCAAGTCGTTCTACCCAGGGAACCAACACAGCTATGATAATACATCGATTATTCAATGCGCAGTGAAGCACAGGTGTGTTCCGCTTTGATCCTACCCCTCACAGGCTTATTTTTAACCTCACGACACTCCCTTTGATTTTAATACGAAAATTTTGCATCAAGATTTCCCTGACACTGATTTTGTGATGGTTTTTGAAGAAATTATGCAAATTTCCCGGTTAATGGTAAAGCGTCAAGATTAGAAAGGGGATGGATAAGCTGTTTGGTAATTCGCTGACTTAAAAACATATTTTCCCTTCTTTAAACTTGCCTCAAGCCATAATGGAGCACAGTAGAATTTATGAATTCAAGTGGGTATTGTTAGGGGGATAAGTAGAACACGTAGGAGTATGTAATAAAAAAACGTGATCCTTGTAAGGACTTCTTCTTATATTCTAACTATTTTTGTATTTTTAAAAGCGACCAGTTAACTAAATCGCCATGAACGTTATTCTTAACTTCTCATTATTCACTGGCAACCAGATAAAAAGCGACCGAGCAACAGTATGCGCTGCATTTCACTTCCAAAATACCGGAAAGTGCGCTTAAATGCCTGAGCACCTTTTAAATTCCGGTGTAAATGCCTGTGAACACCGGCGCGAGTGACAAGAGGAATGACCAACGAATGTCTGCTTAAATTACGGTATAATACCGAAATGCCGGGAGCCGTGCGGAACATTCCAGATGCTTTTAAATGTGTAAAGTTTTCGCATCTTTCAACTAGATTGTGAGTCTGTGGGGAAAATGTGAATCCAAGATGTTCATCGCATCAACCCTAGTTTTAACGTAGGCGCTTAACGTTTTCTGGCTTTTCTAGTCCGGATTCATTAATGTTTAACATCCGACTCAAACAGTGGACTGTTATAAGTTTAACGAGTGTATCTATCTGTCTGTGGCATCGTAACTCCCAAATAAATGAACCGTATTTTTAGGGTTCCGTATGTCAAAAGGAGTAAACGAAACCCTTTTAGGATCACTTTGTTACCCGTCCGTCCGTGCGTCCGTCCGTCTGTCAAGATGAAATTATCGAGTTGAAATTCAAACCATATAGGTACTTATGTGTACAGTCCCTTGAAGCTCTGATAAAATCAAATTTCTCAAAAAATATACGGCCATTCATGCCGCAAAAAAAAAAACTTGACACTCTTAAGGGAATCAAAATTTATAGGGTATTTCCCGTTGATCTAGAACTATGAAATTTGGCAAGTAATAGCGTCTTATACTACAGGTACAGGAAAAAACTGACAAAGTTTTTTAATTCAAAAAAACAAGTTCTTTATTATTTTGAATTGAGTTAACCGCGTCATGTGCGGAAGCCTCGGTGGACGAGGTCTCGCACTTGTACGTTTTTTCGATAGAAAGCTAGTTTAAGTGAAGTCGTTCTTAGCTAGATTTGGTGTAAATCGGTTGAGCCGATTAAGAGATATGAACTTTGAAAGTAGGAGGTCACAATTATAACGTCTGTGTATTTAATGCATTCATCGCCTTCGGACGCATATACGCGTTCACTGTCATGTCAAATTGGTTCCTAGGCCACACCCTCTGGCAGTTAATGCGTTTATAGCTTTCGTTGTGTATTATTTTTTGGTTAATATGATGTAGAGACCACTTCTTTCCACTTGCTACGATCTTGACAAATTTCTTTCGCTTCTTCCACATTCATACATCGAGTCATGCACGCACGTCGGTTTCGGGTACTTAAGATTCGGCCCTTTTCCAGTATTTCACCGATTTGACTCGAAAAAGTACGCCTAGGGCGGCCCCTTCCGACCCGTCCACTCACTATCGATGTGTATATCTCTTTCGTCTCTGCCTACCCCTCTGGGAAACAGGCGTGATTTAATGTATGTATGTATGTAATATGATGTAATGCCCTTCTATGTAAGGCATGCGCCTGTCAAGCAGTGTCGCGGGTGCGGTCCGCTCCTTTACTTAATTAGGTACTTTTAGCGAAACTAATATGAATAATAGATAAGTCTGTGTGTCGGTCCAAAGTTGCGTGCAAGTTAAGGTATTCTTATCTCATTTATAATAATAATGCGTTCAAAATCATAATGAACATTGTGATTTTAAACGCACTCCCTACTCAACATTATACATAGTTTTAGTTCATGTTGCAGAATCCCATTTCACCAAATTCCTGCCCAAGTTCCCAGAGTGAAGTGAACGCAAACGTAGTCAAAGCAACTCGGAACATGCGTTCAAACCGGAACGCTAGCGCAGATGTCATTCCCCGCAAACACTATCGGCTGCGTTACTATTGTCCCATCGCCGCAACGCCCCCGTCCAGTTTAATCACCGTGGTAGCCCCGGCATCCATTTTATCCGGCACAATACAGCCGAGCGGAAATCCAAGCGCTTTGGAGCTAAATTGCGAGCAATTTTCAAGTGGAAATTTCAGTTTTTAACTTCGAACTGTTGTAATAACATCTGTAGCGGATATCAGATTCCAGCTGTAGATTTTGTGAAGTTTCTGTTATTAAATAAGTCCTGCCCGTTTTTGATTAAATTAAAATCCCCTCATTGCTCTGTAATTAATCAGCGGGCCTAGTATGGTTGCCTTTACCCTGTGACAAAATGTGGATAAAGCATCCGTCACTCTCGTACCTTTATATGTGTCAAAAAGTGACAGATGTTTTATTCACATTTTGTCCCGCGATATACGCAGCCATATTAGGCCCCCGGGTCAAGAGAAGTAGAAAAAGAAAAATAAACTGGTTAGTACAATGTTTGAAATGAATTTACATGTTTTTCCAATTCCTCTCCGAACATTCTAAAACTTATTTCAAAGCTAGACTCCCGAGGCATAACCTGGCCAAACAACTCGCCGCCATCTTAAATTAAATGTCAAAATAAACAAACGGGCTCTCAAACTTTAGCCCGTGCGAGTTGGCTTAAAACCTCGCACTCGGCGCAAGTTGTCGCTGACAAACGCAATCGCGGAACAAACGCGGCACACGTGAATTAGAGCTTTATCCCTTTGCTTTCGGACGTTATAAACACTAACTTACACAATTTCAGCACTTCTAGGACTTCAAAGTTTGATATCTAGGTATTCAATGGTTATTACCGCTTACATATAACGCAATATTTAAATAAACAAATTATAAATGTCTCTCAAATTTTCTTTTTTAGTTTCTGTCAGCACGTATTTATTGCAAATTTCTTGGAAACTAACGACGTTCGACGGTTCACGTTTTTAACGAGCTCAACTTAAGTTTTCTCACTAATACAGGTTGATTTTAAAAGTTTAAACAACAGACACTAAAGGAAATGAAAAACAGCAGTAATTGTAGATAAAGAAAAGTTTATCACGGTTTCATTCTTCAATACGTCGCGTCGTGAGGAAACGTTCAACCAGGTTATTTAGTTGTCGTGTCCTTGGCGGTTGCTAGGTAGTTATTATTATGGAACCTCGGCACGTGTAGCGCTACCTATCGTCTACCATACATAATTTATTCAGTTATTGAACCATTACAAGTATACCAGGAATAACATCGGTGCTTTCAGGCAAGAACAGGGTTAATTGGCATCTAAAAGCACTCCGTGATAGTACAAACGTAATCTTATTTCTCTATTCTCTCTCGTCGTGAAAACTTTGGAAAAGATAATGTTGGGTAATTGAATTTAGCTACAGCTGTTCCGTATTTTATCATGTAACATCATAAATGTACCAGAATGACCTCTAATAAGAAGGTATCAAATTGTAATTCGTTCGCCACATCATTAATGTATTTATCTAAGGAAATGTCAATTAATTCTCGTTCATAATTCAAATATACGAGACAATACTGTTCCCTCACGTGTATACTGCGTTTGAGTCTATTCAAGTTTTATTTTTAACTGTCAACGGCTCTTGTTTTGGCGGGTAATTGGCGCGGACTGGATCTTCTGGTTTCTTTGGAACAAAAGCTAAATGACAAAGGTGAAACGGCGCTTCAAAAATAGATTTATGATTTAAATGATTACCTACATTGCTGGTAGCTCAAAAGGTTCCAATGTTTTTTTTTAACGAATGAAAGGGTTAGTTTAGTCTTAAAAATTTAAGTTAATTTATGTTTCCAATGGTAGTAAAACTTATTACCAGTTCTGAATGAGCAGTATTTTTATTAAAGTTCTTAAATTTACAAATATATTCCATTTTATTTCGTTATATTGAAATTCAATTATTTAATCAATACTTCAAAAGGGTGGTCTCGATGGGATTCCGATCCATTGGCACAGCTCACACAAAGCAGTATTATTTAACATTCGCCACACCCGCGGACCTATATCCGGATCCGGTGGGAAATACCCGGGTAACACATGGTTTGTTTACTCTTCATTTTTTTTATCACAGCCAAGGGGAGAAAATACGTTTCAGTATTTAGACGAAATAATAATTTAATTAGAGCAATACATTTTCTAATGAAAACATTACTTACCTTTTTTCTCTTTATCTGGTTTGTTTAGCGCAGAATTATACAATAATAATTTTAAAAAAATGATATAGTTGTATTACTGATAAGTTGTACCCATTAATAACGTTACACTACCTAACACTGTTTTAAGGCTCATTGTTACTAACATATTAGATGGAAATTAATCTGAAATAATAATAATTATTATTATAATAATAATTATTATTATTACTATTATCTAATGTCGAGAGTATAAAACACGCTGTATTAATGCAATTTTACGCTGTATTAATAAAAATTTTTTTTTCTGTTGTTCAAACCGAAAATAATAAATAAATCTTACATTGTTAACAAAATATTCGATTGTCGCCATTAAGTTTAGCATTCACATTGATATAACCATAGTTGTAACGCGAGCTGTGCGCTGCCCGGGTTGCCAGGATTGCCCGGGTTGCCCGGGTAATGCGGTCGCCTGATGAAGCCGCCCGGTTGAATACTGATGGAGGACACTGACCCCCCCGCATTTATCACCCTGTTGCATAATATGCTGATGCCAAGTCAGCTCTGCACTTGCACAAATATCCTTCATACTTTTTTCTGTAGATAAGGTGTTTGTTACTCTAAATCACTAGCTGGTAATTTTTGTCACTTTACAAACTGCACGATATGAAGTTGCGTTTTTCTGTGTTCCGTTCACTCATTATATAAAAAAAACTAGCTGTTCCCGTGTCCACTTCGTTGGGCAAAACATTTTTTTTGAGTTAATAATTTTCCCGCTAATTCCCGTTCCCGTGGGAATTTCGGGAATTCCTTTCTTAGTGCACCTCTACGGTACCTAAGCTACGTCCCTTCCAAATATCAAGTGCCTACGTTTAGCCGTTTAGGCTGTGCGTTGATATATTATGTCAGTCAGTCAGTCAGTTTCTCCTTTTATATATTATTATTTAGATATTTCAGTTTACATAACATTAACAAAAACAAAACCGGTTTCTATGTTACATGAGCAACATATCCAGCAAAGTACCCTTACCATGGTTTACAATTACCGTACCTACTCGATTGTAACTCATTATAAGGGTACAGGTAAGCCGATTGCATGCACTTACGACGGTATGGGTATAATTAGACGTAGTACGTTTGTAGGTACTTTCCGGCGATAGTCATTTTAGAACATTTGGTAATAAATACTCCCACGTGAGCGTTCTATGAAAAAACCTTGATATATGGTAAAATAGTTTTTGTCAAGTAATAATCAAAATCTGTAAAATGTCGTAATCTAGCGGTTATTTTAAAGCAGCTATTCTTTTAATAATTTTGTTTTATTGAATGACCAGTTGGTATTGTCTACTAAATTAGTTGTTGGTCTGTGTATAATATATTATTATACAACAGTTGATGCGGTACCCAAACCAAACTAAACCAAACTTAAAGTAAAGGTAGCTACTCTCTCTCACTCTCTCTCTCTCTCTCTGTCCCTTTCTCTCTCTCTCTCTCTCTCTCTCTCTCTCTGCTTACTCTAGCTAAACATCTACAAGTAGCTAGAGGCTACCTCCGTACCTAAAAATATCTGCTTAAAATCCAGTTCTTTATACAAAAAATCCCGTTACCTCCTCAAACCAACTATTTTTTCCACTAAAGGAAAGTAAAATTGAAAATTCATCGAACATTTCCAAAATCAATCAAAACTCCCGATCCAACTATAACGGTGCAAAAATGAAGTACCAAAATTAACCGTACGTTGATAAAGGGTGATGTAGTATGTTCGCCCGGGCCTGATTTACGTCCGGATCGCATCACTCAGGCAATATCCGGGTCGGCAGACACCCGGGCGCAGGTAAACGGAAATGGAATAATTTTTCATTTTCTCGCGTGATTAATTTAGGAATGAGTTTGCGTTTCCATTTTTTTGAATTTGTAGTTTTTGTGTATAGAACACGGAACGTTTAAAATTATTAGTTTATGAAAACAGTTTCTTTCTGTTTTAATTAAAATTAGGGTGACTAGTCATGTCAACCAATAGTAGTTTTAGGACTATCGAACCTAACTATAGATCAAATTATATTTCAGCAGGAATCTAACACTAAATAAAAAAGTTGTGTATTTACTTACATTAATTAAGATTAATAATCGGATTCCTAAAATAGATACTAGATTAAAAAAAAAATATCATTGTTTATTTTCATTTCATACTATGAGACTAAGACAGGGTGACGTGCAAAATCAAATTGTAATAATATAGTTTTTTACAATTTGTATGGTGGTGTCGGAGTTCTATTTGTGCGTGTTAAATGTACTTACGAGTGTAGAATACCTATTATATGGCACATCAGTACTCACAAATACTAACAAACAGAGGTTTATAAAGTTAGGTTTAGAAAATCCACATACACATAGTGAAATAGGGGTTTAGGCAATAATGTACACAGATGTAGGAGCGAGTTGACACTTGGTTATTCCGTCCCTACGCCGACAGCACGCCGAGTGGATTTGTAAAACAAGGTCGCCATTTTCAGGCCGTGATAAAAAACAACACGTCCACATGATAGATGAGATCAGTAACGAGATCTCAAGGGCCAACTGTAAATTTCAAGGTATGAGTCATACTTGTGGCGTGAATAAGTCAATTTCTATGAAAATAAGATAAACGCTTTACTTATTGATTCAAAAATCGTATTTAGGGACTTTTGAGTAGGTTCACTGTTGAACACTTTAGGTTAAAATACCTATAATCAATGCATTCAGCTCAACGACCAAAAATATGATTGGGGTTTATTTTATGACTTACATTTTCCTAATCGTAATTTAACATTTTACGATTCTTTCTAGTAGAGAATAATAGTAGTTTATGAAATTGTTGCATAATGAGGGGTATTAAAACACGAGTGTGTGTTTAAGAACCGAGCCGCCAGGCGAGTATCACACGAGTGTTTTAAATTTAATACCTAGTTATGTGCAGTTTCATACACTACTTTATCTACTCTCATACATTACAACAAAACGTATTGAATAACGCCAAAACCTAGCACATCACCGCGCATTCATTAAAGCGGGCGCTTTCACAACCAAGTAAAAATTGGAATGAAAACTTTTTGTAATGCTGTAAAAATTACGCGAAACGCATGTGCGTTCCATTATAAAAAAATAATTGATATGGTACCTCGTTGGTGACAAACTTTTTGGATTAACTTGTATCGTAATGGTAAAAAAAATACTTTATAACATTATTTTGTTAGAAAAATAATGTTGTAGTGTTTTTATTTTATTTCGGTGTTGTGTATATAAAGTATGCCAATATAAATTCGTTTTGAAGTTTATAATTCGAACTTTACGATATGAGAGTACATAAAGTGTTTTTATAGTATTAAAAGATATTGTTCCACTAGTGATTCTCGATTATTTAGTTCAGTAATATATTAAGAATTCAAGTTTATTCAAAACAACAAGATAATGAGACCCGTCCAAAACCCGTCGGTATCCATAAATTAATTTACTACCTCTGTCTGTAGGTACCTGTAGAAATATTCGCAACTATATACAATTTTAGCGCTACTCAAAGTTATGAGGGCGAAATTATCATATAATTTGTACTCGGCCTGTTTGCAAAGGCAGCTTTGTGTCCTCAGCGGTTTGTGCCTCATTACGCAGAATTAGGGTATTTTCTAGAAAAATAATGCGAGTTCCTTCACCGAATGAATATTCAACAAGAGGCGCTGAAACGGGCACGCAGTCTAGATGATAATTAAAAAGTTGAAACCCGAAGCTATAATAAATTAATTATAATTTCTACGCGTTCATTTTCGGAAATCTTGAACCTATGACGCTATTTGATTATAGAACACTCTGTATGTACACGGCAGTGCATTCGGAGCGTACTTAGCTGATTAGAATTAGATTCTGATGCAGTCTGCGGTTGATTAGGAACGTACCTGAAACAAACACGTGCGGTTATTAGTGAGATGTAGCGATTCAGAAATGTGTGTTATAGGTAGGCAAACCCTCTAAGACTCGATTTCATTGGTCAATACCTTGCACGCTTATAGCAATCCATGACATCCATTGACGAGTTGTTTTAACATTATTAAGCCGGGAGCTATTGCAGCGATGCAATGTATCTCGTAAAGCATGCGGACTATCGACCAATGATACACACCTGTGTTTCCAAACTATAAACTATAAAGCTATCCGAAGACGTTTTTTTTTCATTACCGCTTATTTGATAAATAAAAATACCAGCACAGAAATAGCTCCGCTGATCTTAAACTGAATGCCCCTCCACTATGTTTACGCTAGGTACGTGTGGATGAATAATTTTCATAAGTGGATGGTGGAATGACACTCAGTTTTAAATTAGTTAGTTACACCTCAATTTTAAATTTATGCACACTCAGTGTAAATAGTTAATAAATGAGGTTAATTTCGAGAGTGAAAACTGTGGATAGTTAATTGCACTCTCGTCGATAATCGCCGTGTGAGTTTAAACAGCGATGTTTGCGCTTCATCGGGTTATATCGGCCGGAGCCGCCGCGAGCACACGTTCGCTGAACAAACAATCCAACAAGCTTTCTTTCAAACATCCCGAACAGCCAATTAACGGGCCACAAACTTCATAAAGACTCCCCTTTCAACGCGAGGGAACGTAAGTTAGAGAACTAAATACCGTCTTCACAAAGTTATGAAATTTCAATTAAATTAACAGGTATGCTCTGTACCTCAACAAGCTCTGTTAACCTTTAACACAATAGTTTTTAGCCCCGTACTAGGCAGCTGTTTTCCTCTTTTAAGAGCCTTGAGCGCAGACCGCGATAACTTTGTTCTGGCACGAACATATCCCACAAAGCAGTACAACAAATAAAGAAATACAAGGTTGCGTCGCGCTAGAGCATTCTAGCGCGGAGCGCTCTCAGACGGAAAAGCGGAAAAGATATGTTCCTTTTTTTACTTTTAAAATCCGATGCGCCATCATCCAGCCTTCGAGAAAATAGTTTCAGCGAGATTCTTCAATTCAGATTTTCCGGAACGTGACTTGGAACAGCTCCGCTCCAGGCGAGCGATAATATTTTCTTTTAACTCAAATTCAATACCGCTGTAAAGCAATTTGATTTTATAGAATTATAAATGAAATTTTCCTGTGATTTTTCAGCGGCCTCACTCGTAATCAAAAAGCAAAACAGTCGTAAAGTGAAAACCCTCTAGAAATATTCTCATAAAATCATAGACGGTACTCGGAATTTCATCTCCTTTGTATCTCGAGTAGAGTAAACAGAAAGAACTCAATTTGTACGGAATCTTGAACGACTTGTATTTTGGGTGTTGTTTGTTACAAACGTTTTGCCATTTAATATTCAAAAGTTACCTTGGATTTGCCCTTTCATTTAGATCGTATATATGTTATATTTCATGAGATGTCTTTGAAACTTTTGCTACTAAATAAGTAAAGTCTGCTTTAAGAGCTATGACATCTCAAGGAGCGTAAGGTAAAACATTTTCCCAGGCTTGTTAACTTTTCAGGAACTCGCGACTCCCGCTGCTATTAAGTATAATGATAGCTCAGGAAGGAAGAAAGCCCGCCGCCGCCTCTGGGACCTCGCCCTCTTAATTAAAAAAGGGACCTAATAAAATTCCTTGACGCAGCCCTGCAAATTGAGACAGAGTTTTATCACGAAACCAAGCGCATTAAAAATGGTGTCCCCTTGTTTTACAGACTGAAAAATTACAGAATTTTGTTTCACAGAAAATGTTTCATATACTATTTGGTCCTTGTATTTTTGCTTCGTATATTTTTTTTTTTAACTATTTACTTGAAAGAAACAAATTCGACAGAAAATCAATTCAATGAATTTTGTAATTTTATTTTTTCATTACACATACTTATCAAACAATATAATTATTTTTCAACGAATATTGTTTGGTCAGTGCATTTTTTAGAAGGTTGGGTTATAAGATAAATACTATATTATGATATAAATATGAGTGAGCGAGCGAGCGAAGCGAGCGAGCAAGACCTCTCTGGGCAGAACCGACTTGAATAGGTTAGGTTAGAAGGCTATGGCGGGAGCGAAGCGAAGCAAGCTCCCGCCTTAGCCTTCGAGGTTATTTTTTTTATATCCCTTGAATAAGCTATGCGATACCATTTGACTGCAAATTAAAATCGTATGCTTTTTTTCAAACGTTTCATTTCACACACCTTCACAAACGGCACCCTACTCTATAAGTTGATTTTATTGTTATTAAGTTATATTTTAAATAAATAATATGAGAACAAAGAATATTTAATTTGCTATTCTATGATATGAAAAAAGAAACATGATGATTTAAAAGTCTTCAAAGTAATTATTCTACATATTGATTATTCTATGAAATGATAATACGAGAAAAAAAATCTATGAAATGAAATTCTAAACAACTTCAGTCTGTAAAATAACGTACAACCATTAAAAATATACTACATTAAAGCAAATGGTGGTATTAATTAATTTAATATTAAATCAAATGACTATCAGCCGCATTTGAAACTACTCACCCTATTACTTTTAAAAACATGTTACAGATACCGAAGCTGGCTACAAAAAAATCAGGACTAGGAAACACGACATCAAAACCCGTCACATTTAGCCCTATTGGTACGGCCGCGTTTAGTTTATTTGTTTCTACTTATTTGCCATTCTTCAGAATCTGCGTGTAGGCATCATGCAAGAAACTCATTGGTTACGACAGAATGTCCATCCATGTTATACAACTCTACCGAAAACAACCTACACATTGCATTGGTCTAATTAAAAACCAATTAACCTGCTCAAAACAAATGGATCGTTCAACAAATAGGACTCAACCAATTAAGTGGCGACGAAAAAAGGCCTTTGGCAAAACTGGGGCGGAACAGCTACTTGGCGGCCTACATGTGTTGTTGCCAAGATTGCTGGCCTGCTGCCAGCACAGATCCGACCTAAAGCCAAGTGTTTTGCCAAAAAAATAGGCATTTGCGCATCGGGGCAAATGTACATTTCAGGGCTTTAAAGATTTGACGATACTTTTAAACGCTTGTTATTTATGTAAAAATGTTCTTGATCTCCAACTTCAATTATCAAAATGATTTATTTCTGAAGGCATACGTTTAACTTTTCTGCATTTCAGAAATATTCAAGTAATGAAACGCACGCTTCTGTTTCATTAATTGATTCGATTCTGAT
This sequence comes from Acleris laterana, assembly GCA_963966035.1. Lineage (NCBI taxonomy): Eukaryota > Metazoa > Arthropoda > Insecta > Lepidoptera > Tortricidae > Acleris > Acleris laterana. The sequence continues at coordinate 10,207,869 of OZ014452.1, forward strand.
CAACGCGGAATAAAAAGCTTGCGGCTTGCTTCCGAACGCCCTACAGTAAAATTACATTCAGATGGTAGCACAAAGCGGATTTAATTATATTATTTACCAGCAACAATGTCTCAACCAACATCGGGTTCGAAAATATCTGACCCGATTTTATGTTTTGTTATTGAGTATGGTATTTTTGTCACAATAGCTTGACGTTTTAAATTACGTAATCTCCATCCTTTTTTCCTGACTTTGTCGGATGAAAGAGATAAGGAATTCAAAGTTTAACATTTTCTTCTTCGTCATAACTACGCACGGTTTATTGTGGAACCTGCGAGGTACAGTCACGAGAGTTAATTTGGTACCCACCTTAGTTTCAAAGTCAATCTGACATTCTACAACAATAAGGTTGAGTTTCCTTAAAGTTACAAATGACTTGACATCTCTAATGACATTCAAATTCAAATTCAAAATTCAAAATTCAAATTCAAAATTCAAATTCAAAATATTTATTCAGTAAATAGGCCACATGAGGGCTCTTTTACACGTCGGTAATATAGGGTGAGTCTACCAGCGCTTCGGACGAGACCATCATTGCGGAGAAGAAGCGCCGCAAGAAACTCCAGCAGAAGGTCATTTTTTCAAACATAAAAACATAATAGTACATACTTAAAACTAAGTTACATTGACGACTTCATGCATATTTTTCTTGAAATGGGTCCCAAATTAACGCTCGTGGTCGTGACCGTACACACGCCATGCACCAGCTTTTAAGTCTTACACGATTAAAAACAACAGGTCCAACGCAATACTTTATAACTCAACAACTTGGCAAAAAGGGAAATATAAAATTACGATTCTAAAGAGTCCAAGTGAGTTCTGAATACATTTTTTACTTATTGGCCGGACGGCTTCCGTCGACACTCCGGAAATGAGTTGCCGTCTTGCCTCCCCGGCCTCCCCGCCTGTCAGGGGACAAGCAAACCGCACCTCATTATTAGCCTGTCGGAAAATCCATTTGAACCCATTTTCCTCGCTAGAATATACACTTGTCGGTTTTAAATGAATTTTCAAGTTCGTTGGCGTTGAGAACTGCAACACGATTAAAACGGAGAAGCCTGCCAAGCAAGACTTCGTCAATTCGTTACAATTTGCTGTTGAAATTGTCGAAAGTGTGGCGGTTTGTATGGCAAATTCTTCACAGTTAAACTAGAAGGTAAATGGTTTGTAGAAATGAAAGCATGTGCAGAGTGAGATATAGTTAGATTTAATTCATTTTTCATTTTAGAGTTTCTTATTTTTCCTTTGTAGTGGATTTTTCGTTAGTTCAGACGTGTTGATATCTTTTATATAAAAGTTTAATAACAACAATAACTTATGCCAAAACCGGCAAAATCCGAATAAGTTGTTAGAATAAAAACCAGGTTAAGAATCTGATTACATAATGTGGGTCAGTCAGTGAGCCTCAAATTCGTTTTTTACCAACGTAATTTGCAAAAATATTGTGTTTACTTGTCAGTACATTTTTAAGATGTCTACAGAACTCATTAAATTACCGCAAAACATTGCCAACTCGAACAATGACGAAATTAAATGTCATTTACAAAAACCTCGTAAAATATGCGAACCGTAATAAAAAGTTTCCCGCCTCTGAGATACCATAAAAAGATTCGAACACGCAGTGAGAGCTCTTACAAAATCCAATTACAAATTCAAAGCACGGTCAAAGGCGAACATACATTTTTTGCAAAAATAATAATAGATTTGCTAGAATTTCCTCTACCATCGGACTCGACGCAACCTCGGAATTTTACGTGAAACTAACATAGTAACTGCACGTATATACTTTAGTATCGATTCTTTTATTTAGGTATGTTCTGCTATTAAATTTCCGATGCTATCTAACTCATTGCTTATAGTGGACTTGTTCATCCGAAAAAATATGGCGTAACCTCGATATTGCGAAATTAAAACCGTAGGTAACTTGGATTGTTTCCAGTGCCGCCATGCCAATGTTGCTGCCAAATCGGGAGACAAATAGGTATTGTGTATATTTATTGGTTCGTACCGTACTACCAATAATGTCAAGGGTTAAAAAATCTTTTGACTTCAAGGTACCAGGAGAGTATAGGAAGTAAGATAGAGGCGACGAGGACAGGCACAAAACGCTAGTGCGCTGGGAGCTCTCGAGTCGCGTGCCGTGGAGGGCCGGCAGTGATTAGAGCGCGCTAACAAAGCCCCGAGGGCTCTTAACCTACATGCTCCGTTTCACAGCAGCGACACTCCGCGAGACAGCTGCGCTCCTGGTACCCGGTGTAAAAGGTCCTTCTGACCTACCCATCCTAACTTAACCTAAACCTAAGCTAAACTAAACTAAAAGCTCCTGGACCTGCGGAACCAAAAGTATCTAGCCTAATTTAAATCTGAAATTAATTACTATCCTTTTTCTAAACAAATATAAACTAGTTTTCTAAACCTAAATATCCTAAACTAACTTAGAATAATTCTTGTACCACCTTACTTAATTCTATCCCTAACAAACTATTATAATGTAAATTAGTTTTGGCTTGTGATCGTCAAGTAGTTTAAAAGAACCCAATAATTGTGAACCAAAGTAACCTTAGAATTCTTTTAGTCTTTGTTTTAAATCTTAACTATTCCTAGCCTACCCTAGTAACATCCCTAAATATTATAATTTATAACCTAGTGTTATCCTAACTTATTTAATGTCTCCTATCCTCTTGAAAATCATCCTACTAATGGAATAATTATTAGAGAAATTTAATATTATTTTCGTATAGTTAAGCTTATAAAATCTGAGTCGACTAAAGCAAATCTAACAATTTAAAGGTTTTGTGGCCCCCTTAGGGAAGGAAGGCTCCGCCATACGCCTTGGGATTGCTATCCCTGGACCTCAGTCCACCTCAATAGTCATCCTCCATAGACAGGTCAGACTCCTTGCCAATGTTCAAATAGTCAGTCAGTCGTCTTGTAAGAGGAGATTTGGGATAAACAATAATCTGAATGTTTAATACTCGATTATTTAATAGATAATTTATTCTTCAATAGAGTGATAATCTCATATGTGATTTATATATTATATTCAATATTGTGACTTAAGGTTGATTTTGCTTAGTTCACTTTTAAGTCTATATTTGACTTGAGATTTATATAACTACTTGAGATGTTCAATTTCACCAAGTATCCATGTTTATCTTTATAGTAAAACAGTGGGATACAGAAGTCATTTTGTCTTCTAGCTAGATTGAATCCTCATGTTAGTCAGGGATGCAAAGTAAAGTAAATAGGCAATTCTCACTATAGTCACTCCATCGATTATTGGAATATTTGTTTTATGCTTTATAGGTAAAATATTCACTCCATTTCAGAATGTATCTCTATAAGATACTTACTTTTATTCTAGTTTTGCCTTAGATATATATTTCTTTTATATATCTTGTTCAGATAACTAGGTAAGTAATTTCATTTCCTCTTATAATATTATATCAAATTCTGATTGTATTTATTTAAATATTATTTCTTTAGAAAAGTTAGATTATAAAAGTCTCTTTAAATTTACAAGTCATCTAGTTACTAACTAGTTAATTTTATTTGTTAGTTAAGTTAAAGTGAATTTAAAAGTTACTAATTAAATCCCTATTTTGCCCTATCCAATGAAGCTACCCTAACTCTACTTTTAAGGCCTAATCTAAGATCTACTCCTATGGGCTTACCTCTCCCAGTAATTAGCTAAGTCCCTAAGTAAACTCTAGAGTTCAGCTGAGTCGGCTGAAGAAGCAACCTATAACTCGTGTATTTACCTCCCCCTTCACTTTGACCGAAGTCGAGACAGTGAAAGTAAGGCGCCCTATTATGTGTTTAGTTTATATACATATATAACAGTATTATCGGGACCCATCCTCAAATCCAATGAGATGTCTACGGGTGCAAATTAGCTTGCCAACCTGTGGCCCCGCTTCTCCCTCAAAGGCTGGCATTGAGAATAAGTAGGCAGTATTACAGATGTCTATGTTGGTAAAGAGACCATCTGGGCTTGCCCAAGGCTCTTTCAGAATCGAATAGTTCCAAACCAGAGGCGTTTGCCACCGTTAGGCTACCTCGGATTTGTCAGGCACTTACTAGTGGTAGCCTGATCACCGCTCTGGCACAAACAAATGCTAATCTAGCTTAACTCAAGTGACTAACCCATTAGATAATAAATCTACTCCTTAAACCCCAATTAATTAAAGCAAAGTGCCAGACGCAAATGATAACCAACCCAAAATTCCTGTAAAGTACACTGAAAGTAATATTAGTTATACAAAATAAAAACAATAGAAAACCCCGTTAATTGCAACCCAGGCTATATAAACCAGAATTAGCAATGTCGAGAGAAAATAAATCAATAGAAACAGAAATCTCACCAAACTAAATGTATAACCTAATATACTTTGAACTATAAACTGCCTGTTCCCTTCTAAGTAATCTGTAACAGAAATAAAATTAATACGTCCTTATCACTCGGTACCAAGAATACCTTTAATTCCTCAGCTAGAATTCCCGTTATCTAAATCCCCAAGTAATATTTAGAATTTACAATTAAATACTTAATTTTAAATCGCGACTAGTAATTAACTTGCAATAACACTATTCAATAAATTAAAATTATAACTTGAACTCAAAAATCAACCCCAGCGAGAATGAATGAATGACATCCGTCCGTGTCAACCGACAAAATCAAAAAAGCCCCCTCTACCGTCAGTCATCCTTTATATAGCCTACCTACTTCAATGAACTCGGTTTCTTCAAACGCTATTCTGGCTTCATTGGCCTCAGTGGCGTCTCAGCCGTCTTACAGAGCAGGCATAGTATGTCACTTTTTGGCAGCCATATTTAAATTTGAAATAATGTATGCAAATGTTCTAATATTTTGTTTTTTTAACTATATTTGTTTATACTTTCCATTTTTAACAATTAGATTATCAATTTTTACATTTCTTTCGAGAAATGAAACCTCGCAATTCTCTATTCCAGCTAATGTTTGCACATTGTGTAGGTACTTAACTCAACTCTATGAACAAATCTTTACCTCAACCAAGATTTGAACCCGGTACCGTCAGCTTCACTAACTGAACCATTTACTATTAACTAATTATTGTTTATTTATTCTTTTGTCTAAGTATTGAGCTTTCAGATAAATATTTTTTATAGTCTTTAATGTAAAATAAATAATAATAACATTTTTATATCAATTCTTTTTTAAATACTTTGATTTAATATTAGATTTTCATAGATTATCTGGACAGACATCGTATGGACCGTTACATCCCTGCCTTTAGATTTTTCGCGAAATGACAAATCTTTATAGTTGGCATTTGAAGAGAAATCTACCTTAACTTAAAACACAATAAGATGTCTGTCTACATACAACCTACTTTAAATATTTCAATAATCTATCAACACTTAGCCTTTCCTGATCAGAATTTCTGATAATTATGTGGTGTGTCTTTAACCAATTCTAATTGACAACATAATATGAATACCAACTGTTAACAATAAATATCGAGACATAAAAAGGTAGCCACAATTACCAGATTATCCTTTGGCCTGAAGAAAAATAAGGGTTGTGCTAGATCCTTATCAGTTCTAATAACACATACCGGTCAAGAATAACGAATCTTTTGTATTTATGATTTGTATATAATCTTCCGATCATGTTTCTCAGAACAAAATATAACCCTTAAAAGTAAAGTTCCTACCCCCGTATACCTTTCCATCCTATCAACAATTCGTTCCAGACCATGTTTACAATTCAGAACTGGTGAATGTATAGTGTGGATTCATTTAGTCTTTCCTGCCGGTATAGTACTGTCTCGTAAAATAATTGCATACAAGCTACCCAATAATTTCATATTAACTTTAATATGAAATTTTAATTTAACCTACCACCAACGGGTTTATTAATTTAACGAAACATTTGAATCGAGTTGTGTTTCCAGGCTAAATATTGACAAACCTGGCTGGATGTTTAGATATATGGTCTCAATTGTACCCCTTTCTATCTCATAAATTTAAAACTTGCAAAGATCTACTTACAAACTTCTGTATCAAAAACTCTTGCAAACTCAAAATAAATACCACCAAAACTCCTCATTAGTTTAACACGCTAGTACAAATAAGAACACAACCTTTCTCTACATCAAACCATTAAAAACAAAGTTAATTTCAAAAACTAAGTCATTCTCTCCTGAACCAACTACAAGTCTTATCAAAATAAACAAACTAAACAAAACAAAACAATGATAAAATCTACTCCCGTTTTTCTTTAAATTCAACTGTCACTTGACGTGATATCTGTCCAGAGTATTCTGCACAAGTTTCCAAACGACATAAATTAACTCTTAATCAAACTTTTAGCGCGATTTATCCAATAACTCAATCCTTCTTAATTGTGCTATCGTTTAAAACTTTAATTTGGCTCTAAACTCTTTCTTTTTTTTTTTAGTTTCTAACGTAAATGTTTGTAGTCTATTCCTAATTTTCTTCCCATATCTAAATACTGTGTCCCATCCTAATCTCCATACAACGTAGGATCCCAACCACTATATGATGACGGCCTAATCTCTATTGATTCATTTTCCCCAAACTTAATATTATTAATTCGAAACCTAAATTAATATGCTAAGTTTACAAACTTTACATATATACTATTTTATAACTTAATTTGTATCACCAAACCGATCTTTTAAATTCAAGAAAACTCGATAAAGACATTAACACACTGCACTAAAGTTAGTTTAATACACTATCGGCGAGATATTTCCGTATCCTTAATTATTCGCAAAACTTTAATTTACATACATACGATTTGACAAACATACATACAACACGTCTTGTATTGCAAAAAGGTTCCCTATTTTTTTTTTAACGATAATACCCGTATTAATCGCAAAGTTTAGTCTAATCAAACTTTTATTGTCTCCTTGAACGTTTTTGACGACGTCATTGCTATACCCTTATATTATAATCTGTGGTCATGTCTAGCAATGATTTGACAGCTACCCTATTGTTATCAATATTATCATATCGTCTATTGTTATTGCTGATCGATCAAAACAAAACTAAGGACCTATGTTTAACAAATTGGTTTTTTTGACTCGCATTATTAAATATGTTAAACACCTGAACAGTTAACAACGATTTATGAAACGTGTTACCGCCTATCGACAACTTGTTCTCTCTAACTAGCGAAAAGAGTACTATTCGAACTACGTAAGTATACTATCAAATTCTTTTACTATTTTAAACTGTACTATATATATGAGTTAAAACTTATTGTAGTAACCTTAGTATATAAAGCCGCACTCTACTTACAAACAAACATATCGTGTTCCTATTGTGACACAATTTTTACAATCCTAATTAATCGTCTTGCATTGCAATATATTTTTCTAGTATTACTCAAAAACAAAAATTACCTAATAAAGATTCCTAACCTATCTAGCTTTCCTAATAGTAATTAAAATTGTTATGAATGTTGTTTATAGAAACTAATGAAATATTTTGGTTTTGTTTCAGCTTTTACACCCTGCATCCTAGAGAAAACGATATTCCCTGCTAATATACAAGAGATAATTATCTAATGATATAGGTAACGGAAATAGCATGAACATTTTGCCTGATAACCAATGCAAGCTATAGAAATTGACTTTCAACCTTAATTTGAATTTTTAATTATAGAAATGTAATATGAGTTTTATTGCAATTGTACCCTAAAATTTGTGTTATCTATATATTGTTTCGCACTACATTGTTCTTAATTATTTTTCCCGTAACATACCTAACATAGCATGATTTGTTTTATTTACTAAACACATTGCGATGCAAATTTTTATTTCATAGAATTAGTTTACTGCTATGTTTTCTATTTTGTAAGTGCCTGGTGTTAACTAACTTTGCTTAATGTACATACTAGTTTTATGAATGTTCTAACAACCCTAAGCTACTGTATGTGAGAAGTTTCAAATTTGTGACTGCGGTACTAAATATTAAAGTATCCTAACTTTGCTATCCCACATCAAAGATGTATTAATAGCTATCTTAAGTAATATGATGATTGTAACTAACTGTAAGGTCATCGTTATTTTCTGATAAACAATTTACCAATTTGCTACTTACAAAACTTTGTAAGAAATTACAATTTCAAAATAAATTTTTGCTTTCTAAATATATAAAACTTCTTAATTTATCGCTACCTCAAAGCAAAACATAGTTAACTACATACATCTGTTCGTCTAAGTTTATAGTTACACGTTGCAACTAAACCACCTCCCAAAAGAATAGTGATGTAGTCACTAGGTAAGTACTATGGTATTGAATAATATATTCTAAGAAAAGTGTTAAATAACTAACAATTCATAATACATTCCTTCATCAGTCTACTACTTTGATAATTTCGGCTAACTGTTTCTCATTCTTAAATGCACCCTTATACTATAATCCAGACTAGTCTACCTATTCCTTTCTACCTTAGTTCCATACTATACACATACACTCCTAATGTATTCCAAATAAGATAAGATAAAACTAAATTAATTAAAATGGTAAGTTTTCTTTACTAATTTGAAATCCAAATATAATTAGATTTTTATATACTATTTCAAAAGTTAAACATTCATTACCTATTGAAAAAAACAGCTTCTGATCAAAACTTGTTATAATCTGTGACCTTTTTTTTTTTGATAGAGTATTCTACATAGCCAATATAAAAACAACATAAATTGCCGCCGTCCGCTGACCTTTAATTTAAAGCAACTAACATTTTGCTAAGCTTTTTTATAGTTAAACCTATTACGTTTCCTAATTTATTTGTGTTCTACTTATTCCTACAAAAATGTATTGTCCCTATCTTCACCTAATCAAAGTAAACATAATGTTTGACTTCTATAACCAAACCGGCTAGTTTTACCTACTAACGATTTAAAACTTGATATTACAAGGTAAAGATTATTATTATTTATATTCCGCTTTCTTTGTATTTTTAATTACTATATATATTTTACTATTAAATGAAACTACATGCAGCGAAAGTAATGTAAACTTTGAAACTAGTTTGACGTTTTTAAACTTTTTACTTATAGAAACTTTAAACGTATCTCAAATTGAATTTACTTATAAAACTAGCTTTACAATCTACTTGAAATAAAACCCTTTAATTTATGTTATTGTTTGGTCTAATAAAATGTTTAAGTAATTTTGTTTGTTTTTCTTTTAGCTTGTTACAACATTAGTCTGACAAGTTCAGCTCATGGAAATAGATTTGATCTCAAACAACTGAAGTCTGATCAGCTGAATTATCTAACCACCAAGACTATGGCAACAGAAATATTAACCAAACTATAACCCTTAGAAGAAAATGAATCATTTAAACTAGTTTTATCTACTATTTACAGGTAAGTAATATACAATGTTTTCCTAAGCTCAAGTTTTAGGAGTAATAAATTTTTAAACTAACTTATTTTAACGAAAAGAATTGTAAATACTATCAGAATATTCCTGTTTTCAACTTGGTTGAGTGATATCTAACTATAAACACAAGCTCTCTAGATTTCCCGACCACTGAACTAACGATTATACTAATTAATCTCTATTTTCCTTTCAGTTTTGCAAGATATACAAAGGAATTAATGTGGCAACTTATATGAAAGATCAACAACTAACCAAAAATAATGTTTCATAACTCTAATTGATAATTAAATCTTACTAAAACCACTTTAATGATGCTACTCTACGGAACTAATTTTAATGACTGTAAATAAGTTCACAAATTTAGTTGAATCCACAATAAATTCTTTTTGATCTTGTTATTTCATTTCCTGCCTTCGATGAAACAACTTTTAACATTTGAAGAATTATAAGATTCTATACAAATTTTAATATTTCTTGACTTTTTCTTTTACCAACATAAATAAAAGGATATATGTCTTTATTGAAATATTGTTAATTGACAATTAATCCACTTCAAGATACTATTACCCTGCCTGCCTTCAATTAAAAAACCTTTTAATTATCTACCTGCCTTCAACTATAAAACTATATTATCTTTGATTTCCTGCCTTCAATTATAAATTAGTTAAACTATATGATTCTCAAACCAATATTAAAGAATTTAGCTGCTATAATTAAATGAACTTCCTACAAAGTTAAGATTAAAACAAAGACTTCCATTTTCACAGACAACAATTGGACTTCAGTCTGAAGTCACTTACTTAAATTAAATAACTAACCCTAATTAATTCTAGTCAAATGGCACTTAATGTAACTGGTCTAAAATTGAACTAACCATCCTGGTCGCGACATGCTAATGTAAAAGGTTCTTGCACCTCAATATCTAATTCTATTTACGACTAGAGTTTGTATAATTAAAAGTTTATTATCCTGGTCGCGACGTACTAATGTAAACAGTCCTTGCACCTCAATATCTCATTCTATTTACTACTAGAGTTTGTATAATTAAAAGTTTATTATCCTGGTCACGGCACACTAATTGTAAAAGGTCCTTCTGACCTACCCATCCTAACTTAACCTAAACCTAAGCTAAACTAAACTAAAAGCTCCTGGACCTGCGGAACCAAAAGTATCTAGCCTAATTTAAATCTGAAATTAATTACTATCCTTTTTCTAAACAAATATAAACTAGTTTTCTAAACCTAAATATCCTAAACTAACTTAGAATAATTCTTGTACCACCTTACTTAATTCTATCCCTAACAAACTATTATAATGTAAATTAGTTTTGGCTTGTGATCGTCAAGTAGTTTAAAAGAACCCAATAATTGTGAACCAAAGTAACCTTAGAATTCTTTTAGTCTTTGTTTTAAATCTTAACTATTCCTAGCCTACCCTAGTAACATCCCTAAATATTATAATTTATAACCTAGTGTTATCCTAACTTATTTAATGTCTCCTATCCTCTTGAAAATCATCCTACTAATGGAATAATTATTAGAGAAATTTAATATTATTTTCGTATAGTTAAGCTTATAAAATCTGAGTCGACTAAAGCAAATCTAACAATTTAAAGGTTTTGTGGCCCCCTTAGGGAAGGAAGGCTCCGCCATACGCCTTGGGATTGCTATCCCTGGACCTCAGTCCACCTCAATAGTCATCCTCCATAGACAGGTCAGACTCCTTGCCAATGTTCAAATAGTCAGTCAGTCGTCTTGTAAGAGGAGATTTGGGATAAACAATAATCTGAATGTTTAATACTCGATTATTTAATAGATAATTTATTCTTCAATAGAGTGATAATCTCATATGTGATTTATATATTATATTCAATATTGTGACTTAAGGTTGATTTTGCTTAGTTCACTTTTAAGTCTATATTTGACTTGAGATTTATATAACTACTTGAGATGTTCAATTTCACCAAGTATCCATGTTTATCTTTATAGTAAAACAGTGGGATACAGAAGTCATTTTGTCTTCTAGCTAGATTGAATCCTCATGTTAGTCAGGGATGCAAAGTAAAGTAAATAGGCAATTCTCACTATAGTCACTCCATCGATTATTGGAATATTTGTTTTATGCTTTATAGGTAAAATATTCACTCCATTTCAGAATGTATCTCTATAAGATACTTACTTTTATTCTAGTTTTGCCTTAGATATATATTTCTTTTATATATCTTGTTCAGATAACTAGGTAAGTAATTTCATTTCCTCTTATAATATTATATCAAATTCTGATTGTATTTATTTAAATATTATTTCTTTAGAAAAGTTAGATTATAAAAGTCTCTTTAAATTTACAAGTCATCTAGTTACTAACTAGTTAATTTTATTTGTTAGTTAAGTTAAAGTGAATTTAAAAGTTACTAATTAAATCCCTATTTTGCCCTATCCAATGAAGCTACCCTAACTCTACTTTTAAGGCCTAATCTAAGATCTACTCCTATGGGCTTACCTCTCCCAGTAATTAGCTAAGTCCCTAAGTAAACTCTAGAGTTCAGCTGAGTCGGCTGAAGAAGCAACCTATAACTCGTGTATTTACCTCCCCCTTCACTTTGACCGAAGTCGAGACAGTGAAAGTAAGGCGCCCTATTATGTGTTTAGTTTATATACATATATAACAGTATTATCGGGACCCATCCTCAAATCCAATGAGATGTCTACGGGTGCAAATTAGCTTGCCAACCTGTGGCCCCGCTTCTCCCTCAAAGGCTGGCATTGAGAATAAGTAGGCAGTATTACAGATGTCTATGTTGGTAAAGAGACCATCTGGGCTTGCCCAAGGCTCTTTCAGAATCGAATAGTTCCAAACCAGAGGCGTTTGCCACCGTTAGGCTACCTCGGATTTGTCAGGCACTTACTAGTGGTAGCCTGATCACCGCTCTGGCACAAACAAATGCTAATCTAGCTTAACTCAAGTGACTAACCCATTAGATAATAAATCTACTCCTTAAACCCCAATTAATTAAAGCAAAGTGCCAGACGCAAATGATAACCAACCCAAAATTCCTGTAAAGTACACTGAAAGTAATATTAGTTATACAAAATAAAAACAATAGAAAACCCCGTTAATTGCAACCCAGGCTATATAAACCAGAATTAGCAATGTCGAGAGAAAATAAATCAATAGAAACAGAAATCTCACCAAACTAAATGTATAACCTAATATACTTTGAACTATAAACTGCCTGTTCCCTTCTAAGTAATCTGTAACAGAAATAAAATTAATACGTCCTTATCACTCGGTACCAAGAATACCTTTAATTCCTCAGCTAGAATTCCCGTTATCTAAATCCCCAAGTAATATTTAGAATTTACAATTAAATACTTAATTTTAAATCGCGACTAGTAATTAACTTGCAATAACACTATTCAATAAATTAAAATTATAACTTGAACTCAAAAATCAACCCCAGCGAGAATGAATGAATGACATCCGTCCGTGTCAACCGACAAAATCAAAAAAGCCCCCTCTACCGTCAGTCATCCTTTATATAGCCTACCTACTTCAATGAACTCGGTTTCTTCAAACGCTATTCTGGCTTCATTGGCCTCAGTGGCGTCTCAGCCGTCTTACAGAGCAGGCATAGTATGTCACTTTTTGGCAGCCATATTTAAATTTGAAATAATGTATGCAAATGTTCTAATATTTTGTTTTTTTAACTATATTTGTTTATACTTTCCATTTTTAACAATTAGATTATCAATTTTTACATTTCTTTCGAGAAATGAAACCTCGCAATTCTCTATTCCAGCTAATGTTTGCACATTGTGTAGGTACTTAACTCAACTCTATGAACAAATCTTTACCTCAACCAAGATTTGAACCCGGTACCGTCAGCTTCACTAACTGAACCATTTACTATTAACTAATTATTGTTTATTTATTCTTTTGTCTAAGTATTGAGCTTTCAGATAAATATTTTTTATAGTCTTTAATGTAAAATAAATAATAATAACATTTTTATATCAATTCTTTTTTAAATACTTTGATTTAATATTAGATTTTCATAGATTATCTGGACAGACATCGTATGGACCGTTACACCGGCGGCTAATCTCACTTACTTTTTTTTCACTCCTTCCGTAAAGAATCATCAGCTATCTTGATGCTTGAGTGCCAGTTTCAGGAAGTAGCAGTCGTGGGACTGGTACGGATTACGAGATTAATTGATAACCAACGGATTAGTGAAATGTATTCCGTTATTAATGAGTAACTATTGGGAAAAATATGCAATATGTATCCAAAAGTAAGTATATAGTTTAGCTACTGCGGTCTAACTTCTTGGCCGCTTAAAATTAAATGTTCACAACGCATATAAGCAACCCAGATTACATTTCACAACAAAGGATATTTAATAAACATCTTTACCCCAACAACTTAAAGATACATATCAAACTAAAAGACCCATCATCAAACAAACGACGGATCATAAACCCGAGGCGAGCAATACATAAAAGACACCAGCCAGAATCCTCTACGGTAGTTGAATATTTCACTTTTATTTTACAAAACTAGGGTTTTATAGCATGTAGTTAAATGCCATTTAATAAAAGTCTGCAGACTGGGGCTAGACGCCTGGATCGATCGAAGGCGAATTGATTTTTAATATTTCATATGCAACAAAGTTACAATATCGATCGGGGAGTATGATTGCTCACAGCTCTGGCGTGTCGTCAAGCAATAAAGTGGTTATCTGCGCTCGTTTCGGCGGCAGCGGATACGCGATATGCTCGCCGCCTGTCAATGGCGCCAGCATCCGAACTAGGGCCGTAATTACGGCAAAGACGAAGGTGCTACAACTTTACGCCAGTAATTTGTTCCCAACTTGCTTAACGCTCCCTCTGACAAGATAAATTCATTAAAGGTTACTGTTCGTAATAGAATACGTGAGTTACGTAAGTCGTTGATGTGAAGTGCTCCCGCCAAATTGCGCCTTATCTTTATTGAAGTAATAATTTAGGTATATCAATAAAGCTTTAGAACTCCTCCATTGGATCGTCATTGTAAATAATTAACGTTTTGGTAGCGTTGTAGTCGCTCCATCTCAGTCGGTACAATAAAAGCTAGAGTCATTGACATCTTTGCATCAAAAATATTAAACCTTATTGGTTATTGGTGAGTAATGCATCATTTAACTTAATACAATTTGACCACGCCTATAAATTGATTGGAACTGGTATACACAAGAGTATTTGGGACAGAGTCTTTTGTATCGAACGCTCAATTACTCTGTTGATTGTTTCAGAATAATTACTGTTTAATTGAAAATCCCCTGCCCAAAGCAATCATACACATGATTAAAAAGGTAAAAAAAATGAAATATCCTTTTTTGACGCTTTTGTGTTAATACACTTATATTTTACCGTTATTTAGGTGTACTGCACACCTAAATTATTATAAAATTAAAGACTGGTTCATGGAGTCGTTAACATTTTGGTACTTAAAACTCCTGCCAAGAAAATATGCACCTCATTTTTGAACTGCCATTTTGAAACCTATAGGTATTTTGTGGGTAGGTAAATATATAATTCATAGTAATCCGGTAAATCTGTATGTTGATGATATTGTATTTAAACCTAGATCATCAGTCATTACGTCTCTTACGGCACATAAGCAGAGTGAAAAGTAATTTTAATAGTAAATACAGTTTAGTTATACCAAATGTTTACAAGGACATTATCTAGATTTAAAGGACAACTAGATTTATCACTTGTCAGACGATTTAAAAACAGTGCCACTTGTACAAGTCTATACATGTCAGTGCAGACAAGATGTTTGGTTGAGTTGATCTTACGTCAATCCTATATGGATCATGATCCACACTGTTTTCTCAATGTATCTTGTCAAGGGTCACTGAAACAAAAACTGAACGATCTTTTGCTTTTATGATTTAGAATTTATTAATGTATACGCAACCTGAAAACACCCATACATTATCAACTCAGAGGAGACAACAATTAAGAGGAGAGAATTAAGTATAAAAAAAAAGATTATACTTGAATTAAAACTACGAACAAACGTGTTTAAAACAACTTATTAGGGTTCCGAGCGTTAAGTGTGCTTTTAGATTAACTACACGAATCGAACTTAGTATTTAAGACGTCCTCTCCGTAGAAAACTATTAGTAATTCCGCCCGACCGCTCTAGTTTTTCTCGTATTTAGCACTATAAGTCCAGTGCTCTCTCGGAGCTTTCTTGAGAGAATTAGGTGGCGCTGACGTTGAGCCGGGAAATTGTGGCCATTAAGCCAATGCAGCTGTATAAGGAGCATTCTACACGATGCCAGTAACTCTTATATAGTGCAGTCAAGATCTTAACTGAGATTTTTAACGACATCAAAGAGCGTTAAGGCACAGCGAGTATTTTTATAAAAATCTATACGTAGGAATAATCGTTTGGGTATAAAATCAACCCTGATCAGCCAAGCCGTAAAGTTCCGTAAGTGTTTCAATCCTAGCACTATAATTTAAAGATCCCAAAAACATGAAAACGTGTGGTACATAAGAATATAACAAGTCTTCTTTTAACTATAAACCAGTAGTACAACTAACTTCATTCTCCTAGACTATAAAGCTATGTAACAACTTGTGCAACTAAGTTCAAGCTTTAACGACATTTATATTGTGTTTGCATAGAGGGTAGTGCATTTGCTCGGGCGCCCACGGACCTTAAATAAAGTGCCTGCTACTGGCCACTCTCGTCGTGTGAAACCCATTTAAGTTGGCCTGTATAAAGCAATATGAACATTTTATGGCGGACATCAAAACATTACCGTCCACATTTGAAACGAGTTTACGATTTGATATGACTTTTACAATTTATTAAATGACAGGAAGGTGAATATGTTACCTATTTGAAAAAGGCCGTTTAAATATCCTAACTAGTAAAAGGTTTAAAAAGGTACCTAATGCCTCCCTGCAGACTTACAAAGGTATTTTCAGAACCTATAGTAACTTTCCATTTCAATTAATAGCTGCTTTTAACGAGCCTAAATAAAACATGTTATAAAATTGACCCAAGTAATGCCCAAATAGATTTACACGCAGATTGTGCACCCTGACCTACTTTTCTTGTGACACGGTCGAGTAAAAAGCACAAACAGATAGTTTAGAAATAAAGCTGTTCCGTGCAAATCCTAAAGGGCCCCGGACAGGAGAATTACGGCGAGCCTCAATCAGATTACCTGATTGCGATTTGATTTAGCCGGCATAATCGCTGGAAACAATCACACGCTAGCGATTAGAAGGGACGAAAGGGTTAAAGGTGAATCAGGTTGGGTAGAATTAAATCACCCTGTTTAAAAACTACTTATGTTAAGGTTGTAGTGGCCTAAACACACGAGATTTTGTGGTACAGAAATAGAACAAATCGGGAGAAGGGCGTCGTTAGGCTCAAAATGTTGTGTTTGTTTACCCATAGTTGTAGGAAAACACAGATCCCGTGTAGCCAAATGTCAAGCGTACCTTTTTCTTCTGTTTACAACACAACTTGTAGCCAATATCACTACATAGTATAAAACAAAGTCACTTCCCGCTGTCTGTCCCTATGTATGCTTAGATCTTTAAAACTACGCAACGGATTTTGATGTGGTTTTTTTTAGTAGATAGAGTGATTCAAGAGGAAGGTTTTTATGTATAATACATTTTGTTTTATGTACGTGTGTTATAGAAAACTCAAATAAACCGAAGCGAAGCGAGGGCGGGTCGCTAGTTATTGATAAACCCTAATGCGGAGTCACACACTGACAACTCTAAAGTGGTACACTTTTGAAATTCAATCGAAAGCGGTCATATATAGATGACTCTTTTTAACGAAGGGCATTGTAACAGGTGCGAAGAGTACTATTCTATTAAACGTTTTTATACTCCCTCTGTATTTTCCTACCTCGATATCTACATCATATGAAAAAAAAAAAAGTGTTAATTAAAGCTTGTCAAGGACCAAACTTAACCACTTCTATTGACAATTACCACCTGAATTATTTAAAAGCTTGTTAAGTGTGAAGTTAAAAAAACCATTTTAATTAATTTAATTAGATTTTCCAACTTTCCCTCTCGTTTGGCAAATAAGACAAACCAACGACTCTCAACTCGCAAACTTCAAGCAGCATTGTCTTGTTAAAAATAAGCACATGTTGGCAATTTGACTCCGCACCGCACTCCTATTTTTCTTAACTCTTTTTTCTCATTTATCTTTACGTAGATGAACCCATCTCTATGTTCAAATTTAATCAAGTAGCTAAAAATCGTTTTTCATAACTTTCTTGTGTATTTCTAGTTGATGGCAAAGTTAAATGCACTGTTGCGGAAATCATCCAAGATTCATTAACTTGGTAAAGTAATCAATCAAATTTGTAAATGGAGGGTCCGTCGGAAAAGTGTCGTAAATATCGTCTTTAGTCAAAACTTCGCAGTCGTTTCATAGCTTCTCCTGATTTATTGGGTTTTGCCGTAAGGAAATAATGTCAAAGAAAGGTAATTACTTACCTTAATATATCATTAACTAAAACCACCTTTTGTGGGTAATAATTACACACGGTGACAAGTGAAAATAAAGTTCAGTGACTCTTCTTTGGTAGACATTTTACACCTCGGATGTAGTTTTATAAAAGTTTCAATTGTTCGAATTAAGTAATCATACTATTTATCAAATCAAACTTCATGCTAACAACAATGATTTTACTATTAATTGCTTTCCAGGGATAAGGCAGTTGGAAGCAATTGGGGCTTTGCATCGCACTGCATGGTCCGATGGCCACAGATGGCCCAGACGGTTCTGCTCATGGCCATTATGTTTGTGGACGTCAATTTACCGATTGCCATGAACGCATACGGGCGTTTGCTCTAGGTTTAAGACACGATAATTATTATTAATACTGAACAGGAAAATAACCAGAGAAGTAAAGTAAAGTATCAGGTAATTGGTGCAATATACAATACCTATTAAATTTACATAGTATACTAGTTTACGGTGTTAAACGGAGTTTAAAATGAGGCATTTACATGCTTTATAATTTATGTTACAAGCGAGAACGCCGTGAACTGACCTTTTCGTGCTAACATACTTTAAATTAGACGGTGGAAATACTCGTACTATTTAGTAACAAATGGAATATTCTAATAATATTAACATTATCAAGTTATACGGCAACTTCCACAACTACATTTATGAAATGAATACCATCATGTTTGGGTTACATTACTACGTGTTGAAAAATTTCTGCGGTTAGCGCTACCAAATAAACATAGCACTTCTAATTAAATACACTATAACCCTCCAACCCTTTCAAACAAAAGGATTTTCACGTAAAATGTTGAAATTTAAACACAAAAACGTTAACATGGTAAAGTAATTTCACAAAGCACGTAGAGCGTGTTCTCGGTAGAAGCAAATTATTCAAGCGCAATTTTCTTTTCAAGTAGCGAGGTTTAAATTCATTTTTCAGTCCCTGGCTTAGAATAAATGTGCAAGATTAGCCTGGCAAAGTAAGCTTAGGTTGACGCGGACTGAGGGCTTAAGATCTAATAAACATTACAATCTTGATCATTCTTGCAGAGAACTTGGTAATTTAAAAACAAACACTAACGTTAAATTTAGTAACTCGTTACTATTCAACAGATATGTTAACTATTGAAAACCGTACATGTTATTTTCTCGAACGAAAATTCTGTAAAAAAAAAATGCAAGCGTCTTATTGTTCATCAATTGTTCATCAAAACAAATCAATCATCAATTGATCAAAATTGTTAGTCATACATACATACATACATAAACTCACGCCTTTATTCCCAGAGTGGAGTAGGCAGAGCTACAGAATTACCAACAACTTTAAAAACTTGTTAATAATTCTGTAACCACATTTTGCACTTTTAGGCTAAGATGTTTACCAGTGTATTAGTGACAGGTTGCAAGCCCATCGCCTAACTATAATTGGTCATTGGTTAGTCAACTTGAAGGTAGGTACCCATTACCCAATATTCGGTAACATTGAATTAAGAGCAGTCAGTATTTTGCCATTCATTCAGCTGCAATTAGTTCTTAATGAAATTATGTACTTAATAAAACAGTCGTCAGTGTTGGAACAAAAAAGAACCCTGTGTCTGGGTCACCTCTATACGGCCTACCAAAATTAAGTAAGAATGCAAAAAACTCAGCACTTTGTCGCCATTGCTGGATATAATAACCAACATGCGCTGATAATATATCCAATATTACCCTCAGGATAACGTATAGACATATACTGTTTATCTGAGTCCATAAACCTGCCATTACTGTGGCAGGGAACATCCGCGCATTAATTGGCTAGTGTTAGCGGATTGTCCTAACATTTATTGGGCCACCAGCCAAACCGCTTAGCCTTAAACACGTTCACTGCCAGAGGACGCTAATTTCCTAACAAAATGTACTCAATATATAGTTCTGAGCACTGAACGCCATAACATCCAGTTGATTTAGTCTAACATGTGTATTCGGGCGCCAGACAGTCGGAAATTCACTTGCAATGCATAACCTGAAAAGCGAATGGTCACGATTTAAAGCTGAAGTCACTTAAAACAAGTCTAATAAAATGAAAGCTTTAAAACACCGACTGAACTTTTGAAATTGTCGTCTAAAATACGGATGATGAAGAATTATACGTATCTGGTAAAATGGACTGTTTGAAACTGTGCAACGGTGTGTCATATACATATTTGTCTGGTTTTTACGTGGGATTAAAAAACGTAGAAAATGTGGAAATCCATGGAAGGAAAATGTCTAACAATGGACGAAAATAATTTATTTACTTTAAATACCCATATCGACAACAAGCTACATCCAAAAGATCGTTTTTCCTGTGGTATGGTAAAACATCAATGGTCTTTTTTGCTACATTAGCGTTTGTGAGAGGACCGTGATTCAATTAATTTCCTCGATGTATCACGTGTTTGCTCAGTACAATAGAATGGATTACGCAAAAGGGTCCCTGTGCAATTTATTCTAAAACAAGCCTGATTTAAAACGCAGGCATTCTCTCCTCTCTACACGTGCCTGTAATCCGTTTCCACTCCATAACAACCCGTCTAAATGTATCCATCATTCAGTACCGAGAGATCCATTTTCCGTCAACTTTATTTTTATTTATTTGCAGTCTTAGGATTGCATTGCAGTCTTGTGATTGCGAATGTTTATGGGTCACAGTTTCCACTTACCATCAGGTGGCCTGTGTGCTCGTTTGTCTACTCAATGCCATAAAAAAATATATAGATATATATATAAAAATCAGCTTTGGCACTGATTGAAAGTCATCGTCAATGATCGAAATAGGTAGAGCTAATTTGCCTAAACTTGATGCACCTTCATTCAATAATGTATTCCCATTTCGCTCACGCATGAATGAATATGCGTCAAGTTTAGGCAAATTAGCTCACCTATTTCCGATCACTGGTCATCGTACGACAACCTTCCAAAAACCGTGTTCTCTCTCGCTACCGCTACCGCCCACGTCTTAGAGTTCTCTCGATTCTGTTCAGGGCCGCTCCTTGTAGGTAACTAGTGCAGAAGGGCCTATTTGACGCTCCATTGGGCTTTTTGATGTAGTGGGTTAACATATGATTGTATTGTTGAACTCTATAGACCGTGTTAACCCAGCCGTGACGGAATGTGGAGATCGATATGGATAATATTAGTGGCGAATGAGCCATTATTTTAGGCTTGTTTTAGTTGAAAACATGCTTATGCACTTATGAAACAAAGGGATCGATATAACCGATATAGGGCCTAAGGCTAAGATTAATTGAACGTTGAAAATGATTATGAAACTATAACATAAATCAATAAGGTTGCATATTTCTATTAAGTGGCGGGTCTTCAAGGAGGAATCGTGCAAAATAATATTGTTAATAAGTTTCGATGACTTTATTTGTATTAGTATATGTAATGCCAAACAGAAGTTTATTTATTCATTTCTGTATCGCTAGAAGTCTGAAAAGGTACCCAAATTGAAGTAAAGTAAATATATTTGACCTTTATCGCTAGGGCGCTCGTGACTTTATCATTAATTAGTGCTAACGGCTCGTTAAAAAGTATATTTAACGTCCTCTAAGTATTTGTATTCCGTTCTATTTCAAGAGTTTAATCCCCGATACCCAATTATTAGGGCCGCCTACGCCTACCCTATAACTAAATCCAGAAAATATTAAATTCCCTATTGTGTAAGAGCTTTTGTGTGCATATCATTCTACGTACTGGGCTAATAGGTATTTCATACCGTTATTGTAAACGGAAGGTTACTCGCAATATTGTGACCCTTTATTTTTATTTATAGCACATCAAGAATAATGCTTTTGATTTCCTATGATTCTGGTACTTGGTTTTTCAGGGTAGCCCAACGAGGCCCTCTTCATAAGCCTACGCTGTCCTTCCGTCCGTCGGTCCTTACATAAAAAAACACTGTGGCTTTTGAACCGTAATAGGTAGCTTGCGTATAGTAATTATGTGTTATTATGGCGTATTTTCAATTATTATTTTTTTAAAATAACAAGAAACGGTTATTTTACTTTAGTTGTATCGTAAAAACGGTAAAACATACAAGCGTCAAATTAGGTATGAATTATAAAAACCCTAAAAAACAACAAATAGCCCGATCGAATATTTCGCCAGATCATGATATAGGTACACAATACGGTAACCAGGTCAAAGACAATATGGTTTTTATCGCCTTACACTAATAATATTAAAAAGAGGAGAGATTTGTATTTTGTATTTTTGTGTGTGTATGTTTGTAATGAATAAACTCAAAAACTACTGTGCCGATTTAAAAAACAAAATTAACATTGAAAACGTACATTCACCCTAAGTGACAAAGGCTATGTCTTATTTTTCTGTGTGGACGGAGTCGCGCGCAACAGCTAGTCTATAATAAAGGTCCAGTGCCCATTGAACCAATTACAATATGAAACACATACAGAAGGCTTATTGCCTAACGCACTTGCAATCACAATCGTTTTCATTTTGACAGTCGGTAGTCGAGTCTGCATACTAAATGACAACGATTGTTCCACTTTGAATCCGATTGCGATTGCGAGTGCGTTGGGAAATAGCGACGCTGGTTGGATAAGGGCTTGAATGCATAAAACCTGAACCTGACTTAATAATGATTCCCGTTGCACTATGAGACCGGTTCACCCACGCCTTTTGTTGCAATTCCTTCGGGACCGGTCCCACAATATTGTACAGTTAGTATCTATTTATAATCAACACAAGTATATTTCTGCTAGGTAGTCACTGGTATGGATCGTCCTTGCACATTGCGTTTCTTTTTTTGCGTCTTGTCTTATTCAAAGGACATTCTGAGCTATTCTTTCGTTCATATTTTTAAAAGAAAACTTATTGGAAACTAATAATTCAACAGCAAGTTCAAAGGATGATGGTCAGATTTGTATGGACACTGGCCTAAAAACCATTAATGACAAGCCATACGTACTTTGAAAGATTTTTTCATATTCTACAACTTTTTGTATGGCGGGAAATCTTAAATCGCTGTGTGAAATATTAAAAAATCTGGAACATCGGGACGCCTACATAGACGACGTTAGAATAATTACTTGGAAAAACCGCGGTCTTTGCATGGCAATAACTTTTTTCACACAAAGATTTCGAACCACCTGTCATAGTAATAGTTTTACAACTTAGAATAACCTATTCGGGGACATATCGCTTGTCCTTATTGGTCATTAGGCCAATTAGCCCACTCTCCTTTTATAAGTTAAATAATATCAGAGCCGAGACATTAAACATTAATGTACATATATTAAGTTTTTGGTAAGCCTTGTACTAAAAGTACGCCCATGTATCAATATTGAAATGTCTCGGCTCCGATGCACTTAAGATTTACATGATTTAACAAAATATGTTTTTTTTTAATTTATCTATCACAATATACCACTTTTACAAATGACACCCCTTTTACCCAAACCCCTTTCAAAGTGAAAAAAGAAAATCACGCTGTTTGTAAAACTATTAAAATTTTGGTGTAGTTTCTCTGAAGACATTGTGGACAGTTTATTTTAGTTGGGTCGTGCGCTTTCAATATCGATACACGATTGTATAAAATCCCCTTACATGGGTGCGTGTACGCAGCTGCACCCACAAGCCCACAACCTTATCGGTTGGTTGTTTTTTTTACTGGAGACTGGACATAGTGTTACTCGATCTTGTTTTTAAACATGAGTTAATTGGTAAGTAAAACATATCCTGTTTTGTGTAAAACTTCTTTATCTTTTTTAGGGTTCCGAATCAAGTTCTATAAACGGATCCCTTATAAGATGACTTTATTGTCCGTCTGTCTATGTCTCTTTTTTTAAATGGCTGAATCTATTGGTCTAAAATTTAGAGTACCTAATTGTAGTATATTCATTAGACCGCATAAGGTTTGATTAAAAGATCTTGAATTTGAAGTTATTTGATTATCTATGGCAGGTTAAAAACCGAGTCACCCAAGAGAAAAAATGGGTAACTAACGTCAAACACAGAAATACACCCCCTAACCCCCTTTATTTTAGAACACCACAGATTTTTTTATTAAATTACAGTGAAGCATTACACGAAAAAACCTCTAAGCTCAAAACCAAATAATGCCTAACTACTAATAAGGACCTAACTCAAGATTCTACTGGAGGTTTCTACATAATTCTATAATAATCAGTACCTTCCAACCCACGACGTGATTTGGTTTATTAATAGGTACTTTTTCACTACGCATTTATTGATCACATTTTACTTCAATAATGTCTATTTCTATATCACTCACTCAGATGTTACTTATTTTACTTAAAAGGCAAAAAATTTAGAGATATTTTTGTATTATTTTTAGTCCCTTACGAGCACCGAAAAACCTTGGAAAATATTTTTATATTGGAAAATTACCTGACACGAAAATATCCTACAAAATTAGATGAAGCGTGGTTACCTACTTTCGCGGGACTTTTCTTGGATAATCCTCTTACGAGCGCGCCGGGCGCCTATCCCTCGGGAGCCAGAAGTGTGGAGAGCCTACATTTAATATAGCATATACCACATCAAATTGAACTGACAAGGGTTCTACCTATATTGGCAAGAAGTCAGACCGGTATTTGATATACGGCGGGTTTTTTATAGTGGTTAAAGTCTTGAAATTACGGTTAAGAATCTTGTTTTTTTAATGACGGGTTATTTAAAGACAAAGTAAGTTTCTGAATAGGTGGCTGTGCCCTTACCATGAGTTACTCCGTACTCGCTAGCGAGTCGAATGCACTGTTCCTCGCACGGAATACTACGAGGTTTGCGAGGGACAGAGCATTCGACTCTCTAGCTAGTACGGTAATTGTAACTCATGGTAGGGGTACTGAAACACGCTCAGATGGAAGTTACTAACAGGCACTGAGAGATATTAATGGAATGTTACCTTATTGTTTAGATGTAGATAGTTACGTACCTACTCGTACAATAAGAAAACTTTGTTTCTACGAGTAGTAAGCTGTTTCAGAACCCCTTCTAAGTTGCAGCCATGTTGCAACTTTGATATTTTTGTTATTTTGCTGAGCCTCTATTCTACTGTAAAGCCGGAACCCCACGCACGCTACGCACGGACACGCTATGCACGTCGCCCTCGTGGGTCCATTGGTTTGGATTCGTGTGTCGACATTTTCACAGCAACCAATGCACGCACACGTAAAACGTGTGGGCCAGATGTCTACGTCGGTCAGCTGCGTGTTTCTACATTCCCCACAGCGAGCCACGCACATGCACGCATAATACAAACAACGCGCACGATTCTCGTCTCCCCCGCTCCCCGCTACCCCTCCCTATAGATACGGCGTTTGTTCGTAGCGTGGACAGCGTGGGTCGTGGTTGGGCTTTGCCTGCCACGCGCGCTAGCGTGTGCGTGGCAGGCACTTAAGAATAGACCACGCGTGTATCAGTGACGTCATTTCGTGCGCAGCGTGCTCGTGTACTACTGTGGAAATATCGACCTTCATTTTCATACAAAGCGTTTTTGTACCCACGGCTTAAAACTTATAGTGCCTTTATTGCCATGTTATCAAAATGCAAATTCAAATTCAAAATTCTTTATTTGCGATAAATATGGTTGGTACAGATCTTAAATTATTATACATAGGTCAACATATTTAGCCATCGGTGACAGCATATCGAATGTTTTTATCTCGGCCGTAATTGCTGTTAATTTAAAAACGCTATCGTAACAGAACAGTGAACAGGAACAAATGATTGACATCCCCAGAACAGAGTCGCGGCAAAGGCCTTGTTTGTAAACTTCCGTCAAACACAGCCAGCGTAACTAACATGTAAGTTAAGTCTCCACGGTAAGGTACTTAATAGGGGAGGTTGGTACTTACAAACTTTAAAGGTCGTATGAACAAATTTACCTGCAAACTTGTAATGGAAGGGGGACGTGTGGTATTCTAATAATGGAATAGAGCCATCTGGGACGCCGTGTAATGGAAAATCGTTATTGGCTTGGTGAAAGGATCAAAAGTATGTTGAGTAAGTTTAGAGTTTAACTTGCTTTTCACACAGGAATTATCTTTTGATGCGTAGCGTAGCTTCTAGGCTTAAGTTATGAGTTAGTGATCTTAGCTGTGATAGTCTTAAACTTTATTTTAAGTATTTTTGTTTTTTATGATTGAAATAATGATCTTCAGCGAAATGGTAGTTTTTTCCGAAGCGCAAGTAGATTAATACCGATGTGATAAAGAGCCCTCATGTGGTCAATTTACTAAATAAAAAATTAGAATTTTAAATATTATATTTAGCCCTTAATCAGTGTCAGTCTAAGTAGTAATAATCTGGTATTAAAAGCAATGCAAATAGAACAGACGCTCTTTTTTTTTCTTTCTTATTTACTTGTTTCCTTTGATTAATGTAACGCCTTTTTTTCCTCACATGTTTCACTGCTGAGTTCCAAATTTATTAAATATTTCAATGCAGGGACCAATTTCTTTCTCTTGCCTCAGCCGTGGCTCGAAATGTATTATACGAGTTTCAAAATGCAAAAACATAATGTCCCTAAACTCAGTGCTCATTATGCACGTTCACAAACTCATCAAACAAAAGATAGTCGGGAAACTTCTGCCAAGTTCCGCTGAAGACTGTGAAGAGTCTTTGAATCTGGAGGACGCGCAGTGGACCTTAAATGAGCAGTAAAACAACTTGGAAAAGTGGTCAAGGTCGTTGGAGTTTAAGACATTTAAGAAACCTAGATCTAAATTAGGGAAGTAATTTTAAAATTACTGTGAAAATTGAAAGAGAGTCCTTTTTTTACACGTGTGCTTTGGCTTTTATGTCTTTCTAGGTACCTTATAAGGTGTGTTTTAAGTATATAACAGATTATCATAACTTTTTCTTAGTTTTTATTAGGAGATTTTATTAGCGATGAGCCATAAACCATAAACCACTACCACCACTTAGTCCTTTTTGTCAAACAAAGTAACAACAAGAAATTTTCAAATTTGACCTCAATCGATCAACACGCCAAACTTGGCCTAGTGGTGAGATAACACATAATTATATCTGTTTGTTAAGTGACCTGCAGAATCGTTATATCGGAAAAAGTCCTTTTTCCCTTATCTTGTTAAAAAATATTTTCATCGTTATCGATTTTCTGCCATATCGTATGATGTTTCCAAGTAAAGTTGCCAAAAACCGGTCTCTTTTCCGTTTACAGAACTTTCTTGTATAAACATGGTCATGAAATTAATTCGCATAAAATTAACCATTCTTCGTATTAAAATATATAATCTGTGTACTGCGACTCGACTTAGCCACGGCCACGGCGTAATGCAGTGGCGCCATCTTGAGGGAGGGGATTAGGTTCCAAAGAGTTTTCTCATCTGTGCCACGTTAGAGAAATAATCTGGAACACCAAGACACAAGCAAGCTTAGAGCTGAAACAGTATTCCTGTTGTTAATAATAAAGTTAGTTCAGAATATGTTGCGCTATGAGTAAGATACTAAACTTAAACATGTTTTGATGATTTTTTGTATTTTGAATAATAAGTACTTAAGTTTTCAGTAACTGTCATAAGCTCATAAGAATGTATTTTTTTGTTTATCAAACAAGGTATACTCGAGACCCGCACAAAAAATTGTAAGTCCATGCCTTAAGTTTTTCTTGAATTTGAATTGGGATTTAAAATTTTCTTTACTTGACTTTTGGTTAAAGACTCATTTTGCTCCTGCCACTGCCAGATTTGCTTCACTTAAAATAAAACTGTCCAAACTTTACGGAACTTCTCCAACAACTTTGTCGAAGTACTTACGAATTATGAATTCTTTTGACAAGATTTTTACCGTCTCTCACAACTTTTCTGTAACTTTCATGTCTTGATACGATTTAATGACCAGTCCGGAAGAACTAGTTAGGTACAGTGCGATTGCTCTTAGAAGCTGCTTCGGGTTTGTACTACTCTCCCACGCTCGCGTTCGCTCTGACACGCTTTTATTAAGAGCGAGTGAGAGAAAAGTACAAACCCGAAGCACTTACTAAGTGCTTACAGACTATACCTACTGTTAAAAACGTGAGATTAATGAGGGCGCCTAATATAGATCCGTTTATCGTGTGACAAAATATAGATAAAACATCCGTCACTTTCACACACTTAAATTAAGTACGAGAGTGACGGATGCTTTATCTACATTTTGTCACACGATAAAAGCAACCATACCTACTAGGCCCGCAGTTCAAGGTAAGATTGGTACAATATCGCCGGAACTACTTAATTACTTAATTTCTGAGTTTTCTGACGGCTCCTTTATTTCAGCTGCATCCGGTAAAGATACGAAACGACTTGCTAAAACACTCATAAACGCACAATAAACCTATTTTAGTTAAAGTATCATGTGTCTCTTTCTGTCAAATGAAAATGTCACAATGACAAAAAAGGACAAAGCATATTTTAAGCACACTTTAGCTATGGCGCGTTCATGAATAAGGTGTTACATTTTTACGTACGACCTCAGATAGTAGCTGAGTAGTGCCTTGTCGCGGCTGTTTATGTACTAAATTCAAACCACTCACTTTATTACGTTAGTGCGACAAGGTACTAAAATATACAGCTACTTCACGACTACAGTCGTAAATAACAATAGGTACATTACCTATTTACTTTAGGTATTGAAAATTTGTTAAATTTATACCGTGAACGAAGCCGTGGTCGGCCAAGTCCTAATCTCCTCGAGTGGGGTCAACCACCGCTTTAGTGCATTAATTGAGTTAGTTAGAGAATAAACTCATTATTTTAGTGCGACGCGACCGTTCGCTGGAACGTTTTCTTAATTTTAATACTGTTAGAGTTAAAGATGAATAAAAAATTAGTTAGTATTTTAGCCTTCGTGTTTTTGTTTGACTTGCTTTACTTTTTTTCGAGGTTTAGAATGACTGGTGTCAAGTATTTGACATTTCCTAAGAATATAAAGAATAGGGTTTAGTTTAAAAAAAAATGCGATTCCTATATGATTCTTATTGCACGTACAGTTGACCAAGAACGTAATTCCACTATTGAAACTTAACGTCATACAAATAGATTCGAAAAGTGGTAAGTAAAGGAGTTTCTTGGTCGACTATACCTAGATTCTAATAAATACCACAACAGATTAAGACCATTCACAATGGCATACGGAAACTAAAACGAAATTTACAGTACACTTTAGGTTAAGCGAAAGGGATAGAGCTATAGCAGTTAAACAGCTCTGTCACTTTGTCTCAACATAAACTGAACTGGTTTAGTATGTCATGGTAGCCCCCCACCAGGTCTCCTAGAGCTAGAGCTACAATGAACGGAAGTAACGAAAATATTGAGACACTTAATAGTGTGAGTACCATCCTTTACTCGTAGTTCAAAAATCAAACTGAAACTCTGTATTGATATTATACATATGTTAATTTCATTTACCTATTCAATCCTTGCAGCTGTTGTGAAACCACCTATACACGTGTTTCGTGCACGCTCTATTCTCTAACCTACGATTGACACCTATCTTACTTATGTTCAATTTTACCGAACTAGAATAAGAATTACTCCGAGATTAGTTTATACAAATTCGGCGTTTAATCTAGGTATAACACCTTATTCTCGTTTGGTCAAATCCAACCTTAATAGTAATTGTACGAAACCTCCGGATGAATATTTATACCTAGTTCACTGCACTTTATTGCATGAAAAACTAAAATCCAGGAGAAACAGCTTATTTACATTTAAAGTATCCAATACTATATTCGTGATTTCTAAGTAAAAACATCTAGCTTGGCCTGTTTAAAATGTTCTCTCCTCTAGTGTGCTTTAAAGAAACAGTTAAAATCAAATATAAAGTATAAATCTACTAAAGATCGAAAGTGAGTGGACGGGTCGGAAGGGGCCGCCCTAGGCGTACTTTTTCGAGTCAAATCGGAGAAATACTGGAAAAGGGCTGAATCTTAAGTATCCGAAACCGACGTGCGTGCATGACTCGATGTATGAATGTAGAAGAAGCGAAAGAAATTTGTCAAGATCGTAGCAAATGGAAAGAAGTGGTCTCTGCCTACCCCTCTGGGAAACAGGCGTGATTTAATGTATGTATGTATGTAAATCTACTATTTAAATGTATTCTTTGACCTTATTTTTATACGCAATAACGTCCGATGCAGCTTACGCGAAAATATATTTTCCGAGTCTTCTACAAGTACTTACGTGAATTACATCCAGCAGTAAGAATCGTGAATTCTGGCTACATGGCTGCAATTAAATTCAGCAAAGATCACTTTAAAAGAATTATTGCGCACTCATCTGTGACTGGTGGAACAGCGGCCATTTTGTAAAAAGGCGCAATATGGCGGCTACGAGGTTTGCTGCAAATGCTTTGTCCAATGCGGTTTTTGTGGGAAATCTCCGTCTTAATCAATTTTATTACTATATTCTCAAATCAGCAAAAATAAAACTAGGTTTTTTGTAAAGATGGATTATTGTCTCAGAGCACGTTGCTCGTAGACCTGATGAAAGGTTCTGAGGGCCCAGATAAGATGCACTACGCTAGCTAGCGTTTTTCTTCGTTTAGTTTTTAAACCAATCGCATCACTGTTAGATCACGTGATTTTTCGTTTCACGTACCTACGTATTACTACGTATTAAAAACGAATAGAAACACTAGTTAGAGTAGTGCACCTTGGCTAGGGCCTTTGGAGAGGCGACAGGACTACCGGAAAGCGATGGCGTGCTATGACCAGGCAGTGTACCTGAGTCGGCTGATATGATGAACAAGTAAAACAATAGTCTCAATTTGCATGATAGTAAAATGAATAAACAATAGAACTGTGGGGCTAGACAAGTTGCCATCGTTCACGAACGCTAGCGTTAGGTGATCACTGGCGACATGTGTTGTCATTGAAAAATGTATGGGAATGACGTAAGTCACGTGATATATCACTCGTTACAACTGACACGCTGAAAAGTGATCACTATCACTCGCGCTAGTGATAGGTTTGACGACTACACAGTCGTTACGCGGTACTATTTTGACACAAAGGCTAGACAAGTTGCCCTTTTGACAGGTCGAATAGAACACGAGCACCTATCGCCATGTCGACCTTCTAGATCAAAACAGTATGAACCCAAAATCCTTGCTAGTTTGGTTTTAAGTTCAAAGGAGTTGAATTAAAGTTTATTTTAATATGCATTGTATTTTGAGTTACTACTATTTTAATCTAGCAGTGCGATATAAACGTCGGTATCTAAGGGCGGTATCTAAGGACGGCCGTAACGACCAAGAAACTGTCAACTGAGTCCGTGTCATCACTGTCATCATTGCCTCGCGGTCGCATAAAATATATTGTTTGAACATTGATTTCTTATTAAAAATGCTTCCGCTGAGACTTACATATACGCTGCTCACAACAGTACGAGCTTATCCAGGCGCCGACCCAGAGAAATCTCTCGTGCGAGCCTGGAGGCCGCGGACTGGATGCATGAAATGCTGTTCAGGAACATTTTACGTTAAGCAAGGTCTCATTTAGAGTTCTTTGCAGCCTTTTGCGTTCCCTGACTTCGTTGAGGAGATTGAAGGAGGTTCTCTTTGAACTGAAGGTAAGCATCATTTTGATTTTAACATGTATAAGTTGGTATGTGCATTATATAAACAATACCTACAATGAAACCTGTCAGTACCAATAAAGATATTTATTACGATTATTTCAGGTGCTGTGTGCTTTGTTGTGAGCTTTCTGGCGACAAGGTCGGATCAGAGGATCACGGGGTATCTAACCAATTAACGCAACGGACCGCTGCTAGTAGATGCATCCGTGAAGTGGGGGATGCTCTCAACAACGACACAGTCTTGAAGAGGAGGATCGTCTTCCTACAATCGGATGAAGCTAGGTCTCGTATAAGACAAGAGTAAGTTATGACATATATTTAATGAAAGTATTGGATGTTTCATTCCCTGAATATGTGTAATGTTTTTTATTCACTAGGTCCAGCCCAAGGTTTAAATTAACCGAGGGAGCGTTTTTTCTTTCATTGAAAACTCTTTATTTATATTATATATATTATAATAGTAGTATGGTTTTCGGAAAAAAATAGTACTTAGTTACTTATAGCGAGGTCAAATAAGTATACCTAACCGATATCATACAATTTATTGATAAAATAACTTTTGTGTGTTTTAGGCAACTAAGAAAATCCTTCAGAGGGCTGGTTGACGATGCCGGATGTCCATATACTATTATCAACCCCTTGTCTCAGAATTACACACTCCGGTGTTTCATTTTTACACGGAGCCTGCAGCCTGTATGGAAGGAGTATCTCAACTTCCATTCAATGTCTCAAAGGTCGCCCTCTAGGTTATATTGTAGTGCGGAGCAGTCCTTTTATAATTGGAGCCAAATCCAGGATGAGCCCTACTAATTAGAGGCAGGATTATACTTAATTGTTTGGTGAAATGAGTTTGAATTACTATTCATTTATTATGTTTAAAACCTCATACAAAAAAATGCTATGAATCAAAAAAATATTGATTTCAAGTATTAAACGTTCAAAACAAAATCGAAGTACATTATTTTAGTAAAGTTTCATTGCTCGATGTTACACTGGTGGCCATATAATTAGGAACCGAACGCTTGCGTTTTTCTCGTAAGATATAATACAATTATGACTTAAATTTTGACCACCAATCAAAATTTTCTTGACCAATTTTATTTTTAGTTTTCACTTATCATTATATAATAATCTAAGGTTTAAATGTATGTACAGTTTGTCGCTGCTAAAATCGAATATTTCATCAATTTCATGTTAAAAAAACTTTGTATGGACACGTCAGCACTAAGTTTTTAAATCCCTATAAAAAATATTCGTTTTTAATAGCGGTAAACCGTACAAAAATTTGAGGCTTAGTTTATTAATTAACGATAAGTGTAACTAAAAATAAAATAGGTCTAGAACTTTTTGATTAGTCAAAATTGAAAGTATATTTGTAGGCAATTATATGGGAAAAATGCAAGCGTTCCTAATTATTTTGCCACCACTGTTATTACAGGAGGTCACAACTAATTTGATTACGATCTCGGAAATGGATTATTCTGGCCTGACAGGATAGAGAGCAACTCCCTGATGCCAAATATGTCGTTCTGCCTGCGCACAGCGGTCGCATTAACTAATATGGCGGCTGCAAGACGTGTTATCTTTCCCAAAAAAAAAGAGATAAAGGAAATGGCTGAATTTTGTACATAAAGTAAGTACTAGTTTTATGACAATTTGTATTCAATCAATATGGGAACACAATAAGTAACTGTCTTGACATTTTTTGACATTGTTCAAATTTTTGGTTGCCCTTTATCCTGACAGCCTAAGGTAAAAGCACCTATTATGGACAAGGCTCCAGTGATGAACATTATCATTTTTTTAAATGAAAACATATCAATACTAAAATTTTATTCTAATAGTAGTAATCCCGAATAATTCAATATAATCTAATTGTAGCACTAAAAGCATTATCAATCAGAGACTTATATTTATGGAATTGTTCATAACTGGAGCACTTACCTTTAGGAGCTTTTACCTTAGCATAATCCATTTCCGAGATCATTCCCATTTTTGTTGTGACCTCCTAGACTTTGTATATATTTTCTGCTTCGTTCTTAGACGGTGCGTCATGGCCACGAATGCTGAAACGTCATCTTAACTAAACTTGTACAGTCACGAGATTAAATTTGGTACCCACCTTAGGTCCAAAGTCAATGTGACATTCTACAATAATAAGGTTGAGTTTCCTAAAAGTTACAAATGACTTGACATCTCTAATGAAATTGACCCTTTCGTCCACGTTCATAACCAAGGTTTCATAACTGGTTATGAATAAGGATTTTTTTCCACTGTTTCATAACCAGTTATTAAACAAGACTTTTTTCCATTTTTATAACCTTATTTTCAAATCAATTGGACAGTGGCGACGGAGCTCCGCTTACGCGGAGGTCCTATTTCTGAGTGGTTTGGCCCTCCGGGCCTGCTGCAAAACTAACATAACCTAAACCTACCTAGTTTCTGGTTATGAAAATGGAAAAAAAAGTCTTGTTTAATAACAGGTTAAGAAACAGTGAAAAAAAATCATTATTCATAACCAGTTATGAAATCTTACTTGTGAAAGTGGACGAAAGGAAATTGACTCAAGCATATTTTTCTTGAAATGGGTGTCAAATTAACGCTCGTGACCGTACAGTCACCATCAAATATCGAAGTAGGCGTTCAAACATACCCGCACTCAACTCAATTAATTAAGCAGTGTTGTAGAGTGTGTTGAGATATTTTTGCACACTTTGTTTGCTGCGATGTGTTTAAAGTCGTACCTACTTTAGTTGCTTACATTTACTCCAACCGACCTACAACATCCGACATTATGGGAAAACGAGCATATTTGGAAGGTATTATAGGAATGAAGACAACATGAATTGATTATTTTACTGCGCAGAAATTATGGAAAGTACATAATTGTATTAACGCAGACATCACAGGAACATCGGAGTGTACGGATCCAGTGAATCTGCACTGCAGTCCTTCTAGACAATGCATACTATGTGGCAAAATTGGTGGGCGAAGTGGCTGGAGACAGTGGTGTTGGTTTTTTTCTGAAATTAAAACAAAATGACTTATCATAATTTTTGTCATGAATATAAACTATAACTTTGTTTCTACATTTTTTTTACATTCAAGTCAAATATTCGTAAGGGCGCTAAAATACTGAAATATTGTTGGACAAAGGTTAAGAAATGTTATGTACTCGCTGTCTCCAACAATAATATATTATCCAATATAGGGCTGAAACTATTGGACACGTCTAGAGGCAGAGAGCGTGTCAGATAATTTTGAGCGTAACGCAATGTGAAATATAAATTATTATTGGCGACTGTACTTATTCTCATTTAGTTTAGGTATATTGGTTTTGCAGACACTTTAGAGAGATCAAATAACTTATATGAATAAAAAGCAAATTATTTACATAGATTTAATGCTTAATCTTTGGCCAAAGTAGCTGGTCACCCGAAACGTCATTTAGGCATGAGGATTATTTACAGTATTCAGCCATTTCCCTTATCGTTTTGTTTTGGGAACGATACCACACTTATTGAAGAAATTTCCTTAATGAGTTATCTCATGCCTCCCCCAATAACCCGGCACAAACATGTAGACTTGGCTAAAAGCAGACATATTTATGCCGTTTCACTGGTTTGACTGATGCAGCTGCCGTTCTCAGTTTGACAGAGGAAGTTTGAAGTGGGACCTAGGCAGCGTATCCATGCAGGTAACGTCCGCCAGGTTAGGTAAAATACTGAAAATACGGAATAAAACTGTATACACACCATGATCTGCATTTGCGAATATCATTATAGGTATTCAGTGGACTTCATAAATATTTTCGTAGTTCCAATCGCGTGTAGTCTAGGTCCCTGTAAATTAAAAATTAACTGTATATCTATATCACAAACACGCTGCTCCAGTTAATTGTATCGAGTACAGGCTAGTGTACTATTCTGCCCATGCAATTACGATTAGTATAGTACCGCAATTTTAGCAAATGTTATCCGATTTTAAGGTGTAGCTGAAAGAAAGTCAAACACAACTACACTAAATAAATAAAGAATCGTACATACATACATACATTAACCCTGAAAACATTACACTCCTTATTTTAGGCGGTCATGTAAAAATAGTTGGGTATGCCTGTGCGCCCCTGCTGCGCTTTCACGTGATTTGAACATAAACCTGTATCTGATCTTCATTATTGATTTAAATAGGGAAACTGTTTAACAAACACCTGGGAGACGCGTTCATACAAAGGAAGTAACTTTTCTTACATGTTACAAGAATTCATAACACATACATACACGTACATATTTACCTTAGAATAACACACAACACAATCACAATCTCATAACATTTTATGAAAAACAACATGTAAATAAATAATGTAACAAATACAACATAATACGTACCTAGAATGTTTATTTCCAATGCACATCCTGCGACAGCGTCAACTTGACTTTTAAGGTCGAAAAGTATAGACAAAATTTATAATTTTTAGAAAAAAAAACTAGACTGTCGAGCGAGGTTGTATTCATCGTGGGCATACACCTTGGCTAGATTAATCATTTTTGACAACGCATGTCGACAGTGATCGCCTAACGCTAGCGTTACATTCGATGGCGACTTGTCTAGCCTATAGCGCCAAGTGACAGGTGATCACCAAAGTGATCGCCTAACGCTAGCGTTCGTGAACGATGGCAACTTGTCTAGCCCCACTGAATTGTTTACGGCAAAAAAAAGATTGCACCCTTTTGCAACTCAATTTTAGCATTCAAGGATCTAAGATTGAACTCTTTCATCTCGCCTAAGTTAAGCTAAAACGCTATAATACGCTAGCTGAACACTCAGGTCAGTCATATCCCAGTAACAATTATTTTTGAACAACATTTAGCCTAGGCTACTCCAGAATGTACGTACAAGACCGAAGAACCTCCTAAAGGGTTTTAATTACACAATCCTGGCTCCCCCTGTTTCGTCTTAACTTTACTCGTTACTTGGGATTTTGTACGGCTATGTTAGTTAGTTTCGCATTTATCCGGTTTTATAGCCTCTTCTACGAGTATATCCGTTTTGTCATTTAAAATTGACTTGTTGTCTAAATTAAGTTCTTCTTAGATAATGTCAAGTAGGTACTTCTACCCCGCTAGATTTGAGTAAGGTAAGCATAAAACATTATTATTTCCTTTCCGATTTGCAGTTCTGTAAAAAAGTGATTCCAATCCAAAGTTTAAACATCCAGAAATTGGAAACACGCACTGCGCGGTGATTTTTAGTAAGCGTTTAAAATAAATGAGTCATATCCATTAAGGCTTTATACTTTAACACAGAATAAGTAATAGTACAAGTACAGAAGCGACTCTCTGTGACAGCTAACATGCGAATTTAAACCTATTCAGAACGCGGGAACGATAATAATACAAGTGCACGCACGGAAGTGACCTTGGTTACATTTTTGCGATCGATAGTGGGGGCGCCCCTAACGAGGCAAAATGCACCTTAAATCTGCGCCACGAGAGTCTGTATTATTTCGCCCGTCATGAGCTTTATTGACTCCGCCCACCTCCCAGGGCTGGCACTTACTTGTACTATTACTTTCCGTGGCTGTTGTAAGAAAACAAATTGAATGTATGATCATTTGTAGTTTTTTTATGTAGTTCTTACTTAAATGACGAGAAAAAATAGTTCATGCCTGGAGGGCTAGCAAAAGTTGTCCGCGACTTGTTTGTTGTTTGCTCCGATCTCCCTTTCCATCTAAGTAATAAGACGTAGTTTACTAATATTAACCTTCAAAATATATGTTATTTTAATTATTAATTTTTTGGCATTTTGCTGTAATGTGATAAATGCCTAATTTTTAGTTTTATTGAATCCCGATTGTGCTAATAACTACTGTTGCACAACTGTAATTGGTACTAACTATTTAACTATTTTCTTTATACATACCTTTTGTATTTGTATTTGTTTGTACAACTATTGGTGTGTCTAATTGATTAAATAAATAAAATAAACAAATCAATATAGACCTTAAAACTTTTTGTTTGTTATAAACTCAAGCACTATCGTTACCTACTCCGTTACTTAGAAAAGCTGCCATTTGTTTGTGTGTTGTGTTTACCTATTAACCAGCACATGCTGACCTTGCTTTAGCAGGCAGTTACTATTACTGGGAGATCTACTGACTTACACTGAACGCTGTTTAAGGCAAGTAGATAACTTGTTTTTGGTCCGAATAAGTTGAAAACTGAGAAACTGCGGACGGGTCGTTAATAAAATAAATAATATTATACCGCTCTTATTGCGTCGAGGATTCAAAACTGTAGGTACTGATTGTGTCAGTAATTAAGTCCAGCTACTCGTAACTACCTATCTAGATCGAAGTTATTAATAATATTAATAATAATCTAACATTTCGGCATCCTGAGGCAGGTTAAAAAAAGATAATTCAACATTGGAGCTATTATTTAAGCACCCGTATGCGATGCAGTACTTTTTCCCTTTTCGATTAGTCATATTCGTATAAGTGCGTATTTAAACAAAAACTTTGGCAGCGCACGGCGGCGCGCGTCGAAACGAGCGCTCGCGTGACACTCAACTGATTCGCCCCTTGCAAGGGGCAGCACATTTTGTGGACGATAGCGCGGAGTGTCACCGGCCTGACTTTAATCAGAAAAAAATTACGGGGTTCGTCTGAATTGGATTGATCCTAAAAAAGACTCTTTCCCCGCAAAACACGAAAGCACTCCATAACGATTTAGAAACAATACCCTCTAAAGCCTTTCAAACCCCCGGAATCCTCCAAAAGAAACGCCATTACAACCGACTCCCCGACAAATGCCGAATATTCCTGGAAATGCCCGAAAATATTTTAAACCGAAACCCTGAATCTTGCCGCTTAGTGCCGAGGTAATTAAAAATGTACTCTTTCACTTTTCCCATTTTAATCCTACTTCGAATAAAAGTCGGAGTGGAAATAGTTTAAGCGGATTTATGGGCGATGCTTTAGCGGAGGTCGGATGCAGTAAGCCTGGTAATCCACCATTGCTTTTATATTATTTTTCGTGAAAAGAGAATTTAAGAATTTTTCATGGCAGATATTTCCTGGGATTGACGTATAAAAGCTGACCTGATACAGTGATTTAGAGGTAAGTAAGTACAATTGTTCTGTAATTATGAAAATTCGATATCATCAATATACATTACTGTTATTAAGTATTTAATGAACCTATTGTAATAGCAGCACAAACGCATCATGTAAGACTTCTGAAAAAATCAATGCTACTTTTTAAAACTATTATTGAATATGTATTAGTGTACTGTAGCATTTGTACTAAGCGCTATTTGCTATTCTCTTACAAGATCTCATAACAGATGTCTACTTCATTATAGAATTAACGATACTACTTTAAAATATATTTCTAAAAGACGTCGTTCTTTTCCGAGAGTCCGTCGAGTACATTCTCAATTTAAATATAAGGCTCTTTAAAGAAGAAATGGGACTGTGGTTCGCTTTACAGCCGGCACGTGGTTCGCTTGAATATCCCCCTTTATTACGGCT
Organism: Acleris laterana; assembly: GCA_963966035.1. NCBI lineage: Eukaryota > Metazoa > Arthropoda > Insecta > Lepidoptera > Tortricidae > Acleris > Acleris laterana. Next base: position 10,246,998 of record OZ014452.1, read on the forward strand.
TAGCCAACATTCTTGCCACATACGGTTTTACTCCTAGCTCGGTTAATATTTTTATGAGGACCTGCTGCTTTAACGTAGTAGGTATGCAAAGTTATTTTTAAGGAAGTTTTTTTCGTCAGTGCAGTGTTCAATTTCAAACCCATTGCAATATGAACAACTTTGTTATCAATAGGTATCAATTCCATCTTCTGATTCTTCTTCGTCATCATTAACCAGAAAATTACTACTATTACACGTAAAATGCCCTCTGATTCCCATCATGGCTGATCCGGTGCTGTCACATCAATCCATTTGTGCCCGACTTAAAAAAAAAGAGGTGGTTCTCAATTCGTCGGGAGATTTTTTTATGATATTGTCGTTTTCCTTGCTGACGTCATCACATTCTACTGTGTATTTGCAGTCATTATTTTTGTTGTGACTACGGAAATATTTATGTTAAAGTCGGCTGTCATGTACCAGTTTTACGTAACTGTTAATTGGCTAATTTGTTTATTAGTTCAAGATCTAATCGGAATCCTCGTCCATGAACATGTTTATCGCACCGTAACTTCACTTTTCACTTCCTAACACAAACTCATTTAATTTCTAGTATGAAAATAGCCAGAGTGAATCAGGCTAAAGATTTCAAAGGTCCGCATTTAGGAACTATTTCAACGAGCGTTCAGATTTAGCGATTGGCCCGATTTGGTGCATAAAACGATCTTACTACGCCCCGCTTGTATGCACTGCTGAATGCACCGTACATTTTACCTTCACACTTAAGTAATTCACACACTAACGGCTCGCAGTAGGTACTCGTACTCGTTGATTAAATATGAGATAACGATTGTGCAACAGTTGTAGAATTACTTTCGTTACCTTCACGCAATAACCACGTTATTACTATAATATTACATAAACAGTAATAAGCGTAGAACAAAAGTATATATTTTAGTAAGAATATTTGAAATTGCCCTTAAAAATCAAAAATACTTTTCCAATCCAACGCTCTAAGCGATTTTTTATTCGAATTGTACTTTTTGTTACTGCTTATTATTATTATTAGTTTAGCATCATAATTAAATGAATTACTGTATCAGTCAGTTCACACTTTCAATTCCAAGCCCGTGGTTAACATAACATACACCGTACAAAAACGTTACCGTTATCGAATGCCCAATTCGAGTCCTTCGCATATTATGTCGGTGAAGATTTTGGCGCTGTTTAATAAAAGTTCAGATTCCTTATATCTAGAAAATACTAAAGATATCTTCAGGGATCGCCTCCTCGTTCAGTTATTTGGCAGCAACATCATATTGACTCAGCGACAATTTTACGACGTCCGGCCGCACGGTTCTCGAACCTAGCCGCATTATGACGTTCGATATAAGTTTGGGAAATTTGAAATTCTAAGTATCACCTAGATTTTGCTGGCCAATATCTTTAGTAACCGAACCGCTTTAACTATTTCAATTACTAACTAAATTGGAACTATTTGAAGTATCTGTAAAAAAATTAAAAATGTGATCGCTGTAAGGAGCAGCATCGCGTGACTAACGATAATGAAAGAGAGAGAGAGAGAGAGAGAGAGAGAGAGAGAGAGGGAGAGAGAGTTAACCAAATAAAATGTTGATCGTGTTTAAACCTTGTTAAACCTTAAACAATGTACAGAGCGATAGCTCATAAAACCACCTTCCGGTTTCTAAACGTCTCTCACTTGCTCCCAACGCTTTCTTTTCTTCTCTTACCCGCTGTCATAAGCTCTTATGTGTTCATTTAATTATGTGTGTGTAACCTTCCGTGGTTTCACCTGATGGTTCCAAAGGAAGACCAGCGCTGACTTTAATGCCAGCATTACGCTGAGTTGGGACCATTTCGTGGCTACTTTCTTCTTGTATTTGTTAATCTGTTCTTTGTTATGCATGTCACGAATAAATTATTTTCTTTCTTTTTCTTTCTTTCTTTTATGGTGGTCCAACCGACTTCACCCGAACCCGAAAGACTTTTTGAAACTTATTGCACTGTATTTGTCATCCTAACTATGTTCAGTTTGAAGTTCATTATGAAAATGTATTAGAAACGATGCCATACATTGAATATGCATTATTGTAACCCTATGATGTCATGGGTCATTTAACGTTTAAATAAGATCCCTAATTAGTTATACGCATGCATCTAAACTAGTCTATTGGAGTGACAATTATTCACCAAATACCACCAGGTATCTTTATTACTTGCGCCAATTGTTGCCGCTTGCAACCGTTAAATCGAAAAAGAGTATTTTAAACAATGTACTCAATGTGATATGTAGTTACGAGTATGTGTATGTATATATTAAAATATTTGCAAATCTTAACACTCATTACTACACGTTCTAAAATAACAGTAGTATGACACTATTCCGTGTGAAAGAATTTATAAAGCAGAGCGTCTGTAACGGCTGCGTCTACAAAAAAACAATTGAATACCTATTCCTTTTTCAAATAAATCCTTCAGTGTTTTATTTTCAGCCAGTACATCGTGAACCTTAGTCCTTTTCTTTCCATCTCAGCTAACTTTCTCTAAAACCATAAATTATGTCACCCCAAGGAGCCAGCGCGAGGGTGCTCCAGACTTGGCACGGCTCCTAGACAGGGCTTCATTTGCAAACCCTGGAGCTAGTAATGGAATTAGCGTGCTTGTAACGGCTCTGTTAGTTTTATATCGGTGATAAATGAACCGTTTACTTGGTGATGAGTCAGATAAGTTCGTTATATCGCGTATAGTAAAGGAGTAGTCAGATTTATATGATTAACTAGCGACCCGCCCTCGCTTCGCTTCGGTTTATGTGAGTTTTCTGTAATACCCGTACGTAAAACAAAGTTTATTATACATGAAAACCTTCCTCTTGAATTATCCTATCTATTAAAAAAAACCGCATCAAAATCCGTTGCGTAGTTTTAAAGATCTAAGCATACATAGGGACAGACAGCGGGAAGCGACTTTGTTTTATAATATGTAGTGATAGTGATAGTGATAAAGTTTAAGTTCACTGCATTATTATTTTATCTCGTTTATGAATATTGTTAAAATAAGGATTTGATTAACTTAATTTTATTTTTTTTATTTAGTTATAAGTACCTACCTAGAGGTAATTTTTTAATTGTTGTGGTTCTTATTCGTATTTCTTGCAAAAATCATTTTCACTCATCTATCAAACCTTTATTCAATTATCTTTAAACCTTTAATATTCCCTATTGTATTTATTGGTTTGATTGACATGCGGTTAGCCTAATTGGCAAAGAGCCTGCTTACAAAGCTAGCGGTCTCCGGTTCGATTCCCAATAAGGGCAAATATTTGTGTTCATGAGCGCGAGTACTTGTTACTAAATCTTGGATATTTTCTATCTTTAAGTATAGTATTTTTCTACATAAGAATGGGTATAGTTGTCTGGAACCCATTATTCAAGCTTGGAGCTTATTTTGAGCCTACTAGATCAATTTGTGTGAAATTGTCCCCTGATACTGATGTAATCAACCGTTGGATACCCAAATGTTTTTTATTTTGTCTGGAAAGAAAATAAAATTAACTAATGATACCAAGTTGACCGTGATATCACCAAAAGAAGTGATTTATTACGAGCATTATCGTTTTTTACGCACAGATAACTTATTTTAATTATACTCGGTTCAAAACTTATTCTGTCTTAGTACCTACCTACCACGGATCTTGTTAGCAGTTAAAATAATACGATCACATTAAATATATAGCGCTATAAAGAACCTTTTGTTCTACCCTGTAAGCAGAAAGCATTGTCAAATAAGTATTAAAGTAAGTAAGTAGGTATTACCGTCGGATCGCATTTAACGGGGCGATGAAAGTCTGACAGTTAACGTGAACGTAGAAAGCGCTGACGTTTCTAGAAAAACTCATGAAACTGCCTTAAAGATGTTGTTAAAAGATGAATAGAACCGTTTTGTTATCATTTTCATGTGCATAAACTTTAATATAGTCTTTAAAAAGCCGTTATAAGTGTTTTTTAAACATTAAGAACGTGACTTTTCTAATTAACATCTGCCTCTTAGTTTTTTTAAGTAATTAATTTGTGCTTGGTACTTGAAAGTGTTAACTTGCGTTTGTTTTCTTGTGTATCGTGTTACAAAACGTTTTTTCTAAGTAGAAGCTATTTCTAGATACTATTTAAATACATATCTAACCTTATTTTAAACGCAAAGTAGGTACCTATAATAATATATAATGTATCGTCGCAATAACGTTCAACGCTCGTAAAATAAAAAGTGCGTGAAGATGCGCCCATATCTAAATATGGACTCGTTTTCCAGGCTACAGTTACGCAATCTTCTTTATATTTTTCTAAAACACACTACTGTTTTCTAAAAACGCCGTAAAAACACAAAAGTTTTACGGCCGAGTCGTTTCAGCTACTCTTTTACACCCGCCGTGAAAACAATTCGAACGCGTCCAATCGATTTTCGACTTAGTGGCCTCGCTGGAACACCAACACTAGAAAATACGCAAGAAAATTACAAAGCATGACAACTTACCTGGCCAGCATGGAGGACGTCCAAAAATATGGTAAAAACACTAATAAAAAGCACGACACGCGACATTATTGCGGCCGCGGGGGAGCGTACCGATACCGGAGCGGCGACGAGCGTTTGAGTCGGGCGCCACAAACCTGCGTACTAGCGACGGTACATCACCATGCCGTAATCGTACCTAGTCGTATAGATCGAACCCTCCGGGAGGGAGAGGGACGGCGCGCGCCCGCCCGCCGAGCAACAGAGACGGCTTGGCGGACCACGCACGCGCACTGCGCCCCGTACACGACCACTATAACCAAATGCTGTCTTCGTCTGGCTTTGTCCGGATTTCCCAATGATGATGCATCAGTTTTTGACAACCAATGCGAATTTCGAGAGTGATAGAGTACTCGACACTAGCGAATTGATAGCGTCGCGCCGTTTGAACCCAATTTTCCCTGCTCACTATTAGTCTGAATACAAAATTGCAGTTTTAAAGTGGAATTTAATAGCGTTTCACGTTAGTAGGAATTGTTGCTCAGTCATGACTCAACCCTAATCAAATAAAGGGGAAATTTACATGTTTGCTACTAGCAATTCTACACAGGCGGTACACTAGAACGGTACCTCTACACGCGTTAAATTACGAAAGCATTTTTTTAAATTAATATGCGTTTCTCGTTTTTCTTTGTTGAAAGTTTCGCCATACATAAGTCATTAGGTAGCCCTAAGTTGATGCCATTTTTGCTTTTTATTTAGTCAAATGCGGCCTAAATAATGAGAGGGTAAGGTAAGGATCAATGGAGAATCAGCAATTCATGATACGAATGGTAGGACTTTGTTTAGCATTGCGCTATTGGCGCCTGAATTTGAAGGTCCGAAACTGTCATAATGTGGCACCGATCATCGAGGAGTTTCTGTGGGTGTTTCCGGTATTTAATATTTTTACTTAGTAGCTCTGGTTTTACTTAGTGATTCTGAGTTTTGATATGTTTTCCTGCTCAACTACGCATGATATTTTATTTTATATTCTTTGTTTTATCTGACGCTGGGTTAAGTATTATCATTGTCGTAAGCATTATTTAAGAAACGACTACCTTTTCAGTTTCTTGCGGCGTTTCTTCTCAGCAATGGTCTCATGTACGTGTAAAAGTGCCCTTGCTACCTACTATCATATAAACAATATTATAAATAACTAGCTGCCCGCCAGCGGCTTCGCCCCGCTGCAAAAATCCCGTTCCCGTTGGAATTTTCAAATTTTTTTCTTACATATACTTAAACCTTCTCCTGACAATAACGATCACAACAAAAAACAAAACAGACAAATCGGTTAAGCCGTTCTTGAGTTATAAAATTACAACGAAAACTGGCATAATTTTTTATATATATAAATAGATAAACATGCTTAATCTTTTTTTTTGCCAATGACTAATCACACATATCTAACCCAGCATCTTTCCCAAACGAAGTCAGATATTTTGACAAGATTTCGCGTCTGTCCGCGTGCGAGGTACTACCATCCTCCTGCCGCCTGTTGCAGTGGAGGAGTAAGATAGTCAATTAAATTACTGACGAGAGGCTTTTTATCTTGGACTTCAAGGTTGGCAACGCATTTACAATGATGAGATTCCATGGGCCTACAACCCTGGGAGTCCTTACGATTTGGCGGCTTTGGTTGTGTATGTATAGTTTGCCTTCTTCGTGCTATAAAAAGCTAAGTGTGTGTGAGTGTGTACTACAGTAGGTATACAAATACTGACTACCTATATTTCCTCTCTGCATACTGGTGCCGGGAATACTTAGTTATTTTATGCCAACACGGTGTTAAATTTTCGTACCTACTTATATCGTTATCATTTAGGTATCCGTATGATTAAAGCAGTGTCCTTTTATTGCTTTGAGACTTAACATACAGGTTGACTAGCAAAGATGCTTATATTTTTATGACCATCTTTTGTGCACAGCGCACACACATTGTATTTTTTATTGTTTAATAAACAAAACAAAATAAAGGACGATAAATAAGTAAATACTCGTATAAGAAGAATTAAAGCTCAATAGCATGCAAAAAATGCATTTACCAAAGCTTATTGACTTTTATAGTATACCATACCTAACTCAATATGTTCCATAGCATATTCTACCTGTCTCATACGCGGTACATCACTGTGCCTACAGTTCCCCGGTAAATTTAGTTAACACAGCCTAAGTACCTGCTGTAAACAAACACGGAGCGGAGGCGAGTTTGCTAACGGGGATGAGCGGACAATAGGCTTGTTTAGTTAAATCTGGAATCAGCATATTGGGCTGGGGCTCATCTCTCGTATTTCTATTTTCTACGGTGTTGGATTTTATTTCATATATTCGTAGTTGTATGTGTCCTACGCAATAATTGTTGTAAAATACGTGACATGAAAAAATGCCCCATTTTGTAGAAATAATACAGGCACAATTTTATTCGTTTGATTTTAAAGGTTTTGTCTTGACTTTACGCATCAGACTCTTTAAAAAAAGAAATTTTAGAGAATAAGTTACCTATACTTAAACATTGTACTGCAGAAAACAATTGTAGGTATGCTTCGAAATATTAAAAAAAAAATGTTTTATATGGAAGGGTTTCCCAGTACCTCGGAAAATGGTCATACTCTTGAGTCATAAATTGCGGTACCGATAATTCCTGGAACAACATTATATTTTTACACATAAAATTTTTTTTAGATTGTCATGCTTGTTATCCGGATTAGATAGTGTTAAATCGCTTCTATGGGCCTTTGAGAATTTTAGGTGCCATGTGTGTTAGTTTTCTTTGTCTTTGACATAAAAATATAGTTAGTGAAATAAACAAAACCATAACAACTAAGCGACACTCTTTAAACTCGCTAATATCTTCTTGCATCTTGAATAAAGATAAAATCTACTTGCCGCACAAATTTTCATAGCAAATTCCCTTTTCGCGACATATTTTGTTTGCATAATTTCATCCTTATCATATTCTTTGCTGCATACAATCTTGGAAGAGTGTGTATTTACATAACAAATAAATTTGCCTGTGAATAAAATAAGGGTTCGTGTCCCCTTTTCTCCCCTCACGCACGAAACGTCAACGATTAAGTGTGGTGAGTGTGCTGACTTGGTATCAAGGTACCGAATGTAATAACTTTTCTTTTAAATTTGGATTTATTCTCTTTTGAAGTTGTTCTCGCAAGGTTTGGTGAGTCTGGTCATCTAATTAAGCTGGATCCTGCCGTACAGTGCATAGTACAACTTTGTCACACAAGTTACAGGAGAATCGTAGATAACCTAGACTATCTAGTTACTTAACCTTCAAATAAGATAAAGGTTGTACAGTACATTCTGATCTATTATCTCCATACATATATATACAAACATAAAGTCACGCCTTTGTTCCCAGAGTGGGGTAGGCAGAGCTTCAGAATTACCTACAACTCAAACACTTACCAATTCAAATTTGACGATTCCGCAACCACATTTTACACAATCGGCTAAGATAGTTTACCAGCGTATTAGTGATAGGTTGCAAGCCCATCGCCTAACAGGACTACAATCCTTCACCAGTATCTCCCTTTATATTCTATTTTTGGGTTCCGTACCTCAAAAGGAAAAAAACAGAATCCTTATAGGATCTTACGATCACTTTGCTGTCCGTCTGTCTGTCCGTTACTCTTTCAAGTCCCTCTATCTTGGGAACGCGTGGAGGTATCGAGTTGAAATTTAAACCATATACTCAAATCAACAATACCCGTCAAATTTCAGTCAAAAAAAAAGATAAGGCCGTTTGTTCGACACTCACAAGCGAATCAAAATGTATAGGGTGTTTTCCGTTGACCTAGAACTATGAAATTCGGGAAGTAATACCGTCTTATACTACAAATATAGGGAAAAATCTGAAAAACCAACATTTTTAATCACAAAAAAACGGGGACTTTATGCTTTTACGGCGGTGGTGCAAATTTTGCATTGTGTAAACCGTGTCATGTGCGGAACCCTCGGTGGGCGAGTACGACTCGCACTTGTTCGTTTATTTTTAAAAACATATTAAAGAGATAAATACTATAATTTTTTTCACTTTCATCACTTTGTAAATAAGCATATACAACGTGGGTCCCAGCGCTACACCCGCAGGAACACCCTTAAACCTTTAAAAATATGCGCATGTTGTCCCGAACGACACACGTATGTTAATCAGCAGAAATCCTTAGTACTTTAAAAAGGGACCGTTTGACCTCGACGGGGAGTCCATTAAGCAATTAGGCCTGGATTAGCTTAAATACGTCAAGTTTTTGGACATTATAAATAATGTTGAAAATGTTGCTCCTCAGAATACTCGTAGGCTCAAAAATTTAAATCCACTTTGTACTACGGAAATCAATATCGCTTGGACGATTTTAGAATAAAGTGCCAAAATAATCCGCCTATGTTAATCTCTGGAAATGATTGCCCACGCACGAGTATTTGTACTATTGTACCTACTCTTAATTATCGCGCATAATTCCATTATGTACAATATAATATACGTATAAATCGACATATAATAATGAATTACACGTAGAGATGTTGTAGATAATGGAATTATGCTAAATCCTTCTCGGTACAGTCTGTTCGTTTATAGAACTGGAAGAAGTACTGGCTTGGCTTTTGTTCTTGATCTATGACTGTACTACACGTCTGCTTGAACCTGATTGGTAGATTAGACTGATGAATAAAAGTAAACAGCTAACTAACCAAAAACTAATGAATGATGTACGTAATTTACACATGCACTATTAGTGATTAATACTGATTAAACCCCTTATTCATAAAGAGCAATAAAACTATTTTAGTTAAAGATGCTTTATCTCTTTCTATCAAATTCAAATGGCACAATGAAAGAAAAGGACATCCCACCATATTTGTAGAACACTTTAGTTTACTTCTATGAATAAGAAGGTCATTAGTGTGACCAAATTAGAAATAGAAAAATAGAAACATTTATTAGACGATCACAAGAAAAAAAAGCAGAATAAAGATTAAACATGAAATGGCAACACAGACAACAAACTTACACAATAAAGAAAATAAATTTAGAAAAAAATACAATTATAGCATAAAATTGCCATGGGTGATTCCGTGATGTCGAAATTGACGCCTCTCAGCACTATGTCACGGCATAAATCGCGATTACATAGAAATCGTTTAAGTACGTAGTTGGTTGCAATTAGGGTTTGCAATATTCGTTGGTTTTTAATATTCGAATAATATGAATAGTTCGATTTCCGATATTCGAATATTCGAATTTTTCGGATAATTTGAATATTTATTGAAACAAAACGAATTAATGGTTTAAAGTTGTAAAATCAAATAAATAGGCCTTAAATATTAAAAAAAATGAGCATTCCGTGGTCAAATTAAACATTATTAGTTATTAATACAGCAAGTATCAGGAAGCGAGCGACCCAACTACGTCACTCACTGCTCGATATTGTAATATTTTTTTGTGAGCTAAATATGTTTTTTTTGGGAATCAGTTTTAAAACTTCCTATCATGTTGTCTCATGTTATATTTGCATTCCAGTTTAATATTTGCTTGTATTTGTCAGTAGTTATGAAAAAAAACGGATTCCAGCGTTCTATTAAAAGTGGGAAACTATTTCAATCCTTTTTAGTACTATTCAAAATATCCGAATTATTCGAATAAGTAACACTGCCGTATTCGAATTTAATTTGTGTCGGATATTCGAATAATATGAATATTCGAATATTCGAATCGCAAACCCTAGTTGCAATAAATTTGTTGAAATATTGGTAAAGTCAACCATATTTCATTTAGCTCAAGTCACATAATGAAATAATTGGTCTGGGAAATATAAAATATTACATCAATTTTATTAAGTCCCTGCGGCTATTTTCAAAATGCAATCAGAGGCGCATCGCTGCATCGTACTTGCGTCAATATGCCGCAGTATTAAACTGTCGTAGACCGACTCTTCCATACGAATAGTCTGCACGTTCCAGGAATTTCCATATGCGGCGTAACCCTATTATTGTTATGTATGTAGATAGTGTATACTAACTTGGCACAAAAATATTACAACATAAAATTACAATATATATGAATTATTATTGTATACAGGTTGTCCCAAAACTCAACGATAATCCGCCAAGGGCTGATAGAGCAGCTAAAAAGCTATCGATTTAACACCTATAGATGTATGTTCAGCGGTTTTCGCTAGTTTCGGAGATATTGATCATTATAATCTGAAATTTTGTAATTTTCCCTTATGCCCATGTCACGACAAATCATTAATTTCGTTATGTATTTCATAAGTTTTTCAGTGGTATCTTACATAATTATAATCATTACGAATTGGCGAAGTTTTTAAACCTATTTGCCCGTTTATTTTATCAGTATTTTTTTTAAGTAATCACAAAGTTTGTTTCTCCATACTAGGTGTCCCAGTGGTTGCTTTTCACTTTGTATGAAAAAAACAACTTTAGGTGATTACTTAAAAAAAATACTGCTAAAATAAACGGGCAAATAGGTTTAAAAACTTCGCCAATTCGTAATGATTATAATTATGTAAGATACCACTGAAAAACTTATGAAATACATAACGAAATTAATGATTTTTCGTGACATGGGCATAAGGGAAAATTACAAAATTTCAGATTAAAATGATCAATATCTCCGAAACTAGCGAAAATCGCTGAACATACATAGGTGTTAAATCGATAGCTTTTTAGCTGCTCTATCAGCCCTTGGCGGGTTATCGTTGAGTTTTGGGACACCCTGTATGGTCGTTGCAGTAGGTAGGTACGATAGAATCGTCAAGTTAGGATACATAATTCTGTTTACGCTGAGAGAAAAGGACAGAGCTATATAACTGTCATAGCTCTGTCCCTTACACTCACCGTAATATGAACTGCATAGTTATGTCATAATAACCCCCCTGTTCTTTATAATAACCTCGACTATAGCTCAAAATCCCCAATAGAAGTTAAAATCTTATACCTAGTCGATTCTGTAAAGTAATAATGAATTCAAATTAATGCTAATAATTATTAGACCTTAATTAAATATTAACTCTGACATCGGAGTAAAGCCATCCATCCATCAAGCTTCGATTGTCATGTTCCGTCTTCAGTCTTCATCAACTACAAGTGCTAACGATGCAAATGCATCCTTCATGCAGTTGACATGCACTGATTCGCCAAACCAATCAAATCGAGTAAAGCAAACACTCAAACCAGTTACAAATCAATTAAGAGCTGGCGTCTCAACAATCAATTCCTAACTTAAACTTACAAGTCACAAGATTCAAAATCAAACGAAGCAAATTGGTAGTGAGTGACGGGATAAACAGTTTTGATGCTTTAAACCTTGTTGTTACGGTGCAATATCGATTGATGGAAATTGGAGACGGGACAGTAAGGGCATATTCCTTAACCATGCACTCTGTTCCACTGTGTTTTAACACCTCTTGCAATCGTATTGTTTACGACTAGGAAGCCATTACCGTCAACATAATTAAACGTATCATAATGTTATTACATACAAAAGACGAAATAACTTTAGTTCAGAGTTGAATATAGGCCCGAAGAAATTTAATTTTACACAATTTCTTTTTTACGCTTTCTGGCTATTTCGTCCAAGTGCCAAAAAACTCTAAGCGCCAGTTGTTAAACTAACTATTGTTAAAAACCGTAATTAATGGTAATCTCAAGGAAGAGTGCCAATTTTCGAATTTTAAAAATTTAGTTGACCTACCTAGTACCTACTGAACAAAACAACGGGCCCTAAGGGCAGTCCCTCCAATCAAGGTTGAAATGTTAGAAATACGTTTTTCCACACATACCTACTTGGGCCATTCTACTTTTCAGTGTACATTTTTGTTATCGTTCGATAAAAAGTATACCAAATTATTTATCCGCGAATAAACAAATAACACGAACTTAGAATGTTTAACTTTAACGGTTTTCAAAAAAAAACTCTTAAATTACTCAATTATCGCTGAAGAATCTTGGTAACTCAGTGGTAAATTGCACATTTTTCATAGAAAAGGCGGGGACATCAAGGACCATTGCGTTACTCACTTTATAGTTATTACAATTAATAACTTTTTATGAATTAGGTTAATTCTATATATAAGCTTATTGACGTCCCTTTTCTAGTTTCAAGTTAGAAAAAGCAGCACTTTACCGCTTGTTGAAATAAAAATAGTTTAGTGAGAAGGTGGCTAAAAGTTATGTACAACGAAAAGTAGAATGGCCCACTTATTTACATTATTAAAACATGTCTGGCTGTGTCATTTTTCAAGTCCTTATCTTAACTTTCCGAAGAAATACGACTCACTGAAGTAGTGACTAGTATTTTACCTATTACGTTTTTATTTTCCGCTGTTCGCATTACATACTTTTCGAAAATGTAATTGTATCACATTTATTGATTAATTAATTCGCTTCTCTTTTTGTCATTAGCACAAGACGTATGTTAGTATTTAAACTCTACATAACTATAGTTGTGTTATAACCTTTCACCTCAACTCTCGTGGCCATACATATCTAAAGGTTTAAATCAGGCTATCAATATTAGTGTCATCAACGTTGAAGAACTGAAGTACTAATAGGGTAAGGCACAGGGGGAAGCTAGGGGGCGAATGCAAACACGCAATGGGAATAACCATGGACATCTGTGATTCATAGTAGTCTGTAGTTTATGGTATGATTCATACAGCTACCCCTTAGTACTTATTTCAACCCTTAGTCATATTTTAGGCTTTTGCGTGCTTTGATTGTTCTGATATCGCACTTCGTCATTTTAAGGTAGTGTCCTTTGAAAGCCAACTTACTAGTTAAAAAAGGTTATTTGCATTCTACAAAACACACATACAATTGATATAATAATAAAAAGTCATAACGAGACTATATAAAAATATTTACACGTGTTTTGTGCAGCTCAAACTCAGGTACCCACACTACCACTGCTTAGTAAAAACATAAGAAAATCATGACTCCATTATTCGTTTAAATAGTCTCGTTGCTGTTTTATGAAACAGTAATATCATGCCTTACCTCAATTTGTACCAACCAGAAAATTATTTTTTCTGGCCGTAGGTAATAAACACATCTTGACCGTTTCAGGATGCGGCGAAAATTACAGTTTTATATGACTTGGCGTGTCTTGAGATTTACCTACATCTTTTTAATATCAGAAAATACATTGAAAAACGCACGGTTTACTAAATTTTACCACGACCATTATACCAGCAACAAAGCGTAAAAGTTCAGTTAATGTTCCTCATTATATTATTATCTCAGTAGGTCAGAATCAGAAGTGGACCAAGAACGCTTAACTTTATTGAGTGAAGCCCCTCTGCCAAGTCCAGTGTTGGTGCCAAAATGCGTGCCTTTCTAGGTTAACGCGAATAAGTTTGGCTGTGTAATTTATTTTCTTAAGCTAGAATTTCGAGCATCAGGGTATTTGGATATTATCGTTAGAATTTACAAAAAATATATCGCTCATTGAATACAAAACAGACACATTTCAAAATAATTTGCTCTTGACTAAGTCTTCCACGAACAGTTTCTAATTTTAAAATGCAACACTGACTCATTTTGGAATGTGTCCGTTTTGTATTCAATGAACGATATTAGAGGCCTAGGTACGGGTACCTATATTCGATGAAAGACGCATTACGCAGGCATTACCTACGCAGAATTTTCATTTCATGCCCCGCATGAGTGTATTTTTTTTGGTAGTCACAAGTCCAAACTACGTAAGTAATCATGTTTAAGATGTCCGAAAAAAGCGTTCCATGAACTGAGATTCGTTAAAATAATGGAACTGGGTTTCGAATTTTCATGCATAGCATGAATTATTTAAAATGTTAGAATCTTACTTGGGAGCTTCCCAAGTGAATTCCGTCATTTAAAAAAATATGACTATGTATAACCTTTAATTATTGACAAAATATAATTTACTTGCTTAGTAATAAGAATACAATAACCCCTTTAGACTTTTATACAAAAACCTTAGTGTAAACTAAAGGTTACATACATACATACATAAACTCACGCCTTTATTCCCAGAGTGGGGTAGGCAGAGCTACAGAATTTCCAACAACTATAAAAACTTTTGGTAATTTTTTCTGTACCACATTTTGCACACTTAGGCGAAGATGTTTACCAGTGTATTAGTGACAGGTTGCAAGCCCATTTAGCCTAACAGTACTACACGCCTTTATTACCTTAGTCGGCTTTACGACATCCACGGGAAGACTTGGAGTGGCACTATTCTAATCCGGCAACCACACGGAAAGGTTATTGTTGTTTTAGTTAAAACTGAGGCTATAGCTATTAATACAAACTTCATTGTCTTGGGTGCATAAACTGATTTTCCTTTTAAAACAGACTTACAAGTTTATAGAAGCATCGTCACTCTCACCCCCGCGGTTTATCAACCTCAAAAAAATAAGTAATATCAACCGTTGAGTGTCACTTAAATTTAAACTTTACATGTTCTTCCTATAAAGTCTGTAATCCCTAGAAACATTGAGTTGAGTTACTACTTATTATCCGTAACTGTTCAAATGCTTTGGACAACCATTAGCTCCCCTAACGTCACGACATTTTGCTAATGCCACGCCGTATCATAGGAGCAGTGCGTCAAGATAGTAGGGGCGGGCACGTATCGATTTGTTTTTTAATTCCGCGGTGAATGCATGTCTGTAATATTGTTTGAATTGAAACTTTGGTGAGTGTTCTTTTGTTTAAGGGAACGGTACTAGGAATAAATGAGTGTTGAGTAATTTCGCATAAGAACTAAGTATTGTAGATTTATCTAATGTAAAATGTTGGCGAATTGATTTATGCGTACAAACGCACAAGCATAAACCCCTTATTTAACTGTAGAGTAACTGTGAGTAACGGTAGCACCGTAATAATAATAATAATAAAATAGATGACCGAGACCAAATTATACAACAACAAATTATAAAACGCAAGTTTTAATAAACCCCAACTGCTGTTTGGATAATGTCGTCAAAGTAATGTTAAGTACTTATCATGTACCTATTATATTTTTATTTTGCCAATTTCGCATTTAAATCATTTTAAAATAGCCTATCACACTTTATGGGTAAGACGAATCTAACCACGTATAATTTATTAAACTCGGTTTAGCCGTTTAGTAGTTATGAGGGGACATAGCGTCGAAAATATATACGGGTCAAATACATAATCCTCCTTATGGGCTTTGCTGCAGTCGGGTAGTAAAATAAGCGATCGAGGTAAAATGCGAAAACTATAAGCGAACAAAATACATGACGACTGTGACACAAAGCGAAGAAAATAAAATACACGATCGAGTGGTAATGCGAACCGGCTACAAGAAATGTATGATTTAAAGATATAAGTAGTTCTAAAAAACGCGCAGAATGCATCCTGTGTGTGTACGGTCACTTAAAAGGCCACCTAATAAGTACCTACAGTAGTAAAGGCTGGAAAAAGATACCTACTTCTTATTGTAAAATTGAACATCACGTGGACTGACAAATGCTCGGCTTGGCTCGATTGACTCGCAAATACTGGGAAGTGTCCTCACAATGAGGTGATGGCCAATTGAGTTACACCCACATTTCTAGAGACTGTCGACTGGAGATATTATCGTCGTCCAAAATCGAGGGCTTTGTCATAATATCAATTAGGTATATTTGTTTGATACAAAGGGAACTGTAAAGCGAGTGAGTCAGTGTAGGAAACCTCATCGGTTTATTAGCCCATGTTAAAACGAACGTTGTCAGCTGCAAAAAATGTTCTTCATTGGAGTTTACTGTAATGGAAATAAGTACCCATGTATGTGTCATATTAAAGACTACTAGTAGGCTAGAACTATTGATAACTTGATCTCACATAAATTAACCTAGCCCCAAATTAACCCTTCTTTGCATGGCGATGGAAATTTCCATCATAAAATAATAGGTACTTAACAACTTTTTTTTTTTATGCGTATTCAAAATACAATAGGGTTTGAATTCACGACTTTTTTCATTTTCATGCAAAGAAGGGTTAAGCTTTAGTCTTGTACTCCTACCTCCTTCCTACTTCATTTTTCGTACCTTGCAACGTGAATTTGACTGGTCGAGCGCACCGTCATGGATTAAAAACACATTTTACTTTTTTTTACCACAGTTAGCCAATCCTACTTTGTTTTTACTCCTGAATAGATGTAAAGGCAAAGAATAATAAGCCTCCCGGGATGACACATGGGAGATAAATCAAAACACATTTCAACAGTTATACCCATTTTATTTTTATAAACATGATTAGTTATAAACATTTAACAAACAAAACAATCGCTTAAACAACAATAAAAAATTGCGCTTAAACAAAAATGTTACTAAATCACTTAAATCACAACACATTTATTGCAGTATTTTATTGATTAGTTTTGTCAATCCGCTTTTCACGTGCAAATATTCGTACTCTTAGGTTGAAAATTAAGTAACAGTCAGTTTACAACCAGATTTAAGAACAAATGATATAAAGAAGATGCAATAAAATTAGATTATATCTATAACGGCTCGTCCTAACAGATGTTTAGGTAATTAACTAAATATTGAAAAAAAAATTGAAACTTCATTGGACTGATACGTCAAAGTTTAGCAAAAAGTTTTCGATTGACAGTTTGACAGAGCCACGTGGTTTAGTTTGTTTACATTTTAGTGACCCTACCTAAACAAATGAAGTATAGAAACGAACCGTTTTGACCTAATTTGGTTATTACCACTATTTTAAACAAAATATTGCGCTTCAAATTTACCGCTTAGATGTAATTTAGAATATAGATCGTACTAACAGCATCACTGTTACTGACCACCAGTGAGCCTTATTCTAAGGTGGCATGATTCACAATTGGTAAGATGTTGATGACAGTATTTCTAAAATAGAACTAAAATTTTCATTTGCATTAAATTATTTAAGAATACCACAAAGTTCATTGAGTGAGACTATTTTTAACATGACTATCTTATTCAATACCCGCGTTTGATCTTTAACAATTTCCTAAATTAGAAAACACTTACAAAAATAGTATAATGTCAGAGTAGTTTTGACTTATCGTTTCTCGAGTATTTTTTAATCAAGTGACACTTATTTACCCTACTTGTTTGATTCCTTTTTATTGTTTACTTCGTAGATGCCGCAAACTCTGTTCGCAGGGAGTGCCTTATCTGAAACAAGGAAAGGAACATACTTTTCATCACACTTGCTCGGAAAGGGGTTTATAACACGCAGGCGTTTAGGGCAGTTATAGCCGACTTAGCTCCCACGGGAGTTATAGATTTTCATAACTCCCTAGGGAGTTATGAGTTTAGTTTTAAAATATAGTTTCCACTTGTACATCATTTTAGACCAAGGAGGTGTAAAATCAGCCAACGTTTATTTCCTATATTCAAAACTTGGCTACAAACCAATTTTACTGTTTAATTAAACTTATACGGCACATTTGTTTGCATTATATTTCTATTTTACCATTATTTCAGAGACATTCGCAATTATTTTATTAAATTTCATTTTGAAAATTTGTACAATCTGGCAGAATGGCCTGTATTTGTCAAGTTTAAAAAAAAGCAATTCTAAGCATTATCTGTGGAAGACTAAAAAAAAGTTGTCAAACTCTTTTAGCTTAGCGAATCGAGTTCGTTTAATTTTGTTTTTTTTATATTTGTTTTTTATTTCCTCGCTAATGTGATGAAAATCATTGTGTGTATCATGGGCAGTAAGGAGATTGCAAACTCGAGTCATTAAAAGCCCTCCGCCTTCGGCGTCGGGCTTCTAATAGTCTCTCGTTAGCAATCCTCTTCTTACCACCCTTGATGCACAATGTACTATTACCTATTTGACTATTCTGTTATAAAGAGAGAAGTAAGAAAAATATATATTTAGTCGGGTAGAATTATGGGTTTTGGCCATATTTGCACTACAATATGTAAAATATTATGTAATTACTAGTAGTACTAGTATTATAGTAATCACACAGTCACAGTTTACAGTCTTAACTATAAATGAATCTTATTTCTTATATTACAGTATTCTTGAAATTCATTTCAACTATAAGTGGCCATAAACGGTACCTCTACCCTATGTAGATAAGTAGTTATTTGTGTCAATCAACTTTTCTTTGTTGCTCGTTGCCATGGTGACGTCTCCTTGGTCATTCTTTAAAACTATGATTTCAAAGTATATAAGTTCACTAAAAAATAGTTTCATTAGCAATGGCAAACTCATTCTTTTATCGCCTTTCTCCTGAATATGCTAGAAGTATGTAATATAACATTTTGTCTTAGAAACTCTATCACTGTTGTCTCCTGGCTTACGGGACAGAATAACAACAACAAGAAGTTGATCCACCCATTTATGGCAATAATTTATAAACTATGATGTGTACTGGGATCCCTTCAAAACGCCATCTATACGAACGGCATGGAAACAACAACCTACACACCCGAACGTAATACTGTAAGATTCTGCTAGATGGCGCTAAACAGAAACAGCTACTGATGGATGGATACATTGGATAATAATGTGCATGAAATTTTGCGTTAACATACAGTATTTAAGTGCATATAGATACATACTTTTCATAGCGAAAAACAATACGGTCTGCAATTTCAGATGAATTTATCACACCGCAATTGTTTCGCGCCTGTTTTTATTTTTAAGGCTCTAAACAGCACTAACGCGTACGACGACACATAAATAGACAATGGGGTTAGCCTAGTTGTTAGTAACCGTGCATATGAAGACACCGGTCTCGGATTCAAGAGAGAGTAAAGGCAAATATTTAACTAATGAGCAAGGATCGTAAAAACGACATTTTGAAAACATAACCCTGTTCCGTACAACAGTCATATATACATTTTGTGAGATTGAGTGATATGAGGTGACGATCGGGCGTTGCGCGAAATAGCTTGCTCCCCATGCACCAGATTCCTTGGGGCTCGCGCGAACTGTTTTAGCTCATTAGTAAGGGTCTAAAAAACGCCTGTCATTTTGAAAAGTTAACCCTGTTCCGTAAAGACCTTTCTTTTGATGTTGTGATATTAGTATGGTTATTTTAATACAATTCCTTACAACGTTTATACAAGACTAGATGTTCCCGTGTCCACTTCGTTGGGCAAATTTTCCCTCTAATTCCCGTTCCCGTGGGAATTTCGGGAATTCCTTTCTTAGTGCACCTCTACGGTACCTAAGCTACGTCCCTTCCAAATTTCAAGTGCCTACGTTTAGCCGTTTAGGCTGTGCCTTGATATGTCAGTCAGTCAGTCAGTTTCTCCTTTTATATATTTAGAAGATAATTATTGCACTCGGTTTCTACCATGTGGAACAGGGTTAATTTTTTGAAATTACAGGCTCTTTTGCAACTGCTCATAAGTTTGGATATTTTTCTATGTATATGTATGAGTACTTTTCTCTGCATTATTAGATTTATTAGGTACGTTTGTTGTGCAGTCAACGGCAATTTTTATATTATCCAACGCAGGGCCCAAAAATATCTGTTACGCTTCTATAGCAATAAACGCCAGATAATAATATTATTGCTGGTGACTACAACATTTGAGACAATTGAGAGCTTAATTTGGGTGGCATCGTCCCCTGATATTATTATAATATCTGCAAAAACTTACCAATCATGTTAGGATACGGCAAATTCAAATTATCCATGATTTTGATGAACTCTTGGAGAGTTTTCGTGAGTCTCGGATTGTATTCCTTCTCCTCAGCCACCGTGGTGGCCGTCTGCCCCCTGTAGTCGTGGGCGGGGTACAGGGTGTAGTGGTCCGGGAGAGTGAAAATCTTCTGATGCACTGAGTTGTACAAGGTTTCTGAGGATCCCTCCTGGAAGTCCGTGCGGCCGCAACCACGGATAAGCAGTGCGTCGCCAGTGAAGGCCATACCCTAGAACACGAAAAAAGTGCTTGCTTAAAAATGACAACAGCAATGTAGGTAAACCCAGTGCAGAGAACACAGGAAAAGGATTGTTGTAATTTTGTTTTTGGTAAATGAATGATTGATTAAATGATTTCAATAGTCGATACCCTAATGCTAGATGAAGTACATTGCGTAGCCGCAATACCTTGCGACTCAATAACGTACAAATTAACTTGTCAATGTACTCGTATTAATTCTTCAGTGTGTAAATTAATGTTGAGCGGTTGCGTCAATTTACTTAGTAGGTTGTAGATAAAACGCTATAGCACGTGAGCTATTGCTATGAGATCGACTTGCGAGCTATTGGCACTTGGGACAAGTTTTTTTTCTTGATAGTGACTTGCTCTTTCCCCAAAACCCTTCGCCGCATCGCATCTATTGTGTTATACGAAGGCCGCATACTGTAAAAACGCAACGCGTTCAAAGCACTGGATGACTTAGAACAACTGTTTTATGCGTTTCCAATATTGGTATAGTAGTAGTAGTACGGCAATAGTAGATCGTGTCAGAAGGGAGCCATATTATATGTCTTCGGCAAGACAGTAGGTATATACATATAATATGCAGGGCAAAGAAAGAATAGAGAGATATGAAAAAAAATACTTTGATAAAATCGCGAGCACCGCGGAAAGTATAGAGTTGGGTTTCGCATTAAGCATTTGTAGCTACTAGTCCTGTTTTCTTAGAATACAAGACACTTTATTGTAAACCAAACAAAACATTACAGAGAAACTGTACAATTAAAAATAACACAGGTAAACACACACACAGTCGTCGTCGTCGTCGTCGTCGTTGTCGTCGTCGTGGTTCTAACTTTGTACGCGTAGAATTCGTGTTTTGCTAATCCTCATTTTTTCCTTACAAGCGGTTGAATTTTAATATTTCCTTTCTAAGCACCTGTCATTATTACTACCGGAATATATATAATCCAAATTTCAATTCCTTAGGTCCAGCGATTTATGCTGTGCTTTCCCTATCAGTTAGTCAGTCAGTCAGTCTTCAGTCTTCTATCTTTCATATTATGCATCTATATAGATTAGTAAGTACCTATTTGCAAGTGCCATTATCTTCAAATATGTAGTTGGAGAAAAACCGATAAGATAACAAGGTCCTTCACGTATGACTAATTAGCTATTTATGTTCGACTAAGACAAAACCAACCATATACATGTGAGACAATCGCTAATAATGATAATTGATAAGAATGATAAGTGTAACAATGACAGGTCTTTTATTGACAAAACAGAGGAAGCATAAGGTCGCCGTTAATAGAACTTGTGAGCGATGTACTCGTAAACAAATTTGTACTGGTTGACACATAACCTCAAATATTCACCAACCGTGTATTTATTAAAAATAACGTAGGTAAATGAATAATCAGTTACTTAATAGGAAAATAATTATTTAGTGTATAAATCATTTCAAAGACTTTTGGTTTTGTTTACATCTTTTGCAAGTTCTATTGACGGTAACCTTAAATTTACACAGGATAGGTTACGTTATGTAGGTAAGTTTACTGTTAAATAAATAATGCGCAGTGAACAGTCTACAGTACTTCAGTAAAAAATGGTAGGGTCAGTGTCACCAAACCTTGATGGAACCGTGTCAAACTTCGTCTATTAAACAAACCCTCCATGGCTAATGTTCAGAATTTGGGTATACTACCGATACGACGAAATAGGTAATATAATTTTTATTAGTTGGCAGCACACGCTCAATACTCAACTACCTCTTTTATTTATCCAGGCAAAAGTTAATGCTATACATAATCTATACACATAAAAGGAGTAGGATATTTTAAATTCAGTTTTAAAATTTCCATAAGGTTTTCATAGCCATTAGGACTGTGTGCGTGTATAGCGTCTACAATCCTGACTAGACATAGAATGCCTCTACGCTACTTATTATAGACCCCGTTATCTTGTCGCACTGACATTACTTTTCACTAGAGCGTGAATGCTTTTTTTATCGACTATCTAAATGTTGATAGTGTTTGTCACTGATAATTTCAAAGAGGTGTCACTAGGTACTACTTATTTTATTAGTTTCTGACCCACTGAAAAGCCTGAACAAAACAATTCGTTTCCTACTTTTATCAAGCAGGGAAAATCTTTAGTGTATTTTGTTTTTAAATCTTCCATTGTAGCATATTATTATGTACGTACACATCAAGCAATTAAATAAATTCCACAATTAAACTAACACTATTCCAAAGAACTGCAAGTTATAGTGTCTGTCAATGTGACATGCAATTGCAAATCATTTATCTAAGGTTATCGCTTCTCGTAAGGCCAATAAGGTTATGTACTTATTTGTAAACAAAAAGTATTAATTGAAATTGAGTATATACACTTAAAAGGCGAAAATTCAATTGCATTATATAAACATCGATATCAAGAAGGTCGATAAAAAATAATTTACACTCTACTGAAAAACAATATTTATGCGACAAGATAACGGGGTCTACTTATTACACTGGTTGCCTTACATTCCCACCGAAACAAATCAAATGCCGGGTGCTAAAGCAATCCCGCCTGCGCCTCTATTCTAGGCGGTAAAATCCAAATCGTATTTGACCTGTTATTGTATTGTTTTTAACTCGGCCGCCATTACCGTCAAGTAATTAAGAGCTATCAAAACGTTGACAATAGGATAAGAGGTTAAAGACGATATGGTTTTTACCGCTTCGTATCTCGACCCTGATGTTGCGCAGTTGCGCACTAACCTGTTCGTGGCAGATATACGTGAAACAGCCATTAGTGTGCCCCGGCGTGCTCACGCTTAGCAGCTTCAGCCCGCCGACCATCACCACCGCTCCGTCCTCCAGATGGATGTCGGCCTGAGCGCCCGAGTGAGCGCCGATCACGCTCTTACTCCCGGGGAGGAGGGACTTGAGTTTACCCGTGCCTGTCACGTGGTCCGCATGCATGTGGGTGTTCACTAGAAATTAAAGGTGTCCCCATTTAAAACAGTGGGTAATAGGGTTCCGTTTTTACCCTTTGAGTACGGAACCCTAAAAAGCATTCCCAAACCGTGGTATTAGCATGGTTAGTATAGGTACGCCCCGCTATGAAGCCTTGGTTTTTGGTGCATCTGCATCTTAAAGCGAACCCATGAAAGGGGGCAGCAAACCCTTCATAGCGAAAATCAGCGGATTACATTGGTACACTATGTTACGAGTGGTACTTAGCGCTTTGTGAAGGTACCTTTCGATTAGGTAGCTACTACTATCTTGCCGTTAAGTAGCCGTATTTGCACTGTTATATTCCGGATATTCGGTGTGTGAATAGTCATTCACTTTTAGTCCTCAGACATGGCATCAATTGCAATCTCGATCTCGCAATGGGTACCATCGCAGGGCCTCTATTCGACTGGCTTTTAGACAGTTGTCGTATTGTCAACGTTACGATAGCTTCTATTTACGTTTTAAAACAATACGATAACACATCGGAACCAGCGTTTTAACCAGTACAATAGACCACCCTGTTTACTCGTTATCTTTCCGCATGCGGTAAAAAACAATGATCGCTTGCATGCCATGCTGCTACCAACACGTTGCACCTACATACACATCCGACACGTGACAAAAGCAAATAATATAGGAAGTATATTGACAAAGTATGCAGCATCACGTTCAAGGGCAGCACCAAGCAATAATATTATTTGTGTACATTTTTACGAGTGTTTCATTGCGCTATTGTATGAAGTGACACACGAATACGTAAACAAACAGCATGTAAGTAAACAAGCTCTATTTTATTTTTATGTATCAGGAAACAATCTCACACATTTCCCTAGTCTTTGGTTACTAGATAACCATAAACATAGTTACAGTCTCAGGAAAAAATACTTATGCTCATCATTGCCCATTTCGGGACTTGAACCCGGGACCGCTAGCTTAAGGCTAACCGCGTCGTCAAAAATATCACCACCTAACCTCGAATTTAAAAAAAGTAAAAAGTGGGATTGGCCTTTGTTCCCAGAAGTTGAAGCCATATTTCAAGCCATCTTCAAGCAGTAGGGTATTTAAAGTTAGCATTTTATTAGGCTTCATTTCCATCTCAAATTCAAATACAAAACATTTATTTGACAAAAAACACACTACAACACAACAGACATGGTAAAAAAAGTAGAAACATGATTAGAGCAGAGATAGAATCGTTGCACTGTAGTGTGAAGTCAAATAGAACTCAGCTCAGCATGTGCTGCAGCAGGAGCCACAGCGCTGGTTTTCAACTGAACCCTGGTGTTCACCTTAAAAACTTCCGCGATAAATGTCTGACAAGTCTATCCGTCAGTCTTGCACGTCTATTGGAAGTTACATATGCAACTTCAAAGTACCCCTAACCCTGTATGATATTTCAGAAGCTTTCTTGTAGGAGGAAAAGCTGACATAGTACGGCATCATTTCTAGCTGTAAGAAAACATCTGCGAGAAATGTCCAGCGATATAAGTCGTCGTCGTCGGCGTCGTCGTCGCTGAGAGATGGGACAGTGGCTTGATCAGGCACTGGGCCTCTCTCCATTTAAGTTTAGGTACTAACATAGTTATTTAAGTTCTCTAACAATCTATGGATTCTGTAGTCTGAAATAAATGCATTTTTTTTATTATTTTTTTTATAAGTAAAAACTCACTACCCAGTGTCGCATCGCAAGGACTATTGGCCAATTCTCGCAGAAGTCTTCTTGCGGGAGGAATAGCGGCATAGACTTGTTTAAAAAAAACACTTACTGGCATAAACAAGTTTGAAACCAAGCTCCTTAAGAAGCGTAGCGTCCCTCTCAGCATGTTCGAACACTGGGTCGATCACCACCGCCTCGCGTGTCCTTGTATCCCCTAGGATGTACGTGTATGTACTGCTTACAGTGTCGAACAGCTGGAACACAAATTTTATCAATTGGTCTATCGGCTAGAGCAAAAACAGTAGGAGTAATCGGAAGTCTCCTGTTAACGCTACAGGACAATGTTATGTTAAGATAATAAGAAAATACATCCCACTAGTTCAAGGATGCCTTTATAACCTACTGCTAAGTAGCTCTCTTTCGAGCCAACTGGCATTGAACTATCGCAAGTCGTTGTTTTTATTAATGGCCGGGATACACGAGGCTAGTTTTTCAAGCTAGGATAGTTAGTAGTGCTAGTAAGCTACCAAACTAGTGCGTCTATCTTCGTGTATACAAAACAGGTTACTTCCAGGCTAGGAATCTAGTTCTGAAGCCAGGATAGTTTTAAATAGCTTGCCATTCTAGTTGTTGAGCTAGTAGCGCCCTACCACTGATATCGCTGCCCTAGCTTGTATACCAGCTTCAGGTGGCAGTTAATTTTACTGACAGACTGGGTTTTTTTTTCTTGAACATGTTGTTACTGTCACTGCAATGGTACTTGACTGGCTTAAAATAACTGTCATTCATGTAGACAGCACTAGCATGTATCCAAACGAGGCCAGTATTACTATCTTACTAGCAAGCTATCTAGCTTGCTATCCCGGATTTAAAAACTAGCCTCGTGTATTCCGGACATTAAGTAGATAGATTAGTGAAATAGTTTAAAATAGATACTAAAGATGTTCCTACTAGTACTTAGATAAATTGATAATATACTAATGTCTGTTGAGTCTGTCCCCAATATTTACGCTGCGGATAGATAAGGTTCTTATTCTAATCTTTATTAATGGCTTTTAATCCTGTTTAAGTGTATGAGTTATTTATAGACAATCGCCATACACTTATTAACCCTTAAATTGGCAGTGTATCTAATAATGCACATACTATAATGTTCACTTTTTTTATTTTTTGGTTACTATTTTTTGTATGCTGATTTCAAATCAAATAGGGTTTCGATACTTTAAGTAAGTAGGTACCGAAGCCGAGCTTGTACTTTAATTTAATAAAAATACCGTGTAAACCTTGACAATAAGGGTAATTGTGACTTATTTATTATTATATACTCTATTTATTTTTTATTAATTATGTATTTGTTGCAGTATTGAATAAATATAAACTTATTCTCAAAAAAAAACCAACAGCAAGTTATATTTGACAACTGTGTTATTATATCATAAACATCTTATTACTAATTAAATCATAATATTAATCATATACTTGGATTCTTACTAAGGTAATGACATGCCCCGATGTTTGTATGTTGGGTTTAGATAACCAAAAACGGTCTTTAAAAAACAGTTTTATTATGAGAATCCCTCTATGTAACAATGATGTTTATAAATATAAAAGAAGGGTCATTCCACCGTAACACCTTTAACAGCTACCTTTTACAAGTGATTCGTTACTGCTAAAACTATCCAAATAGTAGACCATACAATAGTGATTTTCCTAGTTCCTTTATTACAATATCGAAATAAACCTTATTATACGAGTTCGTGTAACACCCGAAACGGTGGAATGACGCAGAAGTAAGTTCATTATTTATATGCTCTTCGAACCGACGCTTTTGTGATGACTGCGATGAGGAAAAACATAGTAAGGAAATCGTAGCGTAATCAATCTAACCTTGAATAGTTGAAAGGAATCTACAAGTGTCTTTCTCAGACAAAACTAGTGTTCTTAAGAGCGTTTTTTCTTCCAAGCTAACGTCTGAAGTAAAAAATTATCAAGCCTTTAATTAATGATCCCTACTAATGTAATAATTCCAAAAAATAAACTGGTTGTTACGAATGCACGGCAAAACCTCAGGATTGCTTTTCATAAAAATTGGAACGGAATAATTCAAACAATAAGTATCTAAATACTTTTCATCCCAGAAAATATTATAATCAAATTCGAAACGATAGTTTAAAAAAAAAAAGTCACCGTCACCGTTCTTAATATAATAAATAAGTACATTTTTTTAAAACCGCCCTCTGACAAAGTCACTACAAAAGGCTGGATTTTATAAGTATTTTTGGATTAATCTCGAAATGATATACGTACCACTTTTTAAGACTTTATAACATGAAGCTAACAAAACATTTAAATCAATTCAAATTCTTTAAAATCTATCGTTAACTATTTCAGAAACCATCAGCAAGAAAAAAACAATGCTCTTAAAAATACTCTTACCTGTCTAAAAAAGAAATTAGTACCCTTGTCCATGGTAGAGGAGAATCTGGCTTGTACTGTGGACCGAGAGAGGCTGTGAGTTGCCTTCGCCGCCCTGACGCCGAATGAGAGCCTGTTCACCATTCTGCCGAGACGATAATTATTGCATAACAATAATTTGATCTTACATTAAACAAAGATGAAACTGAGTTTAATGTGAGAATATGAGAAGATCAAAAGTTTATGAATGATTCATTAAACGTGTTCGTGTCTTGTAATACAAGTGCTCAGAATCTTGGATGTTGCACAACGTTCGGTTGGGTCACGCATGCTTCAAATAAGGAGGAGGTTCTCAGTTAATTTCTACGCATACACGTAGGTATGGTTTTTTAGGACGCGAACGGCCGGGTGTCTAATTGCAAGGTACAAGTAAAACACAACCGATATGGTATACCGATGTACCTGCGCAGATGAAATTTTTTCCAACCAATTACCGCATTGCGTGGTTGTATTCTTTGCTATTATTGGTTATTAGTGAAGCCATGTTGACGCGCCATGATCATTCAGTCAGCCGTCAAACGTGCGTGAGTGAGATGGAAAAAATAGATGCAATTTAATTTGCACCTTATAACTATTATGTACAAGTCTGATCGTGGGTTTTAATCGTCCTTTCGGAAATCATCGGTATCGTTGTTCGTGTCTGCGCGAACGAAGATTCACGACACGCCATATCGGTTGTGTTCTACTGTATCACTCGTTTATAACACTTAGATATACCTTTTAGCTCCACTTGTATGTATGTAACTAAGTAAATACATCAAAAATCTAGAAAGTGGGTAATAATATTTTTCTATTTTTCGTATCGATTTGAAACTTAGTAGGTATCTATATACCTACTATGCAATTTCGATCATAATACGATAATACCGAGTCGAGGGGTCGAGTGTCCATCGAGTGTTCATAGTTTTGTTTCAGTGCGAGGATAGGAAAACCTGTGAAATTACTAGCATATTTTATTTACCTCGGAGTTTCGGAGATAACGCATTTGCAATTTTAAGTTCGACCCTCGTAAGTTATACCCAGGACTTTTTTTACAAAGATATTATATTTAGTTTTGGTTTAGAAAACAAAAATAAAAATTCAGCACAAAGAGTATATGGTAGATATAGGATATCAATAATAATTATAATCATTCAGAAATCAGAAACATCAATATTATGACTTCTGATATGTATTTTTCTGTATTTCCTTTCAATTGAGTCAAAGTTTAATTCACAACTACAATATTTTAAGGAGCAGTTTCATTAGTATGTAGCCCGCATGCTTGTACTTGTAGCATTAATTGAAGAGTTGTTTTGACGTTATTGAGCAGGGATCATTGAAAACCATGCGGGCTATCGTCTAATGACTGAGCCTTAACACGTTCAGTTCAGCAACGTTGACGAAGAAGGATGGAATGGCCGGAAGACCGAACGACCTGGATGGTTACCACAAAACACTAAATTCGGAACTTCAGGTGCTGTCCCTGTCACTCATCACCCAAAACAAAATCGAGGGAAAAGGATAGAGCTAACGTAACTTCGAACTTCGATTTTCAAAGAAGGGTCTTTGCTCTGGCCGAGTGACTCACTTATCTAATAATCTGAGTATAGCTCAAGAAGTATTAAGAGCATTAACAAACACTAACCACTACCTATCTATCTAATTATGTATTACTAAAGTTTCCTGCTAATCCCCTATTTGAACCCCAAATGGGGATGAATTTCCAAAAATCCCTTCTTAGTTTACACCTAGGATAATTCAAGGATAATTCCCTCTAAATTTCCAGTCCCTAGGTCTAGCGTCTTCAGCTGTGAGTTGATTGATAAGATAGACAAGACTTCGAACTTTTAAAGTTTCTGGGATGAAATATCAAGTGATTTTAATCCGGGGTAATAGCTATTATCTCCATTAACAATGACATTTAAATCCATCCAGCCGTTGCAGTGTGAAGGAGTAACAAACCAACACAAACTTTTGCGTTTATAATATTCTTGTATGTTACAATGAAAAAAATATTATTGGGTTATATATTCGAGGATTGTAAAACTACTAGTGAGGAAGAGAACTTTGTTTAATACATCATTAAATATTTATTTAAAAAATAAATAATAATTAAATAACAAATAAGAAATAATATTATCATCAATGTCTAAACATTATGAATTATGAGCTTTTTAAAAATAACATCCATTTCCCATTCACAACATCATAAAAATCAATTTAGCAGTTTAGCCATGAAAGCCAAAGATAAAAACAACGAAACACAATTTATGTTTACTATAGGGGGATAGAGAATGTTAAAATAATCCTACTGTAATTGTGCAATACAGTCTTTGTTTGTAATCCAAATAAATATATAAATAAGACACCATAGAGAGGAATACAAAAATACTAGCACATAGTTTTGTTTTTTATTTTTGAACCAAATTAAAAAAGTGACATCACCTAATTTATGTAAGTACTTTGAGTACCTATTATCTAAAAACATCAACTAAGGCTTTAAAATCATGTCCCTACAGTGTTGTGTCCTAATTTAATACATTATTAGTAAGAGATTTATCCTTAAGTAGGTAACAGTTTCAGATTTCCTCAGATTTCAAAAATTGGCCTTTTAAATGAAGGAGGTTCTAAGGATAGAGGACTCGCGTAACAACACTCCGGGTTGCGTGGTGTATAGGTACATAACTTGAAACAATAAGTCGTAAGATATAAATCGGTACCTGAACTATGGAACTTCCTTTATATTCAAAAAACTGTCTACTCCGGACGAGTAGCCGGTGCAGGTACGTATCGCTTTCTGAGCAACACATATAACGTCTTATCGAGTTATCAATGCGATGACACATTCACACCTTACAAGGTTGAAAAGGTTCAACCATTCTTATTATGATTGTTATTTTCTTCTGATTACCTACTTTACTTTGCTTATTGACTTCCACAGATAGTAAGGTTGTCAACATTGCACCGTTTTTTTATTCGTCATCGTACGTCAGTGTCATGTCTGTCAATGTCAGGCTGACAGTGACAGTGACTGCCAGTGTTGCTAGATATAGAAAACAATAGTCAAAGATGTAGGAAAACTGCAGTTCTACTTCTATGACAATAGTCCTATGTATGCGAATTTGGCACACAAATTTGAATTTGAATCAAAGATGGAATATAAATAAATGCTTATTTTATTACTGACGACGATTGTACCCAAAATTACATGGAAAAATGGAGAGAGCTCTTCGGAGTAAAAAAGACGCCCTTATTTTTTCTGTTTCTTTATTGTGGTTGAGCCTACTTAGGATTTGGTAGCAAGACCCACTTGGCTGGCTACTTAACTTAATACGTACCGACAGAGGTACTTCGCGCTTATATGCGATTGTGTATTGTTGAATGATTAATGCCTGTATAATGTAATGTTAAATGTATGTAGGTCTTAGACTAACACCCGTATTTATAGTCAAGAAAAGTAATTACTTGAGTAAAAGTAATGACAAATGCAACAATTTTTATATGACTTTTGACACTACTAATACTCAAGTAATTACTTTTCTTGACTATAAATACGGGTGTAAGTATGTACGTATTGGGTATTGCTGGACTTAAATACCAATTAAGAACCTGTATCGAGGTCACCTACTTGGCATTAGATGATTAGAGCATAGGTAACACAAAGGAAATAATACCTTCGTACCGTATGTGACAACTAGACTAGTGACGTTTACCTATTGAAAGAGAACGTCAGATACTTAATTTCATCAATGCCTTACTGAAAATATAAAAAACTAAAAAAGCTTTTAAATGGCCAGCTCCAATCCTTTTAGGCCAATATTGTAAATTTGGGGTGGGAAACTAAAAAACCGTACGTAAAACACTTCAAATTTATGTTTGTGTGCTGTTTTGCAGTGTTGTTTTTCTATTTCACCTAACACACTAATTCAGAATAGCTGTCGCTCGCTCTTGCAGCAGCGCTCAGCTGGTACCGTCATTGACCCCTTTCATCCCCACTACACCAAGTCGATACCACGCTCCATGTCGTGTACACAGATGCCGCTGCCCGCTAGTGTGTGTGCGGGCTGCGCCGAGCACGGCACGCCTGCTCTCAAGCTATTGATGTAAACACCAACTCTGTTGTCATTTTGTTTCAGTGCGTTTACACGATCGTATGGGAGTCTTATTAGACGCAATTAAACATGTGAATAGCTGATTACACCGTCATCACAGCAGCTACCGAGTTTATGTCAAAGACTACTATTGTACACTGGATATAGACTGGCAACTCGGCGTTGTTTTCTGTCCGAGTAAAAAAAAAAAAAAGGTTGCTTGTTCTGCCATCTAGTTCATGTTATTTAAACTAATTCTATGCGTATGTGTGTGTAAGCATGTGCTTATACATAACCACATACGTAAGCTATTCTCCACCCCTTTATTCATACAAAATCACAACAGGTACTTAAAGACCAATGATAGTTAAGACACTTGGCACATATTAACTATTATGGCTTTAAACACCGTGATTCATAATGTTGTATGAAAAAGGGGTTAAGTTTGATTTAGAGTAAGTACTGCAAAAAAGAACATATTAGGCGTGATGGCAATGTTTTACATTGAGAACTGATAAACTCGCAAAAACGACGGGCTTTTAATTAGTAAGTGGGGCTACGCCGCGCCGCCGCGCCTAATCATTTCTTATTTGCATATAAATCAGTGATAAGTCAATAATTTTAGCCGGAAACAGTCCACTCAATACAGGATCTCTCAAGATCAATTTATTTTCCAAATGTTTTTTAAAACCTTTTATAACTAATACTCTGTGAGGATCATATATTTAATGGGTCTTCCTAATACTGCGGCCAAATCAACTGGCATCTCTTTTTAACATAAATAAAGAAAGATAACTAGTAATAACTAACTAGTAAGTATTAACACAAAAATATTTTCAAATCTCACAGATGTGGCCGCAGTGTACCTATCTATTTTCAGAGCTCGAGGAATCCAACTAATTACATTGTCATGTAAACATATGAATATGTAAATAAATCATTTATTGCATTTAAGCTTATTATGTTTAGATACACTTGTTTAAAATTATGACGAGTTTTCTAAACAAATTAGCGTACCTAATTAGGATGATGACATTGTTGAACTTAATTTTTCAACTTTTTATTGCTTTCATAAGCTGTTATTCATAATATACAGGTGTTAGGTAACTTATAACTACTTATAAGGTATGAGATCTTTATAGGGCACAGCAACTTACAAACTAGTGAGGGGCTTTTAACTTTCCTATACACACAGGAACTTTACTATACACTTACCCTAGTACTTAATATCGATTGAAAACTGGAAATTATTATAAAACAAAGACGACCTATAGGAGCGACCTATGAATACCTACGTAAGACTTCGAAGATCCGAAAATTGAGATTTTTAGACTGAGCCTTTTTTATTGAGCAGTTTTTACGATCTTGTGTACGTAAGAACTTGATTTTGCCATAAATTTAGTGTAGATTTAATCAATTTTGACGTCGTAATTGAGTATCAATTTGTATGCGGTGGGGTGTTTTCAACGCGTAGTAAGAATGTTGGACTTTACTTTTTTTTTCTGATTTCTGCAGTGGTCTTATTGCCGTTGGTCCCATGTGATGGAAAAAACGTCTAGCCTATTAGATCATAACTAAACTACACTCAACTCTAGTTTAGTGATATCAGTATAATTAACACTTTCATATTAAATATTTGCATGACTTATCTACGTCTAGATGTATGGTTCTAATATTTAGTGTTAAGATCATCATAATATGTAAGTATAGTAACTATGTCTAACGCAAATAAATAAATTTCATTTCACTTCATTTAACAGAAATAAATTGATTGGTTTCAATAGCCTCAAAGACAGTTCTTAGAAATAATGATTTAGATGATGATCAGCCAATTGTTCTTTGAGTCGGGTATTTCGCTTCATCTTCATCTTCAGAGAGGCGGAGAGGCGTCAGTCACTGTTTTTCTTTTTTACATAATGGGAGTTCAGCTGGTCTTCACTGCAGGTTATTATGACAATCTTTTGTTTTTTTTCTAGCTTAAGTATTATTTGGTTTCTATAATCTCACAGATAATACGAGACAGAATCTTTGTGCAGATAAGTAGGTGTTCTAGTTAAAACTGGGACATATTTCTTTGCTCTGGACACAAAACCGCCTCCAAGAATCTCTTGTAACCTAAAAATAATAAAAATTTATTATAATAAAGTACCTCTTGTCTCAGTTCCAAGGGGCGAAAATTACCTACATAGCAAAAATCAAACGTCTCCAACGGCAAAGATACTTTTCTTACCATTTTGTTACGTAAACCTAAACATGATGATAGGGGTGCTTCAACCAAGTCAGCCGTTGGGGTTAATTTTACAACTTTCGAACAAGAACTTAGTGGATTGGTTGCGTATCATACGTTTTGTTTACGTCATAGGTACATACATACATACACATACACACAGACATACATATCGTATTTGGCTCTAAGTATGTGGCTGTCCAAGAAAATCCAAAAGCTAAAGGACTTATGTCCCTAGAGGAAACATATACCTACCTAACTTTATGCCGCCTATATGTAACTTCCCTGCGCATGAGAAGTAAAATGTTTATTTTTGTTGCAACTACATTGAGTCGTCCGCCCCATGTTACATACGGCGACTGCAACGGTGTAACAGAACACGGCAGTCGGCTGAATTCAGCGATCGACAGCTGCAACCGCCTAGCTACGTGATCGAAGTAGGCGGACAGACCTAAAGTAATGTAAAGACGACGTTCATTCGCCGCAGTAGTTTGAAACAACTTCGGCGACCGCATTACGGGAACGACTCAGTGTAATCACCGTTTAACTTTACCTGTGTTTTAAGTCATCGTGAAGCAAAATTTACGGCTCTTGCATTGAATACCCGCAGCCAATTGTGCAGCATCCACTACAACAACGCTCTCGTTCCGCACCATCATCGGTGCCGTCAAGACAAAATTATGCCATTGCGAGAGCTAAAATAAAATTCAGTGTTTTTTAAATTGTTTTCGGGCGAATGTTATAAATTCGAAAATAAAAAAGGTTAAAGTTCAAGTCGTCAAAAACAACTCGGTGTCAAAAGTGGGATATTGATCATGTTACTTCTTCACCTCACCGTCCGGAGTCAAATGGGGGGGGGAGTCGCGGGCAACAGCTGGTGCTACATTAAAACTCTTTAGCTTTGTAGTACTAATAGTACTTGTACTACTACTTATTCTGTGTCAATAGTCTCCTGAGTAAAACCGTCGACAGACGGACGACGGACAGACGGACATGGTGAAATAAAAAGGGTTGTTATTAAGTAGTTTTAAAACAAAGTAAAATTAACACAAAGCCGCCTTCAAAAAGCAATAACTACATACATACATACATACATAAACTCACGCCTTTATTCCCAGAGTGGGGTAGGCAGAGCTACAGAATTTGCAACGACTATAAAAACTTTTTGATAATTCTGTAACCACATTTTGCAAACTTAGGCGAAGATGTTTACCAGTGTATTACTCGTAGTGACAGGTTGCAAGCCCATCGCCTAACAGTACTACATGCCTTTATTACCTTAGTCGGCTTTTACGACATCCACGGAAAGGTACGGAGTGGCACTATTCTAATCCGGTTACCACACGGGGAAATAAATAACATCTTTTAAATGTTAGGTAATAGGTCAGTCCAACTGAAGTCTGCTTTTGGTTAAAAATATTGTAGGACGCCGACTTCAGTTGGACTGACCTAAGCTACCATTTTAAAAGAAGTTATTTTTTGCTTTTGCAGTCGGTGTTTTGTTTTTTAAACTATAATTTTATTTTATACTTTTAAGTCATCATAATTATGCTGTTATGTAGTCCCACTTCTCAATTAATAAGAAACTATAGAACATTTAAATCTCGCCGCAAGCAACGTCGCGGGAAAGTCAGAGTCATATATTTAAACCTAAGTATGCTTCATCATAGTCGCTCAACTATCTTAATCGAAATATCTTGTCAGCACGCTTGAAATATATACCGTTTAGGAGTTCCGGTGGCCATCTGTGGTCTTCATTATCAGTTCCACTTTACCAAATAGTGCTTTCCAAGAGCAAATACAAGAGTTACTATGAACAATACCAAAATCACTAAAGGTGTGCCTATACATTTTATAGAGTTCCGTTGATTCCTCATAGATTCCATCATCTTAATCTAAGATCTTAATTTTGATAAAAATGGGACCAAATAGAAAGCACTAGCTTTCAAATAAAAAAAGAATCATCAAAATCGGTTCACCCAGTCGAAAGTTCTGAGGTAACAAACATAAAAAAAGAAACACAGATGAATTTTGGGAACCTCCTTTTTTGAAGTCTTTTAAAAAAGGAACACGGTGTTGTTTGTTTGTATTTCACTTCAAATGCACTTACCTAAATATCTCAAGTTTTTGAAATAAATAATATAATATCACATATCATACATAACTTAAGAGCTTTCGTATAATAGCTTTCTAATGTTTGAAGCATTTTATTTTCGGTGACTCAAGTTTGTTCTATCTAAATAAATAATTACTAATGATAAGGTATACTTACTTTAGTTTTTAGTACTAAATAAGTAAATACTACACCTGTTTAAAACTCCAGCGCGATAGTTCGAGACATCATCGTCTCGGTTCCCGCTCTTGTACACTGGGGTTATAATTACTTGCTTTAATAACGCATCAGGGAATCGGTATTACCCCTGAAATTATTAAATATTTAATATTCTGTAATAAAATAAGGTATCTCAACTATGTTAAATCTTATTTAATTTAAATTGTATACGTCATTGTAGAACACGTGTATCGCTGATCGCTATCGTCTATATCGCTAGAGGTGAAGCACGCAGTGCGAGTTAGAGCCCAATGGCAACGCTCTGTGGTTGCCCCAGCTAGGGGATTAGGAATTAAAGTAAAAGTCTCCTGTTTTCGAGACCAAACTATTGAGTTCCAATATGGTGGGTCTACGTTAAGAATAGCGGAGATTCTGTCGCCACCTTCCAACTCCATCATCAGATCACCTCTTAGCTACGATAATATTGCGTTCTCATAGAGTTTACATACCTATGTGGTCCAAATTTTAGCCCATTCCGTTAGCGGGAAGTGGGTCAAATTTAATTTGCAAGATTTGACCCGTACATACCTACATACATTGCAAGTTAAATAAATGCTTGTAAAAATCGGAAATGAAAAGTAAATGGGTATTATTTTGTAGGGATTTTATCAGTTCAGTGAAGCCTGAAAGGCTGAGAGACAGACACATTTTCCAATTTAATCAATAGAACATATTTAATGGAATCTGTGCGTGACCCATTCATGTGAAATACCTTCTACGGTCCAATTATTGCAGCCAGGTACGAAGCACACCATAACACATCATGCAACGTGAAAAATTCTATGAAAAATTCGGAAATGAATTTTTCACTGACATAGAAACAAAAATTTGAACAATGTCAAAAAATGTCAAGACAGTTACTTATTGTGTTGCCATATTGATTCAATACAAATTGTCATAAATTATATATTTTTGCATTTTTATAAACCATAATATATATTTCAAAATAACAAAAGTTAATAAATATCCTTTTTTGTATTATGTTACATTTTTGTTTGGTTCCTAAAGTGCATTTTTTTTAATCCATCAGCAACACTGACATTGGTTTTTTTTCGTATCGCTTACGAAAAAAAACTCGTCATGTCTCGAAGATGGCGCTCAATCATAAGGCGGTCGTTGAAGCGCTTACACCGTTGACCAAGAGTCTATTATTGTTTAATCCACGCGCCATATTAATTATGTCAGAGAAGAATGAAAAGCGAACCATATCAAATGTACTAAGTTGCCATAGCATGGTTTATGTTATCTTCAAACGTGATGTTATGGAAGTGTAAAAATCTTTGTTTACATAACAGTGGTATTTGTTGTGCTACGAGCAAGTATTTGATGTAATCGAAACTCTTTAATGATGTAAATTAATGTTTTATTTGGAAAATTAACGAGACCGTGCTTCGCAATTATATTTTGGATTTAATCTAGTCTGTGCAGCTCTTATCTTTAGGGTAAGTACCTATCTACAACACACAGTTTTGTTTCTGTTTTCACTCTGTTGACCTATAAAACACCTGGTTTAAAAACAAAGGCACGTGCATAAATTCAGATAGATAAACGACGCTTTTTTTTCTTAATGTGCTGTGCGTGGAATATAACTGGCCAGTGGAAACCAGTTTGGCGTCGGTGGCTGGCTGGCAGTGGCGTTGCCATAAACACAACTTCCTTGTTCTAGGTGACTAGGTAGGTACAGTCAGCATTTTAACTAGGAACCTTTATGAACAGATCGATATCGAGAGACGTGCATTAAGTTTTCTAGATAACTAGGTATTTTGTTGCCCAATGACCATTAAAATTAGCTAGCTTATGTACCTACCTATCACATCACAATTTCAAGTTTAATGTTTTTGTCTCTGCTTCACGTCAAATAAGTAGAGCAGCGTTTTGAGATGACGTAGGGAAGTATACGTAGCTGGATAGTAACTACATACCTAGTAGGAACAATGTAACGTGTAATGTAACGTGTAACGAATGCAAAGTCGAAAGCAAATTTATAATACCTACAACAAGCGTCTTCTTCCAGGAAACATATCCATTTTTTTTTCTAAAAATATTATTTGGGCTAAGTATAACAAACAAAAAGAACAATAAGCTAAATCTGTCCAGCCGGCCTCAAGGTGATGCACTTACCAACGAACAGCATTTCATTTTTATTTATGTAAAATTAAACTTGAAATAAGAAAAGAACTTCGATACTTACTAGGTAGGTAAGTAATAGGTCCAAAATTCATAATGTGTAGTGTAATAGAAAAAATAGTGTATTGATATTACACTTGAACACAATTTGAACGTATAATAAGTAAGTTAAGTATAAGTTTGATTTGTAATAACCAATTGGTCGTCATAATGAAATGTTATTTTAGGAACCTACCAACTAACCTTATCGGCATGGTTTAATTTTCTACCCATGAACTAGTTTCAAATCTTTCGCAACAGATCACTTTGAACATTAGCCGTAAACAAAATTTTAAAGTAATAAAAGGAAATCGGTGAAAATGGTTGAACGAGTTCCCGCGCATTTCGACACTGCGTTCAGAAATAGTGCGTCCTTGCGAACGCAGCCGCGCGAATTTAACTGCCAAGCGGCTAGCGTCACTTTATTCCCCTTCGGTAAAGGTACTTAATATGAATTATGATACCCTGCAGGAAATGTATTCCACTTGAAATGGTTAGGTTACTTAATGGAAAGATAAGTAGGTACAGAATATCAATCAGATATGTTGGTACAGAATATCAATCAGATATGTTTTTTTTTTAACTGTTCTCATTTAATAACAAATTGCATTGTCGGTGTCTAAAATCAGGTCTAGTTTGGTTTGTATGGCAAATTAGGAAACCTGGCACTCAATCAACTGACGGAAAAGAAAAAGTAAAAATATATCTACTTACTCAAGAATTTGTGTTAACCTTGGCCTAGAAAATTGTAGAGCGCTTCAGATACCTATTCGATGGTTATAGTTATATCATGAAATGCGCTATCTAGTGAAATACTCAAAGCAAGCGCGTAGTCAGTCTTACAATCTGTAATCAGACAACTGTTCCACTATAGTGCCGTCTGTGCCTTCTCATACCAGAACCGCAAGAGTAAATCCTGAGCCACTGGCTGAAACTCTGTATAACCTTGTCATTGATTGGCACCCTGCAAGCTGCAGTATAGAGAGGACTATAGAGTAACTTTTTATATACCGAGAGTAATTATAAAATTGGAGAAGACTGTCAAAAACCTCTAGCTTTAGGTACTATTGCTTTTTGGTAGTAACTACCCCTTTGGTAGTAATAGTAACTGACCCTTGCTCAACCAATTGTTGGTTGAGCAAGGGCTACTCCATCAATAGTCATTGAAAAAAAAAGATACTTAGTGACCATTCCAGAACTAAAACTATGAAAAAGATTGGGAGCTGTTGGGAACTGTGTAAATGGTATATCCATATCCACACGATAAACAAAAAGCAGTCTTGCCTCTATCTTGCATTTTAAAGATAAGCATCTAGGTACCTACTATGACATATTCTTTAAAAATCTTTAAGTACCTAAATATATCTAGAATATCCAAGGTAGCGCTTCAGACTTTTGTGGGAATTGGTATGTAACAACCAACTCTGTACTTTTGATAACAACGTTACGGACTTAACATTTCTAAGTACCTACCGTAACGCGTTCATTCTTATGCTGTAAACATTGTATTTTAAACGCAACCTTGTGAACGCTGGAGAACTTACCATATAATACTATTATTAATGCGTGTGATTGTCCAAAAACGTTGCTGCGCAGTGCGTACCTCCAAAATTGCGCAGTAATGTTATCTCGCGATAGGTTTTGCTAACAGTTTTTGCGATTGCCGTAATGGATGTAATGAAGGACGCAGACGGGCCGTCACGTCGCGACTCGCGGCAATAATTGCTATTATGTTCCTAATGAGTTTTAGGTGCGCATGCTTTATGAATTTGATGGGGCTTTATTGCGTCCAACTAAATGATGTGGTATCTAGGCGAGAAGATTTTGGTATAAGTACATACTTAGATTGTTTTATGCTGGTTTCACACAGAGGCTGGAGGGTGGACAGCAGAGTACTGCTACTGTGTGAACGCACAAAACAGTAGGTACTGTACAACCTCCGTGTGAAACCAGCATTAGTTCACATATTTAGGAGATGAGACTGGTCAGGTGCTGAATTATACGTCCCCTTTCATTTGCTTTACCTCGAGTCAGTTGAGTATTATGCGTTTTCAACTAGGATATGAAAAAAAATATTTACTTAGTATAATTACTGCAAATAATTTGACATGTAATGTAATTTATACTGTGTTATATTGAGTAATAAAATCTGAATCTGAATCTAATCAAAGTTAGTACAGATTAAAATAGGTTTGCGTTCGAAAACCAATGAATCAACTATCAGTATTACTCTATTCAACAATTCGTTACCAACTCCCTGAAACGCGGTAGCAAGAAAAGGGAGGCCTTATCGAACCACAAAGGGATGTTGGTTGTCATTATCAGATTTCCCATTTCTGGTGCTAACAATGAACGCCCTTAGCGAATACTCTATCGTGGCGAGACGTCTGGTTCAGTACCCTCTGGCCATTTCTCATGTCGCGACGGGGAGGGCTGTGAAATACTGAATTATTTAGAGGGATGCGCTGGTTCTAGCAATCTGTTCTGCACTTTGAATGTTTTCGTTTTTTATCTCAACTTTATAAATGCACTGCTTTTGATATCCAGTCGAGGGGATAAAGACCTCAAAATGTAGATGACTGAATGAATGTTGATTTATCTTTTTCGAACACCAAAATAAAGTTCTTGCATTAATTTTACGTGCACCATAAAAAAACCTTAACAACATTAGTGAACCCTTAGATTTTGGTTGTCCTAGTAATTGTCCAAAATACTAGGTACCTATTTCGAAATTTGTAACTCGTTGTTCGTTGTTAATATCTCGAAAAAATAATACACTCGATCTTCAGGCATTTTTCTTAGTAGGTAGGTACTAGTATTTATGTATGTAGAGCTT
The DNA here is from genome assembly GCA_963966035.1 of Acleris laterana. NCBI lineage: Eukaryota > Metazoa > Arthropoda > Insecta > Lepidoptera > Tortricidae > Acleris > Acleris laterana. Next base: position 10,288,219 of record OZ014452.1, read on the forward strand.
AAACCGGTACACAAAGGAACCTCGAACAGCACTTAATTTTATTAATCCCATCCTATTGTTCCGCTGGCCAAAGATTTATCACCCGTAGCGTCAAAGACTGCACTGTTAGGTATAAGTTTATTAATTAGTGCATACAACAATGCAACACAGGCACTCCTTCGATTAGCACGCAATGATTAAAGATTATTATTGATTGAACTGTTAGTTTATTCATTCAGGATAAAAATAATAAGGTAGTTGGGTGTTAAATCTGTTTTTTAAATATCTATTGATTTTTAGATAAGTATAATGCCACTTAATAATTTTTTTAATAGCTAGGCGTCTGCAGTTAAATTAGGGTCTCAAAACGAAAGAAGATAAAAAAGATAATAAATTATTATCTTTTTTATCAGAAGCTAAGCTATTATTATTAATAATAGCTTCTGATTAAAATATAATGTCAGCTACGATTCTACAAGATAATATTTTTTCTCTCCCTCCTAGGTTAGCAATATCCTTGAAAGCACTCCTCCTCGACTTTGGAAAGTATTTTGCATCGTCTTTGTTCTTGTGAATTCCCATTTGTACCTTTCTTTAAGTTGTTTGCGCAAGGACATGTGTTCTTTTCATCTCATCGTACATATTTTCCGTATTTGTTTTATTTTTTTAAATAATAAAACAACCCTCTTAATTTTCTTCAGCAGGTTTTCGGAGAATATAGACTTCACATTCAGACTTCAAAAATACAAACTCTTGTCTTCATACTGACTCGCTCGATTAATATTTTTCTTCAAATGTTATGACTAATGTGATGCAACTTTGATCGATAACAGTATCATAAAAGTATTTTCATAAACCTAGTGCCTCTCTAAACAGTAATTTGCAGCATGGTGTGTAATTAACAAATTAATGTGTAACATAATTTTGTAGAGTTCCGTTCGCTGCAGCCTTGATAACTCTCGCTTTCGCGGCCTTCCTAAAGAACACGACTAACAGTATTAATCTATTGTTAGTTTAGTATTTCATGTAAGGTTATTTAATACCTATGTAATTATGAAATATTGCTCTACATATAGCAGTAGTTTGCCATTTCTGTTTTTCTTCATCTTTACACATTTAAATATGAATCTGTCTTCCCAAGACATTCCAACTCTTTGACAGCCCAGACTAAATTTTACGGTATTAACTTCATTTTACATGTTTATAGCGATATATATTTTTTTATTTGATGACATAAATATTAAGTTATTTACCTTTATCGTGTAAACTTTGTGTGCATTGTTTCAATCCGACGATTTTTCAAGTTTTCACAACGCCCATCGTGACGATTTGCACAACTGATGGACAGTCGTTGCCCAATGGCCGCAAATCGTGCAATAAAATTATACGCGCTGTTTCAAATCTGGAACGTTTAAATGTGTTGTATGACACATAGATATGCCTGTTATTCTCGCTGCCTTACAAAATTAGCGCGTCACGTAATAACTTCAAAAAGATCCGCAAAGCAAATGCAATTAACACTGTACGCTACGTTTATCTCTTCGTATGTAATTCTCTGGTTAAACTTGATAGTAAGATGGTCGCAACCGAATTGAGTTTAATGAGTATGACCTTGGCCTTTATGGAAATCTACACGTAATAATCAATATCCTGGTTCGGGCTTCAGTGCGGCCTGGTTCATATCGTTTTTTTTCATACAAATTTAGGTAAATATTCTAATTTGGTAGCTTGCAGGTTAAGGTCGGGATACCTTTGATACTCAAATGCTTAATTCGTACCATTATGTATTTACAATTTTAAGAGGTATCGTCCCTTTGCTTTGTCAGCCTTTTATATGATCGAATAGATAGATATAAAGAACATGTTCCAAAGATTATAATGACTACTTTCCTATCAAAATATTCGATCAGATAAGAGGTTGCGAAAGTAAAGGGACGATATTTCCTTTGTACATATTTATCAAGTTAAAAAGGCAGGATGCTATGATACAACAGTAAACCCTGAACTATGGAAGGACGAAAAGGTCACGAAACACGAGACAAATTAATGTATCTACCTACTCGTTCCTAATAACTTAACATCAAGGTCCCTGCAACGCGTGCACTTAATAACTAGAGATTACATCTACAACAAAGCAAGAAATTACTTTTTGTACTACAGTGCACATTAGCAGCCGTTCGGACAATTTTAGAATCAACTCATTAGTTATTAACCTTGGCTTCTTTAATTTGTCAGTTTTAGTTATGAATAGATTGCTTGTTCAATTTCATCATTTAGAAAATGGTCATGGAAAAAAACAATTTTAATGGTTAGCATTACTCACCAACGGAAGAGAAAAATGAAACATCACAAAGCATTAATGCACTCAACCTCGAATGCAAGCACGACGTGGCCTTATCTCCCTATTTCTGTTGAGCAACACCCCTTCTAATTTTACTTCTGTGTATTGCCGATTTACTGTTACACCAGCTTTCCTTTTTTGATTTAAACATGGGAATCGAAATTTAAATTGTTGAAACTAAAACCATAGCGCGTCTTCTCTAAGAACTTTTCAATTCGGTCCATGGTATAAGTTTATTAAAAAGGAACCCAGAGAACCATCGCTAATTATATATTCCGCAACGTGTTTCACATCTGATAATTGTGAATGGTAATATTGGTAATATACATGGATATGCTGTGAAGTCTGACACTTGCGCAGGGTATCGTTTCGACACGCATCCGCATCGTTGGCTAAGCAAGCAGTATCATGCGATATTAACGCCTATTTGACCGGTTAATACCTACTTTGTTTACGATCAATATTGATACCTTGAAAACCTGATGAAACATTTTAGAACGAAAACGAGGAATAGTCTTTGCTTGTTGTGCCTTTTTACATATCTTTGCTTTGAAATATTAGCGAAATATCATGAACGTACTATGTAAACCAGAGAAATGAAGAACACGATAATTAACGCCAGTATTTTATCAATAAAGTGTAATGACTCGCCAGGCATGAATGAGGTAATAATATAATTGGAAGCGGTCCAGAAAATTGATCATGCTATTTGGCTCCTCACTTGTTTATCTTGTCGGTCGCTGGCAATAGTTTGAGCTAGGCTTTACTCAATCTACTATATCTTTAAGATGTAGGACAATCTCAGTCGGGTCATATTCTTCTTGATCTATTATTCACAACACATTAGGTACTTGGCTGACAATTTGAATTTCGAACGCCATTGCACCTTTTTGGTAAATAATTTCTGAGATTAAGAATCCGGATATTTTGAGGCTTCGTTCGTTTTTCCTGAGTGCAAAAATTAAAAACACAGAATTAAAATTAAAACGTTCTTGATGTCTGATAGAGTTATGAAATCTGCTATCAATGTTTCTACATAATCATTAACGTTTTCATATCCCATCGCGTTCCGTTCCGCTAGTTTAATTTAACCAATGTGCCACTCAAAGATTATCTTATTTCTTCTATTCCACATGAACGATTTAATAATCTGCAATATGGACCTCTTGCTTGACCTCTGGTATGAGTCGCCCGACACTTCGCCTTGCCCTTTTGCGCGCAATTCTAACTTGTTGCGCACTTCGAATTCATATCTCCTTGTCTTCTCTTTGTCACATTTTATTATACATAGGTAATGTTGGTAGATGTATAACTAAGCCATACAATGACGCCGTACCGAAAGTACGGAACAGCGAAATTGATTTTGTTTAATTCTGTAGGAAGCTAGGAATTGAACCTTGTTTACCTCAAACAAAGTATTTCCACATGCTAGACACTAGACAGGTAATTTAATCGTGGAAATATTATAATCCTTTCCACGGAACAAATGCATTTCTGTCTTCTACTAATTTCATGTTTATCGCACATCAGTCGTCACTGAAACCTTACGACACCAAAGATTCTTTCACAGTTGCCAAGTGAGTCGTCAGCACTCTAAAGAATCCGAGTGAAACAAATACGATGCACTGCATGTGTTTCATTGCATAATGTCATTTCAGGTTGAAAATCGCAAGGATGCCGTCGCTTCTTGAAGCTCTGGAGCGGAAGTACGGCGCAAAGGGAGAGGTCGACCCATGCATAGACAACATGCCCGTGGCCATATTTGTGCCTAAGAGGTCTCCGAGACTTAGCGTGCCTACTCTGCTGGTGCTGAATGATTGTGATATCGACTGTGCCGGTGACGCGTGCGTGCTGGCTGACAAGTTCGCTGATGTCGTGGAACTGGATATAGCCAACAATAAGCTAACGGAATGGGAAGAGGTATGTGTGAAACTATGTTAGGTTCGTATTACGTCTAATTTGACAGATTAAGTAAAGTAAACTGGAAACGGCTGACGCAGTCCACGCAAGCGTGAGATTTTTACTTTTTTTGTTGATGATAATTGAGTGATTTTATTAATTTCATCTGTATTAAAAACAATTCATTACGGTGTCTCGTTACAATTTTGTAAATATCACTTAGGTTATAATAAGTTACAAGGTTTAAGCGATTTGCTGTTATAGGTATATAACGAATCTAGAGAAAAATATAAGTTTTATTCAGAAATTACTTCATAAATTCCAATTATTCGCTTTGTTTTTAGGTCTTCGCAATATTGGAACAGACGCCACGGGTTCGCTTCTTAAACTTGAGCTTCAACCGACTTTCGGCGCAAATCCAGGCCGCCCAAGCACTCAACCCGCGTTGGGACAGTCTCTGCAACCTTGTTCTCAATTCCACCTTCGTCGGCTGGCCCAATGTCTACTCTTTACTCAAGGCTCTGCCAGCTCTCGAGGAGCTGCATTTGAGCCTCAACGAGTATGCATATGTAGATCTAAGCGGTCAAGTCGACGAGAAGGACAGATGCGAAGTTTGCTCGCGACTCAACGCTCCAGACTCCTTTGAACCCGTACATGAAGGGTTAAAGAAGCTTCATTTCTCAGGAAACCCTATCAACAACTGGCGGGACATATCAAGACTCGGTTACGCTTTCCCTAATTTAGAAACGCTATTGGTAAACGATTGTCCCGTCACCACTTTAGAACCCGATCCTTGCGAGAAATGCGGAGACGGCAACGGCAACAGGAAGAGTCACGACGCCTTCCCGTAAGTTCTCATCTTATTACTAACCAAAATCATTATCAACGCTCGTTGCTATGCGCAGCGTGCACATTAACATTGACCTAGTGAACCTACAAATCAGAGTTGAAGCACAATTAAGCCCGCTCATTAAATGCGACCTTAACTTCTAAAACAATTTTATGTTCCAGGCGGTTACGGTTCTTAAATCTGAACAACACCGGCCTGGCGACTTGGGATGAAGTGGACCGGCTGGCACAGTTTCCTTCTCTCAAGAGTTTACGAGTCCAAGTGAGTGAATTAGATCTTATGACATCGTAGAAACTTTATTAGCCAATCGATGCGCCAATTCGCGTTTCGTCCGCATTCGATCAGCATTAGTATAACCCGACCGATTGATAGAATCCTAGTGTCCGTATTTTTTGTTAACGCGGTGGGTTGTCTTAATTTGTGCGTGTTGCGTCCCTCGGGATCTACTATCGGTGTAATGCAGGTGAAGGTCTTCCGGATTTAGTGGCGGCCACTCGACGCTTGCGCAACGGCCCGGAGTAGAGTCCCGGCATGCGTAATTTCAACACTGTGCGGTCTCTTGACGTATTTGATCTATCCCCTCTATTGCTCGCCCTTGGATTTTATTCCCGTGTTTTGTTCCATTTCGAATGATGACCTAGATTTGAATCTGGGTATGTATGCGTAGTGTAATGTAATACTGAACTGAAATTGATTGCTAAATTAGAATAATATTTTGTTAAATTAAATATGAAGTGAATTTAAAATTTAATAAAAAGTTACACAAGATAAAAAGTTGCATAGAAAAAAAAACGGAAAATATTAATTATTTTTTTATAAATTAGGAGAGTGTCTAAAACGGATCGATTACCATTACTAAAGTATTGGTTAGGTAATCATACCATACGCATATTCTTCAGTCGTTGTCGTAATTGTTTGTGGCGTTTAATCCCGTACAAACATGTCTGTGTCAAGGTCAATCAATCAAATCGCGGAAAAAACCGGTAACACTTAGCAATAGACATAAACATAACAAAGTGAAGCTATCATTTCCAGCCAAGCAACCACCTCTTCTACCAAACGAAATTGAGCTCTGTTTAGACTGAACTAGAGTAACTAAACGTTCTTAGATCAGTGCCGCTTTGTGACCGTCACGCGACGAAGAATGTGAAAGTATGACTAAACGTCACAGTTCCGAAGTATATGGCTTACTGCGTTGTAAAACGTAGTATGAAGTTATGAAACGGTGCGCTGTGTTTTCTATAGTGCGCAGTTTACCTAGATGTACCTACTAGACGTTAATATCGATAAATAACATGCTCATCAGTATGTGTAATCCAAGTAGTTTTACTTATTATTATACATAAAGATGCGCACTATAGGTACATAAAACTATATAAATTATAATTTCAGTCTTGCTTGTAACGTCGTAATAAGCGCTATTAACAGTTGTACAAAAAGTACTCTTAAAGAAATTTTACATGAAGTGAATTCAAAGTTTTCCAATATGTGATTATTGAACAAAGATTAATCTTTTCCAAGAATCGGGTCTGAATCAATGATTAAGCTCGGGACGAAAACAAAAACAACGACGGTCGCCGGTCAATAACTTTTGCTGCCATTTTACCTGGCGACCTTTCCACCTCTTTACCATCGACGAAAAACATTGATTTCCTTTACAATCGTACCAAAGACTTTGCTAACTGACCTAATATACGTTTAGTAAATAGGCAGTGGTTTTCCAAATTGTTACCTAAACTAGGACAGAATAAAATTAACCTTCTGCTTTTGAAACTATTGTTGAAATTATGGCCTTTTGAAGATCGTAAACGTCTTGCGTTCTCTTGTTTATTACATTGTTGAAATTGGGTGGGTGCGCTTCAGTTTCTAACAAGAATTATTAAATTTCAGTCTTATCTTGATGTGCATTAGTACAGTCAGCTTTATAAAATAGCTAAGTATACTTTGTTACTTAAAATTTATTGATTGTGTTTGACAAACTCGTTCAGACTTTGAAAACTCACAAAGTACTAAAGTTAGGTAGCAAGTTTATAACAAAGGAATGTACATAAAAGTGCCCTTCACAATTTATTGCTGTCCGGGTACTCGTACCATTACATTTTTAAGAGCAGAGCATTATTATCATAAACGTGAACGGTTCTCGTAAAGGACGCAATATCCTTGTGGTAAAGGTGACCCGATGACTTTGGTAACAAATAAGTACTGCGTAAAAAAAGACTGATTTGTAATAAGCAAATTACTGGGACCGACGGTCGTCGAGACGAGACTCATATTCACAACTTCACGTGCCACGTGAATCATAAACATGAGACAAGTACCGGTCGTTTTGTATTGCCCACACCTACGCCTTTTGCGCTGTTCAGAGTCTTTGTTTGATTGAGGTAAATTTCAAATATTGATCGTGTATAACGTTTTGTCGGTACTTGATTGTATTCTAAGACCACTCCAACCCCGATGCGTTTTATTTAAAGAGGCAAAGAGCAAGCAAGATATCGTATGGATTATACCTCCAGTCGTAGTCGCTGAGTAAATTGAGTGGTGGTCGGACCTTGTGCAAGGTCCGTCCGGACGCTACCCTCATCATAAGACAACCGGTGAAATTACTAGCGTAGAGGCATTTCATCCTCTAAGATGGAATGGTGACTAGACTACGTCAGTATTGACAACGTATTTGTGGTCTTAAGATTGCAGTCTTAAAATTGAGGTGCTGAGAATACAAATGTTTATGGGTAACTTACTATCAGCTCGGTCGCCTTCTCCATGGCATAACAAGTAGTTCTAGTAACTTCAAGTCGTAGTTCCTTCTAGAACCTATTAAACAACTAGACTGGAGAGTTCATTCCGCGTAAATTAACTGACCAATAAGTATTTACTAAATAATTAAGTAAAAAATTTATTCACAACAATAACACACCAACAAAAGAAAATAGCAATAAAAATTATGGAAAAGAGACGATTAGGTAGTGCTAGTGTTGTAAAACGGTCCCAACTCAGCATGTGCTGGCTGTGAACCCAACGCTGGTCTTCCGTTGGGGACGCTCGGTGAAAACACGGAAGGTGATATGCCTACATACATTACAAGCAATTTAAACAAACTAAACTAAAGTAAATAAAAAATTAAAACAATATCAATCATTCATTATTAATGAATACTAAAGCGTGTGTCAGTGGTTCATTAGAACAAGCAGCGCTCAGGTGGCAACCAGAAGAACTAGCTTACGTCACCAAGTCCTAAATAATAGAGCGTCAGTATGATTTTTTGCCTAGGAAATGTAATGCACCTACAGCTGCTACTGGCGACACTTCAGGCTAGCATTCCCCGAGCCCAAGATCGAGCAACCTGAGGCCCTATTTTCAAAATCGAAGTTCCAAGTTACGTTAGCTCCATCCCTGTCACTCGTCATTTGAGACTAAATCGAGAGAAAGCGAAAGGGATGGAGCTCTGGAGAGCGCAGGTGAAGCTCACAATATAGTCACGTCCCTTAGCCATGAGGCCCATGAGGATACGAATACGACAAAGAAGAGAGGAAGTTTATTATGGAAGAAGCTTGCCATTAAAAAGAAAATTCGGCTATTAATAAACGATGACGAGACGCTTACGGCATGAATAATAATCGTAAAATCAGTTGGATCAGTTGGATGTATAATTTTATGACATGACTTGACGATTTCTCTTTATTTTGGAACGGACTATCTAGCCTTTGGAGGATATTTGCATTATAAGTAGTCAAAATTATTTTTAATGATAATGGTTTACTTATTAGTATTTAGAAATCATTACGGTGCGATAATGATTACCTTCCTGTTCTTATTCAATTAATTAACTTACCTATTCAACATATTTAAATTTTAATATTTAGTGTTGCAAAAGAAATTAATGCGGTACGTATTCAAAAGTCATTAAAAAACGGATGCAATATAAGTTATTTTTATGGTACTTACCTAGGCATTAAATTGACTGTCTAATTAAATTGAACTTATTAAGTTTCTATTATATGTCATTGCTCGTTATTTAGGAAAAGTGGTCAAATTATATTACCTACTTACTTTAAAATGTTCGGCCGCTGTAACTTTCATTTTTTAAGTACCTAGGCATTAACGTTTAGCGGCGCAATTTTCTTAGAAAGGTTTAAGTACTAATAAATAAAAAAAGGTAAGTAGATGTAGCAAAATTGCTCAATAAATATAATTTGTCTTAGTTATAGTTTGGCGTAATAGAACGCGACACACGATGTAAAACTGTTTGTTAGATCCTAACACGTGCAATGCGAGTCGTGCACTCGTGTCATGTCGTGACTCGTGACCTGTGAATGCATTGCCTGTGATGTGACCGCTTTAACCCGCTCCGCCCTATCCAATTTTATACTTTAATATTTCTGCTATGAAGTATACACCCGTGCAATATACGTTCGTTTCAAGGACACCCGCCCGCCCTCACTCAATTGAGCGGATTGGCAGTTCGATTACGTTTGAATTGTACTGGCAATGGAGATAAACGGGATAATATTGAGCGTAATAAAGAGTAATATAGACTCATTAAATTTGATAGATGAATATTGATTAAGTAGGTATAATATTATTCTTCTTCGGTTAAATAAAAGAAAGATAAGATTCAAAAATTCAAAATTCAAAATTATTTATTTCCAAGAAAAGTTTTTATAACTACACCGGTGTCGAATCCTCCTTTTAAGATATAAGTAACATTACCATTTTTCGCACAGCTCATTAGCTTGTCTAACTTAGAATTTTGTAAAACAAATACATCCTACGTCCTTCGACTCGAAATACGCCCCATTTTAACTGGAATGATGTGATGAGTTAAGCGGGTGGTATCATAAAGGGGACGGCTACCGGTGTGGGTTCAGTACAAGTAGGTCAACGTGTCTGTATTGTACGTTTGTAATAATGCAGTTGCATTAGGCTCAGGTCAACTCAGTCACATTTCTCCACTGTCATGGAGAAAGGGAAATGTAATAAGATACCGCGCTCTGTGACCCGCTGGGGATCGTCATAAATATAACGTGGAAAAATCCAACACAAAGTACGTACCTATAGGTAGAGTCCATAAGATATGAGATTACTTTGGAACGTTTTTCAGAAACGTCACAAAACATTTATAATGCTCTAATAATGCTATTTTCTATTAAAATGTTTTTTTTGGGTATTTGTGCAAACAAAGGAAATTTTCTGAATTTGTCAACAGAGCGTCGCGGTATTTTTTATTCTTTCAAAGCTTCGTCAGTAACTAACATTTAATAGCCAAAGTGTGATACAAGGAAAGGCGTGCCAATGTTTGTTTATAGTTCTTAAATGTCACTTACTCTCAGTCTCAGGTGGCCTGTGAGCTAATTTACCACCCAACAAAAAAAGTTGATAGATACCTAGGTACTTAAGATGTAACACTTAGCCACAAGTTAATCTTCATCGTGTTAGCCAAAAGACGTCTAGGTGCTTGCTTATATGTATATCTGTAAGTAATTATAAATATTTCTATTCGTCAACGTATTACCTAATAACTGGCGAGCGTTTTATTGCATTTTGTGCCTTGGGGAATATCTCCCTTGGCCCAGCAAACGCTGCTAACATTTTTAGATTGTATCAACTTGAAATGTCTTGTATGGGATCGTTAACAACGACCGATCGCATATCAGATACCATCGAAATATAATAAGTATGGAAGAGTAATCGACGCTCAAAATCTGCCCCACTGACTTAGTGCCGGCGGGGGTGGAGCTATAAATGAGTGCCGAACTGTCTATCAGTCGACTTTCTGACGTAGTGTCAAACAGTTGTTTACAATCACAAAAGAAAAAAATCGATATTAATGATTACCGGATTTAAATGACGCTGCAACTATGCCAAGTTGCACTGTAAATTGGTGCAGGACCCACACAGATGCAAAACAAAGCGATATTTATTTTCATTAATAAGTTATTGAATTTTTAATATTCCCATACCAAAATGTCATGGCCGATGTTATGCAATATATCTTTGAAAAATGTGAATTACAAGCAACTACTTCGAATGAATAGGAAATTAAATTTTATATCATCTTTACTATCGTTAGTTTATGTACATAATAAAAAAAACGAAATATGACCTTTTTAAGTTTTCCAAAAAATGAAGAACGCCGTCTGGTTTGGGTGGATGTAGTTCGTCGCGAAACGAGAATTGGATGCCTAGCAAACATTGCAGGATTTGCAGCATCCATTTTGATGAATCGGATTATGTCATCTCAAAAACTGGAAAACATTTTTTAAAAGTCACAGCGGTCCCAAATTGTACAGTACTTTTTACAACTTTGTAATTGGCACTATTGTCTTGTTAAATTTACTGTTTACATGATTTGTAATGTGCTGTTGATATCCTTAATAAATAAATAAATAAATAATAGTGTAACATAAGTATGTTCAATGATTCAAGGGGAGCAATCATTCAATTATATAAAAAAATATTCATAAAATTCATTATTCAATTACTGTGTTGTTTTTGTATTAAACCATCCACGTCAAATGTTGAAAGACATGGCCGCGTTCAAATAACCCTTATGAAAAAAAATATTGACCAATGGAAATCTTGTGTCAGAGAGCTTGTAACCAATTGCAGATTTTTGTCTTTCAAACGGTATAAAACCTTACTGAAATTACTGTCTACTCAAACGTTATACCACATTCTGACATAAATGACTTCATACCTTAACTCAATTAATATTTAGTTGATTATTGAAACCACTCGATACATAAGATCTTTTCATTTCAAAAAGTGGGCGTTTTGGAGCGGATTTGTCAGTGGTTTTTGTTAGACGTTACTCTTCCATACTTATTATATTTCGATGTCAGATACTGATAATTATTGTTAATGCATAGTAACGAGGCTAGTAAAACAAGCTACTTCCCATTAATTGAAGGGCAAGTGAAGCTTACGTCACGCCACTCGTATCTACTAGGCATACTGATTTCCTTTTAGCAACAGTCGTTTATATTACGCGACGTGTCTTACTCAACTAGACGCTGTGTCTGTTTGTATTTTACTTGTACAGGGTATATAGGCAATCAGTAGGGCAGGCCCTCTGTTCAGCATTTACATAACCCTAGAGAAACCCTTGAACTCGTTACTGTCTCGCAAATTGGCTTTTGAAACATAATGGAAACTTTGTATGCATGGAATGATAAAGGCGTGAGGTAGATATTGGTATTAGGTACTATTTTACAAAGAGGTGACTTCAATCTGAGGCTACTTTGTAACTTACATGCATGTCAACTAAACTCCATTCTGGTATCGAGCCAGTGTCTTTGTACTGTTATATCAGAAGTGGTGTTAATCTGGTTTCAAAGGTGATGTCAGCTTACCGCGATGCAGTTCTGCGATAAGTATAGTTTCCTACGAGTTACCGATTACAATTAAGTATCACGCTTCTTCGTACGTGACTAGATACATACCTACCTGTATTCTTGAACAGTAATTTTAATTATGACTTGGGTACCTTACCTACTTTGCCCTTTGTAGTCTCATCTTATCCTTGGATCTATCGCGGAAGTCATCATTATAATGCCGTTTGTTCTATTCAAGGATAGTTATCTACAGGATAAGTACAAAAAAACTAAGGGCTGAGTTTTCAATCTCCAGATATCTCTTTCTGTCAGGTAGATTGTAGCACTGTCCTTTCCTTATTAATGACAAAGAAAAGGACTTTAAAATACAGGGATTTGGTTCGATAGATAAGAACGATGAATCACGACGAAATACTAATAAAGTTCTAAATGCTTTCGACGAAGGTAATTCTTCCGAAGTCGCCCAGTGGAGTCCATTAGGTCAACGGCCGTCACTGTTTTTTCAAACATAAATTTTACCGGCATAACTTGTAATGAAATGTCCGAACACACCCTAACAGTACGTTTCGAGCGTTGCAATGGATGAATGGAGCTGTGCGTTTTCGACATTTTGATTGCACCGGACCTCGAACAGAAATCAATACCAGTAATTAATGATTCGGAACGGAACTGTTACCGGTTGCAACGGACACGCCATTTTACGATGATGATTTCTAAAAATCATTGTCACAAGAGATGATAGATGATTTCCCCATCATAAACATACGTCGTTATCGCGGGTACAAAAACGATTTGACAGTACAGAAAGATTATGAAAAACAAGCAATAACAGACGCGGAACTCATTTTGAGGAACATCTATGCCTACTCCTACGAGTTTAAAATGTATCACACATTAGGTATTTCTAATACCCAACCTCCATACTTGACTTGAGTACCAATACAACTTAAATAGATTAACTATGCAGTCGCAATGCACTCTTTAATATTATTTTTTTGTAGAAAATTTTGATAAAATCTTTGTAATCTATTACGAAAACCAAATAATACATGTGAAAAATACGCGTTAGTAAAAATTACACACGTTATTTCTTATTTTTTAAATTATTTTTGACTTTCTTCTAAAATAATTTAAAAAATAAGAAAGTCAGGCGTTTAATTAGTAGACGATAACAGTTATCTTCACACAAGTACGTATATATTGTTAAAAAAAGATGTTAAAAGATAATTAAATTTACTTATTGCCTATGTATAAACTTGTTAACTAAATAGATGGAAACATATGACAACAGTTTAACCCATACCCCTTTGCGGCTGTATTTTTTGTTGATCTTTTCTAGAGAAAACTCTCCACATGTAAAGAGCTTCTTAGATGTTTAGTAGCTGTAGGCAGAATACGTCCGTTTCTACCAAATAGACATTCTGATTTATCTGATTGGTAATTGTACCCGCGATAACGACGTATGATCATAAAGCTACTTGTGATGAGGTCTGACTTTGATTTTCTCTTATGAGTTATGACAGTGTAACAAATCCATGAAGATAATCGTCGATTTATACCTATGTTAATATAATAAGCTAGACTTTTTATGAAACAATGCGGCAAGGCATAAGTATTTATTGAATTAAGTGCTAGTACTGACGCACGCTAAAGTTCCCTCTTCCGTTTTTAGTCTAAATCGACAAACGAGGCCGATCAAGCGATGCTTCGAGATAAACAAAGACTCCAGGATTGCGGATATTTGCTACCGGAATAGACAAGTGCCTTGTTATGTTCATTTCTAGATCAGATATTTAAATAGTACCTAAGCAGCAGGCATTTTTTTTCATGTTACTAATGCTATGTTCATTTCCTGTTGTAAAAAGTCAAATATTAAAGCGGATTCCTAAGAACAAAAGGAAGTAGAATTTTATGCTACACTTTTACCTACGTCCTGAGTGATTTCATGTTCAGACCATGGAATTAAAAATCCCAATCGGCATCGTCAGAAGTACCTATAAGTAAATAATAAAAGGAACCTAGCGCTGTCAAGTTTATTACTGTAATTATGGTGAATGTTCGGTTGAAGAACGTCTGTGAATTATTTTTTTATTTATGTGTCAGCTTTTAAAACCTTGCATTCTATAATGGCAGAAGTCGCATTATTGTGAGATCTTTTAATAAGCAAGACATAGAGCTGGCAAAGGCGAGCGGTTGCGAACGAACTCTGGGACGTCCTATTAAGGAAGCTTGCTTATCCTTGAGATGAAACCTATTCAATATTAATTCGTATTTTTTATCGGAAGATTCCATTGTCCGAGAACTGAACTCGTGACTGTATTATAAGGTACCCGGATGTTTTACGGTAGGGTTAGTTGAAACTACATAATCATAATGTATATGTAGATAAAAAAAGTATTTAAATTAATAAAAATCTCCAAGACTTGGATGTTGAACAAATAAGTACCTATTCAAACTAAAATAATTTCACAAATATTTTGCCATTACCCGTAATTGAACCCGGAACCGCTTACTTCGTAGCACGGGTCACGGGTCACTCACTACCAAATAAAAGTATTTGGCAAGGAACTCGTACTCTCCAATTTTTTGCTTTGCCCAAAAGTCAGGTAGCATAATAAATTTACCTTTTTAATAACTATTAAACAAATAAACGATCGATATTTTTTACTTTCCAGGGTTGGCCGCTCTGGGAGAGGCTCGAGTCAACAGAGCACGAGAGGCGGCTGCTGTTGGTGGCAAGACTGCCGCGCGTGCGCACCCTCAACGGCGGAGGAGCAGTACCTGAAGAAGAGCGGGACTCGGCTGAGCGGGCTTTCATCCGATACTACATGGAGAAGCCTGAGAGCGATCGCCCTGACAGGTCAGTTGGGACAATAGATTAACTCGAACATGAATGAGAGCTTACTATACCTGGGCTTAGCATAGATGGGTAAATTGATGAGACCCAAGTAATAATTTACCTATCTCTTTTACCAGTTGTCCTCGCGTGATAAACAAGGACTTATTTCTCTAATAAGTATAATAATTCGTCCATGGTAGTGTCTACATAGTCTGTATAAATAACTTGACATTTTCAAAATACACCGTAACAGGAGAAATTAATAAATAATAAACAGATACTTAATGCCAATGTTTTAACAACTATGTTGTCTACACATTGCGATTATCTGTCTAATATTCCAAATAAATGGGTACGCAAATACGCAATGCTAAGTGGAGTGCCAACATTAGGTTTGGGATTGGATCCAACTGCCATGTCTCTCCAGGTTGCCTTAACTCTTATATAAGAAAATACAATGAATTTCAGGTTGCATTGATTCTTATCAGTAAAACTCTGTAGGTATTAACAGTTCAATGCATTTTTATTGTGTCGCTGTTGTGTAACTAATTTGGAATAGGCTGAAATTGTTCAATTCATATGAAGACGATAATAATCTTATCCAAGATATATAATAAGCGTGCTCTTTGGTTAAATGGAAAATAACTGCATAATCAAGGTTAGTAGAGTGTGGGCTGAAGATTGGCATTAAAATTGTGACCCAAATGACTAAAGTTTTATGCTAATTCGATTGAAACTTCGCGAGGTATGTAATCTGCCTTTATGAATATGAAGTTTACGGCTCGTGTTAGGTGCAATGACGAAACAGCAAGGTTGCAACCACACAAAAAGCATTGTATCATATCTGTGCCTAGTTCAAACTCGTTGGAATTATTTAATTAACTTTTACTGCTGTTTTTCAAGTTTTTTAATTATTTAATTGCGTTGCATACATCTTAGTTAAATCATAATATACTTTTCATCACACTTGCTCGTAAATAGTGTCCTAACATGCTAGAAAAATCGACCGTAAATCCAAAATAATACCCGCGGGCCTTTTTTTTACCATTACGTTACTTAAGTGCGTAATAGCTTTTTTTTTTAATATTATACGTGGACTCAAACTATCACAATACGTCAGGACCCCAATTCTTGTGCTTTTCGATATGAAGTTTCATTCGAGATGAAATGTCAGTTGAATACTATTTCCTAACAATCTCGCATAATAAACTATTGATCTCATATGTCACTAGAATCGGACTCCGAACACGTTTGACATTATCTGTGGTAAGCCACAGACAATGATGTAGTCTGCCGCTAATAAGTTAAAAATATGATCTTTTGTCTGATTTTATTTCATTTCCTCGCAATTGTGATGAAAAACATTGTATGTTACACGGGTGGTAAAGGAAATACAAAGCTCGAGTCATTAAAGCCCTCAGCCTACGGCTTCGGGCTTCTAACAGACTCTCGTTTGTAATTCTTTCTTTACCACCCTTAATACACAATGTACTATTTAGTGCTTGTCCGTCTTTTACATTTGTGTTCGTTTGCCGTCCGTATGACTAGCTTAATTAGGGCTTAGAATTTTGTGAATACGCTACGTTAACCATTTCAAATGAATGTTACATTACATCTTATGTTAAATTTAGTGCAAGGTATATCTGCCCGCCCGTCTAATTCATAATTTCCCTTAACTTCCAGATATTGGGAGCTGGTTGGAGTCCACGGCAAGCTTGACCCTCTGGTATCTGTGGACCTGCGGCCGGAAAAACGCGTGCAGATCACCTTCACTTGCGGAGACACCAGCGAAGTTCGCACTGTTGACGTCTACAGGTACCTGCACTAACTCCATTTAGACTGAAGTAGGGTTGTGTCGTACATGTACTAAGAGCCAAAAATAATGAATTCCCGTCACTGTACTAAATCGAACTAGTCTGCAAAGTTTAGTTCATTTAGTACACGCAGAGCAAGAACCGAACAGAGCAGTGAGTGACACTGACAGCAAAGCGATCCGAATGAATGAGCGACCAGCCACTCATTCAGTCAAAGGAGCACAAATAAGGACCATGAACAGACCAAGAACTAAAAGACCGAACTAGTACATTTGTGCGATTGTACTAGTTTGGAGCGATCCGCTCAGTACCTAAACGAGCGCGCATAAACCTAGACTGAAGGTTTTGGACTACCGAATTCTTCAGTCCGAGTTCCAAGACTGCCGAGCATATGTCTCTTTCTATCCTATCTAGCTTAATTTAATCGGGCTATTCCCAGTTGTCCACACTCCTTCGTCCACACTGGACAACTGGGAAAAAAACCCACTTGTCCACAGCCTCGAAATTATGTGGACTTGTTACATTCTTTCATTTGAATTAACTATGATAGTTTATATACTTTAGTAGATATTAAACTAACACAGTTGAGTCAAAATAAAGCGTGTGAAATGTCCCCATAATTTCGAGGGTGTGAACAACTGGAAATGATTATTCCCAGTTGTCCAAACTGTGGACAACTGGGTTTTTTTTCCAGTTGTACACAGTGTGGACAACAGGGGTGCGGACAGCTGGGAATAACCCCTTTAATCGATTCTACACAATACAAACTTATACTACTACTTACTTATTTTTTTAATGAATCTTCAATATGTTATCTTTCAGAACTGTAGCCGATCTTAAGACGCGCCTGGAGCGGCTAGCCGGCTTCCCTGCATCCAAGATGCGATTGTTCTACGTCGACCAGGAGCTTAGGGATACACAGGTGCCTAAATCTTTTTGCCTTTGTGTTGAAACGCTTGACGCGAAATATTCCTACTGGTTTTAAATATTATTTATCACGTAGAGTGATTTAGCTTGAGCAGTATAATTAGTTTTGCATGTCGTGGGCACAAATTTTCCAAATTTCCTACAGTTCTTAATACCCTTGTCACTTAAATTGCACTGATACTAATTCAACAAATAAAATCAGAATCACCATAACATTATTGCATGCTTTCCACTAATAATTAACACGAAAATTCATTTTTCAAGTTGTTTCAGGGCCCCGAGGAGATGAAATATCCAACAAAGCAGCTTTATTCGTACAACATCCGATCAGGAGATGAAATCATCATCGACTCTAAACTGAGGCATTCTGTCTCAGCCAACTCCACGGCGTGAGAAGAGACGCTTTCGATAACCCATAGTAGAGTTGTCTGTATTTTTCTTGTATAGCAATGTCCTTATTAATAAGAAATCGCAGGCAGAAAGGTGAATAAGTAATGTGTGTGAATATTCAATGATCATTTTGAAGTTAAAAGCATTTCTCAGAAGTAATAATATATCAGCTACTTGTAGCATTAAATCAGTTATAGTAAATGTGTATATATTAATGCAGTTTCAAGTTAAGGACCGCTGTTTTTGAAATCGGTCTATTTAAATGCCATGCAGTACCTATAATATTTGTTTTGCTATTGAAATGCAGCATTATTTTTAAGTATCCTTTAGAGTAAAAAATGTGTTGTGGAATGAATATTGTTTTAGTTTTTTCGATAAGATTGTTTTCCTTAAGAATTCTTAGTGTACATGCTCGTTCACAATTCACAACCATGCTTAGCTGTTTTAATGAATTTGAAAGCTATTGTCACTGTCACAAAAATAGTTAAGACCTTATACACAACATATCGAGCTGAACTAATTAAAATATGTGAAAATAACATTACTTATTGACGTGCGCATATTTAATATTGAAATTTGCGTGTCCATCAGATTATAAATGAGTTTTTTAATATAGTTCAATCAACATCAATTATAGTTTTTATGCGAACTATTGGCCCTATAGGTATATGTATTATTTTGCAATGGGCTACTGTGATGTAAATTATAAAGTAAAATAACAGAAAAAAATACCGATGTAATATGTATATTTTATCTTTTTTTTAAGTCTTTAAATCTAATAGGAGTTAAACGAAACTTAAGGTGATACTAACTGCCATTTTATGAGTGATACCTTGTTGGTACATTTAAATATGATAATCAAGTTTCTATCTATTAAAGCTTGTGTCCTTCCTAGCTAGGATAGCATTTAACACCACTTTGAAGACATAAACTCATGTGTTGCTGTTTTAATTCAATCAATTCGTAAAATTGTACTGTGATGCCCAGAGCTGCCAAAGACGTTAAATTGTTAGACAATCTTCAAATTTGATGTATACTAACTTCATGCAAGACTGAATCTTGCATGGCAGCCTTATTGAAGTGATATACAATAACTTCGCTAAAATTGATGTATCTTATATCATAAGAAATATTTTAAAAGATCATCTTGTATAGTGAAATGCCTACTGGAAATTAAACAAAATAATTAAGCACAGATTGTTTTAATTTAAACTTGTTAGAATCTACTACCAACCCACAGCTTTTTCCCATAGATGGCCATCATGGTATTTTGTACATGTTCCATGATATGGTCATACACTTCCATCCAACTACTACAGCCCATTTCATGAATTCTCCTTCTTAAAAAATTCAAGAGTATATTTAGTTTGTCAATATTTTTGTTTACAACCATTTCTCGCATATATGTTACAATTAGATTTATGTCATAAGGCAATGGAGTCTGGCCACTTTCTAGCCAAGCTCTCAAAAATTCCCTGACTTTTTCCCAAGGCAGATCTTTAAAGCCTTGTGGTTTATTATCTTTCTTGACTTCTTTACATTCATGATTTACCATAGAAGTTGTTGGTATTGGTGGTTTGTATGGAGGATTAACATGATTGTTCTGCCCTTGTAGGAATTTACTTAAGAGGTTCTTAGAAGCTGACGTATGCAATTTTAGGGAGAGGTTCTTTGGAGGCCGACCCCGTCTTCTCATCGAGGTGGGTGAGGATTTAGTAACACCTAATACTGGTGACTTTTTTGTAGGGGATGTTATCTTGTTTTTCTTTGGTGTTGCAGGTTTTGACAGAGGCTCTGACCTTACAGCAACTGCAGCTTTTAATTCTACAGCGGACTTTGTTTCTGATTTTAGTGAATTTGTATTCATAAGTAAAAATTTACTCATGGCTCCTGTAGGTTGACTTTTATTTGATAAAGATTCCAATTTTGTTATTTGAATTCCAATACCTCTCATTTCTTTGGGATCAATCTTTTGTTTGTGGCAAAGTAAGATGATTTCTCGTGCAATTATTTCAGCATCATTAGTAAAATTTGCTAGCGTAGAAGACTTATTAATAACATTACAAAAACCATGGCCCATAAATTTTGCAGTTTCCACAGGGGCCTTTTCATCTCTTACCATAAGTTTTAGGGTTACACATTTTCCCAAGACTTTAAACTGAACCATCCTAGAATGGACTTCTGTTGACAATTGTTTGAGAAACTCAATACACTGTTCATTGTTTTCAAATCGGATTCCATAATTTACTTCAGCAGATACAGACTTTCTTACAGTGTGGAATGTCAAAGGATTATTATCTCGCCCTCGACATTGGTCATATAATTGAATTCCTGTTTTTATACCTAAGTGTTGTTGGAGAGAAGACAAAGCAAGACTCTGTAATGAACCACAAGTCTGATGACCAATAGATTCCAGTTTTGAAGCAGTTTGCCTGCCTACTCCAGGTAAGTCTCTCAGCTTTATGTCATAAATAAAGTCTTCAACAAGTTCAGTTGACAAGAAAAACTGGCCATCAGGTTTAGCCCGTTTTGTTGCTAGTCTTGCTTGTAAACGATTACCACCAAATCCAGTAGAACAGGGACACCCAGTCTTGTTTTTTATTTCTTCTCTTAAAACAGTTGCAAAGTCTTGAACAGCTATTCCTAAGTCTTTTAAAAGTTCGCTACAATCAACATACATTTCATCACAAGACACTGCTTCTATGTTTAGAGTATACTGAGCTATAGTGTTGTATAAAGTATATGCCACTTCTTTGTACCCATCAAAATCATAAGGTATGGTTTGTAAATTGGGACATAATCTTAAAGCCGCACCCATAAACATACCATTACTAATACCTTTTGCTCTAGCTTCATATGAGCAAGATGCTATTTCACTCATTGACCCATACATTTCATCCTCATCAGCGATAGCATCTACTCTGGTCTCTAGTTTAATGTCTTCTTCACTAACTCCAGTAGCCTTGACCAGTTTCTTTGCTTGCTTCT
This sequence comes from Acleris laterana, assembly GCA_963966035.1. Lineage (NCBI taxonomy): Eukaryota > Metazoa > Arthropoda > Insecta > Lepidoptera > Tortricidae > Acleris > Acleris laterana. Next base: position 10,309,577 of record OZ014452.1, read on the forward strand.
GTCTGTACAGGTTGAATTCTGCCTCCCTATCTACACCGGATCTCTTTGATCTTCCTTGCCCTCCTTTTGAATGAGTAACTGCAACTGGTTTACCTACAAGTTCAGGTCTATTTCTAAGCCCTACAGACACAAAAAAACAGTCCATGTCTATATGCATTATAGTTTTACCACCCTCAAAAGTTATTTGTGAAAGAAAATTATCATTATTTAATTTAAGAATTTTTTCCTTCAATTGTGTCCGAGCAGGATAAAAAAAATTGCTACTTTCACGAAGGTCATTGATATGTTGCTTAAAACAAGCTCCAAGTTGTGAAATATGATGAAGCCTTGAATTGTTATAGAATTCTGAAATGTAATTGGGATCTGCAGCAGTTTTAGTAGTCTGATCACTCATTGTTGAGAACTGATCTGGAGGACTGACAACACCAAGTTTTTTATGTTTGTCTTCATTAAGAGGGTTCATAGAATTTGGTTCCATATTTTTAGCATCAATATCATTTGCATCAACAATTGCTGGTTTGCTATCCACAACAGAGTGATCAGACTTGCCTTTAGCAAAGTTCAACCGTGGTTGCAATCTGGAATTTCCATATAATAGATAATCTCTGTAATCTAGTAGTCTATTGGATTCTATGCTGTCTGTGATCCATTCTGGCCTCACTACCCTTACCAAAGACATCTTCTTGACTTTGGTATCAGGTAAATTAGAGGCAATTATGAAATCGTCACTCCTTTGGTATGTGTGATATACTCCACCATGCTTAGCCATAAGCATTTTAAGTTCATCTGATGAAGGAATAGTGTATCCATTAACGAATATGCTAATACCATTGAATATGTCGGATATTTTCTCTAGCTCACTTTGAGCTCTGGAACCAAACTGCTCCTCTAATTTAGAGATCTTAGCTTGCATGTAACCACCCCAGGCTTCGAAGCCATTGTCCGGAAATTTATCGTCACGTCTTCTCATATTACGTTACTGCAAAATCAACCGTTGTTTTATATTAGGTACTTCGATTTACCTAATGCAGGTTTGATAAGTAACAACTTCTTAATACTGTTATGTATATTATCATATTAATAATTTATTTACGCAATTTATCTTGCAGTCTGCGCAAATGGTTCTTAATTTCTTCTTGATTAACTATTTTATAAATGTCACTAAATTATCCAAGTCAATTATTTTAATGTAATATTAACAAAAATATTAAAATAATGACGTTTATGCTACTTATTACTTGCTTCCCGCCAAGAAAAATACATCATAAATGACAAAAAGTATTATAGGCATAACATTTTTAACGCTTGAGCAATTAAATCAACCGTAATGTCGGTTTTGTTTGTGGCTGGAATAGTTTAGTTGCATTCATTTAGTCAAATCCCTTAATCAATGTAATAATTGTGTATTGAATTTATAATTTTAAAATTTCCCTAACTTTGAGTCGAAGTACCTAGTCTCTACGACCAAATTAAAACATGAGATAACTTTTATCTAAAATAGGCAGAATGAGGAAATCCTTTGCTTTTAAAGTAAACCAATATTTGACGTTTGTTTTGACAGCTATTTAAAATAAATGGCGGTTACGATACGTATAAGTGCGCTCGTTGTTTTGTTATTGTGAAAGTAAAACTGTTGTTTTGAACTTTTGAAATTGTTATACATCACTGAACATTGGACCTATTAAACATTATTCGATAACAAAATGTCTACTATTGACGAAATGGCGGTGATAGCGCCATGGGTTGGTCTTACAACAAGTAAAAACATACTTTCTGTTGTCGTATTATCTTCAAGCGTTGATATCATCGAAAATATATCAAAAGCTCTCACTGAGATACATTGTCAAGGCAACTTCAGATGGAAACTCACCATATTGCGTTCTTTTCATTTAGAAGAAGTGGTAGAACACTCAGATTTAATAGGAAGAGTTTCGATCGACTTTGTGATCTTAGGGTTGGATACGAGTAGAATATTTTGCATAGAGTGGGCGAAGAAAGTTTTAATGCAAGTGCATCCGGACCTGAGGAGTCGTCGAGTGGTTTTAGTTAATTCAAGTGGACTCCCGCCGAACGCCATGGCGGTGAACTCGGGGGAACTAATGGCCCTTAAAAGTAATTTTAAAGTTGATATGATGACTGCTGATGTGTTCAAAACAGATGATGCAAGGTTATTAGCAAGAAGACTGTTGAAATATATAGAAGTGTCTGTTGGTGTAAAAACTGGAATCCCTAATTTAAATGTTTAGAACTGTTAAATCAAGTGTTGTGTAATTTTGTACTAGTGTTAAAGCTGTTACTGCTCAGAAAGTAGTGGTGTGGCACTGGATTCTTATTCTTAGAAATTTGATGTAACATGTTGCAAGGATAGTGTTGAGAATGGGCATTTTGGTACAAGAACATGTCACACTGCTTTCTTCGGTTTGTGCGTTTGTATCTCGCAAATTCAGTAATACTGGGCACTTAACAACTATGTTTTTTACCTTTAATCTATTATTCATGTTAACTAACTTTCTTTTTTGTTTGTTAGGCTTTCACAACTAAACTGCTGAATAGATTTTGATGAAATTTGATATGACTTCGCAGCTTGAACCCCTGGGGTATAAACATATGACTTATTATTCTGGTTAATTGGACAGTTCCTGAGGAACAACTGATAAAAGACTTCTACAAGGACTGACTCACGGCCAACATGTTCAAGTAATCTCTGGAGCAACTTTTTTTTTATATGGGAAGGTACATTATTTCTGACCAATAAAGGCTATATTTTGTTCTGTTAAACCGGAGCAAAGCTAGGGCAGGTTGCTAGTGCCTAACTATAATGTATTTATGATAGTACACTAAGGATCGTATATGTAAATTTAATTTGTAGCATAAAGGTTTCAATAAACAAAAAGTTCAAATCGTGTTTTATTAAAGTAAATCTCTTTCGTAGATGTGTAGACGTAGAAGATGTAACCTGTATCATAGTTTTTCCAAGACCTATCTAAATATCCCACCAAGTAAATTTGTACAGTTGGCAAAATGGGAGCGATCCCAACATAGAACTGTGTCATAGAGACATTTTATTTGACTATACTCACAACTTGATTTCTAAAGGCGGCAAGTGACGTGGGCATTCGCTCGACGTTAATATTCGCATGCCTGGCTCCACAGCCAGCCAGGTGGAGCACACAAGCGCTCATCGAGCTGCTCCACTCACTGTACTGATATGCCGAATATTCAACTTGTAACGTGCTAACATCGAGCAAATGCTCACCTTTACACCGTGAGATCATTTGATTACACTTGGTTGTTATGGAGTGTTTTTATAAGAAAAACCTGGGGAGCATGGTTATTATCCATGATAATGTATAATAGTTTGTTAATGATTATTATGGAATTTTAGTTGTGTACCGTATTACAGTTAACCATGAAAGTCAACAAAAGCTTTAAACATAAAATAACCATCACAATGGCTTTAAATCAAATCCAAAATTAAATCCTCTTGTAAAAAAAAAACATGTTAAATAACTCCAAGTACCTACTTAATTTAAACATACCTACTGTAGCTACATGCCACATGATATTTTATGCTACAGCATTAAACTAATGATTATTTATTAAATTTAATTGAATCATTATTTTTCTTCATTAACTTTAGTTATTGAATATTTAAAGTACCTACTTGATAAAATTGAAAGTGCCCGTTTTCTATGCAAGGGGGTTTATTTCAGAAAATAGCTATGCATACGCGTAAGAGTAAGACACAAATGTACATACATACATGATGCATTTTTTTTAAACTTAAAGTAAAGTTCTGTGTAGAAGCAGCCCTGAGACCTCAGCAATAGAACCCAGTAACAGGGACGGGAATCTTGCGTAGTAGGTATAACATTATACAGTAACAGTGTGTGTAGTATTTATATTTTATACTTACTTATATTTTTTTACTATAAAAAGTGGTTTTGCGTTTGACCTTAGTCTCACCTGATTTTTGGTCAGGGCGAGGTCGACTGTCGTAGGTACACCAAGGTTATACGATTCCAGGAATGGGTAAGGACCAAAAAGTTGGACCATAATTGTTAAGCGCAGTTATACAAACAACGAAATCGAAAAAAGTTCCGTTGTGCGACCAAAAGTATCTCATACAATTGTATGGCTAATTTTCCTGTCACAACGGAAAAGTTTCATAGAAAATTTAATTGAGTGAGTTAGCGTTCCCAACTTTTTGGTCCTTACCCGAATACAGACGCAGTGAGAGCATTCCACTATTTGGCAGTGCGAATAAGAAATGACGCAGCAAACCGTTGCGTCCGAACCATTGGAAATTCGACTACATGCGGATGGAAGCCTTCCCGGTGTCTGGACGACCAATAGGAGAAAGGGGAGGGTGGGATGAGGTCATGTCGTTCATTGACTACAAAATGGTCACAATTCGAAATAAGTCAGTGTTGCATTTTAAAATTAGAAGCGGTTGCAATACGATTTTTAATGGAAGAGCAAATTATTTCCGAATGTGTCCGTTTTGTATTCAATGAGCGATGTATTTCCTGGGCACACTCACCACATAATATTATAGGTACCTACACCTTGTAAAAAATCGATAGACAAGCGACTTAACACCGATTTTCCAAACTTTTTGTAGTTTGGTATTGACGAGCGAGTAGTATTTGTACCGAGTTATATTTGGTAACATGTGCTACATAACCTGCAGTTCCCTGCGGTATAGAATAATTATAGTTTTTTTTAGTACGTTTCACCACTAAATCGAGTTGCTATCAACGATCTGCAACATAATAACATGTAATCTAGATGCCTGTGTGTAATAAAATCTGCAAGTTAGGTATACTTTTATAATTTCCTCATTAGGTTTATGACGGACTGGTGGTACGGACCGTATCTCATAGATCTTACAAACAATGCATTGTTTTGTTTAGCTAAATCATAGGCAACCTTCTTGAATGACTAAGTGAGTCGTGACTTAAAGATGACTTCGAGTTTATTTTTAGAAGTATGTATTTACCTAGACACTTTGTAGTACAAAAAAACAACAAAACCAAATTGAGAAACCGATGATGATAAAAAGGAAGTGCAAAGATGAATTTATCCTTCAAGGGATTTCTTCCAGATTCGCTATTTCCTCAGGAACTTTTAAATTCTCCGGAATGAAAAACAGCCTGTGTGTTAATCTAGGGTACAGGTAAAGCTCACAAACAAACTCAAAATCACAACATTTATTTGACAAGAACACACTGCAAGACAACAACTATACCTAATTCATATATATATTAATCGAAAAGACTTATATGTAAAAGAATAGAACTTAATAAATTAGAGACGGTGCGCTGGTAATGTGAGGTCCAAAAGGACTCTGCACAGCATGTGCTGCAGCCGGAGCCACAACGCTGGTTTTCAACCAAACCTGGTGTTTAACGGAGCGCTACGCTCGTAAGCTCGTAACCTAATTCAGCGTTTCTCCGCTTTGTAGCGAAAACTGCCTACTAACAGAAATCCCTTCTAGCGGGTTGTCGGCACTGAAAATGTTAACGTTTGGTTTTGATAGCTCGACATGATTGGTGACCATTATTTGCAGCCAGGATCATCCTTACCGGGTGATCTTGATACCTTATGTCTGGCAAACAAAAGTTACCTTAACGTTAACAATAATTTGACGACGCGCTGGCCGAGTGGGTAGTGACCCTGCCTACGAAGCTAGCGGTCCTGGGTTCGAATCCCGGTAAGGGCAGATATTTGTGTGATGAGCGCGAATATTTGTTCCTGAGTCATGGATGTTTTCTAATGTATTTAAATATATATTTCTCTATATACTTAAGTATTTATATCGTTGTCTAGTACCCATAGTACAAGCCTAGAGCTTAGTTTGGGACTAGATCAATTGGTGTGAGATTGTCCCCCCCTTATATTTTAATTATGAGAAAGATATGGTTTATAAAATCGAATTAAGACCTAGCTACAAGTATTAGCAAAGAGCTCTAGCTAGCTTGACTCCTTAGGTCGCCGAGAAAATCGCCGCTACTATTGACCTAGTTAGAAGGTTCAAAAGCCCGTAACGTGTATGGACCAGTGTTAGAAGATATCAGTCGTTACGTATTGATTGTAGATCCTGAGCTTAAGTTTGACTAGTAGGATTGGCATCGTATTATACGTCTTAATAAATATCAACGTTTGACGACACGTTAGCCTAGTTGGTAGTAACCACTCCTACGCAGCTATAGTAGCTAGTTTATAGGTAGGTAAGGTAGGTATATGGGACGTGCTGTGTAGTTATGTAACTGTGTTTTGAAGGTACAACAGCATTATGTAGCTAGGTAGTTTTTCCTCGATGAGTTAATTAAATCCATGTCTGTTTACCTGTGCTTCAATAAATATGACATCGTACAAATAACAGAACACAACAGACAATACTCTACCAGTGCGTGCATAGGCTGGATTCAAGCAGTCTTATTTTCGTACAATATTTGAAACCAAAAACCGACTTTGGTAGACTCCTGTTATTTTCTGTTTGTTGTTGCTGGGAACATACATTATAAGCACACCACGCAGGGACAAATCGGGATAATTCTGAAGGAATGGCCTACCGCCGAGCAGTAAACCCTCTGTCTATTAGGAAGAGGACCACGTCTTGCGTATTCTGTTGTGATCCTTCGATTACCGGAGGCTCTCGCCCGCTTTGCTTCTTTCTTGATATACGGAGCGAAAGTGTAAGGAAGGGGCCGTCCTAGGCGTACTTTATTTAATCAAAGTAGGTATCCGAAACCGACGTGCATGCATGACTTGATGTATGAATGTGGAAGAAGCGAAAGAGATTTGTCAGGATCGTAGCGGGTGCAAAGAAGTGGTCTCTGCCTTCCCGCTTTGGGAAACGCGTGATTTAATGTAGCCTAGGCTAAAGGTGTTGAGCAGAGCACCCATGCGTTTTTCATATAAAAGTTAAACTTTTAAAGGTGTACCTACTTATATCTTTTATTATAGAAAGTTGTATGTCTATCAGAAAGATTTGTCATATTTATTGACGTTAAGGGTAATTCTGTGAAAAAAATAAAAATAATCATTTTTTTTAGGGTTCCGTAGGTAGTATAACTACGGACCCTTATAGTTTTTTAGCTAAATTGAGACTCCTGCCTGCAGACAAACTGTAAAAACAGTTTTGCGGGAATATTGTTATATATTTACTGTTGTACCGTGCCTAATAATATAATAAATAAAAATTAAAATAGTTTCGCGATTTCCGTCCGTCCGTCCGCCCGCAGCCTAGCTCAGAGATTCTTAGCACTAGAAAGCTGTAAATTGGCATTAATATAGTCACGCCAACAAAGTGGTAAATATAAAATCTTGAAAATACCCATGTATGTCTTAGTTTTTCTGAGGCACCTCTAGACCTATAATACCTACGCCATGGAGGACGAGGCGGCTCCCTGACACCCTGGTCGGTGTACTATTACGGTAGGGGAAGGAGCCTGGCCCTTCCAGCCCTTCATTTGCGTAGCGGGTCAGGCAGGAGATTGATTGTAGATCCAGGGTGATATGGCACGAGTCTCTTTGGTCCGCTCCGCTTCTCTATGGTAATACAAAAAAATTGTCATCAGTATTACTGATTCTCATAGACACACTGTAAGTCGACACTGGACTGTGGTGTGACATCAGTCGCGACAGGATGCAACTACAACGCGTTAACAAGCTGGAATAAAAACCTGACATCATTAAAATTATCTACTTCTCTATAACAACACTACGAGCATTATATTCTGTGCCATAAGGCGAAATAATTGTCCTGATGAGTTAATAATAACCGTAGTATATAATGTGGAACGGACGGATCTCAAAGCCAGACTTGACTTGGAATCGAGAGAACCTTTTGCGTCTGAAAATGTTGAAGTTGCAATCTTTGTTTCTGTTTGCCGTGTGTGCTTTATTATTAAGAAAATCTGATGTAAGTTGATACAATTAGGTATTATTTCAGATTTTATACATAGACATTAACTTTTTCGTATTTCACACTTTAGCTTTCTTGCATTTCCGAATAAGAGGATTAAGTAGCGCTTAACTTTTGGGAATAGGAGGGATATTTTTTCCGTGACTGTGAATGCCTCATAATTACTGTTTCTTTCTAAGGCTCTGACAGAGGAAGAGCACAAGGAGATGGCCAAGGAGATGATGCCCGTCATCAAGGAGTGCAGCGAGCAGCACGGTGCGAACCCTGAGGATGTCATCGCTGTCAAAAAGACCAAAGACATCGACGGCATTGACTCCTGCTTGATCGAGTGTGTGATGAAGAAGATGGGCATAGTAAGAACCATTTCATGTCTCATACTTACTTTGAAAGTAGGCTATTGTTTATCTTAGAAGTGGGCTGAAAGTGATGCCTGTCAAGTCTAGAGAAGAAAAGTAATTTGAAAAAAAGAACTATGTCAATGGACCGCTGTGCAGTGCCTAGCAGAAACCTATACAGCTTTTTTGTAGTAAGATGGTCCTTGCAGTAGCAGAAACTCATACAGCTTTTTTTAGGTAAGATTAAAAAAAAAAATGATAAAAGAACTATGGTAATGGACTTGGGCAGTAACCTAGACCTCTCCTCTCACCTCTCCGTAGTAAGGTTCTTAAAAAATGAATACTTAACCTGTACTAAAATCTAATGCTGATGCTAAAATCTTATAAAGACACTGTTTGATAAAACTATACTGAGAGCTACTTTTAGAAGTTTTATTAACAAGTTTCCTCATCGACATGAAAAGAAGAGTATTTAACTCGGGTTATAAGTAGTTACCATTTATTTCACACTCGACATACCTATCTCGTGTGAAATGGGTGCCTTTCACCCCTTAGTTAACAATTCTACTATTAAAGTCTACGTTAAAAGTACTGTAAGTATAAGTAAACCTTATGGTAACTAGTTAATCTAGTCAATCCAAGTTTGTAATTAATTTAGTAGACTGCACTGCACAAAAAAACAATAATGTAAATTCGTACATAATAATAAGATATAAGAGATTATTCTAAGGAACTCTGTACATTATATTGACGTTTTTTCTTAAAATTATTACACTTATAAGTAGGTAGTCAGGATTATTGATAATGTTAGAATTCATACAGTTTTTTTTAAACCACTATTATTTTTGGGTGACAGGTAAACGATGACGGCATGTTCGATCCGGAGAAATTCCTTGAATTCATGAAAAAAATTATAAAGAAGGAAGAAGATGTGGAAAAACTTGACGAAGTGGCCAAGACTTGTACTGCAGGTATATATTTTACTTCCTTCAAAACCAAGAACCCACATTTTGTGATTCAAATCATCAAGTTTAGAAACAGATAAGTTTAATTCGTCAGTTATGTACGAGAGTATATTTTATGCTTTTGAGAAATAAGATTATTGCCCTTTGGCCAACAATATGCAATCGATAAAGGTTCTTTTCACTTTTCTGGAGATTGAAGAAAAGATGACGATGACGTATCTCAAGTTATTAGAGGGTACCTACCTTCTCGTAGCCTCTTTACCTGACTGCTGAAGCCCTAATACTTTTTACCTGTATGCATGGTATGTTTGTTTGTACGGTTCTTTATTCTTTATTCCCTCGTAGAGGCTGTACACATGACTCGATTTTGCCAACGAGGTGTTTTTATCCAAACTAATATTATAAATGCGAAAGTGTGTCTGTCTGTCTGTCTGTTACCTCTTCACGCTTAAACAGCTGAACCGATTTAGGTGAAATTCGGGGCAATGATAGTTTGAATCCTGGGAAAGGAAATAGGATAGTTTTGTTCCCGAAATTCATCCCTTGGGAAATAGATACGATATAAACGAGTTCCAGGCGGACGGAGTCGCAGGCAGAAGCTAGTAATTAATAAATCCTAAAACGCGGAATTAAAAATTGTAAAAGATAGGTACCTATTTAACATACATAGATGACACTATCAAATTAATTGATTTTTCAATAATTTTACTTTTTAAATTTTTCAGTGAACGACAACACCTCATATGACAAATGTGCCCGATCCAAGGCTTTGTTTGCGTGTATAATGGAGCAAAAGAAAATGGTATGTTCATTTTTAATGTTTTTATTTTTAAACCATCGATTCATTCTTATGCTAGGCAAACCTATATCCTTGGTTAACATAAGTATTCAATAATGTTGATAACTTTAAAACATACACTATCCTTAATCGTAAACCTAACCTAATATACTTAAATACGAAAGTATTCGTGTTTGTTTGTCGCAACCGAGTTTAATAGAGGCCTCGTTTTTTACCAGGGGGGTTATTATGACATAAATATGCAGTTCATTTTACGGCGAGTGCATAGGACAGAGCTATAGCAGTTATATAGCTCTGTCCTTTTCTCTCAGCGTAAACTGAACTGCATAGCTATGTCCCTGATATTTATTTATTTATTTTATTTAATAACCCCCCTGAACGCCATTACCGAGGTCCTTCCCAAGATGCACTACGCTAACTACCCGTTTCTATTCGTTTCGTTTTTAAATCAATCGCGTCACTGGCACATGACGTGATACGAAAAGTCACGTTTCAAAATGAGACGAATAGACACGCTAGTTAGCGTAGGAAATGCATCTTGACAAGGGCTTCTGTCCAGTAAATAAGAGCTATAAGTATCATAACGTTAACAATACTATGGTTTATTGTATAGAATATAAACGCGCCACACCGCGCCGGCTCTGCGTTCAGGGTAGTGATTCTGTAAACAACGCCGGTCGTGCGGACTGTCGAGTGATATCCAAGCGGCGAGATTAAGTAGTCCCGTCAGTGCGAACAAAACACATTGTAGCGCGTGCATTTTCAATTAAGCAGCCTTATACGTTCGACCCATCGTGCTGCTAAATTGAAAATGCACGCGCTACAATGTGTTTTGTTCGCACTGACGGGACTACTTAATCTCGCCGCTTGGATATCATTCGACAGTCCGCACGACCGGCGTTGTTTACAGAATCACTACCCAGTGCGTTTGCGATTTAATAGGTAGAGTTTTAATCTGTAATTCTCTTTTTTTCAGCTGGAAATCTAAATTGACTCTACCCTAAATGACACGGTGATACTGAAACAGTTATATTCTGATCTTTTCGCCTTCAGTTAACATTTTCCATTGTGGGAATAATCTTTTGTTTTGTTAATAAATGTGAAGTAAATAAATATAAATTGCAAGTTACCTTAGTACCGTATTTCATTGAATTTGCCACCACAAAACGTCATCCTTGATGCAATCTAAGCCGCAAAAAAACAATATTAATAAATTTTAATGCAAGAGGTCTTTAAAACCCACTCATTTAGACCCATTGTTTGTTATTTATTTATTTATTAGAATTATTGAAACACATGATAAGTTTTTTGTCTGTTAGACAAACGAGAAAAAGATTGAAAATACGAGTACCGTTCTACATACCCGAAAGTCGCTTTAAGAACGGCTCTGACGGGACTACTTAAACTCGCCGCTGCGACATTAACTCATTGTTCGTACGACCATGTTTTTTAAAGAATCACACCCCTGATCCTTTAACGGGGTAGGTTAAAGGAACGGGGTAGGTCAAAGAAGCAGCTATGTTCCCATTGTTGTGTTCTGGTGTTGGGACATCCCCAACACGCAACAACAACAACCAATGTAATTATTAGCATAGGGGCATTCCATCTTAGTCCTCAGGATTGCAGTCGGAAGATTGTAGTCTTGATGAATGCAGATGGGGTCGCAGATCCCAATGAACGCTTTGGGTGGCCGTGTGATTGTTTGCCATGAAATACCAAAATGATTGATTTTAGCCGCGTGGTGGCCGGCAGAGTAGAGTAGCACCAACCCATTAAACTTCTGGGTGTCGTACAAGGCGACTAATGTCTGAAGTAGAATAACCTAAGCTTCAATACACCAGAGAATGGGCAGCAGCGTTCTCTGGTATGTGTTTTTATATTCACTGCGATCGCCAACCCGCCTGCCCAAATACATCTCGCACTTAAGGTTTGCCGATGATATCGTAGTGTTTGCGGAATCGCTGCAGGAAGCTCAAGAAATGCTGTACAGCCTAAATGAAGCCTCTAGACGTATTGGTCTCCGGATGAATCTGGACAAGACGAAGGTTATGTTCAATGACCTCGTCGTTCCGGGACCAGTAATCATCGATGGCACACCTCTCGAAGTTGTCAAGGAATATGTCTACCTCGGGCAACTAATGCAGTTAGGTAGATACAACTTCGAAAAGGAAGCCGATAGGAGGATCCAGTTAGGCTGGGCAGCGTTTAGGAAGTTGTACCACATATTTTCGTCGGATATACCGCAGAGCCTGAAGACGAAAGTCTTTGACCAGTGCGTCCTACCTGTGATGACGTACGGAGCCGAGACGTGGACACTGACTGTGGGGCTAGTCCATAAGCTTAAAGTAGCTCAACGTGCGATGGAAAGAGCTATGCTCGGAGTCTCTCTGAATGACAAAATTCGGAACGAAGTGATTCGTCAGAGAACCAAGGTGACCGACATAGCTCTGAAAGTTAGTAGGTTGAAGTGGAAATGGGCTGGTCACGTATGTCGCAGAACAGATAACCGCTGGAGTAAGCATGTTCTGGAGTGGAGACCGCGTCTTGGCAAACGTAGCGTGGGACGCCCTCTGGCCAGATGGCGGGATGACTTGCATAAGAAGGCCGGCAGCGACTGGATGCATAAAGCATTAGACCGGGCTCTGTGGCGTTCCTTGGGAGAGGCCTATGTCCAGCAGTGGACTGCAGCGGGCTGATGATGACCAAAATGAACAAAAACGTTACTTCCTGCGCGAAGTTTCCAAAGTGGATCAGAGAATTTCCGTGACATGCAGCCTAGGCCAAAGGTGTTGAACACCCCTCGTTTTCCTTTATAACTTATAAATGAAGTACCTATAATTTGTCAATTTAAAACATACACAAAGACATACATAGTTTAAAACAAAGTCGCTTCCCGCTGTCTGTCTGTCCCTATGTATGCTTAGATCTTCAAAACTAAGTAACGGATTTTGATGCGGTTTTTTCAATAGATAGAGTGATTTAAGAGGAAGGTTTTTATGTTTATTAAATTCTGTTTTATGTAAGGGGGTTACATAAGCTTAAAACTCACATAAGCTTATAGTATAGCATAGCAGATACTTATATATAAAAAAGTGTTTGAACATGTGCCAATTAGTAGATACCGTTTCGAAGAGCTATTTGTGTGTGAAAAATGAAGCTAGAAAAGAAATAGATTTACTATAAATTAATAATTGTATTTTTTTCACGGAAATTCTCTTAACGTCAATAAATATGACTAATCTTTTCGATAGAATACACACCTTTCTATAATAAAAGAAATAAATGCACCTTTTAAAGTTTGTGTTTTATTTGAAAAACGCATGGGTGTTCAACACCTTTGGCCAAGGCTGAACTTACGTCCCATATGGTCCATTATCGTTTGAACGTAACCTGACTGATCTTGACGCTACCGCATTGTATATTGTGAAGCCTTTCGTTCCACAACCGAAACAAATTTTCCGACAAATAAACAAATGTTGATGTTGGAATTATTTTCCTGTAGCCTGGGTTTGCTCGTGGATTTGTGAAATAAACTAGTTTACAAAACTTTCGTCTAAACTATACTTATCCATCAATCAATCAATCAATGGTTATTATCGTAATAGTTCAGAAAAAAATGCTAATAATCTGGCAAAATTAAAGGACAACTTTTATCTATCAGGATATGTAGGTAATACAGTAAAGTTAAATTGTGTCTACTCTCACCCCCCGCGCCCCGGAATGTGTCCCGGAGCGCGGTATTTTCCATTTATAAAGAAAACCGTACACGATAGGTACATAAAAAGTGTGGAGGAACTCGGACTAGGTTCATCGTTTAACTTTTAAGTTAGACTCTCGTGCTTGTCGGTGGAGTAAGTGCCACTTTTCTCCATTCTTAGCCAGTTTTTTCACCTTCTGATACGATAGAAGAGTTTCTTTTTGAACATTTTAAAGTGCAAAGTTAAGGGGAAGAAGAGGAAGAGGAAGACCTGGGGGCTTATTATGACATGGCTATGCATTTCATTTTACGGCGAGTGTAAAGGACGGAGCTATAGCAGCTATATAGCTCTGTCCTTTTCTCTCAGCGTAAACAGAACTGCATTACTATGTCATAATAACACCCCTGAGAGGCTATTGCCTAACGCACTCGTCATTGCAATCGTTATCAACTTATCATTCTGAAAATATAAATGTTCCGCTTTGTAGTCGATTGCGGTTGCGAGTGCATTAAGCGATAGGCCAGCAGTGGGGCTAGACAAGTTGTCATCGTTCACGAACGCTAGCGTTAGGCGATCACTTTGGTGATCACCTGTCACTTGGCGCTGTCAAAATTAAATAGGCTAGACAATCAGTTTTCAGCGTGTCAGGTGTAACGAGTGATATATCACGTGACTTACGTCATTTCCATACATTTTTCAATGACAACACATGTCGCCAGTGATCAGATCACCTAACGCTACTTACTTTAGCCAAACAAGACAGAAGGCCAATGGACTGGGTACATACATACATACATACATACCGTCACGCCTTCATCCCAGAGTGGGGTTGGCAGAGCTACAGAATTACCAACAACTTTAACAGCCAGTTGTTAATTCTGTAACCACATTTTGCACAAACAGGCTAAGATGTATATCATGTGTATATTAGTGACAGGTTGCAAGCCCATCGCCTAAAAATACTACAAGCCTTTAATCCCTTAGTCGTCTCTTACGACTTCCACAGGAAGGTATGGAGTGGTACTATTCTATTCTGCCGGCAACCACACGGAGGTCTACCCAATAAAGATTTAAACATTTAGTGAAATGCCGGAAAGTGACCCGCATATAGCCCGTAATTCCTGGACGCAGTGGGCCTTTGCAGTGTATTAAAGGACTTCTTCAAAATAATAAAGGTATGATCAAAATTGCCTATCAAAAACCTATTACCTCTCAAAAAGCAAATAGTAGGCGAAAACTTATAATATAAATACATTTCGTAACGCAGGTGACGATGAGAATCCTATTCATCTGTTTTGTAACTTACAAAAGAACAAACAATGCTTTTAAAGAATTAAATAAGTATATTTTGACGACACAATAGTAGGCTACGAGTTAACATTGATCCGGCCTACGAAGCTGTCCCGCGTCGCTATTGCCTAACGCACTCGCAATCTGAATTGGCTTCAAAGCGGAACCATTGTTTTCTTTTTGTATGCAAACAAGCCTTCGATTTTCAAAATGAAAACGTTTGTGATTGCGAGTGCGTTAGGCAATAGCCCCTCTGGTTCCGATTCCCGGTATGGACAACACTTGTGTTATGACCGTAAGTATTCATTCGTCTTGGATGTTTTCTACGTATTCAAGTAAGTATGTTTTTCTCTATATATGTATTTTCTCGTTGCTTAGTGGATATAGTACAGCCTAGTTTCGGACTAGGTCAACTTGGGTAATCTGATATGTATTTATTGATTTTGGACTACACATCTTAGCCTGTTTGTGCAAAATGTGGTTAAAGAATGAACAACAAGTTGTTAGTTATTGGTAACTCTGTGGTTATGTATGTATGTTCATACATTTTGGAGTGCTCCTTTCAAAAATGGCACATATAATTGAACATCAATAGGTACGTTGAATTAATTTGAGGGCTACAAACAGACAAAGATACATTTTCAATGTTAGTAGAGGATGCGTCGCAAATAACAGCGTGCTTCCTGAACTGTTACCGACATGTCATCCTATTCAATAGGCAAGGTAAGCTGGTATTGGTATGTCCCAGTCGGTATATAATAGGTAGACACGTAAGTAACTCATCAATCGGTATTCATTATTTGGCGATTGTAAAGGCTCCGAGCAACATGTACCGATTCACGTTTGTTTGTTTAATTGTAGCTGCTGTCGTGAATAATGTTTCGGTAAGTGCTTACACCTTGTGTGTCTATGGTTATTAAGATAAGTGTTTGCCAACAGCATTAATAGGGAATATAAAAAATACAAATTTTGAACTGTAGTAGGCATGCGGGCTTTATAGTAATGAGTTGACTTGGGGTTATTGTATAAACGGGGTTGAATTTAACTTAAATAAATCATCTTCCCTCGTTCTCCGTGGCTGCTGACCTGCTAAAGCGTATCTCGTACGAAAAATGTGTAGTATGTGCAAGGTTATTAGTAACGGAAGAGAGTTTAGCCCTTGAGCCTTTCAATTTGGAAACCACCTTTTAGCTTAGGAGGGCACTGCATCCTTCTGCCGAGAAAATGTTGTTTGACTTGCTGTCGCGTTTACTTATACAATATTTTTTAGTCCTGTAAATTTTAAATAAACTGGTAAAGTAGTTGTTAAATTAACCCTTTTTTTGCGTATAATACAGGGAATATCTTACATTATTCTTACTAAAGAAACTACAAAAAACTGTATTAGAAAAAAAAACAATAAAGTAATTGGACCAAAGTATTTAGACTATCCGTTTACTACCTAGCAGGTCTTCAAAGAGACATCTATATTGCAGTTAGAGGTAACATAGCGTCCCAAGAAAACGTTAACTTTGCTATTCCGTTTTCTTAAATGCAGTGTCTTCAAAAAGTTAAATAAAAGAGGAAAAAGAACACATAAAGATGCAATATCTCCATAGTTTTACAATAATGGGTAACTCGTTAGATACTCGTATATATCAGAAAAAATATTTTCAAATTTTATTTCAGGCGATATCAACCCTACAAAAAACGCTTGTTCAAGCCCAGTTTCTTTCAAGAGGTCTGTCTTGTGTAAAGAGTAACCCCCTCACTTTGGATGACATCAACACTTTGAAGATGCTGAAGATACCCGAAGGTCAACAAGCGAGATGCTTCGTCGCTTGCTTATTCAAGAATTTAGGAATCGTAAGTTACTTCCTGGAAAGAATTTACGGCAGCTTTTATTCACTCGGCAATTGTAACGTCATAAAGTCAAAAACAATCTTACGATATAGTAGCAAGATGGGAAAAATAATAAAAAAGTGTAACAAAAAGAACATTTTCAGACAGTTTTATCATCAAAGCTCATCAAAAAAAATGTCGGTGGTAAATGTTTAATGTTTCATGATTGTATGGGCACAAGTGGTACAAATAAAGAAATATTATAACAGAAAACTTACATAACACATTAATCAGTGAAGTTGCCACATAATTACAAATATACCTACGTTCGGTAAGGTTTTCGGTAAAAATGAAGTCATTACAACCTTAGAAGTAGGTACATTTAACGGTTTACCCTTGTCTTGTACTCTCATTTCATAGAACGTACCTATTACTTCGTAGAATTTTCTTTTCATCGACAGAATTTTCTAGGGGCAGTAGTTTAGATTTTCTAATAGTTACAATTCTAAATGAACCTAACCTACGTTATCAATATTTAAGATAACCTGGAAACCACACAGCTTCAGGATAAATAGCTTTCGATGAAGTGATTTTCGATGAATTAGGTGAAATGATACATTCGTTGAACAAATTATCTTTTAAATAAGAGAAAAGCATCTTTAACGTATCGTTATGTTTTTCAGCTGGATAACATGGGCAAGTTGACGCCATCAGGTGCCAGGATGAGTGCAAAGGAGATCTTCGGCAATGATGAGATTAGCTTGAGTAGAGTTGAGGGCATTGTTCAAGAATGTTCCAAAGGTATTGTTTATTGCGTTTTCTTTGACAGTCTGACTTTATAACTTGTACTGAGAGTCTACTCGTATGTATGGTTGTTCTTATTCACCTGACAGTACTATCGTGCATATCGTAAGTATGGTTTCGAAACCAAATACCTAGGGTAGGGGTTATAATAATTAGAAATAATAGTAAGTAGAAATTATGTTTGTATGTAAAAAATTACCCTGCCTACGAAGCTAGTGGTCCTGGGGTCGAATCCCGGTAAGGGCAGATATTTGTGTGATAAGCGCAAATAATTTTGTTCCTGAGTCATGAATGTTTTCTATGTATTTAAGTATATATTTCTCTATATGAGTATTTTTTTCGTTGTCTAGTATCCATAGTACAAGCCTAGAGCTTATTTTGAGACTAGTTCAATTGGTATGAGATTGTGCCCCCCTTATATATTTTATATACATACAAACACTTTGTTGAACAATCAAAAGAATTAACATAGCAGGAAGGTACAAAGGCAAACAATGAGACCTCTTTCAGTAAAATAATATTACTACCTACTAACAAACCTATATAAAACCTAACACGGCAGCCAGGAATGGTTTTCCAAAAAAGTTTTACTCAAAATTATCGGCAAAAATCTTAGGTACAAAACTACCAAGTTATATTTTCGTTGATTACTATTTTTCAACCAACTTCAAAAAAGGAGAAGGTTCTGAAGTCAACCAGTTTAAAAAAAATTTAGGTATAATCACTTGATCACGCATAATTACTAGTAAGTTTGATGTAAATTAGATCCTAAATATGATGGATTCGCCTTTATCTGTGTTATCTCTGAGCGATGTGAGGTGTAAATGTAAAAAAAATATGTTCTAGTAAACGAAGAGCCAGTGCAAGATGGAGACAAAGGCTGCGAGAGAGCCGCCCTTGCCTTTGCTTGCCTAACCGAAGTTGGACCGAAGGTAAGTAATTTTTTTTAATGATCCTTTAATAAGAAAATTTATTAATTATGTTATGATATGAAATAGTCTTTATTTTGGCAATGTTATAGTTGAAGCAAGGGCCGAGATGTAGGTTGGACATACACGTCAAAGTCGTCCAAGCTACATTTCCAGTTAGGTATCTGACATGAGCAGTATGTAACTGGCTGATTATAACTTTCAAAAAAAAAGAAAGTACTTTGATACCTAAAGGCCCTAAAGCTGCTGGCCTATTACCGCACGCACTCGTAATGGCAATCGACTTCAAAATGAAACAATTATTTTTATTTCGAAACCAGAATCTCCTTCGGACTGTCAAAATTAAAATGATTTCGATTGCGAGTGCGCGTTAGTCGGCGGTTTGGAGTCGAACAGTGACGAAGCTTTTCTTACCGTGACTCTATCTAAAGCTTTAAAAAGTCACTTCAAGGGGCTCAATTTTACTTGGTAAACACATAGTGTTTTACATGTTATCGTATTGATAACTCTGATTTACTTGATTGTAATCGCGGTCTAGTTAAAAACAATACGATAACATGTCAAATGCAACATGGTTATACCTAGAGGAATAGAACCAGCGACCATAAAAAGTGGAAATAGATTTACAAATCTGCGTCGCCTTTATTTTCAGGGAAATAGTCACTAGTTCGAATGTTGGTTCCTAATTATTTTGCCAAATTAATTACCCTTCCTACACAATATGTTGTTCGAATGTGTAGATTTCCTCGCGATGTTTTGTTTTATCCTTCACCGTTAGAGCATAGGGTTCCTAATATTTAGTACTATCTACCAGACTGTGTCTTATATTAATTACCCATATAAGAAAATTCAATTAATAATTTGTTGTTTCAGCATGGCTTTGATCTACAATTTTGAGGAATAACTTCTTATGAAAATTCTGCCTAAGAGGAGTGCAAATTATGTTCATGACAAAGAAGATTGTGAAGCGTTTATTTAATAAATCATGTTCTGTTCTAAAATTACTTTTTCTTTTGCATACCTCTGGTTCACCGGCAGGTTTTAACTTTGAAAATGCTTTGAAAAAGACTATATTTGAAAACTTGCAAGTCCCTACCCAAGAACCTTAGGCCGTGTTTATGAACTGTCTAAACCTGATATGATTCTTTCAGTAAAAGACAGCTCAAAATTTAAAACAGCAGTATTTTACTAGACGATTTACTAGGTACTCGTCGAAAAAACGAAATAATTACTTTCTTACTACTGTGCGGGGTTGGTCCGGATCGCTACTACCCTCACCCTTAACCGCAAAACAGCAGTGTTTGTGTTCTGAATTCTGATCCGGTGCGGAGGTAAAACCACCGGACTAGAATAGACGCATTCCATCTTAGTCCTTAGAATTATTAATATTATATAATGGACGTAAACAGCAATTAAAAGCTACAACAGAGCTAAGGATCAACACTCATAACTCATCTTGTTGATTTAGCCTCATTTAGCCAAGACTTCTTGAACCTTTTCTTCAATGAATCGACAGATTTAGACTGCCTCAAGCACCGTGGAAGCCCATTCCGCCGTGACAGATTTATTATAGGTACGAGACCTGTTTGAATGGAACGGTAAGGGAAAGGTTAGCACTAGACCAAAGGCGGTGCTCACTACCATTGGGCAACAAAACTAAACCTTTCGGAGAGATAAAAAGGAGGAGAAGGAAGAAGTGAATATTATCGTCAGATTTCGATCTTGAGATTATAAACGTCTATCGGATTCAGAATCAACTTACTATCCAGGTGGCCTGTGTGCTCGCTTGCCTTCCCAATGCCATAAAATGAGTATAAATTCACCTTCCGTAGGTACTTATTGTTTATCCTCTATTCCGCAGTAGGACATCAAATCGCTTTCTGAATACAAACCTGACACATTCCAAAATAATTTGCTCTTGCATTAAAAACCTAATACGAATAGCTTCTAATTTAAAAATGCAAAACTGACTCATTTTAGAATGTGTCCGTTTTGTATTCAATGAACGAAATATTCTATTGATTAAAATTATTTGTTCGTAATTAATAAACATTTATTTTAAATACAAACTATTAACAATTATCACACACGAGCCGTACTGGATTATTTCTGTAAGCGATTAGTCGTCGTCAGAAGCCATTTAACAGTTTCTTCAGGTACTTATTAGACGTTAAAACCAAACTGAAAACAAAGATTGAAAAATATTAGTATAAAACATTGAAATGTAACAACTATGTTACGCCAATGTTTATTTATTTATTTATTTATTTTATAAACTAGTACGGTAACAACCACTTACACTAATTAATGAATCGATTTAAAGGAAAAAGTAATAGTTATACAGTCGAAAGCTTACGAGGTAGCGCAAGATCGTTCCAGATGACGAGCTGTTATGAGATGATGTGATCACGGGTCGAGTCCCGTCCATTAAATATAAATACCTGTGCAGCGTTGTCGATCATGCATTTGTACGACATCAATGCGCGGTCGCAGCCTTTGGCGCCATCGCTGACTGGTTCTTTATTTACTGTAAACCAAACAACTAATCAAAGCCTTCGAAACTCGGACAGAATTTTTTACATACTTCAATCAACTCATTGTATAGACGATATTAGTCAAACACATATCAGTTTTTTTTCTCATGAAGGTTTTCTAATCGTCTGAGGGATTTTAATCAAGTTGGAAAACAGATCATGAGATCACCGATTAGCACTTGGGATATTTTGTTTAGGAAATAGTTAAAAGTTCTAGTGGGTTAAACGTAAATCACTTTCTGCATGGACGAAGATTCAGGCAAAGGCTCGTCAATTAATATTGTAATTTGAATAGATGATGATTACGATAATATCCTATTATACTGACTGTGCGAGCACGAATGCAGGTAGTTTTCAATCGCCTTAAGCTCCTCAGCATCCTCGAACACTTTCTTCGCCATTTCCAGGATGGTTTCCTTTTGCAGCAATCCGGCGTCATCCATCTGGCACATAAAAAAACTTAGTTGGATTCTGTGGGAACTATTAAACCTAACCAAATTCTTCATATTTATGGATTAGAAACGTCGTCATTTAAATATTTAGCTATAGATATAACAACATCGAAATGTTAATAATTATCTATGATAACTCTGTCTGTCGCTTTGTTCTGGTTTGTGAGCAACCAAACCAAAAAGTTAACCGTTCCTGAACAGGGCAAAATCAACAGAACGTTTGATACGAGTAGAGTCGTTGAACAATCTGTTGGACTACCCATTTTGACAGTACATAAATAAGATACATGCTGTAAGAGATTCAACACCATAAAAGTATTTGCTACTTACGATACCAGATTTCTTAAATACACAAGCCAAAAAGCATGGGGCGTTGGGTCCGCTGGGCACGTTCTTTGTTCTCAAGCTAGCAATGTCATCTTGAGAGATCATGTTGTCCGTGATACACTCCAAGCCGAGCTGTTCGAAATGCTGGCGGACCATCTCCTTTTGTTCGGCGTTCATTGCCTGGAAACAACGTCATTCTTAACAGTGAATACTTCCAAATAAGCGAAAATACCTACAAGCTGAAGGACTGAGTCAAGAAGGTTAGTAAATTATTTATGCGAGAAGACCTTGGAAGAAGACCTATGTGTTCACATACAATCTGAGGTGTCCTCGTAAGGCCCAAGCTAAAATTATGCTATTAGATCTAATCGCCCAATGTTCATTCTAATGTACAATATCTCTACATGTACAGTCAACCAATTTGATTCCTAGGCCACTATGGACTTTGTCAACGTGACGTTTTAAACCAAATCATAGGGAGTCTCTTACGTTTTGGTTGACAACGTCACTTTAACATAGTCCAAAGTGGCCTAGAAATCAAATTGGTTGACCGTCAAATCAAAATGGCCGATGGCGGTAAAACCTTAATGGAATGCTTTGAAAAAGTTACTGTACATTGCAATGTACATTGGGCGTTTACTTGTGGGTAAAGCCCAATTTGACTGGGTCTGAGTTACAAGTGTTACTTTGTACGTTGTGATGTACACTGGGCCTTACGAGGTTAACGCAGCGATGGAAAAACAGAGATAAAAGTAAATATCACTGTATCACAAAATATCTACTAATACCTACTCCTCGAAACCAATTTTCCTATTTTTTTAAGGATAACTAACGATAGGAGTGTAACAACGTTTCTTTACAGTTTGACAAAATCAATAAATTGAAGTGATACTTACCATTGAATATGAAGCTGCCAGCAAAAAATATAAAGAACACACAAAAATTGAAAGCCTCGCCATTTTGTAAAGATCAAATTAATAAAAAAAATATTTCTTGTCACAACTTGTTTAGTAGAGAAGCTACTTGTAATTGACAAAATTTGGCGATTTCGTCGTTTTATATAAGTAATATAATGAGAGGTTTCCCGCAAATTACATATTACTAGCATATCATCAGTACATTGTGCCGGTCATTTGAATGATTCAAAGGTCTAACTAATTAAAATATCGTCAACGGAATTCCTTCCAAACATCATGACAGTTTCAGGAACTCTTGTATACACTGTGTCGTAATATTGTATTTTATAGATCATACAAGAAGATAAACTACATTGTAGTATAAATCGCAGTACCTGAAACGATTACTGGTAACCGCTAGGTGGTTTATGTTCCTGTAATAATCCATCTGGATAATTACTACTACAATAATAAAATTGAACGTTTCTACTTTAGCATTAAACACTGTAAAGAGATTTCTATCGCTTGGGAGCACCAAAGTTACGTTTTAAAAGCAAAAGGAAAAAAGAGGAAAAGTAAACAGATAGGTTAAACTTCGTTAATACCTTTAACCAAAGGTATAATATTGTAATATAATTTTGTTTCGTTATTACTTTTTGGCTTTTACCATTGTGATGTATTCTGTTGTAACACGGATAAGGTGACAAAGGGTTATGAAAATTGGTCGACAAACAGGGCCTAATAACTAACACGTTTTGCAATAGCCTTCCAATTATTTCTCGGGTGATAATGGCAGTGCCTCACTTTAAATTACAGCGTCATTATTACAGATTTAACTATAAAAGCATGATTTAGTTTTTTCACACATTCATTTTCTGAATTCCCTGTGTATCGGTACATTGAAGTGAAAGTTGAAAATGTATTTCAAAGTTTCTTTGATTGCTACTGCCCTTTTGTGTATTAGATATTGTGCAAAGGTATGTTTGTTTATACTTAAGAATTAAATCAAAATTTGCGTAGGCCGAATTTGTGTAAACTAATCTCGGAGTAAGTCTTATTCCAGTTTGGTAAAAACTCTTCTACTTACATCAGCGGGCCTAGTATGGCTGCCTCTATATCGCGTGTCAAATGTGGATAAAGCATTCGTCACTTTCTGACACGTGTATTTATTTACGTGTCAGAAGGTGACGGGTGCCTTATCCAAAATTTGTCACGCGATAAACGCAGCCATATTAGGCCCACATTACCTTATCACTAGAAAATAAAATATATAGCAAAATTTTAAATTTTCTTAATTATGTTCTCAGTTTATGTAATCATCAGAAAATGCTCAGAGAAATTAATGAACCTGTTGCTCAAATCACACGATAGGATAGTCTGCCTGAGCAGTCCTTTTACTATTCACGTTTCCAAACTTCTAATGGTTACAGGCAGCTTCCGTTGAGGAGTTGAAGCTTATGTACGTGAACTACCTTCTGGAATGCGGGAAAGACTTCCCTGTCTCTCCCGGTGACATACTTGCGTTAAAAAATAACGATGTAGAACAGACACAGAACGTCAAGTGCTTGCTGGCATGCACTTATAAGAAGAGTGGGATGGTATGGTATCTTGATATCTTCATGTCTTTACTGTAATTTTATTGTTGCAACAGTGAAAGGTTTGTAAGCTTTATCAATTCAGAGAGAGCCGTATTTTTTTACAGCTTTATACCGTGATAGTTTAAGTATGTTATAAAGAACCTCGATATCTCTACATAATATGTTCAAGATCTACTATTTAAGGGATAATTAGAAAGATTGGGAATCAAGACCAGGCTGAGCTGTGTTCCGCGTTCAATGTAAGTAGGTGGAAATATTCAAGAAATCGCATAGATCTTATCATTGGACAAACTCAGAACTCTTGACTGATGTTTCTACAATGGGAATTCGGCATACCTAAGCGTTTTTAGTGATTCAGAAGTTAACATATTAGAAAATACCTAGGTATATGTAGATTGTAGGCATGTAATTTGATATTTCATCGTTATGTATCTTATGAGACTCGAATGACTAGAAGCTTGTGGAACATATATTTCGGGGTCTTTTAACCACGTACAGTACCGGGTCTGAGTATCACCCGAGCACTTGCAAACTGACATTATTCTTGTCACTCGTGCTTAATAGAAAAACGAAGACTGCCGATATTTATGAAGGAATTGGTATTAGGTACTGTATGTATGTATAAACTGTATGTTTATATGAAAACCCTCAGGGAGCTATCCTGTAAAGACTAATTTTTACATGTTTTTTTCCCTATATTATTGCAAGTCACAAGTATTACTGGAAGTGGAGTTTAGACATCACACAGAGTCATGCAGATACAAACCGAGTAGCTCTTATGTGTATGGTTTAGGGTCCAAGGTTGAATTGACGTTGCTTAATTTGTTTTGCAAGGTCAACGGTGACGAGCCAATTACACGGTGGTGCACACCGGACAATACTTTATGATTTTGCCCGCAGATAGGTACTTTATCATTTTACTTGAAAAAAAAAAGGCTCGTGTATCGTGTACCGATAGAATGAAAAACGGATTTAGAGAGACTATTATTTCTTCAGAGCCTTGACTGCTTCCTTGAGACTGTTAAACATGAAAGACCATCAGAAATAAAATCTTCGATAGTTTTATTTTTCAACATGACACCTCCGCATGTTTTTGGTTAAATCTTTAATAAGACGAACGCGTCTTGTTTCTTTACGAATTATCATCTCATGTATAACGCTATAAAACGCTATAAGTACACTTAGAGCAGAAAGTGGT
This sequence comes from Acleris laterana, assembly GCA_963966035.1. Taxonomy (NCBI): domain Eukaryota; kingdom Metazoa; phylum Arthropoda; class Insecta; order Lepidoptera; family Tortricidae; genus Acleris; species Acleris laterana. The sequence goes on from OZ014452.1 coordinate 10,335,156, forward strand.
CTAAAACGCAGCTGGTCCAAGTTCGCAACGCATTTTCAAAATTCCTCTCTTATTCAACATGTTGTCCTATTCCTGAGCGGTTTGCCTTTCGGGTATCTGATGATACCTAACGAACCTAACCTACTTTGTGTGTGTCTGTGTTTTGATCTGCACATTGGGCCTCTTGTAATTAATTTCTACTTAATGCTCCTTAGACCAGCTGCGTCTTAGATGCCATGATACTAATCTAAAAATTAATATATGGGTTGTATGTACTGTTCTTCGCTATAACGCCAACGACAATACGTAAATAAGTAGATAATGTAAATTTACAGACGGACGAAGAGGGAAAGCTTTCAGTGGAAGGAATTCGGAAGACTGCTGATGACGTATTTTCCGAACAGCCAGAATTAAAGCAGAAGAGTATAGCATTTGCTGAAGCCTGTGAATTTGGTATGGTTCTATATTTAAGTTAAACATTAAGATGGGTAACTTTTTTATATAATAAAAACTCCCGATATAATATAGGTAGTAACCTCGTCTTTCAGAGCGGTTATCTCTTAAGCCTGATTTACTTTGGCTATGGACAGTGGACAGTGATAGTGGACAGTACAATAGTGTAAACCGATCGGACAGTAGCGAGTCAAGTTGTCTTGTCATAGGATCCAAATAGAATCGCTTTAAAAAAAATCACTCCACTGTACTTGTCACTATCCTTGCCCAATTTAAATCGGGCTTTAAACGGCCCAACCGAATTTGATGAAACCCAGCTAAGAACAATTACGATTAAACTAGCTTCTTTAAATCCGCGAAATCGGTCTATCCGTTTGGGAGCTACCATACCAGAGTCAGACGCACACACAGATAAGCAGATTCATAAACGCACAAACACACAGATACAAGTTAGACTTATAACACCCTTTTTTTGTCGGGGCTTTAAAAAAGGAAATATAAAAAAAAACAATGTATGGCATGATGAAGGTAAACGAGCACACGACCACCTGAGAGACTGCCACCTTAAGAGCCCAAATGCGTTGCCAACATTAAGGACTAACATGGGATGCCTCTATGCTAGTAATTTCACCAGTTGTCTTATTCCCACATCGGAACACAAAAATGCTAACACTGCTGCATGTCAGTTAAAGGATAAGATGGTGGAAGCGACCCGATCGAACTCTGCACAAGGTTCAGCCACCGCTAAAATATTATTTATCTTTTTTTTCTTTCCTAATTTTATTTCTTTAATTTACACGTCCAATAGATTATTATACTGGTTTTGTCCCTGTTGTAGTTAACGACCAAGAGATTAAAGGCGACCATAAGGAATGTGAGCGTGCAGCAATGATCTTTAAATGTAGCGTCGACAACGCAGAAAAGGTATGTCAAACAAATAAAGAGCATTTTAAAAAACACTCTTGCATGTAGTTGTTATAGGTTGATTCACAAGAGCTGGCACGAATAGATCGAATGAGTGAACGAAAGTATACAAGTGTGTAAAATAATAACAGGGTTTCGGTTTGAAATTCGAACATCGGTTCAACGGACGGCACCACAGACCACTTACCCTGTAGACTCCGCTTCGGAACAGTTTGTGTAGTACCTCATTAAGCCAAAATGGCGGGGCGCGGGTGGCGGAAAGTGCACCGTGATTGGCTAGTTCAAAGTCAACGAATAATCAAGTGTGCGCGTCGTGGTGCGCGCCAATAGAACCATGGCAACCAATTAGTGTTCTGTGAGCATAAGCATGGCTTACGGGGGCGCCTTTGTATGCGGAGTCTATAGGGTAAGTAGTCTGTGGACGGCACTCACACAGTGGGTGACAGTACTTTTGTTCATTCCATTCGTGCCAGCTTTAGTGAATCTACATATTCATGATTGATTATTTTGAAACTTATTACTTACTTACGGCCTACATTTTTAGTTTCCGTCATACTTGGTCTTGGCGTTTACAACCCAAAAATTAAATAAGAGTAGTACATGGCGTTTGTGACCTAAAATTTTTAGGATTATTGTCTTTTGCCCCCCAAAGGGCCTTCAAAGCAACGAAGCGTATGGTGCTCTATTAGCAGAATGAAATAGACTTTACTGTAGTTTAAAGTATATCCAAAATAACAGGGATTGCCCTAAGATTTCATAAGTCATACATATATTGGCTGTATTGCACGAGTATGCGAGCATGAAAGATATATCATAATTATATCGGCAAGCCTGTAACGTAATAAATAACATATTTTCAGCTTTTCAACGTCTACCGTATGGCCTACCTTATTAGGAGGAGAAAACTGTAAATGATATTATAAATAGTGTTCAAGATCAAAATCAACCGTCATCTATACCGAAAGATACTAATGAGCAAAGGTATATAGTATTAGTATTTTTATTGTAATTTTACTAATACTATAGTAATACGATACCTAAAAACTCGAAAATTTCACACCTAATTATTTCAGGAATGGACGTTATATTATTTATAGAAAAAAAGTAAACACTTGAAAGTTTACTGCTTTCTTTCAAACTTTGACACTAATAGACATTTTTTATAGTCGCTTACAGCCTACATTCTATCACTTAAAGTCTACATTTTAGTTTAATTCATATTCGATTTTGGCGCTTAAGACCCAAAAATAAATAGGAGTAATGTTTATGGCGTTTACGCCCTAAACATGCATACATCCATTGTAAGATTATTTTCCTTTAAACCCCAAATACGTTGCACTTTTGACAGATTATCGAATAATATTGCAACTTGCAATTTTTTATGAATTCGCTCGAATTCTCGCTCCTATTTATCTAAAAGACCAGTAATCAAAATTATAATAATAAAATAGCATTCAGGGGTTGCATACTTTGACCACTTTTTGAATCAATTTTGCTGAAGCCGCATCAGGCAGACAATATGGTGATGATGGTCGATATCATTAGTATTTGACATAAAGTTGACTGGAAAGTTGGTTATTATTTGATGTTCAAAATTCAAAATATTTATTCAGTAAATAGGCCACATGAGGGCTCTTTTACACGTCGGTAATATAGGGTGAGTCTACCAGCGCTTCGGACAAGACCATCATTGCGGAGAAGAAGCGCCGCAAGAAACTCCAGCAGAATGTCATTTTTTCAATCATAAAAATATAATAGTACTTAGAACTAAGTTACATTAAGTAATAAAGTAATAAATAATAAATTCTTAAAACTACTAAAAATAAAATCATTACAAATGTAAGGTCAATAAAGCTTAAACTTAAAAAAAAACTATGAGAACAACACGACGAGGTCTCTACGTCAAAAGCCGTAATGTTTATTACGGCTTTTGACGTAGAGACGTATAGCAGATATGCAATGTTTATTATTGTTTCAAAAACTGTTTTTGGAACAATAATAAACATTGCAAATCTGCTATAGCGTAAGTGGTCAATTTGTGCAACTTATAAATGTTGTACTGTTACCTTGGAACTAGACCTTTTCATTTTTTACATTATAAAGAATTCGGGCGTAAGCGAAGTGTGCAAAAAATACGTCTTTTTTTCCATACAAATGTGAAACACCCTGTAAATAAACAAAGATGGTAATCCAATCTAAAAAAACTATCACGCTATCGGCGGTAAACAAATGCCTTCCCATGCTGCCGCGATCTATAACGACTTATCTCCATGCAGATCTCATTAAACTTACGTCTTTTATAATCGATAATTTGGTAACTACCAATACTAGTTATGACCGTTTCTGCTCAGAAGTTTAACGACAGTAGCTCGTTAATTACATTATACAGGAATTAATAAGAAGTGTAAATAGACGCTTTCTTGGATTTATTGTTGAGTTAATATGAGTTTGTTCATTAGAACACTCGGTCATTCCGAAAAAAAAAACAATAATTTGGATTCTACGTGCTATTTCTTGTTAAAACCCATAACTTCCCACTGCTTAGTGAAGTTTTCGTATATTATACAGGGTTTTAACAAAAAACAAATCTGTATGTATGAAATTCTAAAATGATCGTAGATATGTTGATGGACCTAGAAACTTGAAATTTTGCACATAGATAATTAGATACCCTATACAGTGTTGAGATCCACCCAGGAAGGTTTTTTTGTGTAAACTCTTAGAAAAACAACCGCTGGGAGCTCATTTTACAACCTGAGCGTACGCCGAAATACATAAAATTTCTCTTATACCGCCCCATTACAGTTATAATATAGTCCACCTGGCTTTTACACCCCAATCCTATCACAGAAACATTATTTTTTTGGGGAGTAAATAACATTTTTGTATATTTCTAGGGCGTATAAGCCTTCCATTTTCTTAAATACTGGGTTTACTTTAAATATTACTTAATCATATTCTTTATCCTAATAAACTATATAATTATGTCCAAAACTGAGCTTTATAACTCAAAAAACAAAAATGTTATGACAAAAATAATTTTGAAAATATAGTTGAAATATAGGTGAAAAGTTGAGTTTTGGCGTTTACGCCAATTGAGTCTAAAGGTGTCGATATACCAATCTGTATTTTTTAGACCGTTCGACATTCTGTACTTATTTGAAATTTGACGTTAATTCCATCTTAGTTTTGTACACAACAACAAGCAAGAGGTCATCTACTTAAGTTTTTCACCGATGCCTACTTTTTCTTTCGTTTTCTCCACGATACAGGCGCAATATTTAGAAGCATTTTAAATATTGAATGTGGTTACCAATCCCACTAATGTTATGAAAATGTGAAAGTTTGTGTGCGTGTTAGTTTGTTACTCCTTCAGGCTGAAACGGCTTGGATGAAATTCGGAGTGAAGGTAGCTTTTACCCTGGATTAACACATATTAAAACTATAGAATGTAGAAGAGGAAAGATGATAGGACACTTGATACGGCATGATAGTTTCTTTTTGAACATTTTAGAGGGTAAAGTCGAAGGAAAAAGAGGAAGAGGAAGACCTAGGCTTACTTACTTCAACCAAATAAGACAGTAGGCCAATGTCGTGTCGTATCAGGAGGTGAAAAAGCTAGCACAGAGTAGAGAAAAGTGGCAATTACTTCACCGACAAGAGCCTAGCTCTTAAATTTAATGATGATGATGATGAACACATAGGCTTCTATTTATCCCGAAACGATTAAGAGAGAAAAACGATACTCGAAATCTCTGCGGACTAAGTCGCGGGCAGTAACTAGCAGAGTGTAGAATACTACGACTACTCTACATTTTAGTTAGCCGCACTCTTTGGTCTTAGTATTGCGGCAGTATTTTTTCCTCTCCACGTGTATAGTTGAATAGTTGAATACCTACTACTATATTCCTTCCACTAACTTCTGCCCGTGACTTCGCCCGAGTAGATTTTAATTGTATTATATCCCGGGAACTTTAAATTTTTACGGGATGAAAACTATTTCCATTCCAAATATCACTCAAATCCGTCAAGACATCGTGAAGGATTAACCAACTTACACTCACACACATACAAACTTTCACATTTATAATATTAGTGGTAGTTAACGTATATTTTTTGTTTCAGTTAAAAGGAAAGTGATCACGGGATACCGGGAAGATAAAGAGATATCCAAAAGTAGATGGAAAAATCCCAAAACTAGATTTAGTCAATTACGTAGATTATTAAAATATTAGACAAGGCTTGAGTTTTTTTATTTCCTTAGGCCCTGTTGTTTGAGCAGTAGGTAGTTAAACTAACTAATTGTTAAAATTCGAAAATGGAATTGAAAATTTTACACATTTCCTTGAGATACCTACCTTAAAATTCTTGATTCCTTTTTCAAATTTTAACAATTAGTTAGTTTAACTACAGGGGGGTTATTATGACATAGCAATGCAGTTCTGTTTACGCTGAGAGAAAAGTACAGAGCTATAGCAGGTAACGTTAGGCACAATAAAAAAAAATCTGCGTTTTAATTTACCACTTTGTTGACGTGACTAATAAGAATAAGTATACTTATTCTTGCCAAATTACAGCCTTCTAGTACTAAGAGTCTCTGAGCTAGGCTGCGGACGGACATGGCGAAAATATAAGAGTTCGTAGATTGACTACGGAACCCTAAAAAATACTTTAGTCCCTAGAGACAAAACGTATCACTTCAGTCCTCCTATGCACCGCTTATTATGGGTCATTTTAGAGGATGAAGAGTGAAAAATATATTAGAATCTGATTACATTTTTACTCCTGGCGGAACTAAATAAGAGACTATTAAGAATAATTATTATGATAGGATCTGTATAAATTTTTGGACGATCGGGCTTATAAAAAGCAGAACATAATGACTTTTTCATTCATTTTCAATTCTTTTGCGCAATACACTAACTACAAGAACCACAATGTTCTGGATTTCGGTATTCGTCTTGGGGCTCTGCAGTATCCATTCTTACGTAAGTATTTTTAACTAAATCATAAATTGCATTAATGTTTGAACACTTGTTTCCGACACTTTATATAGCTCGAATGACTTCTTGAATGACTTCTTGAATGACTTGTAATAGAATTTAATGACTTGTAATGTCAGCCAAAACTTTCAACTACTATCCTCCATGTTTAAAAAAAACATAGTTTTATACGCGGCGGTGTCAGTCGGCCATTGTTTATTATATGGTCGGGCAAGTTTCGGCGAATAATTCCAAATTGACCTGGAGTCTGTCATCATTGAAATCACATTAATTACTTAGTTCAAATACTTTTTTATGAGTAAGGAATTAGGACTTTTTATTTACAGAATTCTTTTAATAACGCCGCAATTTAATATTTAAGTATTGGGCTTATAATATTCATATTAAATTTATTTGTTTTTTATTTATGTCCTGATAATTTTATTTCTCACCTTTATTAAGTTTAGGTATGTGAAGATGACCGGCTTGAGTTTGAACTGTTTTTTTCACTAGGCAATGACCGATGAGGAGATAAAGATTGAGTTCACGAAGTTTGTGATGAAGTGCCAGAAAGACCACCCCGTGGAGATAAACGAACTGATGGCGCTACAGGCACTCCAATTACCCAAGAATAAAGACACCAAGTGTCTCCTAGCTTGCGCATACAAAGCTGAGGGTACAGTACGTATCACTAAACGAAAAGAAATACTAGTACAGATGTAGTGAATAATCCTTTCCCATAGTTTTTGGTCGAATAACTTCGTATTTATCTTGCTTTTTCAGTTGGCTTATTGATGGGTACTGAAGCTAATTGAGAAAGCTAGATAAATACGAACTAATCCGACAAAAAACGTCGGGAAGGGATTATTCACTACATCTGTAATCGAAATGTAAACGTAGCACCATTTTAGAACTAGACAACATACACTCTATCTGCAGATGTAGTGAATAATCCTTTCCCATCGTTTTTTGTCGGATATGTTCGTATTTATCTAGCTTTCTCAATTAGCTTCAGTACCCATTTATATGCCAACTGAGAAAGCAAGATAAATACAAAATTATCCGACCAAAAACTATGGGAAAGGATTATTCCCTACATCTGTAGGTACTCTACATGTCTTATGATGATCCTGGCCCCTCAAGTGCATTTCATAGCACACATAGATACATTGATAATTGTAATATTTTGTATTTCATAATCTTTTAAATGATGATTATTGCTTGCAATTGCAGATGAATGCTAAAGGACTGTACGATCTAGAACATGCTTACAAAGTAGCTGAGTTAACTAAGAACGGCGACGAGAAGCGTTTCGAGAATGCAAAGAAAATGGCAGATTTATGTGCTAAGGGTAAGTCAGTTGAATATTATTAGGTCTCGCATGAACTTAAATATAATATTGAAAAAAAAAACGATTGATTTAACGCAATTTTTAGTTAACGATGAACCTGTTACTGATGGAGAGAAAGGATGCGAAAGGGCCGCTCTCATGTTCAAGTGTGTTGTCCAAAACGCTCCTAAGGTAAGTCATCACTCATCGCATTAAGGGTGTTAATAAGTTATTTTATACTAATTATGCATTTATGTTTTTTAGCTGTTTTATCTAATTTAGACCGCATACGATATGACCACCCTGAGATAAATAATTTCAAGAGGGTTAATTGAGTATTAGTAAATGATTGGTACAGATGTAGTGAATAATCCTTACCCATCGTTTTTTGTCGGATATGTTCGTATTTATCTAGCTTTCTCAATTAGCTTCAGTACCCATCAATATGCCAGCTGAGAAAGCAAGAAAAATACGAAGTTATCCGACCAAAAACGATGGGAAAGGATTATTCACTACATCTGTACTCTGGTTGTTGCTTTAGGCGGACTTGCGCGGACCAGAGTTAGCCCCTAACCCAGAGTTAAGCGTCTACTTTTATACGTGGTTTGCCGCCTAACCTCGGGTTAAGACGCTAACTCTGGTCCACGCAAGTGGGCCTTAGTGTAAAAATGATTTGGGGATGGCGAGGCACTGTCAACATACAGATTGTCATTAGGGTGATCTATGTATATTGTGTGAAAATCAGATTTTGTGCCGGAAACTCGGATAAAATATTTACTTTTTGTTTCAGTTTGGGTTCAAAGTGTGAGAATTAAACGTGGAGTGTTTTACTCGGCTCTGCCAAAAACTGTTAATAAATATGATTATAATAATGGTATGTTTTATTTGTCAAAATCACCCACTTATAGTATAGGTGATAGTTACATACAAACAGACATAGTCATATTTTATAATTATTAAGTATTCACGTATGACCGAAGGAGACCGACCCTATCGCAAAGAATTATTTTCGAGGTGATTGCTGCTGAGAATTGCCGAACAAAGGTAGTAATATTATTTGTATACCAAGTATATTAGTTCGTAGAGGATGTTGGTGGTCTCTCATTAGAGCAAACATTTATTTTACTTTATTTACATAATATCATTTATTACGACATACATTTTCGACCGGATAGCAAGGCAGTTAGACAAGTTTCTTATCATCTATACTATTTTTTTTTAAACATTTGTACCGATATCGGGTAAATTAACACACGTTACCTTTAATGACGTAGATAATACAGAATAATATTTGTGTAAATATTGTTATTCTTGTTATTAATTAATAATTACTTATCCAGGAGACAATTATTTTAATTTCAAATTTTGACATCGTTGAAGGTGGAAGGTAAAAGCTCCTATTATAGACAGTGCTCGTGATATGTTTTCATTTAAAAAAATGATAGTGTTCATCACTGGAGCCTTGTCCATAATAGTTGCTTTTACCTTACTAGACTAGACTACTAGTTAGCTAACTAAGTAAGTATATAACTTGATAGGCAGGTTACAACTTGCATCATCATAGGTCACTTTACTCGCATTCTTTACTACCCTAGCTTAAGAAGAAGAAGAAGTAACTCAGTTACAGGCATCAACAATCAAGAATCGGCCTGGCGCATGGCGATGAGCATAATTATTAGGAAAAACTTTATTATGTGCTACAGCGCCATCTAGGAAACGTATACTAAACTACAGTAAATTACGCAAGTTCCGCTTCAGTTCTTGGTTCGGTGGCTTTTCGCTCCGTAGTGTGGATACAATCATAAAGATGGCGCTAAGAAGGTTAACGGAGTTTGTAGCAATTCTTTGATTTTGAGTGATCTTCATAATGCAACGATGCTGTTTGTTGATTGTAAAGATCAACAATTTGATTTTATTTATACAGGTGTCTGCTATTAACACGAGTTTTATTATCATGCTGACGTAGAATAAGTATGATCTTCTTAAAGTAGTAAGTAAGTAAATAACGAATATTATTATTTACTTAATACCTACTGAAATTAAATATATAAAACCTCCTAAATATACCCTCTAAATTCGAGGGATAAATCTAAATAATACGTTCTCTTCCGACTAATTTATGTGTACCTACGCTCTCACAACGCACACATCCATAAAGCGATAGGAACTTGGGCAAGTTTTTTCAACATCCCAGCGCGGGCGCAGCGTTGCGCTCACGCACACAAGCGCACAGCCAATCAGCAGCGAACTTCATTCAAAGCTACCGCTGACATGCGGCTATCTTGAGTCAAACTTCACTCCTTTCGTAAGTTAAACACCGTATGATCGGATCGCTCTGATGACGTTTATTGGAACAATTGACAGCTTGTATTTGTTTTGTCAATAGCTCCCAGGCCTCCCAGTGATGTTGATTGTTTTCTGTGAAGGTGGTTCTGTGTGCCCAAAGATAAAGTTGATTACTGTCGGGGCTTTAGTGCAATAAGTTGGTAGAATACGTGTGTGATTGTGAAAAAGTGCTTTGTGGACATTTGATTAATAATTTAGAGAGTGTTTATGTGCGGTTTCTGTGTTTTCCGAAAAGGAACGGTTGACAGTAAGTTATTTAAATCATACTAAATTAAGCGTATTTTATTCCAACATTATTAAGGTAAATTATTTTCTCCCATTATTCTAGTTCTCATATATTAACTCATCGTGACCAACTGTTATATTAATTTAGACAAATACGAATTCATTACAGTAAGCATTATTTTATTTAAAAAATATTACAATGTTATTACAAATCATTATAATACCAATGTCGCTAACGACAATCACCAGTAACAGTAAATACCTGCTTTCTCTTTAATTAATTACCTCTCAACTTAAGAGGTACGGGTATATATCGTTTCTTAACACCCTTTTCGGATTTTAAACCAGGCCCTGGCATTTGCAAAACTTTTTTCCGTTCCAGTTTAAAATCAACTTTACTTGCTTCAGAAATACCAGTTTTGGTAGTCTCCTTTTTGATTTCAACATTTTGTCCTCCATATGGATCCAAAGGCCAATCCTCACTGGAATCGTAGTCAGGACCTGAAACTTCCACAGTATCTCGTCTTCTTCGACGACCTGATATTACTCCTAGTTGTAGGAGAACTGGATTTGTGACAAAAGCAGCTGCAGCCCCTAAAAGAGCTAAACCGGCCACTGGCCATAATAATGCTTTCGATGCCAGCTGAAATAAAACAAAAAATGGATTAAGTATAAGACAGGTGCATACGAGCGGGTGCAACAACGAAAAACAATTCGACAGGCCTGCAAGCAAATTAACATTATTCGTGACAAGCAAACCCACAAAAAAGTCAACGCATAAAAAATTAAAGAATTTTCAAATTAGTTCTTTAAAGATCAAACCTACCTCGGTGTTCGTACACCTATTTGAAGATTGTAATTCGAAGATTGTCTCAAGTCGTCACTTTTTAATAATTATAACCTAAATGACAGACCTGATCTTGCCCAGAATCTAGCAGGTGACCAAAAGAGGATGTAAAACTAGTTAGCAGCTATGAAAAATAAATAATGGCAATCAGAAAACGTTGAAGTTCCAGGCACAAATGCATACGCAGTAGTAGGTAACGGCTTTTCGATGGGATAATAACGTCATAAATATTCCAAACATTGCATAAATTACGCCTAAACAGGACTTTGTGTGGGCTTGAAAAGGAGTTGCATAGTAGGCTTGTGGGTAGTATCCAATAATTTAGAATTAGAAAGGATATTATTGGCACACAGTTACATGAAATTACAGGAATATCGGGACATTTTAAAACTGTCGAAAGTCAGGTTAATGCGCCTATCATGGACAGTGCTCCTGTTATGAACAGTCCCAATAGAAGTAATTTCATATTATACAACGCTAATGCCTTACGATTAGATAAGATTATAATACTTCAGGCCTACCTCTATCTGTATTAAATATTTTAAAAGCGCCATTTTGTCCGTAAAAATTGTTATTGTTCATCACTGGAGCACTATCCATGATGGATGCATTTACGTAACGAGTATTATTTTGTTAAGTAACTATCTAGAACGTAGTAACCAATCTTTACGGGTATGTAACATAAATGGCTTTGTAAACATGATGGCAGCGGAACCGTCACGCTATAAGCTCAAGATACAAGAACATTCCAGTGATTACATTTATTACAAAACCAAAGCAGACGAATCAACATTGTTATTCTTAATACCAATACTTACATGATGATGATCGTGAAATTTGTGATGATGATGCTTATGGCCTAAATGGTGGTGATGGCCGAAGTGGTGGCCATGCCCGTCCCCATGATGGTCAGAGTCGTGGTGGTGATGACCAAAGTCTGGGTGATCGTCTCCATGAATGTATTCGTAGCCATGTCCGTAATGGGAACCATCTTCGTAGAAACCATCATGAATTCCGTATCCTGTAATTTAATTTCTTAAGTGTTTTTCAAGGTACTCCCATTCGTTTAAGAAAGGAAATGAGTGAATGGTCGATTATATGTAGGTAATATAAAAATAGTTAAAATATTTATTTAATCTTTACACACAGTTTAAAATTCGTAGGTTAACTCTTAATTAGATTCTCGTGGAGGAACCGATTATTATTATTATTATTATTTATCTTTCAGATAATCGTACTGAAGCCCAATATTTACTTATTTCTTACAAAATAAATTCCCTTTTAAAACTCGATCTCACAGTAGCTCTCTTGAGTTCTTTTGGCACCTATTCAGAACCTGTTTTTATTCCTGTCGGGTTGCTTGCTGATTCCCCGCAGTAAAGACGTTTTCCGAACCGGTCGCTCAAGGGTTATTGTTTGTCCAGTACTTTATAATAGGTATAGTATGTTGAATAAGGTAGGACAAAAAGTTAAGGTTCTAACACTGTACCTTCATGACCTTCATGACCTTCATGACCATGATGAAGCAAACGACCGTAGCTCGAACTGGATAAGGCGTTGTCAGGAATCTCCTAAAATTATGTTCTTAGATAAGTTTCTGTCAAAAGAAATGTTTTTTGAGAAGAGATTTTTTATCCAGTTTTGGTGACTGGGATATTATGAGTTTAAAGGAATTAGGGCTAAATTTTATACGGGGATGAAGGAGCTGCGATCTTTCGACTCATTTTAGGAACAGGCGATCGAGGTAATGAAAGTTAACTTGCCTACCCTTGCCTTGCTAAAGTTAGTCCTTGAGTGAATAACAAGGCCTAAAACACCATACCATAGTTTTTCATAGTTTTCTAGTCAACTCGCATATTCAGGAAAATAAAGGTAAATAAACGATTCGAAATAAAAATAATCGGGTAAGTGACTAGGCGATGTGCAAATAAATTAATAAGTTGTCTTTTGTTTTTACAAGAAAGTTAAAACTCAGGTCGGTGATAAGATAATTGAAGTACAATTTGGTTTTATTTTCCTTACAATTAAATCCAATTAGAGCGTTGTCCTCGCAGCACGGTTCGCTGGTTCGATAGGATCGTCTGGCCACTGCCCCCTCGGCCCTTCAAACCTTTTCCTATTGACGGACCTCCGCTATTGAAGGTGCCTTCGATTGAACGATTTTACTTCCCAATGGTTTTTACCCTAGATACGAGTATTTTACACCGGTAGTAATATAAACCTTGTGAACTGTTAGCCTATTGTATGAACTGATCGCACAACATTGGCGTCAGATGCTCAGTTGTTTAGTTTTTTTTGTTTACAAAACGCTCCGTTAACCTTTGGTATACTGGGAACCAATGAATCAGACGGTTCATCTCATTTTGTATATGAACACTTGATTCAGAGTGTTATTCATCTATACCGAGAATCGATCTGATATCAGCTTAACTGTTGTGAAGGCGAGGTCGTCACGGGAAAAAACTTCGAGCTATGCCGCGGTGTGATCCCACTTAAGGAGGCAAATTGCTGTGAATGCTGAGAAGTTAGACACATTACCTTACAATGAGAACTAATTTATAGTTGGAGAGTTTACAAAATTTGGTCTAAATGACTCGGGTACAGTTGAGTCATGTTTCCGTTCTGACGAGTTATCAGGAATGTGGGACGTTGATATTCCCACAGTCTGTTTCTGAATTTGAAATGCGCTGAATGTCGACCTAAGTGTGACGGTAATTGCTAGCTAAGACTGCTGCTATTATAAGCCTACGCCAGGTTCTAGACTTAATAGGTGCTTATTTACCTAGGGTTAATAGCTCAGGCGTAATTATACTCTTCACTGTTCGTAATTAAATGCAGTTGAAAATGTTAGTGTGAATAATCATGGGAGTAAGTTAATGAAACTCTTTTTGGTACTATGTTATAAATAGACAAGGAAAATAATCACTAACATGAATCTATACACTACAATAAGCACGTTTGTACTAGGATATGTTTATTTTAGGTATCTACACAAAATAACGGGGATCAACATCAAAATACGTGACGCATGAACGGTCTTTGTACATACATAATTATGTTTCATTAGAAGGACTGATCAGCAAATACAATTACAATCTAAACTAAGGCCTAACATAGCTTTCTACAGATATATTTACAGAGTTGAAATTTAAGATGTAAAGTAAAAGGGGAGTCTAGTTACTGTATTAAGATATCTTACCTTAAAGCGTATTGGGTTTCGAATTGGAGCAAAACTGGCGTATCTGCCTACCTCTTCCTTCTGAAGTGTTCTCACATTTGTAGAATTCTAAAATAAATAATATCTATGATCATATTTCAAAGTTGCACCGAAAAATATTTTCTTATGATGTAACTTACAGTGTCATCATCTTTCACAGAATAATCTCTGATATTAGCGTTGAAAACGGCATTCGACGGTTCCTCACATGTCACAAAATTGTTCTCAAAATACACTATATTCAATAACAGGATTCGCCAAAGGAATTCCCCTGATAAACCGCACATAACGTCCGACAATCGGAGGCAGTAAGTCACAAGCACTGACAACCCGCAAGAAATATTGCACGGGATCACAATACACAGTAGCGTGGAAACACTTGCTTTTACACTTTATAAAAAGTATGAAAGTGGGGGTGGTTAGGTTGACAATTTGATAGGAGGCAAGACAATGGCGACGTCCGAGCTGCCGCTACACCCCGTTGACTCGATTGCGTTGCCGTTTCACCGGCTTTGTTCGTAATTTATAATGATGGTCATGTATGTTGCGGGTTATTTCACGGTGTATGCTCCTCGCAGTCTTCAAATTGAAAAGGCGGATTCTGTTGGGTATATTAAACTACCTAGAAATTATTCTAAAGGATTTCCTCATCATCCATTTCAAGCGTTTAGCGCATTTGCCGTGCCAGTATCCAAGTGACGATGTGGTTGAAGAATTCCTATATGCGATGATTATATCGTAAGATTGCGAATCATGCATGACGTCGATGTTGTATGAGAAAAATGCTCAATAATTGCGGCCTTTAGAAAGTCGTGCAGTGCATACGTTATCGAGAATTAACGCAATAAAGCAATAAGGTTTTCTAAGTTGGTTACGTTAGGGTGTATTGTAGCTTGTAATGGTAATGGCGGAATTAATTCTGTCATCGTTAGTGAACCTACGTCTCGTTGGTTTGAGGCAAACAATTGTAATGTGCTTATGCAAGACGTAGGCATTAACTAGTTACCTTAAGTGGGTATCTTGTCGATCATGACGGCAAATACTGATTTCCAACCAACACACCGTCGGAGTTTATAATTAGTTTAGTTCAGCTTTTATCACCGCTTTTCATTTTATTATATTGAATTGACCCAAGGCAAGAGACCGCAAACAATCAATTTTAAGAAACTGTTTGAAGAAAAACAATAAATGTGGAGTAATTGAAGTACAATAGGTTTCTCAAGTTCTGGTGAATCACGTTCGGGTCGACAGTCGGAATAAATCTGGATAGAACCTCACCATTACGAGAGTGGAGCCGGTTTTATTAGTTTTAAATTATTTATTTCACCACAACAGATTTACGATTGGCACCGCGATATATCAGCAGCGCGCCAATAAAATTCTATTTACCGAGGAGGTAATGATGCTGGAAAGGACACCTGTAGAAGCTACAGTATAATTAAAAACAAAAACATAAAAATTAGTTTTACTCATTTGGATTTGGCATGGTTTATTTGTGTGTGCATGCGTGCGTGCGTGTTTGTCTGTGTGTGTGGATACATGGGCGTTATTACAATACAACTCGTTAAATCTAGTAATAATAAATTTCCGTCAAAAATTAAATTTTCTGGGGCAAGCTTTTATTTACTACTGTACTTTTTTTTGCACAGTCGTCATCTACTTATCAAGGCAATTCTAACAAGCCCTAACACGACGGGTTTATCATGTGTAATTTAAGAGTTTCTATGGCCACCCTGAGTCTCCATCATCAGATCAGCTCGATGGTACTATATTATTGCATTGTCATCAGAACTAAAGGCGTATGAAAATTTTCAGCAACATCGAAAACCGGGAAGTGGGTCAAATTTCAGTAGTGGACATCTTTTAGCAGAAACGAAGACGAATAAAGATGAATGTCGAAATACAGACACATTTGATACATTTGTACACATACATACATAAACTCATGCCTTCATTCCCAACAACTCTAAATTTGATGATAATTCTGTAAGCACATTTTGCACATTTGTTACGACTTTATAAAATCAACCAGTTTTTTTTCTTAAATGTCTAGACTAAATTTATTTTAACCATGATGTTTATATTGGTGCTATAAAGAGTTTACATACATACATATATGTCTCATCTAGTTCCTAGTTACATGTGTCTCCCTTCGCAATTTCTAGGCATCGCCCCGCAGGTAGCGTTCAAACCCCCCTTTATTTTACGATCTTAAATTCTTCACGAGATCCATAGGTGAAAAAACTGGCTCGCGTGTAGGAAAGGTAGAAATTGCGAAGAGGGTAGCAAGTAAATGGCCCACAAATAAATCCCTGGGGGGGATTAATGTGCCATGCTATTTTAAATTATTGCCTAAATTGTTTTTATTTAATTTATTGGTTTGGAGTTTGTTGATAGCATACGAACAGGTTGTCTTCGAGGATTTTTTAAAAGCTCGATTTGTAGTCGTGCCAGTTTAATATTCTTGTTGAGTTTTTTTATAGTATGGAAACAAACAATCACACAGGCCACCTGCCCCCTATTTCACCATCTTGACAATGACTGGTGACATTTCAGTGTTCATAGCGCAGCTAATATGAAACTATGTGATGTAGCAGCGTGTTAACTTTGCAATGTAAATTGAATTGTCACCTGTCACATGTCATTGTTAAGATGAAATAGGGAGCTGATGGTAAGTGTACCTAATCTGCCACCCATTGACGTTTGCATTTTAGGACTACAATCTCAAGTCCGCAAATTCGTAGCCAACCCTAAGTACAAAGATCGAACGCGTCTGTGGCTCATGATCACACCGGTTATCTTTTTGCCACACCGTAACACAATAATGCAAACACTGCTGCTTTTTGTTTGTGGGAAAAAGGGCTCCAAATGATCTCAATAACTTTATCTATCGTTAGTTTAGCCCAACAAATCGAAGAACCGTGTTCCCTTAAATCTAATTTCCAAGCTTTCACAACCAAGCATCGATCAATGTCTCAAGGCATCAAAGAGCATATCAGAGCCTAAGCAGGTGTCAGGGCAGATAGATCGATATGTAATCGAGTATCAATAGACGATTTACGCCGATCCGAGATTACGTCAGACCATTTAGAAACCGTTTGGTTTGAAATGTTGAATGATCGAGTTAAATTCGAATCGATTGCCTGTTTTGTAATCGGTAAGGGCTATTAAACGGGAGGTTAGTGGCATGTTTATACGGACTTTTAATCTCTGAGTCATGGTTTTAGAAATGTTTTGGTTTGTCTCTTGTAATGGTGTTAATTGGGTTAAGTTTCTGTTTAAGGAAGTAGTTGTGCAAGTGTGACGTACCTACCTCGTTTTTTAAATTTGTGTGCTGGGAAACAAATGACATTCTCTGTTTATAAATGATTGTTTTGGTCACGTTCCTCACTTGAATCCAGCTTCGAAATTATACTACAACTCTTCTTTGCCTACTCAGAGCCCTAATACACATAAAAAACCAAACCGTCTCGAGTTCAATCACTGAGATTACTGCTAAGAATTTTTTATTGCCTAAAGTGCACTTACATAATAAATATTGTGCGATGATTGCATAAAAATACCCATTTAGCGCACCTTAATTTTACATTTACAAGATATCAAGAGAATAAGATTTTTTAATTTTTCTCGTTCCTCTTTCCACTTCTTTGATCTTACTTCAAATATTTTGAAGAACGTTTTTTTTTTTTTTTTTTTTCTAAGATTCTAGCTCACGAACGTATACTCACATATACGGTATAGCTGCACTACAGGCTGATGCATTTGCCGATGAATCCGTCCCCATCCCAGCAATATGAGTAATGTCGGCAGAAAAATGCCGTAATACTCAGAGCTCGAGCATTAACGCATCTGAATATGCGAGAGGGTGCAAATGTTGGGGGTTTAAAATAGGCCTGAAGGGGTGACTTTGAGACGTTCTGTGTCGCAATACGGATGTATTCTTGCGGTGAAAGGTTGTGCATGTAAATGATAATAGATGACGGTACGGAAAATGTTACGTAGAACGTGAAAGTTTGAAAAACGTATAACATCATCAATATACCGCTGACCGCTGTAAGTCAAACTGACGTGCCACATTAAGTTAAACAAAGGTTACTGGTTCAAAGCAACCCATAAAAACACTTTACCTTTGCACAATCGAAAAGAAAAACCCCCGGAAATTCAAGGAAAAATTACGCTCGTTAGGCCAGAGAAATTGGCGTTAATAAAAAACTCCCTGTAATTCGGAAGTGAGGGTGTTGACAAATGAGCAGCCTAGGGCTGTCTAATGAGACGCACCCTGTATCACCTGATGGCGAGTAATATGGAATAAAATACCAACTGATTTCGCGGTACGTAACGTGGTTGCTTTACTTGCTTTTGCGGTGTTTCTTATTTAGCATTTCCGGAGATGAGGTGGTAATTTGTAAAATTAAACCATTGTTTTCGTTAAGAGCTGTTATTTGTAAAGTAATTTAAAGTATCTCAGAATCCGGTTACCGAATTGTTACAATAATGACAAAAAAATAAACATCCTTTTAAGATGTGCTTGTATTGTAAACATGTGATCGAATATCAGATTATCCGTTTGGATTGTCTAATTACATGTACAGTCAGGGCAACGTATTTTGATATTCAGTGTAGGTATTTTGTTACTGAAACGTGTTTACTATAAATTTGAACGTACATACAAAACGTTAACACATGGTGTTAGGGTCTATGTTAGATTGGCAGGATTATTGTCGACCTATCGCACACAATAAACATGTACAGGCACGTGGGAGCAAATAAATCGCTAACCCGAAATGACACCCGAACAATCCCGTAATCCTGCGTTCGAACAGACCCGGATTCAAATTTGGAATTTGCTACGGTCTCATTTATTGGGTCTTATTTATGTTTATTACCTGTGCTATAAAACAGGGTGTTCTCAAAATCGATGCAAGACATTTTGATGGGATAATCTTTATAGTTCTGAATAGGATTATTTTTAAAGTGTGTAAATAAATAGCTATTAAGTTTGTGTTATTGCCGAGCGATAATGGATTGTACGAGTATAGTTATTCAAAAGTAATCGACATTTATCTACCAGGATAGCAGAAAACATGTCAAGGTCTCTGGCAGCTTTATCAAACCGGTAGTCTGTAGGTACTTAATCAACAATATATCCTGCAGTTTGTAATTGCACACTTTTCTTTTGTTTTGGTTTGTTAAACGCCATTCAGCACTGTCCAAAAAAGGATTAACTAAATGAATACCACTGGTTTATCGTTTGTGTTCGAATAGTCCCGTAGATTATTTCCATTATGTCGATTATGTCGTTTATGCCACGTGCGAGTACGCCGGTGCAAATCGGACATTACCGATTCAAAAGCGTCGCGGTTTTATCATTCCCCCGTGATTTGCATCCGGTTTATTGGAAACCACTAATGACGAATAACTGTTTATATTATTTCTGTTTGTTCAAGTCTACTGTGTTACAGATTATGTGAAAAATGTAATGCGATAAAAATATCAACTGAGACTTTTTTATTTCTTATCATGTCGTTCAATGGGGATACATAGTGGCCAATTAGTCTCCATATCCTATAATTCTCTGTAGTGAAAATTATGTCATTTCTGTTTTCTTTTAAATAGGTACCTGTAAATGCGAAAATTTGTGTTAGTTACTCTTTTAGGCTGTAACGCCTGGATGAATTTGAGATGGAGAAAGCTTATACCCTGGATTAACACACATGCTGCTTTTCGTCCCGATAAATGTAAAACATCCTAAGGGAATAACGAAAATCGATATCAACTGAAGCTAGAAGTATACCGTCTGCAAAATGCATAGTAAAAATTATAAAATTTACGGGTGACTTTCGTTTTCAACTTTTTTTTGTGTACTCACCACTCATACCTTATACTTATATCAGCTTTATTTTGCACATTTAACGTTCGTAACTCGGACCGCAGCAAAATTTAAATTCACAGCTGCATCTCAAATGATTGTCCCCTTTTGACGACACTGCCCAAAATGATCCCGACCTTTTCCCTATTATTCTCGTTCACGAACGTCTCTCATAAATAGACAAACATTTGATTCTGAATTTGCTATAGGTAAATCTTTTATATTTGGGAATAATGTAAAATATAAAATAAAAATAATATAAATAATATAAAATATAAATCCACAAAGCTTTTATTTTTACTACTTGCTTTTTCGCGCGAATCCGCCCGATTAGAAGTCGTGTATCACTCCCTCTGGAACTGACCAATTTCCAGGGATAATGCCTACCTATGTGCTATTCCAGACTATAATCCATCTCTGTGCGAAATTTCGCCCTGGGTAGTGATTCTCTGAACAACGACAGTCGGTCGGACGGACGAGTGAATGTCCCAAGCGGCGAATTTAAGTAGTCCCGTCAGAGCGAACCAAAACAGATTTTAGCGCGTGCATTCTCAATTAGGCAGCCTTATACGTTCAATCTCATCGACAGAAGCCATGCTGCCAAATTGAAAATACACCCGCAGAAAGTGTTTTTGTTCGCTCTGACGGGACTACTTATCTTACTAATCTCGCCTTGAGTAAGAAACCTCCAAACTTTTGCATTTGTAATTATTAGTAGAACTGGAAGTAGAAAGTAAGAAGTTTGATGCCTTTTACATGAAATGTTTATTTACCTTCTCTTGGACGTACCAGCCTTATAAAGAAGTATTGGACGGATGCTTTTAACGGACTTGAGTGTTCTTTGTACAAGTGCGTCCACCGGGTTTACTGATCCGCATCGGCTAGACCGCATTACACCCAGTAATTAGTGCGTCCTATGCGTATGCGCATCGTTGGCATCCACCATCATCATCACCAGAGAACGCTGGTTCTTAACCGTTTTACAGGCTTTTATTTAAGTTGCTGTGTTCGTATATTTGTAAGTCGTCCGTCATAATTTGTAAATCAATTTTGAACCAGAGGGGCTATTGCCAAACGCAATCGCAGTCGGCTTCAAAGTGGAACAATTGTTTTCATTTTGTATGCAGACAAACCTTCGATTTTCAAAATGAAAACGAACGTGATTCCGAGTACGTTAGACAATAGGCCCGCAGTTCCCGTTAATGGAATGGGCTGAAATTCGGACCACATATGTAAACCCGGTGACATTGCAATATTATGGAATCTAAGATCTGATTTGATGATGGAAGGTGGCGACAAGATTTCCGCTATACTTGAGGTAGACCAACCGTGTTGGGACTCGTTAGTCTGGTCTTGATAAGCAGATACGACATCGACAACAAAAGCTTGTCCGAAAATATTTTTTTTTTCTTAGTGTCTTAGTTGTAATACCTACTTAAATATCCCTTTAATGGTTTAATTCTCAGTTTTTTTTTATGGCATAGATGTGACAAACGAGCACACAGGCCACCTGATGGTAATCGGAAACTGTGACCCATAGACATATATTTATTTATTTTAATCCTGAGGACTAAGATGGAATGCCTCTATGCTAGTCATTTCACCGGCTGTCTTATCCCGAAACCGGAACACAACAATGCGAACACTGCTGTTTGGCGGTAGGTTAATGGATAAGATGGGGGTAGCGATCCAGACGGACCCTGCACAAGTACCTACCACCCGCAAATTTGTACCCTTTAGTATTTGTGAGATGGGCACGAGAATTTGTTTTACAATACTGGATTTTACTATGTATGTATTTGTCAATACACGTAGGTTTATCGCCATCTAGTACCAATACTACAAGCCTAGGGATTATTTTGGAACTAGCTAGGTTAATGTTTTGCCTCTGGTATTATTTCGATTACTTTATTTATTTGTCCTTTCCAAATGTTTCCCAGTATCCCTCTCACGCAAATTGGCAACGTTAAGCCGACTACGTACCTCGCGCACGAGTGGCAAACCCGGTTTTTGGCTTTCTGCAAAGTGACACTTGCGCGTATAAAATAAAGTAGGGCTCGAGTAACCTGACATGCGGGAAATGACGACTGGGTAATGTTAGTAGTGACTGCCTACGAACAATGCTAGCGGTCTTGGGTTTAATTCCGAGTAAAGGCAAATATTTGTGAGATCAGCGCGTCTTGGATGTATTTAAGTATGTATTTGTCTAGACTAATAAGTTTATCGGTTGTCTATTACCCATAGGACAAGACTAGAGCTTAGTCCCAACTAGGACAATTTGTGTGAGATTGTCTCCTGATTTCACCATCTTGACAAGGACACAAGACATGCTGCATGACTAGGTTTCATATACACTGCGTCATGTACACTGAAATGTCTCCTATCCCTGTCATTGTCGGGATGGTGAAATAGGGGGGTGATATTCATAATTTCTCCTGGTTTTTTTTTGCGTACCTCTCATTGTAAATTGGTAGCGTTTACTCCAACGACGTATCTCACGCACGAGTGAAAAGGCCCGGCTCTTTGCAAAGTGACACTTGCGTAAAGATAGGGCTCGGGTAAAATCACATGTGGAAATTTAATTCTAATATGCTTTGTTAGTTTATTTCCGCTGCAGTCTACGAAACGTTTTAGTCATGTATACACCGGTTATAATTCGATCTTTAATGTTTGCTTCGACCACGGGCTGACTTCTTGTATAAACTGTGTTATACCTCGTAAGGTCCACTACAAATTTGGTTACTTCGAATAAGAATCTTGTATCAGTCTATTAAAGTGAAAAGACACTTTGACAAAATGTCCTAAAAGGACGCTGGGCCTTTCGAGGTTAAGGTTAAGATAGAGCTAAAAATAGTATTTCGTAGGCAATTACAGACATTATTTACATTTATTAGACGTAGGTGTAAGTGGTAGTGACTGAAACCTTCATATCTTTTTTTGCAAATAACTATTGGCAAATAATCTAATGGCAACATTTTATAAAGCGTATTACTGTGTCACAATAACATATCAAGTGAAATTGGCGATACACAACATAATTCAGACCGCTATTGTTATGTTAGCGCCGCTCACTCAAATGTTGCGAGGATCGACATTGAATTATGTCACAAGTTTCACATTTTGCCATAACTACATAGCGCTTGCACTGGGCGAAACTATTTCTTCAAGTTATTACACCTTGATTTACTATCAGTGCCCTTACCATAAGTTACAATTACCGTACTCGCTAGCGAGTCGAATGCTCTGTCCATCGTAGACCTCGCAGTAATCTTATAGATTGCAAGGGACAGAACAGAACAAACGACTCGAGCGAGTACGGTAATCGTAACTCATGCTAGGGTACACGGGACAGATGGAACGCGAAAATGTTTTAAAATAGTGTATGTACCTACTAAAAATAATAATGCTCTTTTTTAACCCCCTACGTAAAAAGAGGGGTGCTATATAATTATGACCACTTTATGTTTGTCTTGTGTGTCCATCTGTGTATCTCTCTGTGGCATCGTAGCTCTTAAACGGGTAAACTGATTTAGATGCGGTTATTTTTTAAAGCAGGTTTTCTAGCGGTAGTTCTTAGCAAGGTTTCATGAAAATAAATTCGGCCGTTTGGGAAAAAAGGGGTTGTTCTGAAAAAAGTGGTCACCATTATATCAGAGATCTTATCTAAGTATCTAATTAAGCCTAAAGCTGGTAATTCCTGTGTGTAAGCCTACGCCCACAAACAGAGTCACACAGGGTCTTCCAGTTTGTACTTCTTTGAGTTGTTATTGAAAAAGGAAAGACACCGCTACATATAAAAAACTCTCTGACGGGATTAAGCCCCCTTTTAAAAATATCATACGCAGGGCCTTCTAGCCGCATGTAATAAAGGGGACAAACTATAAGCGATTAATAATAGCATTTTAGTTCTAAAAGATCTATCCCAAAATTTGCGTTATTAATCGAGGCCTAACGCACACGCACGATAGCGGCACTCTTTTACATAACCACGAATTTGGGGCTTATTCAAGAGCAAGGGTAGTAATAACCGCTTTAATCTTAAAGGCAATTTGTTTAAACGCTCGGAGGGGACGCGACGCTACGGCTCATGTGAGTAGTCTTGTATAATGCTGGGTTAGAGGCAAGCAAATGAGTTTTAATTTTTGGATATGTTAGCGGTACTGTTATAGAGGTACAATTTAATGGATTTACTTCGCTGTCTCGCTTTGAATTCGGAATGAGAGTGGACCTGATACTATAGTTTTCTAGCAGGATTTTAGTTAGGCTGGTTTTTAAATGTTTTTAAATTAGTATCAAAACTAGTTCTGACCATGGTACTAACATACATAAGCTCACGCTTTTATTCCCAGAGTGAGGTAGGCGGGCAGAGCTATAGAATTACAAACAACTCTAAAAACTTGTTAATAATTCTAAACACGTTACAAACAAATACTATTAAATGGCTTAGTAACAACTTCCTACTCCTGTTTTGCGTCAATACCCATTCGACAATTTCTGAAAGTCCAGAACAAAAATTTTCAACCCTCCTTATTTTTTACCAATAGAACCACGAAATCAGAAATCTAACAGTTTTATCCACGCAGATTCATTTTTATCTGCAGCTGACCTGTTTGCAGACAAAGGAGCGGTAATCTCTAGGCTGGCGCAAGGCTCACGTGCGCCGGAGCACATTTCCATATTTATTGCCTCTGTCCACTTCATTCGTGATGATACATAAATAGCTACAGTACGATCCATATTAAGATCCTTATCTTTTTTTTCTTGTAGTGTTGAACCACTCAAACACTAGGCACGTGAACTTTACTCTGACTGTTACTTTGCGACGATGCTTCACTTTGCAAAAATGTCTACCTACTCAATGTTGTTGTTACACGAAAGGAAAATGAGCCGAGCAACATTTTGAGGTGGGATATTGTGTCACCTCATTAAGAAATGAGTTGAGTAACTCAAACTCATTTTAATTTAATGTCCTACCCAACTTATGCTATTTGAAGTTGTCCTAAAAAAATATCACTCCTCTATTTGTTTCATCGGCTTGTTTACCAAACCGTAGGATTAATAGTGCTAGAAAATAAGTATTGAATCCTTTACACCATTTTAACATGACTCGCTTACACGTATTTTGTAACTATCTACGTCTTTAAAAGAAACAAGTAAAACGACAAAATAGAAAAGTGCTTACTTCCTCACAAGTGCAGTCTAAGTTAAACCCGTTAACAACTCGGTAGTACGATACTTTAAAGTTCTATACTTTTGAGCTAACTTGTAGCTTATTGAGTTGCAGAACCATTTATACGAGAAAAAGATCTTATTTTTTTTCATTCTGCAATTTTTATAAAGACGTTTTACGTGTACTTTGTTGTTTGTTGTGTCTCAAATTTGTGACTGCAATTGTAATTATTATAAATTGTGAATAAATATTTGTTAAAATTATCATTGTTTTTAAACTGTAATTGCAAAGTCTTTTTGATGTACCTACTACCTCAAGCAACCCTGTAAAGATCCTATTTTGTAAATATACTTATAAGCAACAAACCAAAATCAAACCAAAGCGTAATCGAAATAGCCCAACTAAACAGCATTAAGGCGTGTGAAGGAATCGTACAAATTCAATACTTCCTAATGTTCTCGAGTTACTCGGTCCGGATGGGCGTGAATTGCTTATATTTGTTGATGCTGGCTGCCCAACTGTTTACCGATGGTGAGAATCACTGGAAGTGATCTTTTGATGTTTATTTGTTTGATATGAAAGAAGCAACGCGTTGAGCCGTGGAAATGCCTGACGTAAAGCAGAGGCCTAAACCAGAATAATTGTAAACGATAAATGAGAAAAATATAATCTAGGTTGTGTTGTATTTAAAAATAAAAACGTTAAGTAAGAAATAAATTAAAGCAGTCACTGCTTTTTATTTTATTTTCTGAATTGTTCAACGGTTTTTGCATAACTTGTAATTTTACTCCTCAACTCATTTCATTAATTCCGGCTACGGCTACTATCAAACATAATGCAAAGGTGAACGCATTCGAACCAAAATATCTTGAAGACTTTGATGCAAAGTGTTATTTATAGAAACTTCCATCTGAGACATAAGATCTAAGCCATCCTATAACTATAACTATAACTGGGCTAACCAACTCTTCTGTGCACCCTGTAACCACACTTTTATCATATTAGAGAACATCATCCGGACTAGACCTATTGCAGGATTCGCCGTTACCGAACACGGTATAGGGGACATTGTGATGATGAATGTACTGGACGACTAATTCAATATTCGTACAATGATTACATGGTTTCGTTCATTACATAAGCCGTCTGGATATCACGAATTCTCACGTATCTTTTTTCATCTACCAATGTATAGATAGACAATATTACGTGACTCAAAAAATCGATACTTCTCAGGACAAAAACGAAGAGAAATAAAAATATGTACTACTAGTCATCTACCGATATAATACACATATCATAGCACATCTAGTTAGAGCGTATTCTACAAACACCCTGTATTTTAACGGCCAACGAATGTGATGCAGATGCCGCCAAATGGAATAAGTATCTAGGAAGTTTCGTTACGTTTGATGTTAAAACTAATAGCATTAGTTCTATTTGATGCTATGGTCGAAATCACAATATGACTATAACTAAATCATTTCAGGCTAGCATCTGAAAGCGTGCCTAATAAGCATGTATAAATAAATGACAAACATTCAAACTCCACCAACAACGGAAGACCAGTGCACCGGTTTAACGGCCCAGCGAATGCTGAGTTGGGACCGTTTCGCAACAGATTATCTGTGTCATGTTCTTTTTGTATCTATGTAATTTAATTTTGTATTGTTGTGAATAAATGTCTTTTTATCAACTTTGCAACTAGGTAAAACCATGATCCAAAAACTTTGCCTACAATATAATTCTAGCTTCGCATGTGAACTAAACAAAACAAGTTATAAGATTGAATAGAAGACAGTCATAGCAATGATAAATAAAACTCATATTGTCAACCCAAACATAAATTTTTGATCGGCCTTAATACAGTGATTGCTGTGCATACCTAACTGCGAAATAATTTGACATTTAACTGACATACTCCCGTTGAAAAAGCAAAAGTAATATCAATCATCTTATTTTAGATTTGGTTAATAAGTATATGTAACTCTATTTTACTAACTCTTAATTATTTTTTTACAGAATGAACAATGTCGAACATATGCCAACGGTATATGAAGCGGCACTGCGACGAGAGAAATGGAGGATCCTACATGAAGGTAACATAAATATTTTATACACCTACTTAATTACCTATTAATAATGATAGGTGTTTATCTTAATTACAGATGCTTTAACGTAAGGTGCGATTACCTAACCTATGTTATGACCACGGCCCCTAAATCACCCTGTACTTTTAATGATGTTTTTTTTTATAAAGTACCTAGTATGTACTTCGGCTTATGTTAGTTTTCTGAGACACCCAGACAAAAACCAGAATTAACTCTACAAACAAATATTTCCTGAAAAATTATATAACTGATCGTGAAAATCGTATTAAAATCCGTTGCGTGTTTAAGGAGGAGGTAGAAGATATTACAGACAGACAGAAAGACAGACGCGGAAAGTAACTTTGTTCTATATTACGTAAGGTTTCGTCCCCTATATCTAAATACAGGGTGTCAGGTAACTCGACATATTCCTTAAAAGAGGTTGTACTTACTAGAGCTAATTTGCAATAATTTTGCACTAGTTAACTGGGAGTCTACTGTCACTGGATTTCACGCTTATCGTATTAGACCCTTAACTCCTTACTCCCTGTCTATATTTGCAAGATACTGTCGCTAGCTTTAAGATAACCAGTAGCAATTAACTACAACTTTAACGATATTCTAGCGTCGCGTGATCTCAGGCTATAACAGAACCAATTCAAGTTCTTAATGAGGAACGTAACTTTCGTGTCTTACCGATTGGGATTGGGATTATGTCAGCGTGCTAAAGGGCATGATTTACGCAATTGATAAAATTAATTTGGTGTTTCTACTTGATAAATCAGTGACGTTAAGTATACTTTCAATACCTTCTTATGACTCTTATGAGTCACGATAAGAATGTGAACGGGCGCAAGTAAAAAGGACAGAGGAAAATAAAGAAATTGATTGCATTGAGTCAGTAAGGCATAACATTTTTCTAGTCTCGTACTTTTATGTGAAATGATAAACTCGCTCAATTTATAATAATTATATAGGCTAATTAATAGTGTTGAGCGAAACTATTCAATTATGGACAATGTAGGTACTAGGCGTACTACATAACCATTTTTTTTTATATAATCTTTATAAGGATTAAAGCAAAATGACCAATCAACCTGTATATATGAAGAGTACACGGAAAGATTATGTCTTGTCACATTGGTAATTTTTGGAGAAATCCCGATTTGAAATCTGAGGATCGTGTAGGCAATTTTGATCGAAATTTTCGTGTAGAGGTTTTTTAAAAAGGGAGCCTGCTTTTCCCCCCCCCCCCATTTTTTTTCCCATTACTATAATTACGGTTACAGAAAACAAAGCGGGTTGGCAAATGAAACGGTTGGGAAACGATACAATTTGGCAAATACATTTCGCCGAAACAAAGGTAACCTATAAAAACCTCATTTAAAAAAAGTAACTATTGAAATTGTTCTTCGTGTCCGCTTCATATGTACTCTGTTTAAAGTGAAAACTAATTAAAGCATTATTCCTTCAAAACGCTATTCAAATCAATGATCACATTGGTGTTCCACCACACGACGAACCGGCCATCAGGCCTGATCATGACGTGTAATTTTTCTCATAAGCCGCATGCATGTGCCTGACGTTTCCATTTCCTGCATCCACCCGATAGACATGCACTGATAATGCTGTCCGATGCACGTAGCACGGAAATGCTTGGAGCTGCTGATAGTTAAACAATCAGGGCCTGTCTGGTTGACCTATAATACACACATACATACATTAAATCACGCCTGTTTCCCAGAGGGGTAAGCAGAGACCATTTCTTTCCTCTTGCTACGATCCTGACAAATTTCTTTCGCTTCCTTTACATAATAAGATGACCTATGGGCTATAATAATAATAAGATTTTTTCATGCCATGTCGGTTTTCGGTCGTCGAGTATACACCACCTGGGCCCGTAACCCGTATTATGGTCGCCCTTTATCGTGGTGGTTAAAGCATACGTCACTCTCGCACTTACGTACTAGTCAGAAAGTGACAAATGCTTTATCCAAGTTTATCCTCTAATATGGCTGGGTTTATCGCGTGACAAAGTTTAGATAAGGCCTCCGTCACCTTCTGACACGTAAATAAGTAAGAGAGTGACGGATGCTTTATCCACATTTGACACGCGATATAGACGCGGCCATACTAGGCCCACTGGCCCGAGATTCTAGTCGAAAAAACCATATTGTCTTTGATCTGCTATTGTCAACGTGTTGGTAGCTCTTATATACTTGAAAGTGATGGCGGGAAACATACTTTAACTAAAATATGTTTATTGTTTGTTTATGAATCACGGGGTTACAACTTGAAATTTTAGCATCTCCATCGTCTCTTAAGCCCCGTGGGCCGTAGACAGCATGTCGAAACGTGCTCGTATATAATACCTAGGTACCACTTTATTAGTAACCAACATTCAGCCCACGACAGAAGCCGTATTGATGCCTAGTCGGGCGATTTCAATTATCGGCGCTTGATCATCTGAAATAGACGTTTACTGAATATTGTGCCGTGTGCTAAATTGAGTGGGTGAACTGATGTGTGTGCCCAGAGACATCCAAAAGCTATCTAGGAAGTAAATAGAGTACAGTCAATCAACTTGATTTTTAAGCCTCTGTGCAATTTGTCAACGTGACGTTGTGAACCAAATCATAAGACGTCATTTAATTACGTTTTGGTTGACAACGTCACTTTAAAATGGTTCAAAGTGGCCTAAAAATCAAATTGGTTGACTGTAAATGTTATTTGTTTTGCAGTCTAATACTTAAGAAATTATAACCTTTTGATACGAAGAACATAATAGTACATTGTGTATTAAGGGTGGTAAAGAAAGAATTACAAACGAGAGTCTGTTAGAAGCCCGAAGCCGAAGGCTGAGGGCTTTAATGACTCGAGCTTTGTATTTCCTTTACCACCCGTGTAACATACAATGTTTTTCATCACAATTGCGAGGAAATGAAATAAAAACCAGACAAAAGATCATATTTTTAACTTATTAGCGGCAGACTACATCATTGTCTGTGACTTACCACAGATAATGTCAAACGTGTTCGGAGTCCGATTCTAGTGACATATGAGATCAATAGTTTATTATGCGAGATTTTTAGGAAATAGTATTCCACTGACATTTCATCTCGAATGAAACTTCATATCGAATGGCACAAGAATTGGGGTCCTGACGTATTGTGATAGTTTGAGTCCAATAAAAAAAAAAGCTATTACGCACGTTATAAGCGTAATGGTAAAAAAAGGCCCGCGGGTATTATTTTGGATTTACGGTCGATTTTTCTAGCATGTTAGGACACTATTTACGAGCAAGTGTGATGAAAAATGACATTAATAAAAAAACAAGAAATTAATGCGCAGTTAGAGTGAGTTAATAACGATTAAGTCGTTCCTTAGTAACGATTTTATGTAGGTAGGTACACAAGCTTGAAAAAGGAACTAAGTAGTTAGGCAATTGGGATTGGGATAGACCAAAAAAATAACTCACGGTTTTCAATTTCTAACTCGAAAGAGTAGGTAATTTTAAGAAGTAATTGTAAGAACATGAACAATCCGAATTGTCTATAAAACGTCTCTTGAGAACGGCTATAAAGCGCCTAGAGTTTTTTGCACAGCAACAATGTCGCAACTTGTATAATGTGAATTGATTTAAGTTCACTCACGTTTGTTATTTTATTGAACTAGTTCACAATTCAATCATTAAAATACAGGTAGTCTTTTGAAATCAACAAAAACTTTGTCCACTTGAATATTCAGAGCTCCAAAAAGTCACTGAGCGCATCTAACAGGGTGAATCTCGAGTTTGTCAACATTCAGGGGTCGAAACTCGTAAATCCAATAAAATTAAAGACTAGAAACGTTCAAGAGAAGTTCACAAAAGGATCATTAAAAGTTGGCGATGAAATCATGGAAATAGCCCATTAGCAGGGGTAGCCAACGTTTTCTAAGTAAACAGCAATGCAGGGATCGGAAACTCTTAATTATTCTTGTTTGACGATTTGAGGTCGTCACTTCGTACTGTTCAGGAGTCACTTCATTAGCGTTCGTTTAGAAATACGAAATTCATTGGCTCGTTAGAATTGTTATGAAAGGAATTAATGCGTTAATCAACGAATTTCGATGTGATGAGCTCTTAGAACTTTGCCCTTTGACAAAGTTTGTAACATTTTAGAATGTAAACTTCCTTTTTTCCTTTATAATATAACTAATAAATAACTTCAAAGTGTAAAATTGTTTTTTTACAGGAGTAGGTAATCCATAAATAAGTAAAAAAGAATGGTCCCCGGTTAGGTGTACCTTTCCATTTTAAGTTCCGCTTCAGTCGTAAAAGTTAGTTTTTAATGATTTTACTATCCGAGGAACAGACAGATTTATTCAAAGAAATATTTAACCAAAAATTACACAAATGTACATATTATTATAATAACCAAACCACCCGTTTTTATTTATAATAATGTGTTTAAAAATATGTAAATAGTTGCTATTGAACAAAACAACTGAAAACCACAAAATTCCATCCCAACCTAAATATAAGTACCAGGCGGACATAAACAAAAGGCTTCAGATAGAAGTTTGTTTGTAGTGAGCGTTACGGCGCCGTCCAATTTCCGAGACCACCGCAAAGCGGCGCCGCGCGTCCCGCCGTATGAACTACGCTACGTATAAACTACGTGGTAGGCATGGGTTCCTGGTACTTGTGATTAAATTTACTACGTATATGTACCGTAGTTTCTGTTGAAACATGTAGAAAGTGTTGTTTGTGCTTTTGGACTATTTCTATGATCTGTAAAATCAAACCACTTAATAGTTTAGTTAAAGCTTTAACCGCCGTACTCAGAGTGATTCTAGAGAAAAATAATTTGTCCTTTTTCAAATTTGTCTATTATAATATAATAATGCTTGTTTAGTGACGTGTTGTCTTATTCTATTGCTGTGGCAAAGAATGAAACAGCAGCAGCTTTAATCAAGCATTAAATTTAATTGACATAAGATTCACATAAGAACTGTCAAATTTAACAAATTAGAGGCGAGTTCACCAACCTATTTGACAGGCGGTTAATGAGCTGTTAGTCTATACATTTGACAACCGTCAAACCGCTAACCATCCGTTTAATTGTTGTGATTACTGCACTTAGTACCAATATCAACATACCATGTTAAATTTAATCAATGTTTATCGACTGTTACTTCATAAATTTTGACACCTGTTAACGCTCAAATCGTCTGTTAAGTAAGTAGTTAACATTGATAGGTGAAATTGGTACTTAACCTGTAGAAATGTGGTTAACCTATAGGGTTAACTTTTACGTTGCAAGCGGGCTTAAAGCGAGGTGAAGACTAGTAATAAAAATTGCAGAAGTTAACTGCTGTTACTCTCACATTAAGTTAGAAAAAGACAGCAAAACTGTGCTTCTTGCTCTAGAACTAAAGTTAAACACTTCAATCAACTTCTGCATCTTTTATTGCTCGTCTATTTCGCCCTTCAGGAACGACTCAATTGTCATTAACCGACTCTGAGTGCGGCTGTTCCATCGCCCACACTGTTAAATGTCCATCGGTAGACCTTTTGCCTTTAGTAATAAGGTCCACCGATGTACAGTTAAAAGTGTTGCTGTTTGTAATCTTTAACAATATTATGGCGGGAAAGCAATGACCACCGCTCGCAGTATTTGTAGGTCTTTGATGTTTTCAATTAGTTTCTCTATATAGAGTGTCTGAAAATCCATTCGGTCTTTTAAACATTAGGGTGGATGATTTAGTTAATTTTGTGTATATATTTTTTTTAAGTTACTAGCAGACTGATATATGCCTTTCCTGACGATGCTACGTATGCGTTGTCTAGTAAGTATCCATTATTATAAATAGAGCTTGGTTTTGGTCTAAGTCTTAAGTGCTTTAGTTAGAGTGTAGAAATAAAGGTTGTTAAAGAAACTGGATTCATGCTGGTAGGTTTATACTTCAGGAACTTAAGCGATCTTTGGTTATGACTTTTGTCCACAAGCTAAGAATACTTGAGAGAAAATCATCTTAACAATGGTTTGTAAAATCTTTATAAGATAAAAGTTTCTGATTTCTAAATACTGATTTCAAAAACTAACAATGGCCTAGGCATTTCAAGAGCTTAATTAAAAATTCCGCCTGCCTTCAGACATTGTTAGCGAGTAATAAAGAGAATAAACAATGGCGGTGGAATCAATGGAGAAAATAACAAATACCGAAGCAAATCAGCCGTGGCTCCACATTGCCTGTAAGAAAAAGTCGGGCAAGCGCGATTTGTTCACACTAAATTGGTTCCGTCGTTCACGGATAGGTTAGTCATTGACATTAGTTGCTCATGAAGCGAACGCTTGGTCTTATGAAAATTATGTCAAGTTATACCATTAGGTATTGGGTAAGGACCAAAAAGTTGGCCATGCTAACCCAATCAATTAAATTCTCTATGAAACTTTTCCGTTGTGAGACGAAAATTAGTCATACAATTGTAGGCATACTTTTCGTCGCACAACGGAACTTTTTTCGTTTTCGTTGTTTGTATGGTTAACTGCGCTTAACTGTGGACACTGTGGTCCAACTTCTAGATCCTCACCCTATTGCGATGTAAGGTTTGTTTCAATAGAACTTGCCAACAATGTAAACAAAACATTTAATGAGATATCCATTTTCTAGCACTATTTTATTCTTTTAATGGTTTAGGATAATGATGTGGAAAGAATTGATTAAATAACACATGGATTTAGCGTATTTGATGATGTAGAATGGAAACTAAAGACATTTTGAATACAAGGTATGTTCGTTTCATCATCATCGTTTCAGCCGAAAGACGTCCAATGCTATACAACCTCCTCGCGTATGGTTTGCCAGAAGTACGTCAACAGCAGAAGTAGCTACGCAACGAGGTCAAAATGATCTGCACTCGACTCTATTGTCAAATACGTTGTGTCTAGATCATTTTGTTAATCATTGTAAACATGATAATCGCATAGCCATAACCATTAATAGTCTACTAGCGTTTACCGGTGACTTCTGCGGAGAGCTTATTTGGAAGTTATTTAAAATTTTGGTGAATAGCGTAAGTACAGTGAGCATCAAAAAAAGCTAAGCAGAACATAGTATTCTGTTATAGCAACAAAATTATCTAGACACGGAGTTTTCTCTTGACAAATACAGTCAGAGTTTAACAAATGCACGATTGTAATTTTATAATTTGATTCATTTTAAAATTAAAACAAATCTACCTACAAAAATCTAATCGTTGAACCCCGGCAGCCACCTTGTTTCCCGGCTGAAATCCCCCTGCGACAGGCATCAATGCAGAAGTTTCTTCATTTGCACTGCTGTAAACAATGCTGAGTTACCTATTAGTTGTTTCCAATTTTGCCTGCTACAGACCGACAGCGAGACTTTATCAGTTTTTTTCCGGTTTGCGGTAAACACAAACCAATATTGCCGGTACTTACAATAAAACAATACGTCAAATGTAGATAATCACTTTTGTGCTTTATCGCAATAACGTATTTGACAAACTTAATTGATTTTGCTTTCGTGGCTGTAAAGCGAAAAGGTAAGTACAGAAGTGTTTATTTACTTTGGATATGGAATTGTTGACTGCAAGTCGAGTTTGTCCAGCAGTCCCGTTTCCTTTTCATCTTAGATAGGATTAAGTCTTCATAGTAGAAGACAGCCTTAATCATTATTATCTTTAAGTAAGGATGAAAAATCTCCAGTTTAAAAAATGAACTTCTTGGCTACTACTCCTTTCAATTTAAATAAAATCATCCCTGCTACATTTTGCAGAAATTATCGTTACGCTTAGGAGCATTTCCCAGGTATTACATGGTATTAAATAATCTCATCTGTTACTAAAGAGATGTAACAACTGTATCTATTTTAGCTGCTAAATACGCCTATCGCAAGAGCAAAATCTGGTTTATAATTAATTTCGTTCACAAAACAGCTACGAAGACAAAGTCGTTTGTCTCTGTTATCGACGCGTTTCTTTTATCTGTCTTCTATTTGCTATTTTTACCTATTGAGCGCCAACGACACGCCTGGCGTATTAAAATTGCGTCTGTTCTGGAGTTAGTGGTACTGAACGTGTTAACTCTTACTCTTGTTGCGCCGCTGCAGACGTCGTTAATTTTCTTCTGCGAGTTGTTTTATTGTGAGGATCGACAAACGTGATCGTTTAATTAAACTGTCAAATCTGAAGATAGAAGACAAATCGACGAACACGTGAACAGAAATATAAAGATCCATTCATTTGTCTTGGAGTCTTCCTGGGCATGCATTGCTCGCATGAAGGAATTAACTAATATCACTTTTAACCCTGTGACATCTGAAGCGCCTTGTTTTAATGACTGGGTTGCTAATTAAGTGGATGCTATAGGCATTCGGTCGCAGTTGAGCAAGAGATGATGCAGCCAAAAAGGATTAATGTAACAT
Source organism: Acleris laterana (assembly GCA_963966035.1). Taxonomy (NCBI): domain Eukaryota; kingdom Metazoa; phylum Arthropoda; class Insecta; order Lepidoptera; family Tortricidae; genus Acleris; species Acleris laterana. Next base: position 10,371,021 of record OZ014452.1, read on the forward strand.
ACATACATACATAAACTCACGCCTTTATTCGCAGAGTGGGGTAGGCAGAGCTACAGAATTTCCAACAAATCTAAAAACTTGTTTATAATTCTGTAACCACATTTTGCACACTTAGGCGAAGATGTTTAACAGTGTCCAAAAAGGATTAATGTAAATGTCCGTATAAATAAACAGATACCCTGGTTTTTAGACGTGGCATTTCCCATTCGATTTCCTAAAGTATTATATTTGTTTCGTGCCGAAAATGATACTTTTCCGTAACGAAACGCATTATTCATAAGCCGAGAGGGTGTCGCTGACACTCTGGGGACGCGCAGTTTAATGTCCAAATTTGCATACAGCAGTACTGTCTGGGATATCAGATGAAGCGGTTTTTAAATATTAAAATATTCCTACAGGTATGTATCACGGAGCAATGGACAATAACGGTTTGAATAAGGTAGCGCGCAGTGAATACCCAAACTAACTTGGGGAGGATTATGTCCAGCGGTGTACAGCGATTATCTGATTGATCGATTGATGAACCAATCAAGTAATGACGTTGTTACGTTGATCGTGGCCGGTAAAAGGCGTCCTTTGCTAGACATAAGCTTAGCCCAATCACTCAATAACAACCAAACTGCATAGCCAACATCTCTTGATCACTTGAATCTGATCTGAACAAAGTAGTTATCCATTAAATTCTGGAAAAAGTAAATGGAGACCTGTTAATTTAGTTTATGTCAAACCAGGCACTTGGCCCCTTATTTCTTTGCTAATTGTATTTGCTATGTGAGCTCTTGGAGTGTTAAAGTAACCACTAATTTAAACATTATCTTGAGCAGCTACAATCGCATATTCCTTCTATCTGTTATTCATCTCTTTCATGTACGAAATTTTGTTTAATAACTCTTTATCAATTTACTTTCTTCATATTAAACATTCCGTCTGCAGCATCTCACTCACCTGAGTACTGCGAAATGAAATATCATCTCATAACATTAAACGGTGGAAAGAAATATAAGTCCCGCGTCAACCTTCCCGGGACCCCGGGCACTTCCAAACAATTAGACGGAGCTCGTTAACTTTACGGTGCTTCGACGTTTTTTTCACTTTAGTAGTTCATAAAAAGTATATTTGGCCCAAGTCGCCTTTTTGGGGAGAGGTTTGGCGACTGTCTGTTGTTTGCTTAATTTTCGTAAACTTTACGATTGCACGTCATGGTTAGTGCAAAGATCGTAAGGATGCTCTTTTAACGATTTTTTTGCCTAAGACCCTAATTAATTTGAGTGGTTTCGGCCAGCAATTACTAATTACTGTGGGTGAAATTGGAAATGTATGGACAAACTTTTTTCGCTGGACGCCTGATGGTTGTCATGTCGTCTGAAGCATACAATCTGTAATTACTAATTTCGTTTAAAAAAGAAGCGTCCAGTTTTATGTGTTTGTTGCAATAAACTCGCAATAACTCGGGCCTTCCATTTAAGGGATATTCTATCAAGACAAAGACTAGACGTTATTATTATTGAGGTTAACTTGCAAATTATCGGTATAATTTTTCATTCAACTTGGATTTAATACTTTTTATGTTTGCAGGTCATGATTGAATCTTTGTGTTATATTTCGTACGTACAAAACCTATAAAAAGTATCTACGTGATTCACTTACACTGACTCCTTCCCAAAATCACGGTTGACCCACATAAAAAGGGGCGAAATAATCAATAGAAAAAGTCCTTAATTCTTAGCAATAAAGGCCGAAATGAGTGCGTTTTTCGTGTTTTGTTTAGTATCCTTGGCAACGGTTTGTGTACGCCTGCAAGTTCGATGACCTTTTTAAAGCAAAGTCATAGTCATAGGATTCCATGAACGATGACATCGTCAACGTAAATAGTTTCTCTATTATTCCTACTCGTACATTACCTACTCGTGTGTTCATTCTAGGAAGCAACCACTGCAGTGGGCTAAAATACGGGTTGATTGGATGATAGATGAATAAGGAATTATATTTAACTAACAACAATAACTCGTTTGGTGGTCTAATTACTTTGAAGCTACTTTATCTAAAAAAATAATTTGTAATATTAGCCAATCTCTTTTAATTGCAAATGAAAATGTTTTAGCCAGGAGGATGGTCAAATTGGGATTGACCAAAAAAAATAACTCACGGTTTTTACTTTCTCATTCGAAAGAATAGGGAATTTTAAGACACCAATTTCATTAATTTTGTATTTGACCCAATAGTTTTGTTTTAATATCTTTATTAATTTAGCAGACATTTTATGGATGACATGATTATTTTAAATTTGGGATGGCATTTTCTAATAAATATCAACAATTAAATGATATCCAATGAAAAAAAGTGATTGTAATACTGTATTAAAACATACTATTTCAAGCTGTATTCGCCTAACCCGTAAGGTACACCTAGGAGGGCTTCAAGCCGAAAACGAAAGTCAAACAAAGGTTAAATATACTTTTGTCGTAATATCCAAAATAGATAAATATTTTGAAAACTTAGTAATGCAGAACGGCTTTAAAAGTCTATTTCTCGAAATGGTTTTCGAATTGGAGTAAATGTAAAAAAATGAACAATCCCAATTGGCCTATTGACCAATAAGAACAAGCGATATGTCCCCGGATAGGTAATTCTAAGTTGTAAAACTATTACTATGGCAGGTGGTTCGAAATCTTTGTGTGAAAAAAGTTATCGCCATGCAAAGACAGCGGTTTTTCAAAGTAATTATGCTAAAGTCGTCTATGTAGGCGTTTCGATGTTCCAGATTTTTTAATATTTCACACAGTGATTTAAGATTTCCCAAAAAGTTTTAGAGTATGAAAAAACCTTTCAAATGACATATGGCTGGTCATTATTGGTTTTTCCTTCCTTGTACAAAGTTTTACGAAAAGAGTTCACCGCTAAGGTATATTATTATTATGTTCTCCGATTGTCTGGTTCACCGTCTTTGTCGTAAAAGGCAATGGTTTTCCTAAAAATAACCTTGATCTTAAATCGCAACAACCCCAACAAAAGCAAAGGGGGTGACATACGGAAATGGGCATTATCTACTGACTGTTACGTGCGGATGTATGTTTATCAGATTTCCATTCCCGTTACCAAATGAATTGTCTCGCGCTTAGAGCAAATATTAAGTTTGTTCATATATGTTTTTCTCAAAAACGAACACAACATTATCATTATGACAAAACTTTCGTTATGAAACAAGTCCTTATAGACTAAACTTCACTAACTCAACCAAAAAAAAAAGTTGAATTTATGTTTAAAAATGTGCTCAGACTTGAATACTTTGCATATCCGACTTTCCCTTTGATTTACCAAATTAATTACCACATTCCGGCCAAAAATTTCACGGACCATGCATTTTGTTTGAAAGTCAGGCGAGGACGCACTTGTGCTTGCATGTGGCGAGTGCTAATAAGCGTCAGTACAACGCACGGGGCACGCGGCGAGGAGACTTCTATTTGAGCAACTTTTTATTCCACCACCCTGTCTGCGTACTCGGCAAACACACCGATTGGATACACAGAGGCGGTATATGTGGCATACTTGTTCAAGAACCTATTGAAAATAGGTTTGGCAAATCATAATGGCCAAACACCTGATCCAGATTTTGAAATAAGAAACAGATGGAGAACTTAAGTGAATGACGCTAATGTCAAAAATTGTGGATGAGTCCGATGAAATAAGAGTTGAACCCAGAGGGGCTATTGCTTAACGCACTCGCCATCGCAATTGTTTTCATTTTAAAAAACAAAGGCTTGTCTGCATACAAAATGAAAACAATTGTTCCGCTTTGAAGCCAATTGAGATTGCGAGTGCGTTAGGCAATAGCGACGCTGGTCTGCACGAGAAGGACCTAAGCAGCCCATTTAAACGCTGCGTCTTCCGACACGTGGTCGCCATAGACCTCCTACGAGATGGTCCGACGACCTCGTGAAGGTTGCAGAAACCCAGTGGATGCAGGTAGCACGTGACCGGTCGTTGTGGCGATCCTTGGGGAAGGCCTATGTCCTGCAGTGGACGTCGTTTGGCTCAAATGATGATGATGATGATGACATTTAAACGAAACAAGACATGTCTACCAGCTTACGATAGTAGAAATAGAAGGGTGAGATGATATATAAATAGAAGAGGTCTTTTCCACCGTGCAACTCACCGAATACACATTGGCCTGTGTACTCGATTGCCTTCTAAAAGGTGTAAAATATATCATTCAATGTATTTTAAATATTACTTGTGGTTTCTCTTCACCAAGTCGAGAATAAAGTCAACATGGCCGCTGGTCGATACAAAGTCTATAATGAGCTTGAACGTTTATTGCGAAGTTTATCATTCCCAACTACAGTGTGTTAAAGTTATATCAAAGTAAATACCTACTGCCGGCTGCGGCGAACAAGGTTTAACTCATTTCCCGCGGACACCGTTCCCAATATGCGGTGTCGGGGTGGATAGGTGAATGAATCGATCATTCTGAATTTGAGCGATAGAAAATTGCAATAGTTTTCTTACGAACACATGGTCGTGTCGACGGAAGAAAAGGGGCTGGTGAATAGATTTTTGTAATCCGCCTGTAACTTTGAATAGTCGAATTTGAATTGAAATGTCACGACAGTTTTCATTTCAGTTTTCTCATACTCCTTTTTCTTTTCCAATCCGACGTCTCCTTAGATGAATTTTGCCATTTAAATCTGGAAGAATAATTTTCAATATACGGTATTCATTCTTTCATGTCTACGGCAAAGACTCCTGTTAAATAATTTGGTTGTAATAATGTTTAAACCTTGTTTGATGTTTAAATATTTAGATATGTATGCAAAACATTAGTGCGTCTTGCCATTTTTAAATTTCCTGTCAATTGTGAAATAAATACTCTTTATTACTCTGACGTAAATTTTCCTTCATTTCCAGTTACTGAACACCCTGTCGACGGATTTGGAGGAAATGCTGACGGAGCTGTGCGACGACAAAAACTTAGCCAGGTGAGTGAATTAAACTGGCGCTGAATGCAGTTAGTGCAGCATTCACGGTAAATGAATGCGCGTTAGTGCTAGTTTGTGGCTATTGTGCTGCTAAACGGTTAAGCGAGAGAGTTTTTTTTCTAATATTCATAAATAAGGTGTGATATAATACGGTATTTGACAAAAGTCAAATCAGCTTCTTTTTATGAAACATCAAAAACGCTCCGTTACTATGGAATTTATATCTTGTGACGTCACAATCAAACAGCGCCCTCATTGTTGGATTTTATTAATTTAAAAAATCTTAAAATAGCAAACCTAAATAAAGGATTGATGTTTTCCTAGTATTTTTATAATGTTTATCTGTTGTTAATGAAAAAACAATTAAATTTCACTCTTGTCAAATACCCTATTATGACTGATATTTATATTTATATTTTCTACTCTTACTTTAAATTGAGGAAGGTACGTTCTGTTTCGAGCGATCATATCTCTTAGAAAAATCAGAAAAATAGGTCTACAATATTCTAAACACAAACTGCGAAAAAAACCATAAATCAAATTCATAAAGCAACACTATCAAAAATATCCTTCGGCAAAAGCAGAAAGAAACATTTTTATTATTTTTAGGCCTAGAGCGGACTAAATCACCTTAATGCATTTTGCTTTGTACTGCGTTATGTTAACAGAGTATGCAATAAGAGAACCCTGCAGCAGACACGGGGATTAAAGGGAGAGCAGTGTAAAATTCGATTATTAATCCTTTCAATTTCCACGTGGGGACCTCAAAGGGCCGCAAACCATTGTTCGTGGGTGACACGTGCATGTTTGACGTGTTTGTCTGGACTTGGGGGGTTACCATGACATGGCTTACCATTTCAGTTTAAGTTGCGGGAAAGGGACAAAGCTAAAACAGTTTAACAGCTCTGTCTCTTCTTTTCAGCGTAAACTGAATTGCTTACTCGTACCTCCTGTTTCAGTGAGTGATAATTACAATATTCACTTTTAAGCAAATTCAGTTACAATACTCGAAAAAATATAGGGAATAAAGGCGTATAGTACTGTTAGGCGATGGGCTTGCAACCTGTCACTAATACACAGGTAAACATCTTAGCCTAAAAGTGGAAAATGTGGTTACAGAATTATAAACAATTTTTTAGAGTTGTTGGTAATTTTGTAGCTCTGCCTACCCCACTCTGGGAATAAAGGCGTGAGTTTATGTATGTGTATGTATGTAAAAACTATGGAAGAATAATAAAATGCGCGATGGTTTACACGATTTCGTACTATTTTACGCAGGAAATATAATAATGGTTCATGTAAGTACCTACGCTATATATGACTAGATACGTATATTTCGGTATTGTAGAAGTCGCACACGCCTCACGGTACGCATAAAATTCACCCACGACGCAGATTTTGCATAAAAATCTACGGAATCGTCCCGACACGCCATCGCATTATGCAACTGGTGTGTCATTATCATAAGCGTACCGTACGTTATCACCGGGCTAAACCAAATCCACGACTTTCATTTCATACCGGAGCTATTCAAATTGAAATACCAAGTTGGTATCCAAACTGTTAAGCAAAGCTATTATAATTAATTTTATACGAGTAAGGGTCCGTTTGTTTAGGATCCTCATACAAAACAAGAACTCGGCAACTCGTTCGAAGTTTAATAGACTCATATCTAAATTCGTATTTAATGAACTGCACTGTCAAAAACAACAGCATGTGTCTAAAACAGCCTGAAGTTCAGGACAAAGCATTATGAATAATGAAACACCCTTTGTACAATGTTCGCCTGTGAGCTCGCCCGGTACGTGTATATCTACAGCATGCTTCCAAAATTTGCGGTGAAATCGTCGGTAGGGTGTCGTAGGGTAAAAAATGGGGACACAAAGTGTTTTTACGGCTTTAATACGAGTTTATTAAAATATTTAAAGCGGAACTTTAGCGCGAATTTCCCTGAAGACGTCCCTAAAGGTCCCCCGACCCTCGGTTATAGAACTTTCAGCTATCTGTTACTGGAGTGATAAATTAAAACAAAGTGTATGAACGACGTCGTCGCGCGTTTGTGGTAATGAACAAATCTGGGAAAGAAATAAAGAAAAAAACGCTTAATTTCTGAAAGAAACAAAGAACTAGCGAAGTTTTATGTTAAATTGCTTGTAGCATCTATAAATTGACGACTAGGCACAGATCCTTCGTCTAAGTCTGGCGACCCCTACTGAAGATTGCATGGCCGTGATTTAATGGAGTGAACAGACTGAATGGGCAGAATAGGTTAACAAAAGACCAAGAACATGTATTCTACACTAAATTTAATCATGCTGTAAAGTTATGTTCAGTCGAGGGAACAAAGAAATTTAGCGCTTAGTTCATAGAGGTATAAAATATTTAATCAATGTGTTACAAAGGTTACTAACTTTTTCAATCGTTAAAGTTCAGCAGCCAAAAAGTTATTTCACAGTTATTTATACAGTGCCTGGATAATGATAGAGCAGTATAATATCTGCATATTAATAACCAACAGACAATTTAGGGAACAAAAGCACTTTTGAAGAGGTACTTAACACAACTAATGATGAAAAAACTAAACTAACTTAATGACTAGCATAGAGGCATTCCATCTTAGTCCTCAGGGTTGGCAACGCATTTGCAGTCTTAGGATTGCTCTGCAGTCTTGTGAATGCGAATGTCTATGGGTCACAGTTTCCACTTACCATCAGGTGGCCTGTGTGCTCGTTTGTCAACACTATGCCATAAAAAAAAAAAAAAAAAAAAACAACTGTCACATTTCATCACGTAATAAAGAAGAATAATAATTACAATATACTTCATCAACAAAGTAAAAGCACTAAAACTGTCAGTAGCAAAACTATTAAATTTAACTTCTTCATTCCAAAAAATAGTCAGATTCGCTTTACGTTCGTTTTGAATTTCCTCAGACTCTGAGTTTGGGGTAAAGAGAAAAGTTTTATGACGTCTTTATCCTGAAGGATGCTTCTCTGGCTAATTGTGAAACGCAGTGAGATATTAAATTTATACGTTTTTCCTGCGCCCCATCCCCGTACTATTTACGAGTACCTACCCTTACTGCAGTGAATAAATGTGGGTAAAGCATCTGTTACTCTCGCACTTACATACTAGTCAGAAAGTGAAACATTGTCTGGTTTTGTCTACATTGATAAACAGCGCAGAAACCCCAAATGAAAGTTGCTAAGTTATTTCATTTTGTTGAAGCTGGTTTTTCAGTGGCAGTAAGGTTTATGGTTGTTGTCACAAAATTATTTTGCTGCTCTCAAAGGGATTTCAAAATTAAAATTAATGGCTGTGAGGCAAATAACGCAGTACATAATATATTGTATTGTTTTAATTAGTTGATTAGGTTTACTAGTTACTTTACTCTTATTATCTTCTTCGTTCAAGTTAGCTTGCTTAGTACATACAATATAACTTTAAACTAAGCTTAGGACAACTACTTTATCTACTTACTTTTATGTTTATGTTTGTACTTTAAATCGCATATATTCAGAGCTTACATAAATAAATTCACAAACAAACTTTTTAAATTTGTACTACAATAATATCACGTCAAGAAATTTTAAAGGAAGTATTAAACCCGGACATGAAAACGTATTTTATTGAAACCAAATCCAACGTCTGAGTTTACAGTGCCATTGTGCAGGCAGACATTGTGACGACCCTTTTGTGGTTGTGAGCGCTATATCTCTACTTATTGCGCTTTTAGTTCTTAAAACCTCAGAACCCTTTCATATTCGCCTGTAGGGATGTTTCTGGGGATTACTTTTGTGGTAAAATGTACAGGGTGTTTGGTTATGGAGTAGATTCAAAATGTTTTAATGACTAAAATCTGTACTCGACTACGAATCACAACTTCAATAATCTGTAAATTGAAGTTAAAACTCCTTATACGAGCTACTTTGTCTAGACTACTGATAACTCACTGTGAGACTCATGTTGGTAAACACACATACCTAAGTTATTTTCTATTAAGTAAATATTTATATAAGTAAATATGGCTGCCTGGAAATTATTATAGTTTTATCTGAGAGACGTAATCAGGAAGGATTTTCATCATTAAAGTAAATATCATAACTTTTAACAACATCGCAATGGACATTTTAGTCGCACGAGACATTTTACCCGCAGACTGTTTTGAGTCGGGGGTTTTTTAAATTTTAAATTCGTATTTTTGGAGTAACCTAATAATCAGAAAAACTAGGGTAAATGAACCAATAACTACCGGAAAAAGGAATCATGAGTGCTTTAATAAAAAAACAAATTTCGATGTCGACGTCTGCCCGCAACGCTCGTCACTACAGTACTTTTGAGTGATTGCAAGCGCTTCACAAACAATGCTGCTGTCCTAAGCAAAAACGCTGTAACTAACATAAACCTCCTGTAGTAATATCAACTTTATTACTAACGATATACAATTGAATCTGCTTTGGTGGTTGAATTTAAGATACTGCTTATTGACTTAGGAGGGCAGAATGCCGCCGGAGTCAATCCCAGCCGCGCTATTGGAATATTGTATGGCTATCACTGTTTACTCGCGGCACGCATATACTCGCAATCAGGACAACGGTTTATTTTACTATCAATATGTTCTAGAGACTTATTAAATAAAAGCAACTGAGGTAGGTAGAAGTTGGACTACTATCTACCGCTTGTTTTTTCGTTAATTATATGATTTCCAAGAAGGAAATTTCTTTTGGTGGCATGTCAAAATTGATGTGGATGTTGCTTGGCATCTTCGCTAACCAGAGCGGCTATTGTCTAACGCCCTCGCAATCACAATCGACTTCAAAGGGGAACAATTGTTTTCATTTTGTATCCGGACAAGCCTTTTATTTTCAAAATGAAAACGATCGCGATTGCGAGTTCGTTAAACAATATTGATTCGACCTGGCGTCACTATTTTGTGCTACTTTCTTTCTTAAACGATAAAGAAGTTATTTTCCCGCCCTTGAAAGTGGGTTTGGTCGATTGGAAATGGTATACCTACCCTTTTACTATCTTTGACTTTGTTCATTCAGTCTCGGTATTTTGGTGTGATAGTTACGGTATATTTTTATCACTCCAAGTTTTTTGCGATAAAATATGGATTATACTTTAACGTGTTAAATGCAGTTTGTTTCGTTCAAACCTATCAAATATTTCGCGTCGCTAGGTATACACCTCATTTAAAGCGCTTTCTCTCGCGGTCTATAACGTCATCGCAGGGGATATTGTCATCAGATACAACAATATAACTTTTGTAACTTTTAATTAAACTTTAAAAGGTCAAAACTCTTAAAAGTACCTTTTGGGCACCGCAATTTTTTTAAAGGCACGCTGGGATTGAAACGTCTGCTTATTTTGAATATTTTCTTCACTGCGTGTTATTATGATTTATGTACCCTTAAAAAAAATTGAAAAAGTTTAGCTTTTATAGACGCCTGTTGTTTTACGTCTCTTATCAAAAATATCTAGTGATCTAAAATGACCCTACCTACATTATCACTTCGCAACACCACACATTGAAAATTATTCAAATAACATGGATATATTTTGATTTGGTGTGTATTATTTATATAGAATTGTAATTTAACAGAGTAATTGCGCTCGCATGACTGCTTAAATACGGTATTAATTTATAGTTCAGTGGATTGAAACCAGTGATTACACTAACGAGGTTCTAGTCAGCCTGATATCAATTCACCAGCTGATGGCAAATAAACTGTTTACTAAGATAAGTGTTAACTGAGTACTCATTCACTTATTTAAACTATCGTGGTTAATAACATCATAATAACTAACATTCAGTCATTCTATAGCTATAAAGAGTTTCTCTCCTATTAAGAAATAATAAAACTAATATTTTAATAGAATGGGTTTTAATATTTAATAGCATTCGTTACATATCTTTCTTGCGCTTTGATAGTAATAGACGGACTTGCGTTTACGGGAATAATATAGTATTAAGCATGACATGTAATGAATATTACCCGTAAATAATGACATTGATTTATTTATTTAATCGTATGGCTATAATGTAATCATCAAGTCGCTTATAAATTATAATTGAATATCTAGAGTCTTCACCCATTGGGCTGCGTTGTCTGAAAACATGAGCAGATCGCGAGGGTCACCCCCATATTTCCGATTTGGGCAGTGCAGTATTAAGTGCTCAACCGACTGACACGGTGCACCGCTTAAATGACTTTGATTATGATTAGGTACATACCTAAATCTCGCCAATTATTGTAACCGTGGGACGAACCCATGTTATAAACTTAAGTATGAAGTAAACCTATGTAAAACACAGTGCAAGCACAATTTCGGAGGCAAATGTGTCTTTCTAAATGTATTTCTTCTCCCTTTTACCTAACGATTGCACGCATCGAGCAGTTGCATCATTCCTAGCCACATTTCTTTATAGCATCGAGGGGAGAAGCGGTAATTATTTCCAAATTAACCGCAGCTAGGGCAACCGCCTGCTGCGCTAAATTAAATCGAACGACGCCCCCGATGGTCAACGATCGGTGCGTTTACCCTGTAATGGTGCCATGAAAATCTATGGCGGCAAATGTGTTGCGAATGTCGCTTGATGAAAGTTTTATTGATTGCTGGATAGCTGTAAGTATAAACGTTAAACAGGTATTTGCATCATGCTATTTTTTATTTCTGTTAACGAAGCTATTAATTTTACATCGAATGTTTTATAATATTTTTCTAGTCCATCGTGTCATTTACATTTGGGTTACACTTTACAACCTCCATAAAAACGTTAGTGTTCCAAATTCGAATATCTGGAACGAGGAACATTTATTCCCCCAATAAAAATATTAGCTCGTAAGCCACACCGCGAAAGTGTTGCCAGCCATCACAACGAAGCGACAAAGACAACGGCCAATAACTGTAACACTAACAATAACATTTGTCTATGCCGCCGCCCTGTTGTTGACTACCAAGCCAATTTCTGTGCCAAGCTAAGCTTAAACTACAACTGAGAAACTTTAGCTTGAGCAAAATGCGACCTTAACTAGTTGAACTAAAGACATATAACAGTGAAAGATATGCAAGTTGCTTGTGAAAATATTTGGGTAAGGATTTAGGAAATCTTGAATTAAGCTAATACTCGGTTGCTTTCAAATAGTAACGATATTAATTTAATTAAAACCAAAATTAGCCTCGTTAGTTTCACAGATGACTATGTTTTTAAAACGAGGAATATAACAGTCGTTGCGTCACTGCGCTGCCGTTTGGGAGTGATTTATTATTTGGAATAATAAAGAGTTCTAAAAGTACTTTGTTTTCACAATGGATTCCGGTCTTAAAGGGAGATTTTTCCTTATTTATCTCCCGTCATAAACTTGTGAAAACAGTTGAAGGTGAATAAATAGAAGGGTATTTTCATGCGTATAAATCCAGCGTAATCCTTGTCCCTATCCCTTTGTGGTGCGTTTATCATGCTAAATATAGTCTACACAAACGTGAACGTAGATTTGATATTATAAATATCATCATTGTGAGAAAACTTGTTACACTTTCGAAGTTCAGAGGGCCCAGACAAGATGCATTACGCTAACTATCGTTTCTATTCGTTTAGTTTTTGAATCAATCGCGTCAGTGGCACATCACGTGACTTTTCGTACCTATCACGTCATCTACCAGTGACGCGATTGGTTTAAAAACTAAACGAAGAGAAACGCTAGCTAGCGTAGTGCATCTTGTCTGGGCCCTCAGGAATCAAGAATTTAAATATCTCTACTGTCACTTCGTCGCAAAATTATCCCGCAAACTAAACGTCTTTTTTCTTCTTCCAAATATGTTGGAATTAACTTTAACTAGGTACCTAAAATTATCTGATATGTGACCGTGTGGGTTGAGATTTAGAGAATACTCGAGGTTTAACCCGAGCGCGAAAAGCGAATTGATAAGAGTAGTTAGCTCCCGTATAATTCCTAAGACACGTAATGAAATACAATGACATAGTGTTAAATATACTTAAGTTTGTCATTTCAATGCCTATTTTTTAACAAAGCAAGTGTAATATTAAGACAAAAAATGTTCCCTTGCGAACCAACAGATGCGGTTGAATAATTACTCCTAGATACGGCGTTTCGTGTGCGAGAAAAAATACAAGGAAAAGATTTACTCCACAAATTAATGGACGCAATTTTTGGACTCCAAAAATTAATTTATGTTATTGGCCAGTAAAATACTTATCTTTTGTATAAATGATTTAAACATTAGATTAGCAAAGGCGACAATTATGTGGTATGTTTCCTAGGTATCTCATTCCGCCTAGATGTAGTTAGATATTCCAAAATTGTTTACCTTAAAATAACATAGTGTCCAAAAAATTAAATTAACCTGTGCCGGTTTATTTTACGATGAAATTATCTTTGTGGTTAGGTATTAGTTATGTCATTGTGATTATGATTAAGCAAAAACTACAGTCCAAACAAATACATTACAACGGAAGCCTTTTACTTTTCAGCGAATGAACAACCACTCTGACCATTCATTTAACACTCGCCAAAATTAATTCCTATTTCTCAAAACTGCCCCAAGGCAGGTCAGTGACACGGTATACGCATCACGCTCTAAACACGATTAACGACCTGCGATCAGGGTGACCACACGTCACTATAACTTAGGTACTTAATACCGGCTAGGAGAACCAAATGATCGCTACTTTCCGCATCTATTTGCAAGAAGTGAGATGTATGCGTTCCGTCAGCTAAGTCTTAAGTTTTTGGGATTTTTAGGGGATGTGTCCTGTCAGATTGTAAGTGTTAATGGTTATCCTAGTAATGGTTCTACTAATGGGAAAAGCTTGTGGCCCCAGGCCACTAAAGAGTTTTAGGACGCACGATGTTTGTAGGTATATATAGGATTAAAAGCAAAATAAGTGTAATTAAATTGGCCTGTGATTTCAGGTTTACGCATTTTTGTGCAGTTTTCCCCGCGTGGAATAGGTTTATTTACGCTTGTTCAAATTAAATGTTTTACTTACTTACTTTCTTACTTACATGAAGCAATTATGTTTAGGGAACGTTGAATTCAAGAATTGATCAATTTGTGTATAGTTTTCAAGATATTGGTAATTGAGCCGTTTCGAATAGTTTTCTCTAATTTTAAACATCTGTAAACTTAAATTAGGCGTACTTTTTCGAATCAAATCGGAGAAATACTAGAAAAGGGCCGAATCTTAAGTACCCGAAACCGACGTGCGTGCATGACTCGATGTATGAATGTGGAAGAAGCGGAAGAAATTTGTCAAGATCGTAGCAAGTGGAAAGAAGTGGCCTCTGCCTATCCCTTTGGGAAACAGGCGTGATTTGTATGTAGGTATGTAAACTTAAATTGATAAACGTTCAACTTAGTTTTAGGCTTAATAAGAATACAGTTTGACGTTTATAAATTTTAGGTTTAAGGATATTTAAAATATGAACACAGTCCGAATTGGTCCTAATTTAATTGTAAATTTTACTTCGAATATGGTTGATACATATTCAGGATCATAACAATATTTTAAAAGTTAAGACGTATTTTGTGCCGCATATTTCAGCGAAAATTAACTTGCTTTTTTTGATCGGAATGTTTAATTACTGATAAGACACACTTTTACTTACAGAAATATACGAGCGTCATTGATGTCAAAAATGCAAGATGATCACAGAGACACTAATATAATTTCGCATACATTCTAAATATTTAATATTAAGTCCGTGGCGAGTGTCCGGGAACCGGAGTAGACCATGCACAAAGCCCATTAGGGTATGTTTACAAGTCGGCTAAATTTAAAACACGTACAAGGTAAACGTAAATGCAAGAGGATCCGCCACTTCCCGGAGTGGATATTATTATTTCATAGCGCTGGATGCATTAGCATAAAATTCAGAAGTTTACCTATTCCGGAGGATGATATTTTCACGGCGGACGTAAAAACCGGAAAACGGCTATGATCATCGTGAAATTTAAAGATGATACAGCCTTATCATGAAGCTCTTATGTTAAGTGAAATAAAAAAAGAATTTACGTATTTTAGGTTATTGAATGTTGGTAGTACAGTTTTACACTCACGGGTCATCAATCTTCGTCATATTTTTTTTTATAAATAACAACTTTTATTTCGCTATCCAATTATGCTAGTTTACTTCTATCATGTAATATACGCTGTTGGATCTCTAATAAATCATAACGTACATAATAATTATCGTAAGAAGTTATTATTATTTTTAAATGATATACATATACGACGCATTTTTTGAAAAACAAATACCTAACTAAAATTGAGAGATTCCTACATGAATAGGTACGAATTACCAACTTAATTTTCTCCTGTCTTTCAAGATTTTCAGGGTAGTGATTCTCTGAACAACGACGGTCGGACGGATGGACAAGTGAATGTCCAAGCGGCGAGTTTAATTAGTCCCGTCAGTGCGAACAAAACATAATTTAGCGCGTGCATTTTCAATTTAGCAGCATGGTTTCTGCCGATGGATCGAACGTATAAGGCTGCTTAATTGAAAATGCACACTCTAAAATGTGTTTTGTTCGATCTGACGGGACTACCTAAACTCGCCGCTGCGATTTCGCTCGTTCGTCCGCCCGCCCGTCCGTTGTTTTTGAGAGAATAATACCTGAACTACTTTTGTTCTGCAACATTAAAAAATAACTCTATAACTAATTGATGTTAAAGTCTAATTATTATAATCATGGCCATATAATCACTACCTATCTCATTACAGGGGCGACATTTCCTGGTACGAGGGCTAAAGGAAAATGGAGAATTGGATAGCGTACATTGAAAATTACATTTAACTTGTATGAAAAAACAAAACAAGTTGGACATATTTTTAAAAACATACAGATCAAAAGAAGTTCAGTTTAAGGAGTAAAAACGATCCATGCCTTTTAAGCCCCAAGGTCAGAGGCACCCTGTAGTATAGTGACTAAACTATTCGGATTTGGTTAAGAGTAGGTACAAGAGTTTTTAAATCGTAACAATATTATCATTTAGATAATGAAATAATTTCCTCCCTCGCCTTCCGTAATACCGCCGGGCTAGCTACGGTTCCCGCTCGAGACTGAAAATTTATTTTCACATCGAGTATCCATAATAGATACTAGAGACGGTTTATTAAACCCAACCAACGGTTGGTATTAAACCCCCATAAATTATTTAAGTTCACTTAGGCAGGTGTTTTGCTTGCAAATTTGGGCGTAAATTACAATGCCATTTTAACAAATAAGATCAAGTCAAACTGAGATAAAGCGTGATGAGCCTCGAGTGTAAGTTGCTGTTTACGACACACACCGTCTAGAGCTTGAGAGTGACCATGACAATGTTATTTATACTACGAGAAACGCAAACGCTATCGAGACATTTTGGTGTATGTAAAACTACACTAGAGGCTCTGGATAAAGTTTTAATTGTATCTACTACATACCATGTAGCAGAACGTAAAAATAACTAAACAATAAATGCACATCAAAAATAAAAGTACATCTTTACCGGCTACATATACATATTTTCTAACAAGAACAACGAACATAACATTAGACACACAAATACACATCAAGAACAAACAAAGATCAAACCCTCTAATCTCAATTATAAAGTAACTTACAACCCTTACTTTACCTGATCGAAAAAAACATGTACTTATAAAGTAAGTTGTTAACGGATTTCTTCATAGGTATAAAGCCTTGTTTTTTCCCTAACGAGAGTTTAACTACTTTACTACCTTTAATTTTTGTTTCTCAATATTTCGACAAAGTTACAATCGCCATGATCATTAGCAAAGCTTATCATTGGTCTGCTTGGCCTACTATCGATTTAACGCCCTCATATTGACTTGAATGGCGTTCTAATTTTCGCATTACAAATACAATTTAAGTAACTCATTTTATACCTACAAGGAGGTGGTGCAATGTCCCACCTCAATTAAATAAGGTGAGGTTCTACTATGTACAAAATAAAGTCTATTTACGAAAGCTGCCACGAATAACACGAACGGAACTCACGTGTATGAGTGCCATCGATTTAAATCCAAATTTTAGATTTATTTTATACTAATATACATTCATGTTCACATATTAAATTCAATCGTGGCAGCTTTTGTACATCGACTAGCGCCTTTATTCTTGGTGGTTAAATCCAAGTCGTATTTGACCCTGTTAAGGTATTGTTTTTAGCTCAGCCGCTATTACTGTTATTATATTATTCTTTTTACCGTGTTGAAAAGGCCCTAGGCTAAGTCAAATAAATAAGAGCTATTATAACGGTGACAAAAAGATAACCCGTCGAAAGCAATAAGGTTTTACGTTATTCTCTCAGCACTGCATTTTGTACCAGTTGACTTTACTCAACTACCAGCTTTACTCTACGTACTACTCCATCATCTACATATTTTGTCATTTTCGTCGCATTAAAATGATGCTGGACCGTGACAACAAAAAAAAAATACAAGTGTGGTGTTGTGATAATCCAACAAAGGCACACGCTTGAGGTGCCTCATCTATTAGGAATTCAGGAGCTCAACATCATTAGAAATTCTGACTGCACAATTATCAAGTAAATATTGATACCAAACCAACGACTTTGCTTTAATTGTGTCTATATCAGTTAAACAATGCCTTAACCTCAGAGCCTATATTAGATTCCTCGCAGAAGTTTCGGCATTAGATTAGTTTCTCGGTCCCCCAGGCCCTGAGTGCATATCCTTGTTTGACATGAGACTCCGTAACTTAGGAGTTGCGGGTACAAAAGTAACTTTCTACTCCTTGTTTATGTACTTACCTACAATGTACAGTAAGTACAACCCTTTTATAATATAATTCATTCGGTGCCAAGACTTCTCATCCTCACTTTGTATAGCAACTAGCAAGACAATAAAATATTAAGGGTTCATGAAAAAACATGTCTATTCACTTTTTTATATTGAGATTTGAATCTTAAAATGTAGAATTTGCAATGATCTATTAATTACTATCCCGTTTCGGATAAAATATTAATATACCTTCTATTTTTTTCACGTTAAAAACCTAAACACGAAATTACAGGTTCCGAACTTTCAAAACGCCATAACTCAAAAAGCTACTTAGTTGACTAGAGACATGTTCTATCCGTGTACCGTCCATATACTTACATACATATTTTTATTATAAAGGTAAAAAGAAGTGTTTTTATTGTACTTTTAGCTTTTTTGGGCATTGATGGTATCAAATCCATCTTTACATTTCTTTGTACATACCCCGTATTCTGTTTTGAGATATATTATCCGAGTGCCGAATTGCGTAAC
Organism: Acleris laterana; assembly: GCA_963966035.1. Classification (NCBI taxonomy): domain Eukaryota; kingdom Metazoa; phylum Arthropoda; class Insecta; order Lepidoptera; family Tortricidae; genus Acleris; species Acleris laterana. The sequence continues at coordinate 10,389,310 of OZ014452.1, forward strand.
GTTTGAGGCAAAAACTAAGCACCTCAAAGAGGCTTTCATGGCTGCCTTGTCATATCACTCGTGTCACGGTGGCTGAACGAATGTAATGCTACTAAACTCAGTAATTTATGCACTTAATCTCTACACTGTAATAATAATGTGTACCTAATGTCGGGATTATGTTATCCTATTCTAGATACTATTTTATACGCGTAATATTTGTAAACTTCTTTGTAATTGCGTTCTTGAAAACGGCTCTTACGATTTTAATGAAAATTGTAGAAAGGGAGTGTCTTGGATCGAGAAATCGATGTCTACTTGTTTTCATCGCGAAAATTTGGTTTCAACCCGACCGACGCGCTCGGTCTCTTAAATAGGAACGAATACTCATAATAATGAAATAAGTAAAGCTACAAAAAGTAAATAAGTTTGTACCAAAGCCACTGTGTTGTAAAATATCTTAGGGTACTGTATAACCCTCCATTATAGTACTATACCCTGCTGTTGAGCATTATCGCGGATTTCTTCGTTGCTGCGTTTGCCGCCGGTATGTGTCGCGAAGCAAGCGGGGTGGTAATTATTCAAGAGGCATTTGAACATCTGCGTGTTCTCACAGTTTGAAGATTTTTTCCTTGTTTCTTGCCTTCTCCGGGAATTTTATTCGTTCCAATTTTGAAAATTGTATTTAAGGGAACGATTTGTGCGGAAATTGTCAAGTGACACCGATTTGAATGCTTGATCTGCTGGATATGAATCCTTTTTTAAGAGAGTAACCGCCGTACTTAAGGGAAATATTAGAAACAATTTACTTGTTCCTTTTTCAAACTCGTGTATGAAAAATCGTCACTTAATCGTAATTAATCTGATTCTGCGTGCGGTCCTGTCAAACTATTTAACGATTTTGTGCGGTTGTCCTTACTTCCTGATCCATTATTACACAGTTTGTAGAAATTCTAAGATTCTTATCCCGACCATTTATTATATCCGGTTTACTTTAAATTAAAATTTGTCACTTTTTACATGTACGTATCCGCAATTTGAATATTGGAAACGGAAGTCTAGGGTCATAAAATCCCAAAATCAATATAAAACTATACAAGTACTCTACTGTACTCCAAAACACAGAACAGTAAGTACATTTAAATTATAGGTAGGTATACAAGAGTTGGTCTTAGCGCTAAATAGCGTTATTTTCCAGACAACTTAAAATCAACCAACCAACCTAACCTAAATCATGGAGTAGCTTTAGTTCGTTTATTACTTTTAAATACTTTAATTACCTTTCAAAATTTAAGCTTGGAGCTGATCCTCCATTTTTTCCAGTAGGTTGGCGTTGCGTATTACGAGTGCGTACAATGCGTCGCAGTCGGCATTCGAGGGGATTTAATTAGAGATCGCAGGCGCAAGTAATGTAGCGTGAAGGATAAGGGAGATCCTAATGATGAATGACTGAGAATAAGCTTTGTTCCTTTTGTTTTTAAGAATTTCTTGGAAAAAATGCTGGAAATGAAAGCGGCCGCTATGTTATGTCCTTAAATAAAAAATTTAAGGTCTTGTGGGATTTTAGAAGGTACTCGTAGTTAATGGTAATTTTGGTTAAATTATAAACATTAAAAAAGGTTGTCAATTCCTACTTAATCAATGCGAAATGACGACTGACAATATTTCCTTGACCGTTGTGTTACGGCGTTGGTGAGATCTGTCATGTATGTACGGTCGGCGTTGGTGCACACTTTAGTGCTTTGTCACTTTAACGTTATGTTTGACCTGCTTAATCTCTTAAATTAATTAAAGTGACCAGAGACCAAAGTCTGCAGTTACTTATAAGATCGACGACTGTACCGTAATTTGTATCCATGCGTTGATGCATTTTTCCAATATTTTTTTATTAGATTTTTAACATAGCTCATGAATAATGTTATGATAAATGTATGCACTACGTACCATTTCAATCTGAGAATCTACATACATACATCAAACACACATACATTTAATCACGCCTGTTTCCCAGAGGGGTAGGCAGAGACCACTTCTTTCCACTTGCTACGATCTTGACAAATTTCTTTCGCTTCTTCCACAGTCATGCACGCACGTCGTTTTCGGGTTCAGATTCGGCCCTTTTCTAGTATTTCTCCGATTTGATTCGAAAAAGTACGCCTAGGGCGGTCCCTTTCGACCCTTCCACTCACGATCTGTATATCTCTTTCGTCAATCTTCTTTCATCCATCCTTTCCAAATGACCGAACCATCGAAGCATATCTGATATTTAAAAAACCTCTCGTCTGTTTTGCCTGTTACGTTGCTCTATGTTTCAGGGAAATATGTTTGTTTTTCTGGCTCCAGTTTTTGTCAACAAATATGAAAATGTTGGTGTCAGTTTTAATAAAACGTTTTACGAGTGTACCGTTTGCGGTTGTCGTTCGAAATATTGCATACGAGTGTTTCGTATTACTTGATTTTTGTTTTTTGTTTTTCCCTACCGGTCCTAGACAACATGCATAACTTTATCGTAAACGATTTTCTAAAACTGTCAAGATGTATGGAATTTACATAAGCGCTCGACGCGACAGTCTGGTAGCTTACGTCAATTTTATACGTTCTCAATAAAGACACCGTTCGTAGAATGCATTTTGGCACGGGCCGCAGATACCTCAAATCGAGTTTGATTTGGTTCATATTTACAGTCAACCAATTAGTTCCTAGGTCATGGACTATGTTAACCTGACGTTGTAAACCAAATCCTGAGAAATCTCTTAAATTTTGGTTGACAACGTCACTTAAACATAGTCAATAGTATAGTGGCCAAAGTAATCGAACGCTCGAAGTAGAAAATAAATTCCATGCAAAAGATCGTCACCACCTACCCCGAACTAGAAAAATTACAAGCTTCACGTTCATTTTCGAATGAAATTATCGAGCGTTCGATTTTCAAAATATTAGGCGGTAAAAACCATATCGTCTTTGACCTGTTATCGTATGGTTAACGTTTTGATAGCTTATATCTACTTGACAGTAATGGGGTGACCGAGTTAAAAACAATACCATAAAAGGTAAAAAAAAAACAAAAGCACTATGTAAATTTCTATTTGATTATTTGGTCGACTGGTACCATTAGACATTAGGTCCGCCATTTGTACTTATTTCTGTGCAATAAAGATTAAATAAATAAATAACGGCGATATGGTTGTTAGTGCCTAGAATAGAGCTCTAGGCTTGTATGGAAGTTTCATAAATCAAATCGGTTGACTGTACTTACTAAGTAGAAACCTTACACATTTGTCTGAGAATAGATTAAACAAAAACGCTATGTCAGCGGTCATTCATATATCCGGCTGTTAAACAAATGAATGCGTATATTTTGTCCCTGTCTTACTGGTATCAAAGAGAGATGGGTGTTTGGGGTGATATAGGGGGTGCTCTCTGATGCGTCGAATGGCGTGCAGTCAATCCGTGTGCATTTTGCTCGATTGTGTTTACCGAGCGTGTCTAAAATCGGTTACAGTCGTGATGAACAACTGTCGCAATCTGACAGACACGGAATGCCATGAGTCTGGCCTTTTACTCGTATAACTTTGTTTTTGACCATCTTGTTCCTATCTCATTATCATGATCTTGACCGACGAAAGTCGTTCACAGCTGGAATAGGTCTATCCCCGTTGTTTGACGGTATATCAACAATAATCACATAAGGACTAGGCCTTCAATACGGAGTTAGGCACATTCTCAAATTTTGCAACTATTATGCATATAGTTGTAAAAAAAGGATGTAAGTAGTATTTCGTTCATAAGATCAACTTAATTCGTTCCAGCTATTTCATAAACTCATTTTTCCCTTTACTTGACTGGTGATAATTTGTGACCTCTTTGTCTTCCGTGATTTTACAAGGTACCTACTACTGATGGATGAACCACCTTAGTAACTCAAGGACCGTATTAAATTATTTTACAAAGTGCTCGAAATACGGGTAGTAAAACATCATAGTAAAATGAGATAAAATCTTTAGCCGGCAATTGACTGTGTTTTATGACTTTTCTGGGTTTAACTGCCGCTGACGCCAGCTTTAACCGATATAATAAAAGGCTCTTTATAGTCGTTGAGAAGAAAAAGGACATAATTACATTGCGACGGAATCTTGTTATGTTATAATTATTATGCCCGATACGAGTATATTTGAATAAATAACACTAAACAATTGGGATATACCATATTTATACAAAGAGGTAATCAAAAACTCTTTACTAAATATTCAAATTTAGAATACATCTGAACTTAACAAAGAATTTATTTACTAGGAGAGAGGTTTAAGAGCCTTTGAAAAGCATATTTTCACGGACGTAATGTACACTATTAAAATGCATCAAGGCGACTGTTTTATTTTTTCAAAGAACGCTTGACATTAAATCCTTGCTTAGTCACCCTTATCACAAGACACCGCTGACAAAATAAGTCTTTACGGTTTATCTAGATAGTTTTAAGTCTAAATTGAACCGTCTGCTGGTGAATTTTCACAACTCAGAGCTAAATCCTTATTTTACCAAAGGGATCTCAGTAGCTACCTATATGTATGTTTAAAATAGGGTTCCATAGTACAGGTATGTAACAATGGACCGTGATTGCGTGTTGCAGGGTTCGCGGTTGAACCCTCACCGCACCAGACGCGGAATATTTAATTTAATGGTATTTATCAGCCTCGTTCATTACGTATGTGATTAAAATGTTCAAGTAGCTTAATTATTTAACGATTAGCACTTAATTTGGTGTTAATATTAATTTAGATGGGATAGAAAGAACAAAATATACAAAACTTAAAAACCGATAAAATGTTTGCCATAAGAATAAGAGTTAGTACAATAGTGACTTAATACGAAGGAAAACGGAGAAATGTTAAAAGAAGTAGAGACTAAAAAATCGTATTACTTGTACTTTAACTTTTCTTTAGTTCCTGTCACGAGAACTCTCTGATTTTATCAAAAGTTCTAGTACTTCCTTCCATCATAATGAAATAAAGGTAGGTAGGAGATAAAATGTAAAAGAGCTTTTAATAAAATTTCTTTTGAGTTGGAGCCTGAAAGCGACTTGGTCATCTTTATAAAGGTGTGTCAGACGCGAGGCAATTGAAAGGCGATTTTTACACAGACGGCCAGAGGTTGCGGGACGCCTAATTCAATTTACCGTCTACCCTCCGCAAGGGGGCGCTGCAGAGCGATAATGCAATTTGATTGAGCTACTTATTGGTCCTTTACCTTTTCATTACCACGACTAAATTTCGATCAAACTGAAATTCCGTTCCCTCAAAGGCTGAGTTTGTAATCGCATTCAAATAATTTCGATTCTTTTCGAGTGTGAAAAGTCTCGAGTAGAATAAGGGGGTCTTTACTGTTAACAATGGAAACTTTTCACTTTTTACTTTGCTCCCTTGACACCTGGAAATACGCGAGATGAATGGTTGCTTTTTGTTGCGAAAGTTATTTTCGCTTTTGAAGGCTCCGGTTGAGCCCCGCCCAACAAACAAAAACGTCGCATAAGTCTTGACTTGTACGACATAAAGTTGGATAGCAGTCTTATAATGGTAATGAGATGACTACTAGGTCCTATAGACGTCTTTAATTTAACCTATTAGTCGTGCGACGAATATGTCATAATACACTGGTCTTAGCAACGTCGGTAAGACTAAACTATACGACGTTTTATTACAGTCTTAGCTTAAACGTTTGTAAGACAACGCAATTGTCATACTAACGTTGTAGTCCATTAAACGTATTGAACTGACCAAATTAGGTGTTTGAAAAACCTTTATATGACATTTATATAACGTAGCATTGTATAGACGTTTTTACAGTGACGTTTATAAAACAACCACTATCTGGTTTTTCTGCGGTTAATAAGCGACTCTTAAATGACTTAGATGTTTATTTAAAACTTAAATATAACGTTTATTTGCATGATGGCCGTTTAATGTCATTTCCTGACTTTAATCTAACCTGTAGTCGCATTTTAGTCAGGTTTTGACTTTAAAACGTCTAGGCCGCCATTATTTTACGGAACGCTTGTATAGAAACTACGAAAAATGGAAGCAAAAAATACGTGGAGAAAACTAAAGCGTAGTGGAACTTTCAAAAGGAAAGTTAATAGGGATTTCCTGTTATCAAAAAACCCTACCTACCCTAATAGCTAGCTGTCATGGCGTATTGCATGGTTTTAAAATAACTTTAATATGACTTTATGTTTTTACAACGTCGTAAAGAGATAAGTGTACGACAAAAGCAACAATTTCCTACATTTTTAGATACAAACATATTTTTATTGATAAAAATATAATGATTTAAACACAAAATTACTAGGGGGCATGAAAATCTGAATAGTATTTACATAGGTATATTATCATAAAACTTCAATTCCCAGTCGAACTAAACGGCATAAGAGACAGATAAAGTTAGTAAAATATGAAAGTTAAATAACATTCCCCTTTTATTTCCTTGTAACTATTTATTTAGCACTCAAATCTCGAAACACAATCACAAAGTGCCACTGACAAGAAAAATGAATAAGAAGTCTTACAGGTGTTGTGTTCCTTGACTCAAATAAAACGTTTTAGTCATTCAAAAACACCTGTACGACCACAATACAACAAAAGTGGTAATTCCATAACGTTTATATGACTTTTGAATGACGTTAACGAAGACGGCTTGTGACTTCTGTATGACCATTATACGACAAAGTAGGTCGTATAACTGGGGCCATTTTCGCGTTTAGTAAACGTTATTAAAACATTAGTATGACTTAGCTATTACGATCAAAGGTATTAAGATAACGTTTGCTAAACTTTTGAACGACGTTAAATTGTTAGTTGGGCGGCCCTTTCATTCTCGACGCGATTAAAAACTGAGCCCTTCCCAGCCGGGTTCTGACGTTTGCTCAAAATTGAAAAAGTTATTACATAATAGCACGAAATATTTCTTTATACGCAAGGAGTAATAGTCAACTTATGTCATACAGCTTATTCTGTTGCTTAAACGTGATTCTTTGACTTATAAGATCTTGAAGATGTTCAATTTTGCGTACCAAACATTAAATATCGATTGAGGCAATTTTTTGGACGTTCTGTCATTGTTACTTCACAATTCATTCCATTTTTGACAGCAATTGGACAGTTAATAATATTTGAGTAAAGCCCCTTTTTCACACGCATTGTTTAGGACTCCTAAACACTTTTAGATGAGATTATTTATTGCTCAATGTAATGTTAGAGCATAAATATTAAATCATTACATTGAGGTTGTCAGAAATGCAAATAAAATTAATAAAACGTAAATAAAACAATGAATTAAGTTAAAAAATAAAATAAAATAGAAGTGGTGTCAAGTTACTAATAAAAGTAATAAAAGAAAGATTAGGTACCATAGCAACTAAGTAGTTTACTTTCAGTAATAGTTAATGCCGTGTCAACTGTAATTAATTAAAAGTGTTTTTGTCCCGAAGAATTGAGAACTTCCTGCTTTTTTGAACTCGGTTAAAAAGGCCTTACATCAAATCTTATTCTAACTAAACTGTTTGCATGTAAAAGCAAACACGTGGTAGAAAAGTAATAACCACACCAACAATCTTCTTAGTACTCAAAACTCCCCCAGATGGTTTAATATTGACTTAGCCCCGCGAATATTCAGAGCATTGTGAGCGAACACGTGTTGTACCAGTGTCCAGAGCGCCTTCCTGCCTTCTGATAAATTATTTATACAGCCTGTGTTACGGCGGGTGCAATTCTAGGGTTGTCCGTTTAAATACAACCTTTATAAAGAAAAACGTGAAGAAGTCAATTTAAAACGATTTTTATATCTCATTCTTATTTCCTTTCCCTTTTATTTGGGAACGATAACATATTTTGCAGCCGCAATAATTATATAGATAATGCAACCACTGTGCGCACGCAGATACACATATTTGGCTTTAGGGAGTTGCCCTCTATACTGTGCACCTAGAATAATAGTTCCCAGATTTATTGTGACCTCCTTGTCTTTTAGTTAAACAATGACCATAATAAAGAAGCAGTGACAACGACACGTAACAGTAGCTTTGTCTTTGTAATCAATAAACAATGTAAGTGATAGTTCTTTTTTGTACCACAATGGGTTAAAAGGGCAAATACGATACAGAATTGCAGTAGGTAAATAAGTAATACCATTTTCGGAGATCAAATACTCAACAAAAACATTGGTCAATACTATACGTTGCAATATGCTATACTCCGTGAACCCGTCCGTACACAGCATATGAATTGGATTCACAGTAACATTTTGCATTCTCAATTTCAATGTAGAGCAGCTGACTTTATAATGTTCTTGGGAAATAAAAGCGATACAAAAATATTGAAACACTAAAAATGAAAAATTACACTCTTTCCCGTTATACAAAGGAGTCATGGAGTAGTAAAATTCATTTCATGCCGCGACAGCCCTGCCAGAAAAGTAACGGAGGTTACGTCAGTCTGAATATATTCTGACAAGAAATTAATCACGTGGATGGTAGCAGTAAAACTCTCTTTGGAACAATCTAACTGTACAGGAGAAAAATAAGTTTCTTTGTTGTTAGTTACAGGAGTGTACCTACGTATTGGCTTGGCAAACGTACTCGTATTATCTACATAGCACGTTTGTTGTAGCAAGTTTTAAGAAGTTGCAGTTACGCCGTATGCAATTAACGACTGCTTTGTTGAAATATGGAAAAATATTTGAAACCAACTTATAATGATCGTGGTTTTATTTTATGAATCGACCAATTTACTTGTCTTTTCCTTAATTTACACACTCAAAGAACAATTCTGCCCAATGCTTCAATGGCAGTCTTGTAAAACTACAAAACAAGAGCTTGCACATTATTCCAAGACATTTAACGACAATGTTCTTCATCCATAACATTTCCACAACTATAATGCTTCGCACATATTCAAGAGTCCCTCTCAGACAAGATCCCAGAGATCCTCACCGCATATTAAGCCGTTTGCCAGCTCTAGACCTGATTTACGTTCCCCAACTTGAACTGGGAACCTGCTGTTTTATTAGACTAAGTGAATCTTAGAGCTTCCGAAGTTTTCATCTGCTGAAGACGTGAGTTTCAAGAAATAAATCTACGTGACACCTGCGGCTTTGTCAATGTGGGATGTATTTATTGCTATTTCTCTAAAGCGCAATTTTCCGCTAATATTCTACGGTTTTACTGGTTACTAGTTTTTTCGTGAAGATAAAACAAACGAAACAGACGAAACGAAACTTTAATGTACATATATTTGAACTCAGGGGCCCTACCTAAGATGCACATATATGACGTTTTTCTTTTCTATCGCTCAACATTTATGGGATGACAGTTGACCACGTGGTTTATCGTAACGCACAAGAATGTCATTCCATACATTTTAAGCGATAGAAAAGAAAATCGTTATTAGCATTTGCATCTTGGCTAGGGCTTGTACTATTTATTTGTTATTCTGTGGTCTCAGAAGCAGTTGTACGTTTTAGAACGCTGTCGCAGTATAGTTTTAAAGTAATAGTGGTTGTTATTTATTATATTAATAGCTGGGACCGGGCACTAAAATGCAAAACTACTTCTGAGTTCGACTATACCGCTTAATAAACCTAAGTTAGTTATCTTCTGTTTATGTTTAGACGACAGAATCGCATACCTTCTTCGCTTCGCGATCTGAAACTATGCAGGCGCCTGATGTTCGAGATTAGAGCGCTCAAAAGTTTCGCCTGCTACAAAACTGAAAGAGACAGTAAATTGACTGCACATTTCACCAGCTGTATCGTATACTTATTATGTATTGGCTTATTAAATATTCATTTAAAAGCTTTATTTATTTACCCGGTTACTTAATTTAGAAGGTATCGATATTCACAATATTCTAATCATGTCTTATACACACGGTAAATGATTTCATATTTACTGAAAGTATGTTGTGTCAACATAAATCTTAAAGTCAAAAAAACTAAGGTGTCATCCAAAAGGTTTTTTTATTACTCAATCATGAACACTCTTATGTTTTCTTCTTATATATTTTTTTATACACCCGTGCTTCAGATTTTTCTCCTCGCACTGAATTTGACACCTCATGCGAAGGCTCTACGGGGCGTTATTTAATTGACTACATAAATCACGATGGTCTGAAATATCACGGTATACTTGATATCTTACTCCACTGCTTGTTTGGAACAGTTCGAGTAAATTGTGGAAACTTCTATGTAAAAACCCTTTTCTATTTTACTCCGTGGACGTGAAGTGCAATTGTGTTTAAGCAATTTTTAATCTGCACACAATTAATTTACTTAAAAGTAAATTTTAGATCGGTATTTGATCAAAATACATTTCTTTTACATGAAATGTTGCTAAATAGCAGAGCTTTGAGCTTGCTATATTTTATCGAATCAATTCAAATTTACTCGTAAGTAGATACTTAAGGATTCTATGGGTCGTTACTCACAAATAGGCGATGTGATGAAAGGCTGTGTGAAAGGCGGTGTGGGTGACAATAATAATAATAGTGATTTTCGATAAACCATACCTTCTCCCTATCGCTAACTTTAACTCTACGAAAAGTTATTCCGCGATAGTAAATCACGTCAGGCGCGTCTAGGTTCCTCAACTAGCATTAAGACTGCGCCGAGCGCACGCCGGATGCACAGTGGCGCCCTCATTACTATTAATGTGTTTTATAATCAACTAAAGTATTTTAGGGTATATCACATAGTTTAATTTTATTACAATTCACTTTCGAGTTATCAACTTAACGGAAAAAAGTGGCCACCTTTTCCTGTTAAACTGACTACTCAAAGGGTAATTGTTATTAAAGTTTGTTACGTATCCCATAACTTGTGTTTTTACTTGCGCTACAAAAAAATATTGTCTGAATCCAAGGAAATTCTTAAGTTAATTAGAAAACACTATAATAGTAATGAGGGCGCCACTGGGACGCTCGATATTTGCTCGTGCATGCTTAAGCATATAATATCCAAGTATAAATAGTACTAAGTACTAGACCTATGTCTACTAACTTATTATTATTACCCAATAGTTCTTCTTCTTAAAGTGCCTCTCCAACTTAGTTAGTTTTGTAAATCAGCTCCTGGAATCTGTCTCTATCTATAGTTATCATTGCTATCCTTGGGAGTTACCAAACCATGAAAATAATCCATGGAGCTGCGTATATGGCGTTTACATAGCTATAGGCTGGCTACCACCATAGCGGTTAGGCTAAGCCTGCCAAACCGCTTTAAAGTGGTAGCTCGTAAATATTAAATAACAGCCAGCACAAGTGCTCAGTGGTTGAGTTATGTCTCAATATCGGCGGACCCTTGCCACCTGCAAGCTTCTTTTATCGCTCCTGTACAGCTACCGCCATTGATTCATTGTTAATAGAACTGCTCACGCAAGCGAAATGAGAAACTGATGATTTGTTTCACACGTTTTTGTGGTGCTAGGTGCTATTGGAAAGTGATATCAATTACAGGGAGGTCATTCATTATCATTAACTTTAATTAATTACAGTATTGTTTTAACGTTTCGACACGATATTCTAGGTACAATATTGAGATAACATGCTTCTATTATTGATAATTGCATACCAATAACATCTTACGCGAAAAAAAAATTACTTTCTAGGTAATGCCATATAACATTAGAAAAAGTACCAATATTTGAAAAAATACATTTACAAAACTTCTTTGTTTAACTACTACTCTAGCTACCCGCCTTTGTTTCGTTTGATTTATGTGAGTTTTCTATAAATGCTTCGTCTTGAATCACTATCTATTGCTGAAAATTGCTTTAAAATCCGTTTTGTACCTAGGTACTTTAAAAGATCTAGGCGAACAGACAGCGAGAGCGACTTTGTTATGTACTATGTAAAGATATAGAACAATATTTAAAGAGTTTTAGGGCCCCTATTCTAGAGGGTAAAACAATATATTATTGCTTTTGACGTGTTATCGTATTGTCAACGTTACGATAGCTCTAATTTACTTGACAGTACTGGCGGCCGAGTTAAAACAAAACCATATACGTCAAAGCAATATTGTTTTACCTTGTAGAAAAGAGGCCTGGGTCAATATTCGGGCGTTCCAACCGAAATCATTATTGTCTTTAATATAATGATGAAAATAATGATAACTAACAGCAACTTTTGATGTCAAAATCAGCGGACCCAGAGGTTGAATCAATTCCATTTAAAAGAACAAGAAAGTTATTAAGTTTATATTGAATAATATGCGAAAACAATAATGACGGAATGAGAAATGGCGGTGGCGGGATTTGTGTTTGTGTTTATAATAACGTCGTCAATAAATATTGTTCGTCACCAAATTACCAAAATTGTATTGGTCAAAGTATAGTAATGTGACCATTCCTATTCACCACCATACCGATAAATCAGGTAACATTCGGAGGGTCACTGCTGACGAAGCACTGGCTTATTGGAGTGCAGACCCTCACATGTGGTGAGCGGGGGGTCTAAAGTTTTATGTGTAGTGGAGTTAAAAGGCTGATCTAACTGCTAAAATGAAAATGAACTGAAAATTAAGCTAGCAGAAACAATTGATAAGTTAGATATGACTAGATGTCATGTACGAGTATTAGTATTTTTTTATGTAAGTGCGAAACGTGTCATTTTACTCGAGTTTCGAGGTGGTTTATCCCGGCGCGGCGCCCGAGTCGCAGATAACAAATTGCATGTGAATCGTTTTTAAATACATTTGCCAAAAAAAAGTCAATAAAGCAAAATAAAATTAAAGCTAATGGTGATTTAGCCAAGTCAGGTGACGGTTACTCATTTAGCCAGTGATCACGCATAATACTCAATACCTAAGCCGATCATACGTAAGTCTAGAAATTGCAAAATGTCTATAGATCTTAGATCATGGGATCGAAGGAGCATACAGATGATACAGACCACCTTATGGTAAATGTACCATTAGATAACCGTTTGCTCCATTGTTTTCTCCGTTATTTAAAAAAATCGCTATAGGCTACGTATTTTCAGTGCTTACTTATTGTTTCTGTACACTGTACACATTGTACCCACACTCAGGTCGTTTATTTTCTTTATTAGTTAGCTAAAGTAAAGCTTGCTCACATGTGTGTTTATCAACCGTTGCGTGACCAGAATCGTTCGCTACTTTGTTGAGAAAAAATACTTTGGTTGTTTGGCAGCTACTATTTTCTCCTCAACCTTTTCCTCTTTTCATAACATGAAGTGCTTCTTGTTTTTATTTATGATCTTTCACACTTATTATGGAAAACAGCCACTTACTTCTGGTTGCTTATAATATTTTTTTTATTTTTTTCCCTCCAAATTCCCAATATATTTTTCTTTGAACCAATAAAACTATGTTCACATTTTTTTTAGTTTTATCAGTTTTATAATAGTTCAATAAATAATTCCCACAAACAACTAAAACTAAACATTCACATAGTACATGAAAATGAAAACCCATTAGACATGAAAATCAAGATGCCATTAAAGTACCCTTTCAAAACCAACAAAATGGTCCAAACGATACCGCGGCCCCCTGTGATTAATAGTAAAAGCAAACCAACAATTTAAGCCTCTCAGGTCCCCATAAAACACAGCGTCCGTTTCGGACCGTCCGCGAGTCATTGCTCCAAACTTTCAGCGATTAAGATTTACAATGCGACCCTAAATAACTTAAATAGTTGAGGCGGTAAACTATAGTTACGATGGAATACCCTTAAGTTTAATAGATTTCGTAGCGGTCACCATTTGACCGATGTCAGGTGATTGATGGTGACAATTGCCTTTCTGTCACTAAATAAGAGGCCCTATTCTAATTGTTTGTACCCTTATTGCAATCGCTGTCTTAGGGCCGTAATTAATAAACTCATTCTGAGCGAGATGCTTGTCACAAGATACGTCAAAGTAAAAGTCAAGCTATAGAAAACTGTAGTTTTTGACGCATCTTGAGACTGGCATTTAAGTCGAGATCAGTTTAATGATACGGGCCCTAGACTCTGCTATTTACACTCTAAAGTAAATAAGAGCGAACATAATGTTAATAATACGATGCCAATGTTGAATTTGTAGGAAAGTATATTTAAAGAATAGAAAAATACGTCATGTGCATTGTTTTTATTGATTTTATTTTGTTACAGGTAAAGGAGAGCTTACTAGTGAAAATGTACGAAGCCCTAATTTGATGAAGTTAGGATGGTCAAAGAAGTAAGGTACTTAATTGATAAAATGCTTGGTAATTACAATGGTGATGAAAAAAATTTGCACAGATAAAAGCGAATAGAAAAATTACGATTGTGATGAAGGAAAGCGATGTGAAAAGAATAAGTGATCTGAATAAATAATATTCAGTTGAATTTATGAGTAGGTACCTAATGAATTAAATAAAAATAAAAGGCTCCTAGTAGGTACTATAAAAATAAATACTCTCCTTTCACGTCTGTTTTTTTGTGCTTAACAAAAACATACCCGACAAGACCGCAGCGGAATAAACAGCCTGTCCGAGGGGCTGATTGGTTTTCTCAATTAATTTCACTGAGAGCACCATCCATATCTACGATGCTGATTCGATTTTCGCTTTCCTTCTCGCCCTGAGTTAGTATTGAATCCTCGCCCCGGGGTTCCGGGTAAGTACTAGGATAACACGCACATAGAATTTAAATCAGGATAAGACAATTTAAGTTTAAAAATATTCGTTGGGTTTTGCAAGTTGTAATTGACGAATGAAATTGACGTAGGCTAATGCGGCGTATTACGAGTAGATTATTACACTCCATAATTGACATAATGCAACTTCCTTAGACATACAGACAAATATGTTACTTGCCTTTGATTTGATAAGTTCAAATGTTTGAACTAACAACATTTATTTGAAAAAAATACATAGAAGTGCGATGTAGAGTGCGGTCAATAAGGACTCGGCGAAGCGTGTGCCGGAGCCACAACGGTGGATTTCAGGTGAAACAATCGTCTCTTCCTAAACAGTAAAGGCTTCTAACTACGTGGATAAAAAAACCACGACACTGCAAACAGCTTTAGGGTTGTAGAAAATTACCAACTATTTAGAAGTACCTAAGTAGTTATACTTATGTATTGAAAATGCAATTTAAAACGCAACGCAATACACAAACATTTTTTCATTGCAAAATGATCTGCACTCGACTATTGACATTAAGAAGTTGAATGTGCTCTTTTTAATTACTGTCTTAGAAAATGTACAGATAATAGCAGAAATAATAATTTGGGTTATAATACTTATAATCCAGTTGAGCCTCAGTTGGCTCTACTGCAGAAACTTCGGCCAATTATTACTAATGACAGTTCCAGAGCCATGTAATTGTGTTCCACGGTTGCGTTATATATCTCATGTGATAATTGAAACACCCTTAAACAAGGGTAGACTATTTGCATAATGTTAACGTTTCTCGATACAGGGTGTTTTTGATAAAATAAGAAAACGGGATGAGCTACAAGGTATAACACTGAGCTCCGTGACGTAATACATGTAAAAGTAATGTTTTTTCTGAAGAAACTTTATCTGCGTAAAACTCGTTCGAGAATGTTTACTTCTACACTTATACCTAATACTTCTGCTTTTATTACTTTGTAGAGTTACCTGTAAGTACTTTGAATAACATTTTTAGGAAAAGAAATAATAAAAATAAATCTAATCAATAAACCCATCCAACAAATGCCATCTTACTCTAACCCCCTTACGTATAAACGTGGAATAAGCTTGGAATAATTTATGCCATGCGTTGTCCTTATCTGTAATTGTGACATGCATCTGACAGAAAGTGACAAAGCATGGCATAAACTATTCCATGCTTATCCCACGTTTATAAGTAAGGGGGTTAAAGTATAGTGATTACTACTAGATACTTCTACGTCCCGTCAGCATATCCAAACATATTCTACAGGCTGTTTCTTTGGATCGACCATCGCATGCTTTTCGTGATACATTGCGTCGCTGCAATAGCTCCCGGCTCAATAATGTTAAGACAACTCATCAATGGAGTGACCCATGAAACTACGCCTTACAAGCAGATTTTTCAAAAATTTGTTAATTTTTAAATTTGCAATGCATAATCGTTCTTAGAGGTTTCTTACGTGCTTTGTGCAACCAGAGTTACCAGTGATAGCCCCTAATTATCTTATAAATAAGGTCGATCAAAATTGCACGAGCACTCAAGTCAGAGACGTAACTCAAA
Source organism: Acleris laterana (assembly GCA_963966035.1). Taxonomy (NCBI): domain Eukaryota; kingdom Metazoa; phylum Arthropoda; class Insecta; order Lepidoptera; family Tortricidae; genus Acleris; species Acleris laterana. Next base: position 10,405,514 of record OZ014452.1, read on the forward strand.
GCCTTTGCTATAACCCTACCTGTAATATTCGTACTGGCGAATAATGAATAGGTTCTCAATTACACTCGACCCGAGACTTGGAAGGGGCGGGCCGAACACCCTGAGTTCCCTGACTCGACGGAAAACGAACAAGGTTCTATAGATTGCGATTGATGCTGATTGTGATATTATCGTGTTATTATTTGAAATTCACGGTATTGCCCTATTCAGTAACGCCTTGTCAACGGACTTTGGCGAATTCGCACCGTTTCATGTGTTTAGATTTTGGAGTGCTTATTATTATCTTTCTTTTTGGTAGTGGTTGGTTTTTTTGGATTATACACAAATCCATCTAGTCCCAAACTAAACTCGAGGCTTGTACAGTCGACGCCATAAATATGTTTACACTTTAGTACCTTGTCTATTTAGCGTCATGTTTAAACTGCCATTTGAAATTGTCATAGCGGGTAAAGTGACGAGATACTAAAGTGTAAACATATTTATGGCGTCGACTGTACTATGTGTACCTACTATTTAGGTCACGATAAACATACGTATGTATAGAGAAATACACTCAAATACATAGAGAACATCCAAGAATCAGGAACAAATACTCGAACTCATCACATAAAATATTTGCCCAGGACCGTCGTCAAAACTTTACCACATAGTGACTCTTAAATATGTAGGTTACTAAGAGTAATACGAGTATATACCTTGGTCTTTTCCTTTTCACAAACTACTTCGTCGATCGTCCCCAAACTTTACGGCATCTCTTTCCCGAAACATACTTTCACCGCCGTACTTAAAAACCGTGGGGTATCTAAACCATGCTTTGTCCGTATCTGTCATTGTGACATTTGAATTTGTCACATAACCCCACGGTTATTCCACGTTTATAATTAAGGCGGTAAAAGTGAATCATAATTTTGTACTTATTTTCCGAACAGCATCATACAAAATCATTAGTTTATGACTTAGTTCTCATAAGGCATTAATGTGAACGCAGCGGGTCGGTGATCATATCCTCACGACCGCCATTCCCACGGAAGCTGATTCACATAGTTCGGTTAAAGTGGAGGGCAAACTATCAAATTGGTTTACGCGAGCAAATGAATTGCGTGGAAAAATGTTGTGGGAAACGATAGGTAATTTTTCATGCTATCGGAAAAGGATTTACCTAATTTGACGAGATTTGTAACAAATATGTTACTAAATTAAGTCCTAATTGGTTTTAGCAATAAAGTCATTGTTTAAAGAACATTATTCAATTATCCAATGCAATTTCTGTTACTATATTATGCTTATTAGGTTTATGAACATATAAGGGTCTCTTAAACACACTTAATTAATTTGTAACTGTCTTTAAAAAAAAAAGAGGTTCTTGATTCGGTTGTATTTTGTCTTCAAAGTAACGGGCACTTAAAAGTATTAGTGGAATCGCGCATTACCTTCCTAACGTGTCAGCTACGACTAAAGGATTTTCAAAATGCGAGCATACTATTCTGTCAAGGTCAGCTACGTAACATAGCATTCTTCTTCTGGTGTCACGAGTTACCATGGGGGGGCGGTACTGGTATTGATTACCTTTTCCACAGGTAACCCGCTGGCTTTACTGTCTCAACTTACATACTGTTTTGTCTTAAGTAAATGAGAAAACGGATAAAGCACAGCAATCTAGGCTGCACAAGAATATTGAATACCTGTAAAACTGTTCTGGGGCTGTAACACCGAGTTATTAATACTGAATGTGTTAAACAGCGCAACGCTTACTTAAATTTCATGACCTACTGAAACTTAATAATATCACCAACTACTTGAATTCGATTTTTCAATACGAAGAAAAATCGAGTCACGCACGATCTTCTATAAAGTTCATTGAACTGAGTAACTTTTTTATTAAATTTTCTTCCCAGCTTGAGTGAAGGTGAAAGTAAAAACCGAGGCAGCCCTAGCCACCTGGTACTCTACTCAGTGATTAATTCCCGATACAATTGCCTTGGACGTTTGACGGACGGTGCTTTGGATTATACTAGGGTTGGCAGAAATTAAATTTTGCATATAATTTTCCTTATAGCTTTTCTGAAGCTTTAGCATAACTACAAAACAATACATTGTCACCTTATAGCTTATAGCTATTCCGAAGTAAAAAAAGGTTTAGTTAAGGAAAGTAAATAAATAATTTAGTTTTTTCCTCTTTGTATATATTTTGCTTACATGAAAACTATGATTATTTAAAATACCATGGATAACTCACATCTAGTTAATTAATTAAATTATAGTAGCAACCCTTAGACATAGTAACTGCATGAATAAACTATACCAGCCGGCGGGCTTGTACAAATATTAAATACGAACGCAAACAATGCTTCCAATCCAAATGCTACCATTACTGTACAAGATATAAGGTCTATAATACAAATTAACTATTTTAAGTAGTGGACAGGGTAGACGTAAAAGTTTACGTATTCGGTGCCACTATGATTGATTGTAAAATCATGAACTGTGTATCTCGGAACGTGATTTGTGAAGCTTAAATATCAATATTTATTACACACTCGACTACTGGTTCGTGGATTTGGTCATATTAAGGTCTCCACCAAAGGCAAACGTGCGTGTAATGAAAACGTCTCTGAAAATCAGCTCCGTGGTTTGCCTCGGTATTATTCCGAGGGGGCCTTATCGGTGTTTACCGGCACGGCAAAAGTTTTAAATTTTTTATTGTAAGTTGTGTCGTATTTGTCAATGAAATATTGTTTTCTTTTTTCTTATGAGTTTTCGTCATCAAAACTTCGGGCGGTGTTGAGAGAAGGCGGCGAGAACGTCATAACGAGCCACGCGCGTTCTAAACGTATGTATCTATATTTTTCGCAAACAAATGCGCGGCTGGCTATTGAACATTCTTTGCTCGTAAACGAAAGTTCACGGCCTTGTGAAGACACACCTTAACACGATAACATCAACAAATCAGTGGTCAAGTGAACCTACATTGCCTATAGTATTTACGACAAGGCCTTTAGTTCATGTTTAACTGACTTTAGTTTCTTTCTTACGTTGTTCAAAAGGCCATCACCTAAAAAACAGGGAGGATATTAACAAATAAAATGTGAAATTTTTAATTTTTTGCTACTTCTAACTCAGGAAAAAAATACATATTGTAATGAAGCTTTCTGAGGTCACTTTCGGTGACTTAAAAATTAACAAGACGTGTTCTGAGGTCACTGACGGTAACTAACAAAGTTAATCAAGCCAGCAGCGCCAACGCGACGTTAGCTCTTCGAGAACTGCTTCTAAAGATAAAGGGTCGTTATTTATCCAGGGAACTTATTTGTTTTGCACAGCGATAATACCGCGGTATTAGTTCTCGTGAGCAATAATTAATAGCTAGTGTTGTTTATCTCGACGAGTTAGCAAGGGTTTCTTCTTGTTTGCCACATGAATTATTCTTTGGCACGTGCTGCCTCATCTGTTCCGTCGTATGTTTTTGTTGTTCCATATTAAGTTTTCTGATAATCCAATTGTACTTTTATTATACAAGCGCTGTTTTTTTTTTGGGCTAAGCTTTGAAATGCCTTTAGTTAATCTTACAGCCATTATTGTAACTATGAGCAGCCACGTTTTGGTCGCTGTTATTTTTGCTACTTCTTACACGTCATCCTCATCTTAGATAAGTACTTAGGTACTAATATAGTTACGGTTGCGTTCGTTCGATGAATTACTCGCTTCCATACCAAATTCATTGAATCAATATCCAGTATCTATTGTACTTAGTACCTATATTACATACATGTACTTTGATAATCTCTCCATACACTCACAGCAATACCTCAAACAGGGGTTAAGTCGAGTCCATTAACACTGGAAACAATAATTTATCAGATAACCGCCTCGCCCCTCGTATGAAAACAATGCCCGCAGAAGTGCATGATGCGATTATTATTGAAGCACCGATGGAAGGGATTAACGAAATTATGGCCAATGCAACGAAACTTAGCAATTATAGATGGAATATTAAGGGTGAATATTCTCGAAGTAAAGCATAAAGTCTGCGTTAAAGCTGGTAGTGTTTTTCCGTGTTATCGCAGGGAAGATTCAAATTTAGATGACAAACGAAACAGAGTTTTGCGGGTGGTAGGACCTTGTGCAGGGCCCGTCCGGATCGCTACCACCATCTTATCCATTAACCTACCGCCAAACAGCAGTGTTCACACTGTTGTGTTCCGGTTTGGGGATAAGACAGCCGGTGAAATGACTAGCATAGAGGCATTCCATCTTAGTCCTCAGGGTTGGCAACGCATTTGCAGTCTTAGGATTGCATCGCAGTCCTGTGAATGCGAATGTCTATGGGTCACAGTTTCCACTTACCATCAGGTGGCCTGTGTGCTCGTTTGTCTTCTCTATGACATAAAAAAAAAAAAAAAAAAAAAAAAAAAAAAGAGTGTAGTGAAAAGGTTGTAAAATAAAAAAAAAAAATCCTGTGTTTTGACTGCTACAGTTCGTTTTGTAACAACTGGTTTACAAGCCCCAAATATGTTATGCTTTGTAAACTTTGACTGCCGCGCATTTTTTGTTCATGATGTACCTAGTCTATTCTTTATTCCTTTTAGTAGTTTGTAAACAAACTATGTCCACGCCTACACATAATTACCAATTATAATATTATAGTTTAGGAATCAACTCCGGGCGTTATAAATTATACCAAGGCGCGGTCGAGTCCTCACATTGTTCAACCACAGGAGTGAATCATCACATTCCTACGAAGGCCATCGTTTTTGATGTAAAATGTTCAAAAAAATATTCGTTTTTTACTAGATGTGTCTCTAATTTGAGAGTTTTAGCAGTTTTGACAATTGCGTTCTTTTGCATTGAACTTTTAAATCGAAACTTTGCACCTAAGCTGGTTTTATTTGCACACACACACAAATCTTGCCATCATTTTCATAGACTTAAACATTAAAAAGTATTTTACTTAGGATAACGTTCGCCTATTGACCAAGAGTAAGTGTGACAATAATAACATTTGTCACCTTTGCCGTTCCCAATTGTCACTTGAAACTACTTTATTTGCTTATAAGTGATTTCCTGCCAATTAGTCAAAGTACAAATTGCCTTTTCTCGTTGTAAATGATGTTACCATCCTATCTGTCAAGTGTCTGTAAGCTAAAGCTTGGTCTTAAATTAAGTCTAATAATAGAAATGCATACACTTGCGGACGTCCGCATATCCATTCGGAAGGCCAAACATGGTTTTCTCTGTCCATATTTGGTTTAATGATGTCTTCATATTTTGTCATAGAATAAATAATTGTTTAGCTTCGAATCACAGTGTTAGACTTATTTGGTCAGATTAAAGTCATCGTTTCTGCCAATCATTTAATTTGTCAACTTTGAAAATTATTACAACTCATTTTGCATATAGCTCCCTACGTATGGTAGTCATCCATTAAATTATCATGTCGTTGATATAAATGCTCATCAATAAACTGTGTTAAGTTCTTATGTAAGGACGTGGGCGGTATATTATGGTTATACTCGTAATATCAATAACGTTGAAGATAAAAATAAATGTCATTGTATAGTAATGTCGTTTGAGTCATACATTCCGGTCCTTGAAATGCCGGAAGGGTCAGTTTCTCGACCTAACAAATTATGTAATGATAATGTCTTGATGACGCTCCTCTTTCTCACTTGCTGATTGTTGTTATTCAAGGATAACCTGCGACACTAAATAAAAATTGTAGAACTATAGTCGCGCCGTTCTAGGAGACCTGATTTCGCAGCTGTCCAAAATATTACCTCAAATCTAAACGAACGTATCATTACGCAGAATTTTCATTTAATCGAAAGGCATTTCTCTCGTTTTTTATGATAAGTACTCACAAGTCTGACTCTTGTTATGTTCAGCGAATTTAGCTCAATTTACACTGACAAGAAAAATATATACATTGTTATGTACTCCTGCTTGACTGCATTAGAAACCTTAGGGTTTGAATAACAAACATTTCGCTGTGTAGTTACATACAAAGAAGGCTAGCTAATTGATACGCAACATGAACCCTCGCTCCTACTCAGTACACTAGACGAATTATCTTAACATTCTTAGCTAAGCAACAATGTATAAACGCAAATAACATTGCCAAGTGTCCAATTCTGCTGTGCCCTGCTTTAGACACCAATACAAAGACTGCTACAGAACGCGGTATCATTCATACAAAAGGGATACAACTATAGCTATTGTATGTCACCGTCCTCTTCTTACAGTTTACATTAAATATGCCGACGGCTGTTAGTTTCGCAGTTAGTAACTCAAGTAGTTGTTTATCTGATGTTATTTATACGGGGTTTAATTGCACCAGTTCTGGGTACCTTTCGCCCACGTGGCTGCCTCAGTGTTCTGACGCTGCAGGCTGATTATAATCGTGTAGTTATCTCTTCCAGTGATAATAGGGTTACTACCAGTTTTTTAATAGTTAGGGGAAATCTTTGTTTATCTATAGAACCTGAGTGCCAAATGTATTGTCAGTTGCAAGTGCAAGTGTGATTGGATAGCGATATCCAACAAAGCGTTATTAATTAATAAGTTGTACTGTAAGTAAGTAATAGATTCTATAATCAAATAGGTTATCTTAACACATATTATTATGTTCTCTGTTGCGAATTATCATACCGGACTTTTAGTGTCACTTTTGAGCTGTCATAGTGACTTATCCTTTATCTACTTTCAAAATATATTATTAGCAACTGACTGTGTCATATATGTAGGCAACCAGAGGGGCTATTGTCTTACGCACTCGCAATCGCAATCGTTTTTATTTTGAAAATCGAAGGGTTGTCTGCATACAAAATGAAAACAATTGCTCGTCTTTGAAGTCGATTGCCATTCCGAGTCCGTTAGGCAATAGGCCAGGTGATAATATGAAAAAAAATAAGACTACAAGACAATAGGGCACTGCAACTTGTGGCCGGTTCCTGCAAACAAACCGCGGATAGATAGGCTTACGTCGGATTAAAATTTGACACATTTTGTAGAAGCAAATGTCAAATTTTAACCCGAAGTAAGCCTTACATATTCGCGGTTTGAATATAGGAACCCATCATAGGATAATGAGACAAGTATGTGTTACTGATTTAATATGAGCCCTTACATAGTGCAGGACGATGTATTCTTCTTGCTTAGTATTCTGTTGGAAGTGATTTTTTTTTGTTATTCCAATAGATTCTGTCTTGATAAATATAATCCATTGTATTACGAGTATCATCAATCGACTGACAAATCAAACAATAAGGTTCTTATTTCCTTTTCACCTTACCTTGCATTGTCTGTAGCCGTTAAATGGCACAGAAACTAATGAACGGTATCCTTCAACCAAGGTCAGAAATATGAGATCTTAAGAGTATTACACCCTGAACATGTTCCATAGAATTATAATCGTGCTCATTAGAAACATTGACACATTACATGCCGAGAACTTCATACGGTGTCAATTTAGAATGAAGATCTAGGAGACGTCTCGGCACTCAATAGGATAAGAAATCCGCACCGCGATGGGCCGGGAATCGCGCCTCTCATCTCTGCCAATTACATCGTTTTAGCCTTCGACGTCTCCCTAGACGGTAAATTAATTAAGAACCCCGTAGAGTTTTGAAACTACAAGATACGTTAAACTATTTAAGGCCTTGGAATATAATGTTGGTAACCCATCATGAAATACGTCAAACGAAAATTGACCAGAAATTCAAAGATTTTTCTTTTGGAAAGTCTTCATTCTCGGTCAGATCTTGCCTGTAAGGTGTCATGTAAATAATAAATAAAATAAAATAAAGTTTATTTGGTTAAACAATAGGAGTGTACATCACAATAAGGTTGGGATCTCCTATTAAGTATTTAAATACTTGTATCAGGAGAACCCGCTCTTCCAAATACAATGGGTTTAACAAACTTCCTATAATTAGAACATTTGCATAACAAAGAATTAAAACAAGAAAGGCAAAGAGTAATATTACTAAGACTTAATTAATACTAGGTAGGTAATATCCCTAATTAGGGACTCTTCATTTGATCTATATGATCTCTAAATTGTGTGTGTGTGTGTGTGTGTGTGTGTGTGTGTGTGTGTGTGTGTGTGTGTGTGTGTCTGTCTGTCTGTGTGTCTGTGTATGTGTGTGTATGTGTGTGTGTGTGTGTGTGCGCATGTGCGTGTGTGTGTATGTGATTTCAATTGAGACGAATGAACTCGATATAACAGCGACTTCATTTTTTTTAAAGGGCCAATTGCGAATATTGATTTTTTAAGACAGTACAAAACAACACTGAGTGTTCATTCTTAGAATTCTTTATTCTATCGTAACCATTTAAACTCAAACTTAACTAAAAATAAACCAACTTTGAATATCAACTTTATTCCAAAACTTAAAGTAAACAGAAACTAAAATATACCTTTCTATCCTTTTCAATGTACAAAACTTAAACGAGTCTCAGTGCAAGACTTAAGAGCACTTGTTATTAATTATGCAGCATCATTGGCACTCTAATGCGCCAATATGTATTCATAGTCCTGGACTCATTAGCAAGTCCGGTCCCAAAGGGTAACCTTGTTGGTGAAAGTGATATAATTTTCATTAACTATCTGGAAATTGTTCAGGGGTTTATTTTTGGCTTAGTTTACCCGTAGGACTTATTCGGATGTTCAGTTTATTCATATTCACAAAACGATCTAAACCAATTTGGCACTTTATAGAGGTGTGTTTTTATATTCTCTCGAACATCTATTGATAGGTATATGGAGTAAAATATATTTTTTGCTATTTAACGTCCAATAAATGTAGAAAGTCGTGAATAAATTTTACTTTCAGCCCACGTTAGCGAGCTATTCTACGCAATGACCAACTCATTCCATGTGATCTTTTTTGCTATACAATCCACGATTGCGGCCATAAAAGGTTATGCCCAGATAACTTTATTCCACATAATGCGTCCCCATCCCTTTGAAAAGGAAAGTTGTATAACATTTTTTAGAAATCACCGGCCATTTATGGCCACTGTGCTTTTTATTGGATACGAGAACAGGAAAATGGACGTCCTCGGATACTATCGAGTTTGAATTACAATAAAGGATTTGCCGACGTCAAGTCATGGGTGCATATTTGGTTTTTTGTTCGCAGCGAGACTGGCTCTCGGTTTTCCCTTTTTAAATGAAGCTGGTGCCTTAGTATTATATCGTAAAAACATGTATTTTGATTCTTCAGTTCCAGAACCTGTCTAGCATCGTTTTCCCATACTATTTTTTTTATTTTCCATTAAAATATACTACGGTAAAAAGATGCAAGACAGGTTGTGGCACTGAAGATTCTGTTTAAAGGTTAAACACCTCGTGTGGTATTCCAAATGAACGTCAACTTCGAATGTGTACAATACAAAGACGACCAAATTCGCATCCCGTTTGCGGCGAAATTCCAAGTTCAAATTAAACTGTTTGCCAGGACTCTGCGCGCGCGCAGTCAGTGGCTCAGTGCGCTGGCGCCGATGTTTCCGATCGGACGATTGGATAGCGACGCGGCGCGTGCGCGAAAATAACGCGAATATTGTATTTACTTACGCGCTTGTGGAGTGTCGTTTGGATTCTTTGCGCAAGTGCGTAATCCCGTTCAACGGGTTTATAATCCAAAGGTGCAAGTGAAGTTTGACTAAAAGTTGTTCTAATTTTGTGATTGTGCTTTATTGCGGTTCGTAAACTCAATTGGCCTGTAAATCTAGCCTCGAGCTTAATTAAATAGAAGTTCGTATAACGGTTCAGTGACATGTTGCGCAAGTAGAATTCAATCAGCATCACATTAGGCACCGACTGTGATTCAACCTTTAACTCTTGTTGACTAATAGGAAATGAGATGATCTAATTGACGCCTACTCACTGTAAATTTTTTGTCGATAAAAACAAACTTGAATTTTCAAATACGGGTGACTAATTGGTATTGCGTCCAGGAAGCGTTTAATATCGGTTAGGAGACTCTCTTACCAACTGCAGCTAACCAATCAAGGCCCGGTTTCCCGATACCAGTTCAAAATTATTTTTTTTGTCGATGAAAACAAACTTGAATTTTAAATACGGGGGATGAATTGGTATTGCGTCCAGGAAGCGTTTAATATCGGTTAGGAGACTCTCTTACCAACTGCAGCTAACCATTCAAGGCCCGGTTTCCAGATACCAGATCAAAATTAACCCGCAAGTTCTAGACATTTAACTTGTAAAGGACTACTAGTTTTGAAGCTAGACGGAACCAGGACGTGTTATTTTAAACAACCTGTACTAACAATATGACACGTAGATTGGTAGTTTATGATATCTTTGAACTGTGTCAAGAGCGTGCTCTATATTCGTACGTGTTCAGTTTGCGGAATTACGGCTAATGTATGCTAAACTTGGTTTTCCAATATTGTTTTATTTGCTCGGTCATCTAGTTTAAAGTTAATTGATACCTACTAGGCAAAAACTTAAGCGTAAGGCCTAATTTCAGACAGTCATTACACCCAAATGTTACTCAAAATCGATTACCGTTAAAAGTGTTATATTAACTGAGAACAAAATTTTGTCCTAAATTAACAATCTGCATTCACCTTAGAAAATACAGATAATTTGCTTAGGTCATCTGGCCAATTATTGCAGCTTTGAAGTCATGGTATACTTTAGTTAAACTAGGTATAATCTGTTGCTTCGATATATACTTGCATTCTTTGGTAACATAAAGAAAAGGTCAACAACGCAAGAAGAACAAATTCCAAGTAATGCCTCTAGATGACCTTACAGCATCAATAAAAACCCTTAACGATTCCAAATTCCTTAGCTACATGACCTATAACGTGAAAATGTCACCAACCTAATTGATGATGCCCATATCGGGCCGACCACTCAACGCCGTATAAGAACTAACGGCCAGTTCCTGAATGCAATTTAGTCTCGAACTTGAGGCCTATTAATTCGCAGCTAGCCTCGCTCTCTGCTAAATGCAGAAATTTGCAAATTGGAACGCTTGCGAGGCATTCATCGCTGGTAAACGCTATGCAAGGACTATTTCAGTTGCCGAAAGCAATTTTGAATCACTTTTCTAATTTGAAGTAAGGAAAGAGAATCTTGAATATTTTATTTCTTTATTTTTCTGGTGATAGACCATGATAAAAGATGCATAGGTAGTGTTGTGTAACATTATTGTAACATTATTCGCAAAAACTTGACTTGGCTCGGTCGTAATCGAGCATCGTTGATAGAATAAGCTGGTTAAGTTTATTCCAACAATGTATATCTGACCTAAAACAGTACAATACAGTCTGCACTGATGCACTTAATAATCCAGATAACCACTACGATAACATCGCTTATTACGACCAGTAGGATGCAATTATCTCCAGAGATCTGCGATAGTAATCCGTTACGTGCAAACGGGCCGTGTCTTCACCACCGAGGATGCTTTAAAGTCGCCACGCGCGGCTGCGCGCACAAAGTCAAGGGTGAGCAATGAGGAGAATTCCTTATAGCCTTAGCGTTTGGTTTTGGTCGTAGATTTGAACGTCTGAATGTTGCGTGCAAATATCTTTGGTTTGTTGAAGTTTTATGTAATTGTTCTACAATTTTAACCGGTCTATTCGTACGAACTATGAAAATAAAAGTCTGCATTTTGGTTTGATTTACCAGCATGAGGATCGACCAAAAGATTAAAACGAAACTTGTGATAAAATAATATACCTGTAAATTAACAAGTTGCTTCGTCGCGAACGTTTTATTTTTGCCTGAAACTCCCAAGTATACAAGCCAATCCAAGCGTTACAAGGGACTATTTCTATAGCGAATTGTTTATTTGCGACGGGGATGCCTTGCACACTGGTCAACGACCGTACCGTTTCGTCTTTAATTGCCGTATCCCTTTTCACAATTACCGACAGCTTCCTAGACCGTATATGTGTAATTCACTGTTGCATCTAATACAACGCTCATATTGTTTATGATATCTACGTGTGCAACATCATAGTGTACTTCTGGTTCAATTTGTATTGTAATTTATTCCGAGCGTTTAATAGGTTTCCCTTTATGGTCACCTCATTTTGCCCAATTATCCGTCGACGGTAAAATATCCAACTTAATGCATATTCATGTGGAAATGTTCCGCGTTCCAGCTATAAATGTGTTATTAGTACGAGATAGTTTAGATCCAGTTAATCTCTTTCAGTCAACTGTCTGTCAATTAGTCTGCACAATCTAAACTGTTGCCAGTAAATTTTAAAAGCTGATTGACTTCTATTGCCTACTTACTCCGTATTCTTTATTATTATGGCTTCTTAGCACTTGGTTGAATTTAAAGTTGACTCGTTCATAATTCACAATATCCCGTTGTGCAGCCGGAGGGATATAATGATGATATGTGATGCGGTGACCAGCGCGGCATGACGGTAGACGGATGCCGGGGCCGACAATAGCAGTTAGTATACTTGTCGCAGTCAGTGGACCTCCAGTATCTAATATTAACGTTAAACTTTTATTCAAAGTGAGTGAAACAAGTGTTTAAGTGATTGGTTGGTTATGTTTTGAAGAAACGTTTATCAGGAATCATGTTGATCACGAAGTACACGGCTATTTTGCTGGAGAGTGCCCGTACGATGGAGGCGCGAAACTTGGCACTGGCGCGGTCGAGTGAGAGCGGCGGGTGGTCCTCATCTCTAGACAGCGGTGCCAGGACTCGGCGATCTGTAAGACGACGCCATTTTGTTTACAGGTAAGCTAAACACTGATAAAAAATGAGTCTTGCGATCCATTTTAGCATTACATTTAAGTTAGTTTATACGTTTTGTGTTGCACCACATATATACATATATACTACCATCTCAAGTTATGATATTATGATACAATGTCAATATATTCTAGAATTGTCAATTAGAACAATGTGATATCAAATTGTATGTTTTGTAAAATCGCCGAAAGTATGGTCATAATTACTTCAATGGTAATTTTAGCACAAGCAAACTAAATTTACAACATAACTGAGGTTAACTTACGGGATATTTGTACTTTCGGACTGTCTAAATACGAAATTATGCCTATGTATTCACTTAACTCATTATTCATTAAGCATTGTTGATGGTAACTGCTATCTTAACGATCTCTATTGTTCCTGCCTGTCCCTGTTCAAGTGACGTCTCTATTAGCAGAAATAGGCGCACAACGTATTACGGCAATCAATACATTTGTACGCATATAAACATCCTCGCGAAACAACTATTCTACTGAGGATATTATTATTCATCGAATGCAGCGCCTGTAAGGGGTAGTAAATAGAGTCGAGCGAGACGCATTACGTAAATTGCATTTTTATTAGTTTCAATTGCATTGTGCCGCATGGATTGACAACACTGGCACCGGCTTTAATGTATTAATAGTGGCAGAGACGCTAGGGGAATATTAAATGTGTCTTTTTGCACTGATAGCATTAGATTATTGTTTGTGTTAACTTTAGTATTTGTCGATATGTTAGGTATACCTATACCTAGATCCATTAAATATTATTAATACAAAACAATACGCAATAGAGTTGTTATTAGATATGACCAAGGCCTATGATAAAGTGCAATATAAAATATTATTAAATAAGTTATAATAATATGGTATAGGAATTCGCGGAAATGCTCATAAATGGCTCGCGTCGTATCTCAGGAACAGAAGACAACTCGTGATGATCGAGCACTATAACTCCTCAACTGGAAGGATAACAAACGTCCAGTCAGATATAAGTAAAGTCAATGCTTCAATCCCACAAGGAAGTGTAATCGGTTGTCTCCTGTTCTTGATTTATATAAATGATCTCCCCAAAGTCACTACCGAACCCTGTATACTTTTCGCGGATGATATCTCACTGCTCACTTCAACTGGTAATAATATTAATATAAACATAAACGATAAGCTTAACTCTGCCCTAGACCAAATAACAGACTGGATGGATGATCATAACCTTGAAATTAATTTCTCTAAAACTAAAATTATGACATTCCACCCCTATCAAAAATCCCCCTTAATTATAAATTTTAAATATAAAGACATAAATTTAGAAGTTGTAGATGAATTTACTTTACTAGGTATTAATATAGATACTTACATTAATTTTAAATCACATGTGAAAAAAGTTAAAACTAAGCTATCAAAATTTGTGTATGCTCTTCGAGAAATTAAAAAAACCACAGACTTACAAACGGCTCTTACCACGTATTACGCCTACGCCCACGCCTGGCTTACCTACGGCGTCATACTGTGGGGGAATAGCACCGAAGCGCCATCCCTTTTCACCATGCAGAAGAAACTGCTGCGTATCCTAGTGAATATAAAACCGACGGATAGCTGTAAACCATATTTCATCAAATACAAAATGCTTACCCTTCCATCTCTCTATATCCTAGAATTATGCAAATTAGTAAGAAAATACCCCGAATTCTTCAAAAAACGTGAAGACCTACCTGTAGCGCGATCTTTGCGCTATAAGAATAACCTGCAACTTCCACGTTCCCGTCTTAAATTAACTTCGGATGGTCCTATGATAATGTCTATAAAAATTTACAATAAATTACCTGAAAGTATAAAAGAAGAAAAAAAGGAAAAAAAAATTATTAATAAACTGAAACAATTGCTCGTAAACAAAGCATATTATACAATAAAAGAATATACAGAAGACGCATTACGATAATTAATAATGGTTATACTTATAGTACATATATATACTACTAATTAATTTATGCCTCCTCTCTCCTAGTGTTGCTGTGCCCTCCAGGGTTCATTTTGTTATTACTTATTTATTAGAATAAGCTGTACCATTATGAAAAAGCAATAAATAATTGATTGATTGATTGATATTTTTTTTATAATTGTTATTATCACACTAAGGCGAAAGTTTGTGAGTGTGTGAGTGTGTATATTTGTTACTCCGTCAGGCTGCAAGGGCTAGAAGGATTTAGATGAAATTTGGAATGGAGATAGCTTATACACGGGATTAACTCATAGACTTTTTATCCCGAAAAAATTTATAGTTCCCGAGGGAAAAATGATAATTCAAATCTATACGGACGAAGTCGCGGGCAAAAGCTAGTAAAACATATATTATTTAAGAACGGGTAGTCAGATAGTGACATTTTCGATTAAGTACACACTTTAAAATGTCAAAGTTGAGGCTGTTAACGTTTCACGGACTTAAATTAAGTCACTTAACGATGCTTTGGCATTGAACCTAAACCGAGTAGCATAACATTATGGTTAATGCAGAAACACTGGTGTGGTTTCGAATCGTAAAAGTGCGCCAGTATTAAACCCAGGCTAAATTTAAATCCGTTATTCAAGTGACCATAAAATACTTTTGTAGGTGAAGGTGACTGTTATCTTTACTGGAGGCACGGAAATAATAAACTTGAAACAACATGTATCGGCAGAAACAAGCTTGAATTGGACACTTCCTTGTCCGTTGGTGGCGACTAATTCGGTCGAATTTGCTGTCACTGCTGCACTACTCTTATTGTTCAAGTATTCTTAGAAAATAATGTAATTTTATTACTCCATAGCTTGCTTGCAGAGCTAATAAAATTTATTGAGAAAGTTAATCGTAAAACGTTTATATTTCTAAGAAAATGAAAAGACGGTCTTCTTTGGTTGTTTGAAAGTTATTGATATTGATTTATACGATAAAATACATTATATATTCAATTGTTATAACACGGCTCTCAAGACTGATAATACGCATTATTTACGGACTGTAGTTCGCAGAAACACTGTTATTTACCAATGTACTATCAGACCATTGGAACCTTGATCCACCATAGAACTGTGTCACAGAGACGTTATGATTCAAGTCATAAGAAGTGTCAAACAAATTGTTTTATATTGTCACTGTGACACCGTTCTATGGTGGGTCAGGGTTCCATTGGGCTGATAGTACTAGGTACTTGATACTTTTGACATATTCTTTAATTGTACTTAAAACAGTTTAGAAGTACATTTTAAACGTTGGTAAAAGCGGGTATACAGTTTAATCAGATATTGATAGTTTGATAAAATAATGTTAAGATTTATTTGTAAAAAAATTGTGGTTATAGGACCTTGCTCAGGATCCATTCGGATCGCTACCACCATCTTAACCTTTGACCTACCGCCAATCAGCACTGTTCGCATTGTTATGTTCCGGTGTGGGGAAATAATTCGGTGAAATTACTAGCATAGAGGCATTCCATCTACGAGTAAGTCCTCAGGGTCGGTAACGCATTTGTGGTCTTAGGATTGCACTCTTAAGATTGTAGTCTTGTGAATGCAAATACCAAACCATCAGATGGCCTGTGTGTTCGTTTACCTTTTCGGAGTCCTCATTCATCTCTTCCCCAATATTTTTTAAAATAAAATGTGACGATTATGATCTGCCGAGTAGACAGAACCACTCCTACAATTTTGAGAATCAGTTAAAAGTGATAAATAATGTATTTTTAGTTGAAAATGAATTCGTCAGGTTCTAATAGACATCAATCTCATAAAAATGTGTTCTTCGAATCAAGAAACTTCTGTCAATTAAACTGGCATCTATTTCAATCATCGAATGATTGTATTGCATTTCTGATTTCACGCTCGATTCATCTTTAAATATTCGCAGAATGTAGCATTCACTTTTTATCTATTATCATATTTCGTCGATGATATCATTGCAGACGCTACGGTGATATTTTATCTGGTTGAAAATCATGATTTCTTTATCTGGGCCATGTTTAGAGCTTGAAAGATTTAACATGTTTACTGGTTAGCATAAAGCAACGTTTTGTTTATCGTTACAAGATAAGTTTTGTACATGATAAAAGTTATACAACGTAAGTAATATATACATTCACAAGTTGTGATTGTGACCAATGTTGATGAATACTACCAACAGTTTTATTCTTCTTCTTACAACATTTTAAACTATATTCTGAATCACGTGATCGCCCTGGAGCGGATATTTTATTTTAACAGTCCAATAATGTAGTCGAAATACATTGACGACTTAATTGCACACTTCATAGCCTAAGTAAATTGATAAATAACAACTGTATCGGTGCACTTGACCACATTTAGTTGCTTATCTAAAATACGTAAGGGAATCGGACTCTATTGATAGTCATTCGAGACTCCCTTTGTGCAATCTCTTTTGCTCCCACATGCGTAGCGTGTTTGGGAAAGAGACAGCACTATCGAATTATCCAGTTTATTGTTTCTGAGTAACCTTTTGGTTCGTTTCGTAAGATCTTATCGAGATCTGGCTGCATTCGCCGGAGATAAATCCGTAAGATAATGCAGCGGACAATGCACTTTGTTGCATAATGCCCAGGGCTTTTGCACAGGCCGTATCGGCTGTATTGGCTTTTAGGGTACCGTGCAAAATTGTGACCAACCCACCGTTGGCCTAAAGTGGCCGTTATGGTCGTTGAGTTTGGAATGGGCTATGTATACTGTGAAATACCATGTATAAAATAAAACGTAATGTTTGAGTCGATCTCAGCGTTGTTAGAAATTATCCAATGAGATCTCGGAAAGGTAAAATTATCAAGTACCACTTACTTATACCACGTACTTACTATGCGTTTGCGCAGGCCATAAAATAAAGGCTTTTATATCACATCTAGTTTACTATAATGTTCTGTGTTTTGCGACGTTCTTATACTCGATGCTCTTGTTAAACGATATCGTAAGAGCTACTCTCATGCTGCCGCTAAAAAATTGTCTAGTTGCGAAACATTTTTGTGCCCTTTTTCTCACACTCAAGGGATATCGTTTTGTGGCATTTTACAAAGTGCAGTGGAGTTGGCTTTTTAACGTTAGCATTGAACATTATTTTAAACAACATAATAGTTTTTTTTTACATTGGTTAATACTTATTTTCATGCATTGTAGCGACAATGCGTAAGATATGCGGTTTAACCGCGGCACGTATCAAGGAAAGCAATAAGGATTTCCAGGAAAATTATGAAATGGTTAGTTTCATGGAACTCCCACGACGGAACCAATGGCATAAATGCCTTGTTGTACCTTAACAATGGACTGTATAGAAAATATATGGTGTTTCGAATTATTTGGTCACATTGGCTGTTACAATATATTTGATGCTGACTGTACAGTCCACATTAATTGTAAAGCCCCCATAGAACTCTTATGCAATATGCCCTTAAATTATAGCAGATGTTGGTGATTGTATTTTTAAATCCTGCGATACGAAACTTACGTCATCGGTAAAGATTCCGGAGTATTATTATATAGTGTCCGCTGTGGCCGATAAGAAGTCAATCCTGACACATGGCACAACCATGAAGTATCTGAATATTGACAATGTTGACAACAGTAACACAATGATGTTATTACATTTCCTTTACACGCAACACGCACGCACGCTTTTTGTTATATGTCTCTTGGTGTTGAATGACACAACTATTTAATATAATCAGACTTTATTAATATTATAGGATAATTAGGATACAAGGTAAGAGTCGACGTGTGTGTCGGGCGGCGGCCATGACGTAAGAGAGAAAGAGACCGTCGGTAGAGCGAGATAGCTAACAACATAAAGGTAGACACAGATAAGCTATCTAACATCTTCCCTTTTTTAGAAGACGAAGATTTCAGGGTTTTAAGGTAAGTGACATTTACATTTATCGGCTAAAATTGTAAGACCATGAAACCTTTTACAAAACGAAACGTAACTGTCAGACTGACATGACGTATGACATATTGACAATATAACCTAAGACAGACGAGTAACTATTTTAATTTTACAAGTTAACATCGTTTACATTATATAATGAAAATACACACTTATTCTAAATAACGTGCTGGCGCTCTAATTAATCTGCCACTACGCGACGTTCGTGACATATTGTTAGGAACGACAGGGACATTAACATTTTGATTAGCAATTGTGTTACTAACATTTCCTTTGTTTTCAGGTACAACCTCGGATGCCTGAGATGAGTGTTTAAGAATATGCTGACGATTACGACGAAATTCTCCGTGCGGGGATTTTATAATAAAGCTACGCGGCTCGCTACAAGCTTCCGAAATCATACCAGGAACCCAAACACTATGTGGTTTATGTTTGAAATACACTGTATCACCCTTGCAAACTTCTGGTAACGACTTTGAATGTTTATTATAATAAAGCGTTGAATATGACTTTTGTTTATCTATATTATCTTTCAACAATTTATTATCAACTAGTTTAGGTGACAGTTGTGAATCACAGACTGGAATTTTGGATCGTAAGTACCTTGACATAGATAGTTGTGCTGGTGAATAACCTGTAGTATTCTTAGGAGTATTTCTATACATTAATAATGCGTAGTAAGGATCAGTGTTGTCTGATTTACATTTTCTTAGCATTTGTTTGATTGAGCCTACACTTCTTTCCACCAAGCCATTTGATCTGCTTAAATAAGGACTTGAAGTAGTGAAATGAATATTCCACTCTTTAGTAAAAGTTTTAAATTCTTTACTGGAAAATGGAGGACCATTGTCAGACACTATGACTTCTGGTATTTCATGTCTTGAAAATATGGACTTTATTTGAGCAATAATAGTTTTTGCGTTTGAATTATTGTTCAATAGTGCTAGTTCTACATACTTAGAATAGTAGTCCACCACAATAAGGTATTTGTCATTGTCAAAATCAAATAAATCAATACCGACTTTATTCCATGGCAGTAATTTATATTCATGGTGAATAATTGGCTCTTTACTGTTATTTCTAGAGTACGTCAGACAAGTAGGACAATTGCTCACAATTTTTTCTATATCATTATTGATATTTGGCCAATATACAGTTGACTTGGCTAGACGTATACAGCTATTGATACCTTGGTGACCTTCATGTGACAATTTTAATACATATTCTCTCATAGACTCTGGTATGACAATTTTATCAGACATAAAAAGTAAGCTATCTATGACACTTAATTTGTCTTTTAATGAGAAATAAGGCTTTATAGAATGACCAACAGACTTTTTATGTTCTGGCCATCCACATTGACAATATTGAATAACTTGGCTCAAAACAGGATCTTGACTAGTTAGCATTTTAATTTCACTTAATTTTTCTGAACTAACAGACAAATTTGATATGACAAAGTTCACATGTAAGTCTATATCATTTTCGAGGTCGAGTAAAGCAGATTCATTCAACGCTGCTCTGGACAAAGTATCAGCAATATATAGAAAACGACCAGGTTTATATACAACATTAAGATCATATGGCTGAAGACGGAGCATAATTCTCTGTAATCTGGCTGGAATGTCATATAAGGCCCTTTTAACTAATGTAATTAGTGGCTTATGGTCTGTTTCTACTATAATTGACTTGCCATATACATATTGATGGAATTTAGTGCATCCAAATAGTATTGACATAAGTTCTTTCTCTATTTGGGAATAGTTTTGTTGACATTTTGTAAGTGAAGCTGAGGCATATGCTATAGGCTGCTTCTCATGTGAGATGACAGCTCCAAGAGCATCTTTTGAAGCATCAACTGACATAATTATTTCTTTATTGGAATCATAGTAAGTGAGTACTGGTGCAGAACTAATTAACTTTTTAATGTGATTGAACTCAGCCTCATGTTGTTCCGACCATGACCAGTCTATTTGTTTTGACAAAAGTGTTCTTAAGAGACTATTCTCTTTTGACAAATTGGGAATGAAGGGACTAAGATAGTTGACCATGCCCATGAATCTTTGGAGATCATTGACGCAAGTTGGACTGGGCATGTCACAGATGGCTTTAACTTTATTTTGGTCGACTTGTACTCCTTCCTGGCTGAAAATATGACCTAAATATTTAACTTCTGGGGCACAGATTACAGTCTTATCTTTATTGAATTTAATATTTATTTCACGAGCTCTGTCTAAGACTTTTTGTAGAGTCTCGTTGTGCTCCTCTAGAGAATTGCCATAAATTAAAAAATCATCCATCATAATTTTTACATTATCTATGTCACTAAACCTATTCACCATTTCCCTATGGAAAATTTCTGGTGCTGCGTTTATACCAAAGGGTAACCTGACAAATCTATAACGTCCAAAAGGAGTTATGAACGTGCACAGTTTAGATGAATTCTCTGACAGACTGAGCATCCAAAAACCTTTGTTAGCATCTAAGGTAGTGAAAAATTTTGCACCTGCTAGGTCTGACTTTATTTCGTCCAGAGTAGGAAACTGATAATGAGATCTCATAACTGCCTTGTTGAGTTTACGAGGATCTATGCATAGACGGAGCTTACCGTCTTTTTTAGTGGTTAAGACAAGTGAACTCACCCACTCTGTAGGTTCGTCAACACGACGAATTATATTGTTCTTCTCTAGCTCGTCTAACTCTGCCTTTAAAGAGTTTTTTATATTAAATGGCACACGGCGACATGCATCTATGGATGGGACTGCGTCAGGTTTCAAGGTCAGGTCACAACTGAAATCCTTGAGACAACCTATACCTTGGAAGAGGTCACTGTAATCAGACATTAAATGATCACATATATTCAATTTAACATTATGAACCCTTTTAATAAGCTTCAATGTCTTACATGAATCTCGACCTAATATATCTTGACCATTGACATCTACAATATGAAAAGTTACACTATAAGTGACATTTTTATGACATATTGGCAAAGTACATTGACCCACAGTGGGTATGTTGTCACCACTGTATGTCGACAATTTGTGACTACTCTTGGAAATTATATCTTGGTCCAATTCAAGTTTGTTGAACGTTTTTATTGACATGACATTGGTATCAGCTCCTGTATCTAAAAGGAAGTTAACTTTGACATTGTTTATATTTACATCAGCTCTCCATGAGTCTGACGTTACATTATTTATGTGTACAGTGCCTAGAAAATAAGGTTCATTATTTTCAGAATTTAAAACAACTTGTACCTTTGAATTGCGACATACTAAAGCAAAATGGTTGTATTTTCCACATTTTTTGCATTTGACTCCCTTGGCTGGGCACTTGTATCTATGGACTTGACCACAGCGACCACATACATCTTGCTTGGCAGCGAATGGTGTTGAACTCCTGGGTCTAAATCTTGAAGTAGTTGACTGCTGACTGTTGGGAGGTCTCGAGTGTCTCTGTTGACTATTTGATGACTGGACTCTACCTATGAATGTATCATCTAATGACTTTGCCTGTATTTTGGAGGTCTCAATTGACTTGGCCAATTCTATGGCATCTTGAAGAGTTTTAGGCTTCTTGACTAAGATGGTTTCTTTGACATGATGGTTCTTGTGATGCAGGTTCCAACTAAACACATCGCGTAGAAGGCTGTCTTGCAGTGTATCGAATTCGCACTGTCTCCCAATATTCTTGAGGTCTGTGACATAGTCATCAATAGACTCGTCCGCTCCCTGGCGTCTATTGAAAAGTTTGTGCCTTTCCATTGTTATATTGGTCTGCGGTGTAAAATGCCGTTCAAATTTCTCTATCAAAGTATTGAATGAAATTTTGTCCATATCGATGTCAAACGAATAGAATATCGTAAGTGCTTCGGCTCCAATGTAATGTAGAAGGATAGCTACTTTACGTTTATCTTCTTCGGCCTCCAGGTTGCTAGCCCGTATGTATATTTTTAGTTGCGTGATCCAATGTTTCCACGTTAATGCCATATTGGAATTGCTTGTGTCTAGTGGTCCAAGCATCCCTGTCCCAAAGTTTATATGTTGATGTGATTGCACGCCATCACGCATGCGAGGCGGAATCGTTTCATCTGAATCGACGCTCATCTTCGTTTTACTTACTTGTCGATACTTAAGTTTCTTCTGACACCATGTTATATGTCTCTTGGTGTTGAATGACACAACTATTTAATATAATCAGACTTTATTAATATTATAGGATAATTAGGATACAAGGTAAGAGTCGACGTGTGTGTCGGGCGGCGGCCATGACGTAAGAGAGAAAGAGACCGTCGGTAGAGCGAGATAGCTAACAACATAAAGGTAGACACAGATAAGCTATCTAACAACACGCAACAAATAATTTAGCGTTGTTTTTCTGCTAAGAACATTATCAATATTAAGAAACTCTGTGGTTGTGCAATGTGTCAGGATTGGTTTGTAATCGGCCAGTCACTGTAGGTATAGTGGTACGACCCGTTAATCCGCGAAGGACCTTTTACGCAGGTTAACAAACTGCGCAACGTTTCACTACACGATTTCACTTCATGTTACTAAATTAAGGATGCTACAGTATCGCACGTGAGCGCAGTGACACGTTTACATTTTAAATTAAGAATATGTTGCACTACTTTAATTATGGATGTAGTGTAGGGTCTGTTTATTACCTCAGAATAAGCATTAGGATTTAATGTCAATTCTCAATCAATAGCAGAACTGGATAGGAACTCTTTTCGGGTACTAAATACTTGGAAATTATCATGTCATATTTTTAGCCATCCGAATACTTTGTACTATAAATTTTCGGGCATCGGTTCTGCAAGTGATACACAATAATCTTTATTACATACCATGGACGGTTACAATTTGCGACATAAAATACCAATTTTATGTTATATGGTAAACAACAGGCGGTCACCCACTGCCACTTTATGTCTAGATAGATAAGGTTGCGGGAAACGGATGGATGCGAGCGGCGCAGGGTCAGACGTTGTAGGACACTTCTGAGGAGGCTTTGTCCAGCATTATTAGAGCTGCTTCAGCTGAAATGATAGTGAGCATCGGTTATCCGAATTATCATAATCTGGTTTCCAGCTGAGACAGGGTTTTAAGTTTTCAAAAAAGACCAGCAAAAGCATTTATCCTAGGTCCAAATAGTCCAATTTATCATTCAGGTACACGGTCACTGAACTACAACATGTATTGTGTAATAAAAAAAGGATGAAAATTATTTGAATATTTTGTTAAAGCACACGCCGGGTGCATAAGATAAAGAATTATGTATCAGGCAGACGTGTAAACTTCAGACTCAAATCTGTCTGTGTCTGACTTCACATGATCACATCTTTATTGACTTACAAAACCCCGATTTCTTTTATCCTTTTATGTTTTCCCTGGCCGGCACCCAGCTGTCTGTTATAAATATTGTCCATCACGCTGACTTATATTTATTGACCATTCTGTTTATCAGTTGTGAGGCTCACTCATAAATTTGCTGTGCAATTCCGCTTTCAGTGATTTATAGTGGCGAAGAAGTTTCGGTAATGAAATTATCAGATCAACCAGAAATCACGTTCGTTTCGACGGTAACGTGAAAGAGTTATTTGTTTCAATCCACGTGATAGTAAAGAGGAATTCGAAAATTGTTTGTTGTCTTTTTCTTTTTACATGGTTAATGAATGAGTTTCTCACTTTTCTTAATGTTACTTTGAAACGATTGCAGTACGACTCGACTACAGTTCGTTTCTAAAGGTATTGTCTTCCTCTTAGTTTAAAACTATGGAATGAAATTTCCTCCACGGTGTTTCCTCAGTACTGCTGGCATTGCTGAGGTTTATGAGCTACGGTGTCTGTTTACCATCACGTGGGTTGCCTGCTCATTTGTCCTTTTTGGCTATGAAAAATCTAGGCATTCATCGTTATGTAAACTTCTTATTGCATTTTATTTTACAAGTAAATACGTACTCTATCTTGAAATTAGCGTTTTAATTTTACCAACTGTGGATTTGTAAACTTAATGTTACGACACTTATACGACTATAGACCAAAGGCGGCAATGACATACTAATAAATTTTAACTTATTTCACAAACTTGTCTGTTCTTTAGCCGCGCCCAAAAGATACCGGCCAGCAATCTGTTGAATATCAAATGGTTCGTAACTAATATTTCCGCAGCTGCACTTTCACTGAAATTCAATCATTTAACCCATTCATTAGCGCCTCTAGTATCGAGGTGTTTCTGCGGACGTGAAATGTTGCCAATTAGTAAGAAAGATAACGAGGAAAGCTGAGACGGATGAAAACTGGATCAAACCGGTTTACTCAACTTGTTACAGGATTGAAACTGGATAATCTGTTGGAAATCCTGAAAGGCTCTTTAAATATTTAACACTGTTGTCGTGTTCTTTTAAGAGCTCTTGGCTTCATAATAAAGAGTCTGCAGTCTGATTCCGTAACGGAGTAGCTGTTTAAGAATTGTTGATGACAGGAAACAAAGTGTAGTTTACTTATAATGTAGGTAGTTAATGCGGTTACTAAATATATCTTACCTTATAGGCCTAGTTCAACTTCTTACTTATTTAGATACTAGGCAATGATAAATATAGTTATATCTTTAGTAGATCAAGAAATAGTAAACACGAAACTGTTGTCTTAGGAAGTACGCCTTATTATCCGGTGCAATCCTCTTCCTATCATCTGCACTAAAATTCTACTTGGTGCCAAGAACTATTTATCTGACCTCACTCAGCTTATTGGTTCTAGGCTTCTAGGACCATTTGGATTTATCATGAAATCTTTCTATCAGAGAAAGAGACTTATATTAAGAGTCATATTCTCTGTCCCATTCATTGTCTGGAACTGGTCATGTCGGGTGATCTGGAACAGTATACCTACGGTCTGAGATATACGAAATTCTAAAATCAGTACAAAAGTGATTACCTATCTAACTTATTGTGGTCCGAGTAAAACAAGGTTATAAGTACAGTGT
This sequence comes from Acleris laterana, assembly GCA_963966035.1. Taxonomy (NCBI): domain Eukaryota; kingdom Metazoa; phylum Arthropoda; class Insecta; order Lepidoptera; family Tortricidae; genus Acleris; species Acleris laterana. The sequence goes on from OZ014452.1 coordinate 10,431,172, forward strand.
TCTCTGTATTCGGTTTATCCCTTTTTTATTACGAATTAAGTCGAGTCCGTTTTTACTAGGGCCACAGATCCTAGACAATACTACGGGCCTCAGATACTAGGTGGTAAAAACCATATCGACTTTGTTAACGTTTAGACAGCTCTTATTTACTTGACAGTACCTAATGCCGGCCGAGTTTAAAACAATACCATAACAGGTCAAAGACGATATGGTTATTTTTCCGCCTAGTATAGAGGCCCTATTAACATAAGTGCTATCGACCAATTAGAAAGAGCCTTCAAGTGTAATCAGTGTACACTTGAGGTTCAAAATAGCAGTACAGCGAATGCACGTTGAATTACCATCTGCAGACGTAACAGGTTACCGTACAACGCCAGTTTATTGCACCGCACTCCATTAAAACTTTGCTGATTCGGTCGCAGAGCGGTTTTAGGGTTCAAGTGCTGAAAGGAATTGGAGAATGTTCGTGGAATGGCTTGTAAGGATGGATAAAACAACTGATGAATCTTCGAGAAATTTAAAAATTTTGTTTAGTTAAAAAGATTATAATTATTTATGTTTAAACATAAAATTATACATTAACTCTGTTATTAAACGCGCAATAGCTAAAGTATGCTTGAAATATGCTGTCGTTATCTGTCATTTTGACATTAGAATTCGACAGAAAAGAACAGTGAATACTTTAACTAGTAAACTAAAGGGGTTTGGGTAAAAGTGTTGTCATTTGTAAAATTCATACATTTTCAAGGTGAGCGGCCATTATTAAAAGTGGTAAATTATGACAGAATATTTAAAAATAATAATGTTTTGTTATGTACCTAATGTAATACTCTTATGTAATACTTTTAATATTTAATGTTCTTGCCTATGCGTACTTTTAGTACCAAAAACTGAACACTTAAATCTTAAATATCTCGGCTCCGATAATATTAAACGCCATAAATTATGTTATCTATGTGTATTTCGAGGTCCTTGAAATAACTATGTAAAAATCATCCGTGGACACTGAAAAAAAGACAATATTCTTCAAACAAATTTACCCAATGCCCTTTTACTAGTAAAGTAAGGTAAATATTAAAAAGGAACCAGAAAAAAACGCGACATACAGCCAGTCATCAACCAGTGTTTTAAATAGTAGAACTCGGCTGTGTATCGCTTTCACACTCTCTCCAGCATAATAAATATAGTCACAGATGGCAGTCAGTGTGACAGCAAAAGACAGCCATACTATGGTTTTACCATACATTGTGTTTTTATGTACACGTAATCGATGAGTCGTGATAGTAAACGCACAGGATACTGAACGCGACCGACATGTATCCGCCACTCGCGTTTCGCCTTTGTTTTACTGGGAATATACTATGCCCTCCTAAGCCAATAAGTAGTAGGTATCTTAAATTCAATCACCAAAGCAGATTCAATTCTTTGCTGTTAATAGTAAAGTTGATATTACCACAGGAGGTTTATAGTTACTGCGTTTTTGCTTAGGATGGCAGTACTGCCAACTGCACTTCCCTGGCATGTGTGTTGAATGCAGCGGCTACCGGCCCTCTAGTAATTTTATCTTTACGAAAAACTAAAACAGTCACAACGTCAGGTGAGGTTTGCCTCACTCTTAATCGGTACCCAGCACAGGACGACTGCTTTTCGTGGCAGCTTTCGCTACGCTGCCACGAAATGTTGGAATAATCTGCCACCGCTAATCAGAAACTCTAAAACCGTTACGAACTTAAAACATAAAATGAAACAATATTTATTAAATATCCAATTGGCCAACACTTAGCAGACGTCCTGTACCCATAACATGTTTTTTTCTCTCTCTTTGTTTTACAAGTTATTTATAGTTACTATTTAAAAATAATATAAAAGGCACACACTCACTCGCGCGCACGCACACACAAACACTCAACCAAATACACACACACATAAGTACACGCAATAATTCAGAAGTCTAGAATAAACAATTGTAAATAATTTAGTTTAAGCATTAAGTACTCCTAAAAAATAGTAGTGAGATGGATTGGGAGCGCTCTCCTCTCTTCAATTCGGTGGCCCTGAAAACCAGCGTCAAGGCTAGCAAGCCTGACACCATGCTGAGTGGCAACCTTTTCGGTGTTAATTTTAGATTAAGTACCTACTTTAAGTTTGTATTTTTTTTTTTTTTTTTATAATGTTTTTTCCGTTTTTTGTTCATTTTATTTTAACACCGAATAAACGATTTCTATTCTATTCTATTCTATTCTATTCTAATTTATATTTGCAAGGCTACCCTTAGAACAACGTTACCTGATTTGCTGTTAAAGTTTTTAAACTTGTACGCTAGAAAGTTTTGCCCCGATCCTATCTCTCGTATTTTATCACAATGTTTCTTTTGAAAATCGGTTAACGATACGAAAATATGTAGGCGATAGCGTTATCATTCTCTCTGCGTTTTTACCCCTATTGAAATCGTATAGTTTATAACTCAGTCGATTTTATTGACAAAATAATATTAGCTATCAAAATACGATAGCAAGTAGGGAAAAAAGATGAAGTATAACTAAATAAATAATTTTCACGTGAGTTGTCGTATTTGGTAGATGTTTGTAGTCTACATTCGTTCTATTTTATTTATTTATTAATAAAACTACAGTTGGCAACAGATATTGCTGACTGAACTTAACCACTTTAATGAGTCCAAACTAGACGTATCTACTATTATGAGCCATTGAAGAGGTTCTATCTTCTCGTAGTCACCTTCCATGATACCATTATTGTAGTGTCATGAGAATTTAATTGAAAGTCAATTCGGAAATTAAAGGTAGGTAGGTTAAAATTTACTTCCAAGATTTAATTAAAGAAGTCAATATGTAGAAGTGTTAAAATGTTGCAAAATTCAACTTACTACTAAGTATAATTAATGACATCGTCCATTTTCACGAAACGTAGTGACTTACCAAAACTGAATCGGTGTTGAAAAAATTAAGTCGATAAGGATAACGCATAACGCTGAGTGTAGAGCGCAAATTTAATTAATAGAGCAATTGTCGGCACTTATTAGAGTTTTAACTGAATTATTATGATAAATGTTTCAGTAACACGAGTATTAATAATAATATCTAGACCGTGCACGCCAACATTTCAGGGAAATTGCATCGGTGGTCGTTATTAGGTTGTATATTGTTCTAGCGGCATGCAGCGCCTGGAATTTATATTGAACGGGAGAATGCAGGTATGATGCATTTCATTATACATTCATGTATGTACGCTTAGGTAATAATGTTATATACGCGTGGTGGCGAGATAGGTGAGGTATATCGATCCTTTTTAATACTTTAATACATAACAACCACCATAAGAATAAAAATAAATACTAAAGTAATATCCAATTAAAAGTAAAAAAAATGCTCTGTCTTTTTCGTTCATCCACATTATAAAGAAAAGGAAAGTTACGACTTTAACAGTAAGGCGCCTACTGTACGAAATAAACTCTAAATAGTATAATAATTATTTATTTTGTTAATATTTCTGCCACTTATAACTTTCTAGTTTACTACGATATTTTTTTCTAGTTTTTGCGTAGTTTTTATATTATCCCTACCTTTTGTCTTAAAACTATCTTACTTCAAGCATTTAAATGCGTTAGCTTTACTTTCCATCCCCGTCACAAGTATTATGGTTTGTTAGTTTTCTGTTTGTCGTGTTATAGGTATTAAAAAGATTTATTGACGGCGGGATAGTTTTTTGATGTATTCAGCACTTTTAAATGTTTTAAGGGCACAGTACAATACAGTTGTTATTTCCGTTGTAAAACGGTTTCGCATCGTTAAAGCTTATGCAATCAGTAATCACTTTAAATTGTAATTATTCTCAAATCTTATAAGCATTAACTATATCTGTTTGTAGTTGTGAAACCATTCGATTTATCGCCCAGGTGTTTATTGGCAGAAATCAACGAGCAAATGTACGTCATAAAATTTTATTAGGTTAACAGAAACTCGGTTATGCATTTTGTTAATGGTAGTCTTAAGTACGTTATTTTATAACAGTTATTTGCATACCTACATGAATTGAATACGTAGTCGTTTAAATGCAGTGTCTTTTTATTACCATCCTAGTTACCTTAAGCGTGAGTATATTGATTAAGTAAATAACATTTCTGTCTTAGGTCTGCGTAAGAGGTTAAGGGATCATTGTTAAACTCACTGTAAAGTGCATTGAAATTACCCGACTGCGGCAAAGGCCAAAAAGAGGGTCATATGTTTGACCTGTATGTATGTCCGACTCTATGTTCCCTCGTAACTACTAAACGGCTAAACTAAATTATTCGTATTTAGATTCGTCTTAACCACTAGTGTCATATGCTATTTTAAATTATGTAAATGTGTAAATGGTACATTTTTTTTCATATTTTTAATCTGCAATCAGTCGCAAGACTTTAATCAGATGTTTAGAGGGGAAAGGAGAGTTGTGTCAAGATGGGCCCAGTGCCCTAACTTCCCTTAAATAAATAACATATAATGTTAAACCGTTTGCCACTCTTCATAATTTAACTGTGTAATGCATTTTGGGTTGACAGCAGACTTGACATATTACCCGAGTGTAGTACACGGCAAAATTAAGAGGAGTGGCAAGTGGCGTGACTTTCGCGGATTGTGACTGTACATGATAACTAACATTACTTTGACGACATTATCCAAACGGCAGTTGGATTTTTTTAAAGCTTGCTTGTTAGACTTTTAATTATTTAGAAAATTATCTTAACCACTCGCTTTTTTAATGTAACGGCGAAAATCTTAATAACACGGCTCTAATGAACAAATGAGTTTCGCTTGTTAACAAAAGAAATGATACCAAGTGTTCATCTAGGTCAACGTTGCAATACAATATTTATTGTCAATACCGAAACGTTGTAATTGGAACAAGAACTTTCTGTGAATGCAATAATAAAATTACATTTGTATTTCGTTAATAACTTATATTTCAGCCGGCATTGCGTCAAGCCAGGCGCCATGATCATGTCAGATGCTAATAGCCCTTTACTTACCAAGCTCAATATTAAGTAAGTGGGATGCATAAACTTCGTAATTTATCGATAGGTTCGTAACGTTTACGGTTTTACTGTAAGTGATAGTGATGTTTAAGAGTTCTTTAAAGTTTTTTTTTTATAAAGTTAAATTAATTACAGTTTGTGGAAATTCTGTAGCTCTGCCTACCCCAGTCTGGGAATAAGGCGTGAGTTTATGGACCTATGTATGTATTTAATTACACTTTTTAGGATTTTGGTCTCCGACTGTCCAGAAGTTTGTCTCCAATGGGCTCCGACCGAAAGGGCTCAACACATTTCAATGAAAATTACTCTGAATCAGACATAAATTTAAACTGAAGTTTTCGTATTCTCCGAACATATGAATATTTTTTTTTGTAAAGCTATAAATGCTATTTTTCATTGTCATTAAAAAACTACTTTAATTGTATTTATCAAGTAATTGTAAATGTTTTCTTAAATTAAAGGTAGTTCAAGGGTTAACTATAATATAAATTTACCGAAAACAAATTCCTTGGACTAAAATAATAATATTTCACGATATTCAAGCCTCACCCAAGCAAGAGGGTTACCTTAAGCACGAGCGTTAAATTTCGTTAGCTCATAAAACACGTGCCCAAATTTCTAGCCTGAGTCGTACGAGTCAAAGGCTCTTAAGATAAATAGTTTAATGGAGAGTCTGGCTTGTAGTGATGAGCTGCTACAGCTGCATACAGGACAATTCAAATGTCACTCACTTTTTGTTAGTCCAGCATGCTCAAGCTCTGTTTATTTTTTATCGATTTCTATAACGCAATCACTGCCACCGACGCATATATGCGTTCACTGTAATACAAGTTTGTTCCTAGGCCACGTTCCCTGGCAGTGAATGTGTCAAAAGGACGAGTTCTCAGTTCCTGGTTTTTTTTTATATATGTTCCCAATACTTCCCTGGTGATCCTGTTGTCCTCAGGTCAGGATATGATGGTGGAATCCTCGAGAAATCGAGGGAACTCGTCAAATATTATAGGCACACTAATAGCGTCTTGGGGATTTATTTATTAAATAATTATACGTCTCATTTTTGTCTTGATTTTCTCGAGACAGTCGAGACAGGCATAGCCTAGAGAGGCAATCACTGATTGATTTGGTAATGTGTGAATGGTAAAATATACTTTACTTTACTTCTTCACATGCTAAAAAAGTTTGGAGCTATCTAGTATCTTATTGTTTTGGCCACATCAAAGGAGAAGAAGTCGAGCATGCATGATGTTAGCTGGGTGAATTACATAATAGAGTAACGTATCAAAAAACCATCGAGTGCATACATTACTTAATTGTGACGTAACTTCTATTATTTTCATATTATTCTCTGCACCAACCTTAAATTGTTTCTGTTTAACCCATTGATTAACAGCACGTTTAGCACAAGTACCTCAGTGGCTAGCTAGTATGATACATTGATACATACATTAAATCACGGCGCTATTTCCCAGAGAGGTAGGTATAGACCACTTCTTTCCACCTGCTACAATCCTGACAAAATCTCTTTCACTTTAATATAAGATTTGATGCCCGCTCTGGAATAAAATGGCTATGTCAAAATCAATCAGGTTTTACCAAATAGAATAGAGCACCTGGTATAAAGTTCAATTGTCATCTTTGTTTAATAAAAGAATGCACACACATAAATTAATATAATTACTCGTACTTCACCTCATTTTAGGTAGAACATTGTAACACCTCATATTATTCAAATAATTTTAATAAATCATCAAACTCATTTCAAATTCATGTCCTGCCCATCACTACTGACTTGCGTGCGAGGGGACACGTCGGCCCGCGAGCACCTGTCTGAAGTTCCTCTTAATTGTCCAAGTAATTGGTGTGTGGAGTCGTTTGAAATTAGGCCCTAATGGGGATTAATTTGGCCTTATTTGAGATGGAACTAAACCTAAGGCGTTTGTTAATAATTACAGGGTAGGTTTTTGTTCATCGTTATGTTACTGTGTTTTGTTTTCGGTATTTTAGACGAATCGTCTGCCCAAAGGCAACGCTAGTCAGTCAAAATAAAACTTTCTGGCAGTCAGGTAAAAAAATAAAGACCGATGTTAAATAGATATTGCTGTCTTATTAAAGGATAATTCTAAGTTACCAAGGTTCAAGATAAATTTTATTGTAATTTACGCAGTTTCTCATGGTAAAACAATAAACACTCGATGGTCTTAAATTGACGGTACATTAATACCTTACCTAAAGTAAAAAATCAAAGCATTTCACATTTATAATGAATTGGAACGATTTCGAGAACCCAAACCCAAATTAAATTGTCAGATCTTTGAGATAATTATTTTGATTGGCCTTTAAGATTTTGGAATATCAAGGAATAAAAAGACATTAGATAGAACGCTAATATCGAAATTAGTCTTAGGAAAAATGTCTATAGATGTATTTCACGTTGCTCATAATAAGGGCTCCCTTACACAGAAATTGATGACAATAATTTTGTCATTGCCAAGCTGTGTGGGCGACCCGCAAATTATTACCGGGTATTACGGTTGTTATTGTGACTACAACTTTGTCATAAACAAAATGTGCATTAATACGTTAACGCATTCACTGCCACCGACGCATATATGCGTTCACTGTCATACAAGTTTGTTCCTAGGCCACGCTCCCTGGCAGTGAATGCGTTAAGTTTATTAGCAAAGGGCCTGTAGGATATTAATTTAGATTATTAGTACTTAAGTAGTTAATATTTTATGACTTGAATGACTTGCCGATAATGTTCATGATTGACTCTTGTACGGTCAAGGATTGTGATTTATAATAAATGTATAGTATTGAATGACGTATATGAAAATATTTTTAACCGTTATTATTCATACATAGTCTTTACAAGTAAAATGACGTCCATCATCTACAAAGGTCGAATAGTTTTATATTAAACACTAGCTGTTACTGTTCAGTGCTGCCCGCTTGTGCATTATAACGACCTTCATTATGTCATCGTTCCAACTTGTGGAAACCAACCATCAACCCACTCTGCTATTTCAATTACTTTATATTGTTCTTATTCTAGATCGCTCCATCCTTTATCGGAAATGACTACTTCCCGATAAATTCCAATAATTGCCAAAAGTCAATAATATGTACGGTCAAGGAAATAGAAAAACGTACCCTTTTCGCTCTTGTCACAATGTCGATAAGATAAAAAGGTACGTTGTACGTTGTATACGTATGTTACATTGGCTCTTCTAGTTCCAATAACTATACATGGTTAATAACTTTAAATTGACTTTTTACTAAATAGGTACTAAAAAGTGTTAAGTTAAATACTAGATAGGGCGATCAGCAAGTGTTCTATTGCTGCATTCGTAAATTGGTTTAATAGCCAAATCTTGTATATCAGCATATCACTTAAAATTAAGATTTGGTTATTCGACTACAGCGTTACTCGATGCCAATATGAAACGGGTATCACGTAAACTTTATTGTTCACAAGTTAATTATTGTAGGTTATGGTCTCTAAATACCTATGGTCTCTAAGTGATGGGCGCCTTGTAAGTTTCCAAAGTGAAAACTTTCACTTCATGCGATGTTCTGAAAGTTACCAAAGTGAAATTATCTATAATTTCTGAAAATTGGTACAGTTTTGCCATGCATCGTGAGTAATGAACACTTTTCATGTAATTTATGTGAAATTTAATGTAACTTTCAAAAGCTCTAACTTTTGCAGCTATGGAAAGCTTTGCAATGTTTCAAATATCGCACAGTACTAGTCAGTCTACCTTCAAAATTCTTTTTATAACTATTACGAAAGTTCTATCTCAATGATTACAGGACATAATTATATTATGATGTCGATTAGATGCAGCATCTTCGTCTTAATAATGATTGAGTCCTGATCTTCATTAATTAGTTTCCCGCTGCGAGAAGTGAAGTTCCTCGAAAATTGAAAATGAAAAGCCTAATGGCTCTCCGTCCGCCCTTCCTCGAAGTAAGGTATTTGTGACAGGACCATTTTGTAAAGGCAACGGAGACTTTTCATTGATATTCTGCACACACTTTTATAAGCTTTTAGCTTGTACCTCTATCATATACGATTAAGCCAATTTACTTATAAAGTTTCTGGAAGAAAAAATCCTTAGTGACGCGTGTTCGGTTACGGTTATTCTAGTTTTTGAATGTATAGGTACTAATGCACCTTGTAGGGCCGTATTACTAAACTGATCTCGACTTTGCTCATACTCATCTTAAGATACGTCCAAAAAGAGTTATTTGACGTAACGGTGAAATATCTTGGGACGGGCATCTCAGCTAAGATGAGTTTATATTAACACGACCCTAAGATGTGTAGAAGTTGAACACGACCGAAGATCCATAAAAACTTGGATCTTGGACACGTTATCAAAGAACCCTATAAAACCTGGTAACCTTTCAATTAAACGAAGAAGAAACGTCGATAACAATGATCGTGAATCGTATGGTGCTGTGTAAATGGAATGCAAAAAATGAATAAAAAAAGTAAGGATCAGAAATATGAAGCCAGTGGGTGGGTAACTATAATACCTATCATTGAAACACCTTCCAACGAACGTATTATTACGCAGTATTTTCATTTTTCACGTTCAAGATAAGTGTAACCTAACCGACGCAATTTATATTTAAAATATCCTGAAAACATCATGGTTTCAGCAGAAACTAGCGTCCGATGGAAAAAAAATCGTTGATGGAAAATATAATGAAGTAAAATTCAATAAAATGACGGGTTACCGTAGCCAGTTTTTTGCGAACTAGTCATTCAGTTTTATGTTTACCTCGTACAGCAATCTCTATAACTAACATCCAAGTTTGATTTGATACCACGTTTACCGCACAGGCCAATGTTCTGGTAAATATTTGTTTCAATTAGTCCCGAAGATCCCCCTTCCCCCCGCGTCACAGTAATGATGATTGTCGGGAAGGAAATGACATTCGTGAACTAAGCGTCAATAACTTGGTGCTTACACCGCTAGTTTAAATAAACAACCTCAAACTGTTAAGCTGCAGAGTGTCAAACATAACAAAGGATAATGGGATGAAAGGTTTTGATACTAAAGCAGGCTTTTAGTAACAAAAACAATCATAGGAACCAATTATTTAATAAAAGCAAAAGATTATCTGAAACACTAAAAAAATATCTATGTCGACCATTTTTTTAGGGTTCCGTAGTCAAACTAGGAACCCTTATAGTTTCGCCATGTCCGTCCGTCCGTCCGTCCGTCCGTCCGTCCGTCCGTCCCCAGTCTAGCTCAGAGACTCATAGTACTAGAAAGCTGTAATTTGGCATGAATGTACATATTAGTCACGCCAACAAAGTGGTAAAATAAAATTTTGAAAAATATTTTTTTTTAATGCACCTCCCCTACACGTAACGTGGGGATGTCTTTTTTTTTCTTGCCTACCCCATAGTGTGGGGTGTCGTTGGATAGGTCTTTCAAAAATATTGCGGGTTTATGAAAACAATTTTTCGATTAAGGGATCCGTTTATGAAATATTAAGCTTTAAAGCGCTATTTTTTGTTAGAGTCAAGTGTCCCCCCCCCCCTACAGCCAAAACTACAAGTACTAAAAATCTGAAAAAAATCTTCAACGAAAGTGCATATAACGAATTTTAAAGGAAAACTATCACGGCTAAGTAGACATGATTAGTTCCTGAGATACAGGCGACTAAAGTGTTTATACCTACTAAAAATCATCTAAGACAGCGCCAAATAACTTTAAATAGAAAATTGGTTCATACATGTTGATTTTTGAGATGAGTTTTTTGTGTTTGTCGTTACGGCTTCGGAACCCTACACTGAGCATGGTCCGACATGCTCTTGCCCGGTTTTAGGTATTTTGGTTAACAACATAGTGCACCTGAAACGATACGAATTATGTCCTGAAACAATAGTTCGAATCGCATTTCAGTCTGTAGGCATGGCATAAAAGAGAACTAGCGCAACTATGAAACAATAGCAGTCTGTAAACAACTGACTGTTGAAACGAAATATTCGAAACGTAAATTTAAAACCGGAACAGGGTGGAAGGAAGTGGAAAAAGTAAAATGCGACAGGAATCTTTCGTCTGACTTTCGCACTCGCTTCGGTCATTATTATTATTTTCAAGTCCCCGGCGTGACCGGCCTGCGACAGCTTTAATTAAACGGGACTTAAGACTTTAATGAGTTTGAAGACTTTTTTCCTAACACGCCTACATTTTTAACCGACTAACTCGATTAGGGCGCTGTCTGGAAAGTTTTAAGATTATGACGCTGTTTCATGTTATGCAAAAATCCAAGGTAAATTGTGGCGTATAATGTAGGAAACGTAACGGTTTGTTGTTTGAATATCGGTATTAAAATTATACCCCTGGTAGATACGAAATGGCATCTATGTTTTATAGTAACTGTACGTAACAATGTTGCAATAGTCTAGCTGTGTGAATGGTTGCTACAAAAGAAATGGTAGGCGCCAAGAGTACCTAATCGCGCAAGTCGCTACACCGAGTGCAAAGTCTATTATGGTAGCACTTTATTTGGGCCTGAATGAAGCTTAAGAAATTGGTGTAAGTTGACATAATTGCTTTCTGTTGTTTAGAATTTAGAATGAATGTCATAATTGGAAAAAAATATCACTCTCCAGACCCGATTGCGAAGTGCAAAAGGGCCAGAAGGCTAAGTTACAGACGCTTATATTTCTGTTACCCATCCACTTGAAATGTATAGAGTTGACGTAAGCGGTCATCAGCTTACGTCAATTCTATACATTTTGTCAATTTTCGAAAATCGCTAACTTTAAATGCATCCTGAATAGCACCAGTTAAATTGAACAGAGGAGGATTCAATTTGTACCGGAGGGCTTAACCATCGACGCAGTGTTCATCGTTAGATGGGTCGTACAATACAGGTCAACACACATTTTAATTCAATGAAGTAGGTAATTGGTCAAGGCCGTGTCAAGGTTTCCTAGTTAGCACATTTCTTGAAACTGTTTTTGTAATTAGATAATGGTTTCTAACAGCTTGTCGTCTAATACCACATTTTAATAGAGGCTCTTAAACTTTAGGCGTGTACCTATGGTTATTTTCATTACAAACCTTTCACTGTCAACTGTAAACAATGTTGGCTTTGATTATAAAAGTTATCATGAAGTCGTCATTATAATCGTACTCATTTAATTTCAGGTAATATTTCCAGTTCAAAGGGATTACTCCGTAAGTACAGAACGCGGTGTAAATTTTAATGAGGAACCCACACTCCCTAATGGTGCTAATTGCCGATATGGATGCGCACTCGCAGGGCTTTGTGGAAAATGTTCAGGGAATGATTAAAAGCTTTTTGTCTGTGATACCGACAAAGCTTAATCGGAAAATTGGAATTACTAAACCGAATGGACATTGGTAGTAATTATGTGAATGGTTCTAATGATCCTTTCCAATATGAGTTTACTGTAGCGATCAATATAAAATGTTGGTCAATTTATACGAATATTATTAGTGTCTAGGATAGTGGAGACGCAAGATTGGATGAAAAACATTACAGAGGATACGGAAGGTAAGTAAACTAAAGTACAACAAGGTAAATCATCGAATAGCGGAGCTGACTTTACTAATTGCCTGTTTTTCAACTGGAAAATTAACTAGTTTTGATATTTTGTACTTACGAATGAAAAGGAAATTGTTGACTAAGATTTTGGAATCAATGGTGGTTTCGCCAGAAAAAAAAGATCTTTGTAGCGTTTTTTAAGTACCATAACGAATATGACAAAAATATTAAGACTTTTTCAGAAGCCAAATATTACAGTTTGTAGGTACATCGGTTTTTATACAACACGTATCATTCAAAGTGTTTGTGATTTATTATGTATAAAAAGTTAAATAAAGTCATCCTAAACGATCGAGTGCGGCCTTTTGTCCGCTTCATCGAGCGTGACATGCCTTTTATAACACTGAATATACTCAAAGGCAATCCTCTTTATATTACACACTAAATTACGTCTAGGTTCAGTATACACTTTGCATATTATCGTGTGCCTGTACTGTACTGGACTGGACTGTGCCATTTCTGCTAACAAAACTTCAGTTGGTTATTGTTAGAATTGTAGCAATTTTTTGAAATCTTCTTATCCTGATCTTTATATTTATTTTCCACCGACTTCAAAAAAAGGAGGAGGTTCTCAAGTCAACGCGTATATTTCATCCTTACTCTTCTTTAGCTTGTTTCTATGGTCTTGATGACCAGCTGTTAATTCTTTTACTTTTCTTCTTCTTTTGTCTGCCGTTTATTGGCAGTGTTCAGTGGCATTAATTAGTCTTACTTGTTACTAACCGTTTACGAGTAGTTTTCTTCGCAAAATTGATTGAAAATGTTGGAATAAAACCTAATTGTAATATTTATATATAGGTACCTAATGGAATGACACAAGTTATATTTTTTACAATTGATACTACTGTTGATCATCAAATAGATTAGTTTTTAGAAAGTAGAAAATATTTGCATATTTTTGATGTTTTAATTTAGTTCATCATTCATTATGCATACCTATCTTTTGTATTGAATGTCAATTCATTTCATTATTAGTATTATTACACTCAGCAAGTATCTATTCAATAAGATCTCGGTAAGTTTCATGGTCGAGTTACTGTAAGCCAATTTTCTGAATAAACAATTTTTACAGTAAATCTCTTGCAACCTATTATTGTGTTTGAGATCCGTCCTTAATTAAGATAATTCCGGCCAAGAAACTTCCCTTTTGTTAAGAACCACTAGTGTACATAAATTTCTAGTAAAATTACATCTAGACGTCAGTGTTGTCCGGACAAGTTTGAAGATAAAGCTCATAGTTCTTACTGGATTAAATCCAATTCTTAATTCATTTTATTACTGACAAATTCAATTCAAGAATACACACACATCACATTCAGAATGGTAAACATCTTAGCATAATTGTGGAAAATGTGGTTACAGAATTATTAACAAGTTTTTAGAGTTGTTATTAATTCTGTAGCTCTGCCTACCACTCTGGGAATAAAGGCGTGGCGTGAGTAGAATCCTTTCTTGAAGTTTCAGTACAAGTGGTGCATATCTCAGTAACTACTCGACTCCATTTAGCTGTTGTCTGCTCAGTTTTATCTAATTTCACTCCGTCGCTAGTCACCGTAAGCGCATCTCTAGTTGTTTCTCTTCATTGTTGGGTTGGTAATATAATTATTACAGCTTCTAGTTGGCACAATCAGGCTTCGCATTGCTAATGACTGCTTTCTTCGGGAAACTTCGTTGAAAAGGAAAATTTATTTGAGTAAAAGACGTAAAAGCTTTTGTGGCTGCAACGATTTAGTACTTTTTGTTCGTTTTATAACAAATCAAATACAAGACACACAGATATTAGAAAGCTAAAATGTTCCTTACTTGAAATAGAAATAATTCATTTAATAAATTACCATTTCTTTTTGTGAAATGAACTTAATAGACATTTCAGAAGTCCTACTGGAATTACCTAGAATTCATCTTTATGACTACTAGAATTTAAATTGAAATACTTTGTTACGGAATAGCCGATGTTTTTTTTCAAAATGTCTAAAGCTTATTCAACAAGGTTTTGGACACAAAAAATCAAAGCTCTTTATTCATAGAGCGCAAATAGTTAAATCGTATTTCACCATTTGCGGACGTGTACTGCAGAAATCAAAGTTCTACCCATAGTACTGAGGTAAACTGTCGTACGTTCGCCGGTCATTCCATACTTTTGAAATATTTTTACAGTCTAGCTAGCTATCGTAGACCGCACCTTGGCTAGGCGCCCAGTTTATTAGCTAAACTTACTCAGGTTTACGAGTATTCTTAGGTACGTACTGAACATAAAAATAATAATTTAAGAACCAATTTATCTGTCTAATATTGACGCATGAGTCCGAGTTCGTATAAAAACGCTGAGAGCGCCCGCCCTCTATAATCCCAGAGGCAGCGTTTAAAATCAATGAAGTGCCTCCAGCCACGGGGGCAGTCCAGCTACTTAAAAATAATTTAATGCCCTCTTCAATACCCTCTCCCCTTCATTAGTCGATGAAATTTATAGGAAATTCTTCGAAGATTGTTTCAACATTATTTAATTTTAAGTTTCCTTTTGAGCTCCATTGTGCGAGGAAAACGATAGCGAAAATATTGTACGTTTTCATTGCAACGTAAATCAAACGGAGATGAAAGAATGGAGAAATTTACGCCCACGTTCAGATGATAATATGAAGATGCTTGCCATTCTGGTTTAAAAGTGTTTGTTCGGTGTAAAATATGGTGGGAATTTTATATTTCGCTGCTTAAATGCAAAAGCGCCACAAAACAAAAACAGATATAGTTTAATTTAAAACTTAAAGTATATAGCATTCCGAATTTAAATGCAACACACACACATTTTGATTTGTGGCCCTTTAGTATTTAAGCAACGATTTGTTTAGATACTGACGATTTTTCACAATCGTGTATTCAAAATGTACATTTTTAATGGCTTTTAATTATTTGTTTTATGTTGCATATTTCCTGGGCATAGGACAAGATGCAAAGTACTGGGCCTCCAGGAATTTTCCAGAAATTTTAGCAACCACTTCAGTAGCGAATGGTCACGTATTTTACTCGTTTAATACGAGTAAAGCACCTCTTTACCTATTTATGACGTATTTATGTGCTTTGTTAGTAGTACCTATTTAAGTACAAAGTAGAATGTTATTTACCATAAGTACTTAAATTGAATATGATTTGAGTCCGTGTGTGTGAATGTAATAAATTATCTCACTAGTGCTGATAATTAATTACAGTGATAGTATTAATGAATTGAGACGCGCCGCAGATTATCCGTAATACAACATAAATTACGCGATCTCCGTACTATAACAGCGTAACTGTCTTTACGTGCGTTGTACTTACATCATTCTGTACCTGGATAATCCAGCCGTAAATCCATTTTAAGCCTTATGCTCGAGCACTAAGGGTTATTATATAACTATTAATTAGACTAGTTTGAGGTACGGTGACTACTCTGCATGCATGAGTAGTTAGCATTAAATTTATCATCTAGGGAGATGAGACGAGCGTCGCGTTCCGAATTTATATTAATTACTTGCAGGATAAAGGTAGAACATTCGGAATTAATGAGCGACGTTGAAGAACATAATTTATAATTAATTTTACTTGGTAAAACAAACGAAAGATACTTACGTTAGTCCATTGGTGAATCCACCAGCCAACGAGAATAATCTCACGATTTCGAGCATTATACGTCGAGCCAGCTGCAAGCCAGATTTGTAACCTCGTGATCGTTTTAGGTCCCCGTTCTGAGTTTGAGGACCTAGGAGAACGAGCGTCGCTTGGCTTAAACACGGTTTTCCTAAAAAATACCACTTTACCGATCAATTTTTTAACCCAAAAAGTCCCTATTCCTTATATACTCGTACCTCAAAATCGTTTCAAATGTTTTCGAAAACGTAAAAATGGATAATATAATATCTAGTACCTTAAAGATACCGTTGGCTTCCTTAAGTCTGGGTATTACTCGGCAACCGAACAATCCCTTTACCTACTCTGTTATATGCATTAAATTACCCTAATATGTGTTCTTCAAAGATCGCCCCGGAGAAAGAAACGCAAAATTCGCGGTCAGTTCAGTACAGTACTTGCGATATAAAAACGATCTTACACGTCGCCTATCAGCTTAAGCCATTTCACTTTCACCATTTACTATCGAAATTTTCTTCTACATAGACTACTACTACTACTTTTGACGTGTTAAAGTGCCCGTGCGGCCTACTTACTGTTTTTTTTTTATCTGTAGATACTACTTTCAGTTCTACGAGCTTGTGCTAGGTACCGAGTTTTTCGTCCTACAACACGAATTTAAACTTGTAACTAAAATACGTACTTAAGTATAGTTTTTTTTGGCTATAAAAACTAAGCCAAATTTGTACACCAGAATACAAAATGAAACCATTAAACTAACTCGGACTTGTCTAGGATTTATTTATTTGACGCGAGTGGCCATGCGTATGCAATATCACGTAAAAAGCCCAAAACCAACATATTAAAGCCCTAGTGCGAATAAACCGGCGTGCCCATAATACGGCTGTGACAAACACACCACTACTCCCATAAAATATGAATACTGAAGGGGAGATTGGGGTAAATTTTTTATAAAGCCTTTGGTGGAATTTATCATCGCTTGTGTATTTTGACAAAAACAAAAATAAACGATAAGGGGATGTGTTGTTTGGACAGCTTGAATCTCTTTATTTAGTTTATTTTTATAAACCTTGAATGTCTTTGTAATAATGAATAACATGCTATGGTTGGTTTTATTTGTTTTCTTTTATTGTGGTTTAAAAGTTAATTTAAAACGTTTCCTCAAATGAATGTTCAGGCGCCGAAAATGATTGCATGATTACCAGCTTTAAGACGCACCAAATACTAGCTGGAGAACGATTAGAACGAACCTATTCGAAAACGTGGAAGCTACCCGTACCTAGCACGAACCTCTTAAATAGACTATGTTTTTCATACTTTATTTAACGTAAACGTCTGAAGCAAATCGATCAAACGATCTTCCAAACGTCAAACCTTCTATCAGGTAAGTTACGTTAAAAATTAAAATACTCCGTTTCTGTATTAACTACTAAAATGTAATCGTCATCGAGTACTCGATGACCTCGATCAATCAAAATTGATTTAGGTGTTTTTTACATCCGTATTCTTTTATTTTTATAATACATTTTATTATAATAATCGTAAGTAAAGATATAGGTACGAAACTAGAGTGGATAAACAAGGCACGGTAAACATTCGTCACGCTAAACCGAGCTCTAATTTATGTTACTTATCATTGAAACACGTGTGTTTTGAATTGTTATTATGTGTGTGTGTGTGTGTGTGCCAATTTTCCACTAAATTACTCGGTTACAAAGACAAGTAGTTCATTTTCTTTTGACTGAGGTCGGCGACCTACTAACGGTTAGTGATGTGAAAATAAATACCCAATTTAAAAGAAAAATACAATATCTACACCGCTTTATGTATTTTATTTCACAGAAAATATACTTAGGGTCTGTTTCATAATCTCTAAAACGCAAGTTTTAAAAATCCATCTGCTGGTTGTATATTGGATAATGTATTCAATGTACAGTCGAGTTCATAAATATGTACAGTGGCGTTCAGAATTGCATGGACAATTTATGAATGAATTCATTCATAAACTGTCCATGCAATTCTGAACGCCACTGTACCTATAGACTTAATACCCTGTCATAATTCTAATTATACTGTGATAATTCGTATATATTGCAGTTTGAACATGGCATTAAATAGACAAGGTACTAATATGTATACATATTTATGAATATGTAAGTTATCATGTATATATTTTTTATTATCCAATTTCACCATAGTATCCAGTGATACCCGTGACGCTAATAAGAATCTGACGACGCTTCACTTGTCGAAATCGAGTCATCCGTTCAGCCCTTATAAAGAGGCAAAGAATTATACATACATACAGCTCAAAATCATTGCCTTTCCTTCGGCACTCGGGTAATAAATACAAGTTATCAAGTTATCGCTTAACTTTTCTTTGTCAAATGAATAAAATGAATGAATAAATTTACTTTGTCACATATTATGGTTTTCTGAACATTTTAAAACAGGTCCCCTTACAGTCCTACACTGGCCCTTTCATTTTACCAACTGTTTTCGTCTTACATTTGATGAAGTTTTCATGTTAATAAAAAGCTCTAAGTAACAGCATCCACGAATCGTCGTTGGTAACAAACAGAAAAATAATTTTATTTTCACTTTAATTAATATAGTTCATGATGTGACCCGTAAATTCAGGTCTCAAAGTAACGTGTTCTTTTAGGTCTCTTTAGGCACATCATTGTCGCATCACTAGCGAGCGTAGTTCCGAAGTAGAGTAGAGTTCGGCGTAATTTATAGATGGCTCAGTGCCTCAGTTATGGTTTTACAACGTATTTATCGGTTTATGACTTGGCCGTTTCATAAAACTTTTACAATGTCGATTTTTGGCTTTTAGCACCGTTAAAAGTTGGTAAAATGACATTAGGATCCTTTGCAAAAAAGATACTCCGTAAGTACACATGTAATAACTTCTATTAAAGGCAGGTGATTAATAAATGCAAAGTGGCTGAGACCCAATAATTCGTGATCTTTTTGTGCACTTACAAAAAGATAACTATCTTAATATTTAATAAATTATATTCTGATATTAATTTTGAGGTAGTAATAAAGCAAACGCTAAATATACAATAAGTACGGCATCGAGCGTTGCGAGGCTGTTGAATTTCCGTTATCATATAACAATGCACGCTTAACTTTATAACCGAAGTAAGTAGGTACGAGTAGTTACATCTACATCGTACTTTGAAGTTATCATTTAACTACGGATCTGTAAGGTTATATTAATATTCTGATTTACGACCGGTTGTCAATTATCTATCGATTTCGACGTAAGCTTCATTTCCGATCGAACTCCTTTCAGAATTGTTAAAGCTTTGCTAAAAGTTCAGTTTACGCTCCAAGTATGTATTCATAAACCTCAATGAGATGTTAGAATTTGCAATCTGCGAAACATCTAACTTTTTCTCATCCATTGCTGTTTTTAAGGGATACGAAAACAAATTTATCGAATGGAAGCTGTAATGGTTTAGGTATAGTAATATTTTGACGGATATTTAATGATGTATCTTGATGTCGTGGTACAAGGTGCTGAGCTGTAATAACGCTTCCGCTCTTTACCCGCTGTTTGCCGAGCCAACGCAAACATGAGAGGTTGTTTTGTATGGAGACCTTTATGTTTATTTGCTGCGATATAATCGTATAAGTTTTTGATAGTGGGTGGACAAATAACCGAGTAGGCGCCTGTACTTTAAACAATGACAATAGACGTGATATAATAATGTTGGACTTATTATTGTTAACGGCTTCATTTATGGACAATACTAAGTAATGTACCATGTTGTAAAGAATTAGATAATCAAGTTTTGTACAAAATACTGAAGCACCTATAGATATTAGAGACGTAGCTCATTAAATTTGTATCATTTAAAGAAAATGCGTGTTGGAATACTACAACTACTTCCATCGTTAGGATTATGTATGAGAAAATGTTGTACTGTTTTAAACGTATCCATACGGTTTTTGTTTGCAGTTAAATGAATATTTGAAAGCTACGCTGTTGTGGTAATTACGGATTTCCGCAGAGTTCTCCCTGCTATGGAAGATAAGCTGATTTGAATTTCTGATAAGGTAGCTTTTGACTCAATCGATATTACGTTTACATTGTAGCAAATGTTAAGACGCATGGGAAGGATTTGGCTAGAATATCTCTTTGGTAAAATAAAATGTCTATCAACAGTCTACAATTTTAAAGAGGTCGTCTGACGAAACTATAAAGCGATCAGAATCATGCCTAGAATATTAAGAGGCTTTAAAAAATATTGAAAGGGTGGTAACGATTGATGGAGTGTCCAAATTAAGGATATTTTGAACGATTTTAACAATAATTGGTGCCACACATCAGACATTTCGTAATATGGAAGTAACTCTTTTTGTTTTTTGGTTTGTTACGCTATTACAGCTAAACCGCTGAAACAATTTAGACCTTAATATGACCAAAATCAAAAAGTCCTGAATTCAAACCCTTTTTTATTTAAATCAGCATTAAACAACTAGGTATAGGAGCCAAAAAAAACAAAAAAGTGAACATTATGGTATGTTCTGTGATAAAAATTGTCACATTAAGTGTTAATTAAATTTGAAATGGAGATAGTATGAAACCATAGGATACATTTTATCCAGCAAAAAATCTCAGTTCCAGACTGCTCGAGAGATAAATAACTTCTACGCAGATAAAGTCGTATAGTCTATCAAGAAAGTCACGACATGAAAATAATTTTATAATTGATCCAAAGAGCTAAATTACAGTCTAAAATAGCAAAATAAAACACGACAATGTAGTATTATACCTAGTCTAGTAACTGTATTTTTAGTATGCTATTTTATACTGTAATTTTGATCTTTGGGTCAATTGTGAATTCATTTTCGTGTCATGACTTTCTTGACAGACTATACAACAGTCGTAGGTTTACTTAAGTAATTATATTTTGTTTATTTAACTTGATTCTAATCAGTGTACAGTGTAAGAGTCTCCATGCCCTCTGGCGGGAAGCGATTTGATATGTTTGCGGAGCGAGCTTGTTTGTTGCCACTGTTGCTGTTAAACAAGCAAAGAAATGAGTTTGACTTGTTAAGTGAGACGCACGGAAAGTAATCCGACCACGGGATTGCACGGATGAGACGAGTACTTTAGGAACCGATGTTTTTTTTTTTGCCTGATTAATTCGTGCTGTTCTTGGCATTCAATAACTAATTCACATAATATACTCTTCATCTTAACAAGTAATATAATATACAAATAAAATAATATGCAGCCTGTCCAGGTTGAGGATTGGATATCAAGTAGAAGATTACGATTTATAGCTATTTTTAGGCAAGGGAGGCCAAGGTGTTCCTCAAGCTAGTGTTTGCCAGTATGATGAGATGATGACCGAAACAATGAACCGATTGAGAAATTAAAACTATTTCTGGGACAGTGTATGTACTCGTACGTGTATATCCTGAGACCGTTAGTTATATTTGTTTGAAAGCCACAACACACTAAGAGTTTACCTTCAGTCCCAAGTCTGTCAGGCCAACAAACAATCCAAAACCTGTAAATGCATAAAACCTCAGAAAATGATAGTCTGTGTTCTGTGCGAAACTAATATCGGCTACTGTAGATATCGATATCAAATTACTTATTTATTTGTTCAATTCATAGCACTTCTGTTAAGTTCTGATGTGTTAGAGCTTTGAGTAACTTATGACCATCTGTAATCAACAAACATAATTAGTTACAGCCGCACTAGAGTCAGTTAATGGCGATTAAGTCATTCCTTAGCGACAATTTTTCATACGTTCGTTTAAAAAAGGAATGCGTTAATTGTTTCTAAAAGTCTTTAAGTAAGGCGGTTAGTCACCAACCGTTACCCACTCAAGCCGCAACAAGCTGAAATGCCAACGAGCGGCGCTATAGCCGTCAATTTAATCGTAATGGCCTAGCTAATATTCGAAGCTTGAAGGCCAATTTTGCAATAAAATGGCGAGTATGTCCAATTTGATTCCCCGAGGATCCGGCAATGAGGTCAGTCTGCAGGCATGTCCGTCTACTGGCTCTAGTTGTAGTAAATTCGGTCTGTTCGTAATTACTACGAAACAATTCAGATTCGATTCATACAGTACATTCATTTATTCCATAACAATTTTATAATCATGTGGGAAATAGCAAAGTAAACCATTTGCAAGTTCAGTAACTACTTGAACATATATCTATTCTTGTAGAAACTGGCGGTCTAACTCTAGCATTAATAAATTGCCGAAGACACATCAAAGTCCTATGAATTTTACAATGGATCAAGAATTTTTTGAACAAGGGTTGTAATCCAAATTTTGTCCGACCGGTTCTGTTTCATAGTCTTTAGATATTAAATGCCTTTCTAAATTAACTAGGTAAAGTTTGTTCTAGATATTCTCAATTTTCACAGGCAAAGTTGTGAAGCGGCGATATACTCCGGCAATAAACCGTTTGATTGGCCTTCGAGGGTCGTTGTCTAGACTAGGCGTTGATAACTTGGATGGTAAAGTTGGGGTGAGTCGTAACCTTTACGTTATGATGAATGTGTTTTTTACCCAAGAGTATTAAAGAGTTGACCTTACAAATACGCCTGTTTAACGTTTTTTAACGTACAGGGAAACTATTCATCCACATTGAGATAAGAGCGAAGAAGGAAAGTCTTTCAGTTTTCCTTACTGTACATAATAATTATATTTACTAATAATACTGAATCAAACTACCTACGTCACTTGTCCCAGGTCCCAGGCAAGTTAAAATAAATAACGACTTATTTTTATTTATTTTAATCCGTAGTAAGTACCTACTTACGAGTACGTACCTATATGTTGTGCTAACCTATGATTAATTTAAATCTATGTTTAAGGGATTCTAGAGGTTCATGGGTTTTTCTATTTCATCCAGGTGTAAAGTTGGGGTCATTGTGTAGTATATCTGTAAGTATTCCTTCTCCTAAAAGGGTTTCGGTCGTAAAGGTTCTTTAATTTAACTAAACATTTGTTGCCCTTTTGTAACACCACTTTAAGTGAAACTCAAACTCTGTACTTAGAACTTAAACAGAAGCTAAGAATAATTTGGTATTCCAATTGAATGTATCCAAGTTCCTTTATTTTATTGCAAGATTTTTTAAATCTTTGTCAAAATTAACTTTTTTTAAATCGTTGGACATTTCGAATGCACCTTCACAAAACACAACTACGTCATGTAACATAATATGAAAGTGCTCCAAAGGTAGTTCTCGAAGCTACAACTTCTCATTGTGCTTTGTATTAGCAATATCTCGGTGACACTCACTTTCATCGTCCCATATGCAGTACAATAGTGAAAGTACAATAATAGTGTTGTCTAAAATAGTCCGGATGTCACACAGAAAATACTTTCTGCATACAAATAGGTCCCGTGTTATGAAATAGGAAATGAGTAATGTTTGTAGAAGCCATATGTAGATGAGTGTGTTTGATGTTTCTCTGAACACGTCAAGAATCGTTATGAACTACACGATAAAAAGCCATTAGCGATTTGATGCCGGTCGATTAGAAAATATACAAGTAAGTAGTTACTACCTTTAGTTAAATTCAGCTACAACGACGTTAGCAGAAAGTCCGCTATATTCTTTTGCTTATCAGTGGTATAAAATAGTATTTTTATAATAATAATGGGCTGATAAAAATCATTATGCTTGGTTTTGTCACTTTTTTCAATCAATAGTTTATCATTAACTAGCTAGTTGTTGCCCGTGACTCCGTTCGCGTGTCCGCGTAAGTCGTTTATCACGAGTAACATCCTTAGTCCTTCCACGGGGCTTAAGCTATCTCTATACCAATTGTCATCGAATTCGATTCCGTGGTTTAGCAGACGAACGGACAGACAGACGGAGTTACTTACGCAACTATAAGTAATAATTATTAACATAGATTCCATGGATTGAATACAGTTACCTACCGTACGTTTTGGCCATCTATATGACCCATGCCAATTTTCCTCCTTATTTTTTAAACCAGGTGTAAAACCTGAATGCCGCCTTCGCTATGGGCGATGTTGCAATGCTTACAATCACGATCGACCTTGCCGGTGCGGTCGCCGTCTCTTTCCAGCCTGCCATCACCGCTCCTATGATTCCAGACTACAGCTTCTAAAACATCAGTCTATTCAATGATGGCGTTGGAAAATCGGTGTGTGGGATGGCATATGGTGGTGAATGTGGAAATTGTGCAGGAAAACAGTTCCGGACATGCGTATTGGAGCGGGACGGCGCGATACTCGGCCGTTGGCTCGGCAGACGTCAGTCGGTGCCCGGTCGCCGCGTTGGGCGTGTGTTGACGCCGCCGTCCCTTTGAATCATAGTACACATATCAAATTTCACGTGAAAAATTTGATATCGTCGTCTATCGTGTGGTTGAAGTGTTTGAAAAGTTCGCGTGTTGACGGTAAAGCTCGCTTTACTTCTGTGCTTGAAATAATTTCGCTGTTGTGTGTTTGTTTTGCTGAGTTCTTTTTCAACGTTTTGTTTTGGTAGAACGTAGGTATTGTTTTTATTTACTTTGTTAGATTTAGTATTTACATTCTTTGATTGCGTAGTATTTAATTTACCTTGAATTACGTTCGTATTTTTTTTATATTATTTCACAATTGTATCGTCAGCGGAGTTGCTTTATCAATGCTGATAAGTGTTATCGCGTTAAGTGGTGCATTACTTACCTACTGATAATTGCATATTAGCCAAAGATGAGCAAGAGCATGTCATGTAAAGATCAATGACCTCATTACTTTCATTCATAGGTAGTTATATTCTTCTTACTGTCGTCATCAAATGCGTTCTAATGTCAACAATCATACCAAATTACACGCGAAAAATTATACCGTCGTCGTGCAATTTAGTTTTTGCACTTACCTACATAAAAATAAAATAACCCAACGAATTGACAGCTTAAAGTAGGTAGCCGCAAGTCATTGATCACAAGGTACCGGCGCTAAGAAAGCACATTGTTGTGAATCACCGACTGTATGAACCACGAAAGACAAAAGGGATTTGAATATAAGACGAGGGGGCCCTTGAAATTGATCGTCTAGTCCCCAGCCTCTGGTTAACCGAACCCCGAAGCCGCGGGTACATTTAAAGCGATACAAATTTGATTTACTCGTAGGTACCTACATGTGAATTATATTAAGAGTTCCAAAACCCTGTTTGGCTGTTGGCTGTTTGAGATCGGAAGGAAAGTGGGTACCTACGGCGATTATTCAATCATTATCTAACCGTTGAACCTCATCAAACTGGTTCCAGCGGTATCGCTTCTACCGCGCGTGCCGGCTTTAGACACCCAAAAATGCGATATCAGCAATTCGGTTGACCATTCAGCCGTAATTTGGCGCCATAATGGTGCAAGACCCCTTTTTTATCCCCGATCTGTCTCATTGTTGTACCATAGGGTGTGAGGGTCGTTGACATTGGCCCCTATTGTATTTCGGATTTGCGCCGATATTTTTCATCGCATGTCGGATTAACAATATATCATTTCTAATCTCGTTTTCGATTATTGCTTCATTCATTAGAGTTTGAATGGCGCCGGTAATCTCTTGTACATGAGGATTTGGACGTATCTTTAAACAATGATGGTGCGAAATTTACCAGATGCTCTGAATGTCCTTTGTCCTAATTTGAATGGGAATAAATTGTCCACTTGCAATTACCGAGCACTCCGAGCAGTTAGGGATTTCTGACTGCGGCAGTAAAATAACGACAAAGTGTGTCGAACTGTGTCGAATGCGTTTGTCGCGGCGAGTTGCGCAGGCGTTCATAAATCAGTAGACAACCAGCTTGCAGTTTGTAACTCCGGACGTGCATACAAATTTGAATATTGCCGAACGTTTTGGCCTTACATAAGAATACTAATGTTGCTGATGATCATGTTGAGCCATGATCCATGTTGATTAAATGTTGCCGATGTTTTCTTTAAATTACAAGATTAGGTACCTACGGGGTTTATTAGGATATGCCGCTTGGGAAGCGGAAACAATCTCACCTCGTTTACCGTTTCCGTTGGTCCGTCAAATTAAGCAAATTTACTGTTATTTTAACGTAACGTTATGTAGGTACATAATAAAGGTGTGAAACTTGAATGTAGGTAGGTAGGCGTAACATTTTTTCTATGAACTTCGTTAACGAAGTTATAATGAGAAATATAATTAATTTTAGTATCCACTGAGTACCTAATTGATAAGGTGGTAACTAAAAAGGAGGAGGTGATGCTCATAACCAAACAGAAATTCCTAATCCTAAAAAATATATGGTATAAATACATGGTAGGTGCTAGTAATGAAAATATCGTTAGAAATGAGATTGTCCAAAACAATGCGGCATACCTGCCGGTCCCGTTAGCTTGCGCGGCATTAGCGAGGGCAACAATCTTTGATAACTCGGCATTGCGCAAGCGGCCCGATTTCGCACGTGTTTGTTTGTAATGTGGCAACACTGGCAACCCAGCTCTTGATAAATAGTCAATAATCCTTATCGTCAACACCATCATTATCATATCAGCCAAAAACATAAAAGCTAAACTTACCCGTCCTCCAATGACAAAGCTGCGATTATGGTTTTTGAAAAGTTAGATAAGTAGACTGCTAAATATTAATGGGCTCGTGAAGTTGTCTCTAGCTAGGTAGGTACTCTAGTATTTTTATATTCATTTTGATCATGTGTGTTCATAATAGGATAAATAAATCCTGTAAAGGGCATTGGGTACTTTTTGTGATTTTGTTGTATTGGTATAGAGGGCCTCTAAATACGTAAATGTATAAAATAATGTGTTAATATCGGAGCAGAGAGATAATAATATTAAAGATAATAAATTAAACTTTTGGTATTAAAAGTACTTACCTACGCCAAGGTATAAATATTAAAATATCTCGGCTCCGATTCACTTAAGACACACACATTAGGTAAGTACATAAAAAAAATTCTTCATTTTGAACAGATCAAGGATAATTTCCAAATTTTACAAATGGCCGCTCCCCTTAAAAAAATATGACTTTTACAAGTGACAACACATGGTAGTCATTTTTACGTGCTAATTTAAGCTTTTTTTCTTATCTCTTAACATTGCACTCTTGTGTAGGTATACGTACAATATTTTAAAGATTACGAATTAAAATTGAGCAACTAGTATTTGTGATTGGTTACATTAAATTGTTGTTTTATCATTGGATTGTGGCTAAAAGCAAGATAAACGCTATATCACCTAGTTTTCTGTCCATGTTTCATCGGCAGTTGCAATGTCGGTTGGAAATTCCGTTATAATTGTCAACGTATCGTAGTGAACTTTAGTAGCTAGCGTATAATTCCTAGAGTCATCGTTACCCGGGGCAGGTCTATCCTCAGGGGCGTTGCACCGACGCTGCGATGGAATGCGCCCGATCGTGCTTACGAAACCACTCACAATCGGACCTCTCCACTCGAATACGCAATACGATTGTCTACAGAAATTAACTTCACACCATCTGCCGCAACCATAGCTCTCATAAGCTTGCACAGTAGCGTTTTATTCACTTACATTCCTAATTGCCGTTCACTAAGCATACCATCTTAGCTTCATGGCTTTTTAATTACCCTAGTGTGTGTAGCGGAACATTTGCTAATGCATTTGGAGGAGGCCGCTCCGGAACACAACGGACCCCATTGTTCTGTGCAGCTCCTTATACTGCGGGCAGCGGTCCGACTTCATAGCCTTCGCCGAGCTTTGAGCGCCTAAATTCTTAGAATGTCTGTTGAATTTAACTAACCATCTTTGGTGATCTTTAATATGATCTACAAGCATTTATGGCGCACTGCCTTTCCGAGGCTAACAAAACTTTTTATACCTATGATATTTTCCGAAAAGAGTAATGACTGGAAGGATCTCTTCTACGTTATCCCCTATTTGAACATCGAAAATTTCATTAATCACAGCTCGACCTCAAAGGCGGCTAAGTCTAAATCTTATCTAAGCGGCTCCCACTTACAACGTTAGAGAGTGATGAGAGCGATTCGTCATGTTCCACTCTCTCACGCTGACCTACTTGCGCGAGGGTCCTGGCTCCAATCCTGCTCTAGGTTTTTTGTTGCTCGTCTGTCACACACGCCATTAGTGGCGCGGCGTGCGACCCCTATATAGAAATCAATCGGCGCGACCAAGACACATTTTTATTGTTTCATCCTCTCCAAAGTGTACACGGAGGGGAGTTACAGGTTGTGTGTTTTTAGAATTCAGAACACAAAACGCTCTTTTATCATAATAATGATCTTCACAAAATAAATTCAAACAATGAATATTGATAGCGCGTGCCTGCTCCTCGGGCATAATGAAACATTTTTTGCGCCATCCTCCTATAAACTCTTTTCGCGTCAAGATTTTTTTAAGATTGATTAATGACTGTTCCATTAAGGATGAGAGCTCCGATCGTTTCTAAACATAAAAGCTTTGCACTTCGTGATTAAATTCTTATTAAATTACCGTCACGTCTTTCTTTTAAGATCCCTGTTTAGAAATCTATTAATCATGAAAACGTTAACGTTGAAAGTTGTTGAAAATTGAGTGTAACACCTTTCGTCTGCATTTGTAGATTTCGTTATTCGTGAATCAGTTGTTAAATTGCACGCAACCTCTAATTAGATTCACAGAACGTGATAATAAGAAAGTTGTGGGTTAACACTCTCAGTAATTGTTATCTTTGTTTCTGTATGTTATTTGTTAATAATATTGTATTATCATTTGTTTAAAAAGATTCTAACTGTCAAAGCTAAGCTAAAATATGAAGTCATCGTTATTAAAACCGTTTAATAATGGGGGAGAGTAAACTTTAATAGCTACTAAAATTTCATTCCTTAATTCTCATTGTAGGTTATTCTGTCAAGGCCACATGACCAATTTGGTTTAATGATCTATTTCCTTATTAAATTAAATCTGGCGTCATTAATCTTTATAATAAGCACCCGCATTTTTACCTAAATTACCAATACGTCCATTTCGTATCCTCATCAACTCTTTCATAGTCTTATGCCTTGATTTATAAGTATAATTCAGCTTTCTTTTGATACATATCTGAGTATTTCCTCAAGTTTTATGCTGACGTTTATCAAACACACCTGATCTTACGATAAATTTGTGTAAATTCTGCCATCTAACACGGACCATACGTCACCAGATTTGCCCGGGCATTAGTATTCCAGGTTGCTGACACGGCCCGCATCGTTTGCCTAAGTCAACTCCGCCTGTTTGTGTACCCAACCTGAGTTGCATCGTAACCTTCTTCGACAGACATCGGCCCGTCCCTTTCCTGGAAATACTTGTGATAAGCAGAATCAATAAAAGTTGTATAAATTATTTGATATCAATCGTGTCAATATTTGTTACATCTGTGTGAGTACTTTAAACCTTCAAAATATCCTTGAAAAATAAATATATAGTTTTATTATGTATTATATATCGTCCTTGTCCCTGTGATTATTTTCAATACGTTACAGACTTTTTATTAAAAAGTTGGTGGATACTCTATGGAAAAAAAACCTCACTCGAGTACTATAATAATTATATCTTATCACGACTGCCGATGTAGACTGTTGATATTGATAATCCTCTTAAGAAATCTTTGTTTGGATGTGTATTACAGAAGTAAAGTAAATCTACTATTCAAGATGGAATGCGATAACGCGGCAACTCTTATAATTATAATGGTTAGTTACTGTATATGGCAAGTGATTCGGGTTCGGGTTTCCTACTTAAAAAAATTATGTAGCTGGCAGTGATGGCAAAGTTTTTTTGCCGCCGCGATAGCCTTGCTCGTGTTTTTGTGCGCAAAGTTTTTTATTACCGTCGGAGCTTAAATGTGGTATGCGTGAAGTGGTACTTAAAGCTTATTATCTACCTACTATACGAGTATAGTGCTATCGAAATTAACATGGTAATTCAAACGGAGTTTATGAGTAGGTACTTTGTTTATAAAGGAATGCGTTAGTAAATTATGTATTTATTACTACAATTAAAATTTAGTCAGGCTCAAGTTGAAATTATCATTTTATAAATCATAGTAAGGTGTATCATTATTTATTCATCGTGTCATTTTCCTTTTTTTCGTCAAACATCGTGTGTTAAATTCACTAAGTTTTTACATTTGATTTCCGAATTGTCCGTTTCCTGTTCGTCGTATGACTGCCAAAGGGTTTTTTAATTAATTAGTAGATAGCTACTTGAATTTAGCCAACCTTGACTCTTTGGATAAATACACAAAATACCTCAGTAAATTCAAAATTCAAACTCAAAGGAAGCAATTTACACCATGGCAAGACATTAAGTGTACAAAAAAACATGCAATTTTCATCGGTGCATTTTAAAGATACCAACGTTACAAATACAAATGTTTAACCAACCCCAAACTAGGTATATCGCTTTGAAACAAAATCGAAAGGGTCCTGTATCAATATTGTAAACAGGAATAATGAACACAAGAACACAACTCGAGAGTCCCGGGCACATAACATTGTGGCCTTTGCCTTTGAACTCGTCGTGTGCTGAATACAAATTGACTAGTTCTCTCCTCAAGCTTGTCTTTCTTCATCATGTAGTTGCAAAAAACATTTAAAAATATTGTTGGACTTTCGAGTATAATTGAAAAGTTAGCAAGTGTTCCAAAAATTTGTGATTGGTAAAGGGGTGTTAAAAAAGTACGAAGATTGGAGGGTCAGCACTGATTCTATTGGGTGTTTTGTCGCTCTCTTTGGTCTGTTAATGTGCCGTTATTGATAGTAAATTTGTAATTAACTTCATCTGTTTCATTTAAATACAGGTTAAATAGTTTTCCTTATTATGTTTATGGTGCAACTGATTGATTTCTATTTTCCTTGAATGTTATCTTTTTCGGAGAAGTAGATATACGTTGCTCCTACTTGTTAATAAAATATGTATGAATGAGTGAATTATCACGTATACCTACATGTTTTTTATTTTGTTGGTAGGTATTTTTCATAATTTTAACGTGATACACTTTATTAATTACTATTTCAAAACTTAAAAAAAAAACAAATATACTTACAAAACATGATGGAGTTAATTTTTGCATATGAGGACTGTAAACTTTGCCACTATACAACTCTTTTGAAATGTAAATGCAGTTTTTTCATCAACAAATCTTTTGTGCCAACACCCTCCTGCTCGAGTCATCATCGCCTTATAATTCGAATACAGATTTTTTTGACAAGAGTTCTAATACTTAATCCTTAGTTACCTATTACAACAACCCTATTCCAAACAGGTGTTGTGTCACAAAAAAAGATAACAACGTAAAATGTTCGTTGTACTTGAATCAGTCACGTATTTAATAACCCATTAAAGTCTTCTACTTCCGGCCCGAAATGTGTTTATGTTTGTGAAACATCGGCGGTGGTTATCCGCCTGGTAAAACACAACCAGTATAAGAACCGTTCGAGAGTTTTTTTGCTCAGGAGTTTTACTTAGATTCTGCAATGCAAATTTATAGTTATATTTTAAAACCACTTAGATAGGTATCTGATTTACATTTGCGCAAAATTCCTCTTTAGGATTCACTGTGCATCTGTTCACGAAAAATATAAATAGCACACATTTTTTTTTTATGTTGCGTCTAACGCAAATAATATAAATTGATAATCTTCATTGAAAAGTCAGATTGAGTTTAATTGCTCTGAATCATAATATTTTTCGCCAGAAATACTCTTACATTAGGATTTGATGTATCATGTCATCAATACCACATAATTTAGGGAACCTATTATTTTATCATGATTCAACGAACGTATCATTAGAATCATTACGCCGAATATTAATTTAATCGAAAGGAATTTCTCGCAGCATGAGTTTTTTTTGGTGGTTACAATTTTAACCTAACCTAACCTACGTTATTACTTAATGTTTAAGATATGCTGAAACCATATCTTAAACATGAAGTAATAACGTAGGTTAGGTTAGTTACGGTTTCTGCAGGCAGTGAAATTCGATAAAATTATAGATTAACCAAAATTTCAAGTTATTTGTACATGTTACCAGTAATCAAGTTTGCTGGAATAACAAAACAATATTTCAGGCAAAATGTAAACAGTTAACCAGATAAAACAGGTAATTCGCTAAAGCAAAACCAGTTAGGCACACGTGCGCCTGCGCTTACGTCTGGTCGGCCCTAGAGTTGTGCAAGCGCGTGATTCACTTCACTATTGACATTCCTTGCTAACGATCTTTTGGTGTTTACTTTAATTAATGTAGCCTTATTAGGGTGAAATAGTAACTGATTCAACAGCCTCGTTCTTAATTTACCTACACGGCTCCGTGAAATTTTTGGCATGAATGTTAAGTTTTCTAGCATTTAACTATTTTCATTCTCGTCATTTGTAAGATACCCATAAATGTCTAGCTTACTCCTAATTCTTAGAGACGGTTGCAAGGTTAACTGCTAGTCTAATCCTCGCTCTATGCGGATTATTGAAGCCCTTGTTATTTTAAATGCAAACTAGCTTAGTATTTTCACATTTGTAAAACATGAAGTCACTTTATAAATAAATTACCAGACCTTTAATTTCAAGTAATGCACGAGTTATATCTCCGCATTATCAATACCCGTTATCTCATTTCTCCCCGAAATTCAGTGTCATCGGCCGCAACGGACATGTGCTCGCGTTCATTGCCAAAAACTCAGTAACTCAGGTTCAATTTGTATGAAAACTAAAGACCCTGGCTTTGACGAACTATATTAATTGCCGCCATCTTGTTAAATTTGTTAAGAATGATAATGATGACTGCCGGTGAAACTCTAATTAGATTGGCCCGACCACCTGCGCAAATGCACCTTCCAGAGTTCCAGACAGATGATCGCGATGGTTTTTCAATACGTCGAACCTCAAGTTTGGACACCTTGTATTTAAATATTTTAAACAGGTTACACAGGTCACGTATACTTGTTTAAACGAAAATAGACATTGTTAGTTAATCTGTTTAAACTTTTTACCCATTATAAGTAATGGACTAGCTACAATGATTGGGTTAGGTTATGTAAAGCTAATCATCACGCTGACATATTTAAATAGCATGTACTTATGTATAGTTATCTTTGCTGTATGCCTTTACGTTACAATCATAAATATACCTATCATGTCTTATTTTGGAGGAGTTCAGCTGCAGAGCATAACTTTTCAATACACTAATATTATACAGAGGAAAGATTTGATTGTTTGTTTGCATTGAATAGGCTCCAAAAGTACTGGACCGATTTGAAAAATTCTTTCACCATTAGAATCCTACTTAATTTCTCTGATTATCTCTGATTAATATAGGCTAGGTTCTATTTTTCTGCACGGAAGGAGTCGCAGGCAACAGCTAGTCGTAATAATAAACTGTTTAGCTAAATATTGCAAACCATGACTAAGTTTTTTTAAATTGTGTTGGCAAAAATCTGATAAACCTATACAGAAGCTTCCTCGGTTGAGTTGAAAGACCGACTGTGACTAACAAATACAATGGGCCGTCCCTAATCGATGTTGAATAATCGATACTTTGGACATGCTCTTTCGATCACTATGATATCTACTATAGCTTTATTTACAGATCTGTCGATTATTTCGTTTAAACAAAATCATTCGTTGCAGGGGCTCTGGAGATGCATAACGTTAACGATTATCGAAAGCTTTAAAAATGTATGGAATTGATACACGAGTAAAAGCTCGACGCGATCGTCCAGCATCTTACGTCAATCCTATACATCTTTGATAAAAATAACGTTCGCAGAGTGCATTTTGTCAAGGTCCTTTTATTTTCTCTTAATTTTCGTAAAAAAAAGGCAAATTCTGATTCATTCTTAGCCATGGTCATAATTTTTACTTCAATGGTATATAGATTATCTATAAATTGGGTTACGAAACGGTAAAAGGAAACCAATTCTCATGAAAGATGCACAATCAATGCAATTACCCGTTGAATTCCCAAAGAGAACAGACGTTTGATTACATGTTTTACT
Source organism: Acleris laterana (assembly GCA_963966035.1). Classification (NCBI taxonomy): domain Eukaryota; kingdom Metazoa; phylum Arthropoda; class Insecta; order Lepidoptera; family Tortricidae; genus Acleris; species Acleris laterana. The sequence goes on from OZ014452.1 coordinate 10,465,428, forward strand.
GGTTGAATAATGCTTCACGTTTGACTTTCAACACTAAGCTACTGTCGGTAAAAAATAAGAAGTATTGCTTCTTTAGATTAAATCAGTCGATTGCTAACAATAGAAAACTGATTCAGATTACATGTAACAGATCGCGATAATGTTGACATTAGTGTCTATCTAAGCCGCTTCACCTACTTTTTATAAAGAGGCTGCGAGAAGACAATAGAGGTTCCCACTGCATTATGAAAATATCTTAGTTAGGTAGCTATTTTATCTCTAATCACAAACCTTTGCGGATTGGATTTCTATTGAATTTGGAAATTATATAACTAACTAGCCTAACGATAGTTACGCAACTGTTGCGTAAGTGTGCTGGCGGTGCATGAGTTGGTAGAGGATGCAGAATTGCTTGTGTCCGCCGGACGACACTGGGTCAGTAAGATTTAGTCACGACTTGCTTTAAATTGAATCCATCAGCATACCGCAAAGGCAAACGTGCTAACTATTAAATACATGTTAAATTCATGAATTCAGTAAATAGATAGTTAGAGCGCTAACCGAACCGGGTCAAGGCAAGGAAACTAATAATGTTTCCAGTTAGATATCAATTCAAATATAACAATGGGCGGCACAGGACGCTCCTTCCAATCTAACTACTAAACTAACTAACATCATTGTGCGTAAGAACGCGTACACAAAGTTCACTTATCCATTAACCCATGACCTTAATTTAATTAACTGATTTGTGATAAGCCACCTTAATTATACTAATTGTAGTTTCTGACTTGCAAACTTAACGATCGGTACTTCTGATATTGCGAAACATGAATGACTATTAACCTGCATTGAACTCTGTTAATGGATTCTTCATTAAACCCAAAAGCAACTCGTCACTTAGCAACGCAGTTGACAAACATGCTTTCATTCAACGTTTTATTGACATGTCAGGGACTCGCAATCAATCTTCATACTGCCCTGCTGAACTCGGGCATCTTAACTAGCAAAGATAAGGCAACTCTGTGAACAGCTTTAAGGTCCGACTAGGTACCCATCTAACAAAGTTGTTTCTTTCCTTTACAGACAAAAATGTAGATGTGACAAAAGTAGGTTCCACCTACAGTTGTTAAGGGACGATGTCAATTGACCAGGCATCCCCCCTGGTGCCGATAAAACCTCAAGTGTCGCTTCAGAACAGTGCGCTCATTAAGAACAGTCATAACCGGAGTAGCTTCTGCGGAGCGATTCCGTCGCCGACTAACGGTAATGGAACGTTCAAAACTTTCGCCGTCAATCGCAAGAGTTGGAGCGGGAACGTGACGCTTCCCCTTCAGCAGTTCAGCCCGGACGCGCAGACTCCTCAGCTCGCGACCTTCCGTTCTGGAACGGGAACTTTCCCAAGGAATAGGGAGCGGAACAATAACAGTTCCTCGAACGGAATATTAACACCTAACGGGAACTCGGTGCAAACGTTCAGAGGAAATGAAGTGAGGAGGAGCGGATGCTCTAACGGCCGGCGCTACGCGGAGATCGGAAACTGGAGTAAAAGGTTAGTGCGGCAGCCATGTGCTGTCCATGATTTATTCACTTATTGGGTTGGTCGCTCAACATGAATTTTCCGGTATGTTAATATGGATCTAGTCAATACTGTTTAAGATTAATGTTTAAAAAAACAGCTCTTAAATATAACCTACTTTATTTGCATTGGAGGGAATGTTAAAAATAACATATTTATTCAAGAATATTGATTTATGTTTCGCCGCAATTATGGTTTTAATCTGTATTAAATGCATCGTAAGGTCACAAAGGTCAACATAGAATACAATTTAAAACTGTTTCGTAACTGAAAAGTGGCTCATTACATTAAAACAAATAGCGAGGGAAGACGATGTCCCCCAGGTAAATAAAGTACCTAAGCGTAGCTTGTTCCGCCAACTTTTACTAGAGCCTATTTATTTCTCCTTTTTTCATCTCAAGTAATTCTGTAACAAGTTTTTCCAATTTCATTCTGTCGTCCCTTTCATTTCCTCCCAGTAGCCGCGGCTCGGCGCCTTAATATTACTTTTATTAGCTGAAAACGTTTAACAAACATTGGTTTAAGGATCTAATAAGGATCGAATTCAATTTCAATAAAAGATGTTAGAAAATATTATCGATATCGTTGTAAACTTCTCGGTTGATTTCACCAAACGAATCAAGATCTTATCCATTATGTTCACCTGCCGCAATTAGTACAAGTTTATGCAATCGATGAAGTTGTGCGGAAGACTTATTCGGATGTTTACCGCAAGTTTTATCTAATCGTAATACTCATTATCTTTAATCTGTGGCGTGTAGAAAGTTTTTCCATAATTCTTGCTCACTCAATTTGGGGCAGACTAAGTCGCTCGATAAGGCGCCGTCCAATAATCTGGCTGGAGCTGGGCCGTTTTATTAGGGGCCCAGTTTATCGCGACATGATGCCTCGTCACTAGCTGTGATATTATCGCTCTCCTATTTAGCAGTTTCTCTTTAGGGTCCATTTATGTTGACGACTTCCTTTGCTTCATCCTTATTTTGTTAGCACTTTTGTAGTTGTTGTTCATTTTATATTCCAAGTTATTCATAAGTCAACCCTTATTAGTTCTACCAAGTTAGTATATTTTTAATATTTATTTACTAAATCACAGTATCACTAAAAAGATTTACGTTTAGCAAAATTTTTATTCATCGCAGCGCACTCATAATCCGGCCACTCAAGGTTATTTCTCAGCCATTGTCTCGTGCTAAAGATAATTTGGCAACGCTTTGCATAAAAGGGAAATCAGGTTTTTTTATCACAAGTTCAGTGACTACATTATATTAACCAATTTTTTGACAGGTTTTTCCTGATCTTTCATTACTATACCTTTTCAGTATCCATGAATCATGTTTCACCTGTAATAAGATTGTTTACTTTTTGATGACCGGTATCAAGAAACCGCAATAGTATTATTAACACTGACACCGATAGCTAACCACCAGAAGTCATAAGTAACCGCATTTCCCAACGGTATGACTCATGACAGATGGTCTTGCCTAAAGATCTGCATGCAAAATCATACGAGCTGAATGATTGAGCGCTCAATCATGGTAGTGAAAGTGCTCGGTCGGATTGCTTAAAGGATTTACTCGGTTTATTGATTCAATACAATACGGGTTACCATACCAAGATTATGTAAAACGATACGGTAATGCTTGATAATGTTTGCAATGTTCCTTACATTTACGTGATGACACGCGATGGAAAAGGTGATGAGATGAGTTATGTCTATGTTTTAATTCAAATTATCAGAGTGCCTGACTGTGGTACGAGTGCGTTAGCATGCTGGTAATTTGTACGCTGAGTGATTGTGTCATCCTTAATTTTAACAAAGCTGTGTTCTTCTCTGCGCTTTTATTCTTGCATTATGCGGAATTGTCATTTGTCACGTAGCAAGATGACGCTTCGCGCCCTTAATAATATTTTGACAAGTTTCAAGAGGTCAACGTCCAGTATATTCCAGGACACAATGACTCGTTGTATTATTTTCCTGCCGCCATATTTAAACGGGTGGCGACGACAAAAGGTTGGCGGGAAAATAATTTTCTTCTGCGTAGACAGGACATCTTACCATTGTGAAAGGATTTGAAAGACCCTTTTCACAACTTTGCAGGCTTTTAAGTACTTATATTTACAAGCTTACAGCTATTTATAAATGGTTTTTATTTAGTGTCTGACTAGTTGTTTTTTATTTGGGACCTGAATATTAAATCATCAGTTGATTTACTATAAATTTGAAATCAATAATTGATAATTGATGAACAAACTTGGGACCTAAAGAAGCCTTGTTTTTTAATTGAAGAATGATAGATACATTCACAAATAAGGTTATAGTACGGTCGAACTTAGTTGTAGTTGTTTATTGTAGTACATTGTCGCAGCTATTCATATGCTGAATTGAAACCCCTCTCACTTTAATACGTCACTGTGACAAGGTACTAAAATGTACAGCCGCTCGACTCGACTATACTTGGTTCTAGCTAGGGAATTAAATTATTGAATTGTTCCAGCCTAATTTTAACAGTACAAATGGAGGATATACGATTCGTACACATATCAAAAAACAGAAAAAAAAACACAAAGTAAACTGGATAAAACCGTAACACAATACCGTTTCAAAGTACCACTCACGAAGGCTTATTTGTATCAATTTGCGTATAGATAAACATGTTGCCGGTACAAAAGACCCAACACTGGCACCTGCCAGTAATGTTTACTGAGTAAATAACGTTGCAAATAACGAAATTCGGTGCGTAGCTTTTATATTGAATATCCGGACGGAGGCTCTGGTCCTCATTGCGTATTCGGGACGCATGGCGGGGCATAAATATCCCTGTCGTCCTCATTACAATAACTTGGGCCTGTTATGGACGTCCCCGAAGGCTGCAGCGGATGCCTGATCCCGCGGGATGTCAATCACTTAGATAATGGAATTCTAAAATGATTCCTATGTTAATTATTTACAAGTATGGGTGTAATATTTGGTTTCATTAAGAATTCTCCCGGTGTTTGAAATTTTCGAACTGAAATAACTTTCAGCCGCGTTGCCATTTGATTAATATTCAAACTGAAAACCAAAGTTCACACAGCCCTTTACAGGACTATATTTATTTAGGACGCCAAATAAACTTATTTCACCTTTAGTCCCCCAGGCTATATAAAGGGTTAAATTTCACTAGTCAAATTAAATTCTATCAACAGCAACATTGTATCCTGAACCATTCGTTTGCTAGGAAAGATGCATCGCAAATTTCGTTAGGGGCATTCGAAAGTCGATATCTATGCAGCTGAAAGCCCACCACGGTCTGGCGAACACGACGCAGTGGACGTGTGGGCGATACCAAGCACCCCCAGCACCGAGCAGAGTCCAGAATGCCCATGCACTTGTTTGTTATGCTAATTGGCCTGATTTGCACAATAAAACAACTTGCGGGCACCACGCGAACTGGACTAACGAGTCTACTCGAAGCGCCGATGCATTGTGATAATTTACTATAATTGCTTGAACACTAGTCGCTAATAGTGGTAAATAGTGTTTTGGAGCTGAAGAAATGTGTGAGAAGTTGTATTGTAAGGTGTTTTTAGCAACAGTTCTAACGATTGCCATTGCTTAAATTGATTGACCAACGATTGTATAATTAGTTGACTATAAGATACTTTATTACAAAATGTGGTAGGTATGAGGAAACATAAATACACCATAGGATTAAAAGCAGGTTTGTCTCTGTACCACCAAGTGGTATGGTTGTATTTTTGATACAAAAAATATGGATCCTCGTTTCTTTCAGTTCAATGAGTTGTAAACGAACTCATTTTAAGTGTGTGTACAGTACCTCAGCTGTCAACTTCATTATTGCTGAATTGAATGGCGCTACCAACTCGCTATCTGCTAACTGTAACCGTCCATTCGGTTGCTCCACAATTGGCGCCGTCGCTAATTGTTACAAACTGTTCCTTTAAATGGACCCGAATGGACGCCCCACTTAAAGAAACACATGTTCCACTGTCAGCTTTTATGTCTGTCATTTTGTCAAACTACGGGTTTTGAAAAGTGAAACCGTTTCACTCCGGTAAATTATTTTCCGATTGTCGCTATTGTTACTTTGTTTCTTTATTTCTATTGCGTTATTCTTTGTACTTTGTTGACGGGTTCTTTGTTTTCGTAAACTGTAGGTAATCTAGTCGTGTATGCACCATGCTGTTCCTACTAAATTGATTACCTACTCAAGCATTTTTTACTTTAATTATAATAATAATTAAGTTGCTTCTAAAATTTACTTCAGTAAGAAATCTGATTAAAGATCCTCCTTGCAAATATAGCATTATTCGTGAAAGACGGGAAATCCCTGTAAAGACTGACTCAGACTACACCTACGCGCACTGATAGGGATTCCGGCGTCTGGAAGCTTATAGTGTAGTGACTCATCATCTTTACAAGGTATTCATTATATTTATACTAGACGCTTGACCGCTATTGATGCTCAAAATAGTCCCACCTGTTCTATGCATTATTTCTTATCTTGCAATTTTAAATACTTATCACAAATACTTATTCACTGACTCGTGATTTCTTATCTTTCTAATCATTATAAAACCAAGTGACAACTTTTAAAATCCTTGATCCTAATTCAAATCCGTTACGGACATTTATACTGTCTATTCACTGAAGACAGCCGTGTATAATTCCGAAGGTCTCAAGACAGGTTGAGCAAAAACGATCGGAATTCGGACATCCAAACACTTCAAAACAATAGGCACTGCTAACGGCTATAGAGGCAAGCCTGGCAGGTCAATCAAAAGATAAAGGCTTTGGGCCTGGCCACGGGCATTAATTAAGAGCTGATATAAGCGGATTGACGCCGTTCGATTAATACTGGTCGCTACATGCAATGTCCGTAATTCTGTTTCAATGTATCGATATAGGTTTAGTCTAGTTACCTAGATTATTAATATATGGAATAGTAAATAGTATAGTACTATTCACATTACACCACCGTCTCATACCATACTCATAGTACGGTCTAAAGTCTCCTGCGAAAGGTATAGAACCGTAATGAAAGGTAACAATTATGAACAAATTATATTTAACGTACCATACACATCATAACACCAACTGATTTTTGAAGCGTCTATTTTGCTGGGGAGTCGTCAAGGCAACACCATTGCAGCCCGATTATTCGGCGGCCTTGTCGAAAGCCGGGCGTAATATTTATTACAATTATCTCCGCTTTCCAGTCTGCTGGGTAGTATGCAGATAGATCATAGGGAGTGGAGTTTCGTGGACGTGGAACAACGAAGGTGCAATCAACTGATTTTAATTAAAATAGTTCCAGAGTTTTCGACAGCTCAAATCGTAAGTTGATAAAGTTGGTATTGGGAAGTTCGCTCGAGTTGGAGTTAAATCGTAAAATCAGTAAGAACTTTGGCACAGTTCATATTTTAGGACAGTATAAGTTATATTACTTTGGTTAGAGGACATCTTTACTGGCTTGAACACTTGAGGTATACTGGTGGCATAAAAGAATAAGTGTTCCAATAAAGTGTGGATGTGTTTTTGGCGTCTTGCCAACGAAGGTAGCGATCGTTCCGATGCTACGAATTTAAGCTCCTCTACTGATAAGAAGTCTGGAATAAAATTATCGTCTAATAACTTTTTCAGCATCTTGCTATTTATTCGCTTAGTACAATATACATCTTATTTATTTATCTAGACAAGGTGGGACGATCTGCTGGAATCTTCCCAAGGGATAAGGAGGCTAGGGAATGGATAAAAGAAATGGATGATCAGTTCCGAGCTCCGGCTCAAATCATTCCCATTGCAATTAATTGATTGTCGTTAAATCCGTTAAATTGAAAATGTTTTTGTTTTGCCACTGTAACGAGCTTTCGCTTTTATTGAATCCCTTGTTTTGCTCCGCCGCCTCAGGGCAAATTTTGAGAGTCGATCAAATTACTCCGAAGCCCTCCATGGATTTATTTGGCAATTTGTTAAAAGAAAAACAACTGACGTCTATGTAACAGGAAATTTGCTCTTTGTTTTCGACGTTTGAACTTGAATTAATATAATAGCTAGGAAACAGTTTCTACGTTTGTTTTTGCTACTGATGTAATTTACTTGTCGATATTACGACAGAGTAAAAGCAATATAAGTACATATTACGGAATATCGAGGCGATCCAATAAAAGAATTGCGCCTCACTCTCAGATCCGAAGTCAGGCTGAATCTACTTTATCGCATTGTCAATTGAACCTAAGAGTGCACGACTTAAAGACTATTTTACCGATGATCTTCGACCAGGTTCGCAGTCAGTATTAGGTTACCGAACGCCCGAGGCTGGCTACCGTAAAGCGTTTTATTTTGTCTCGTTTTTTGCCGTTTGCTATTTAATTGAGGGCATACTGATCTGATTCTGTTGTCCGTGTGTCATGTCAATACGTATTTTTTATAGAAGGTTATAGAGACAAAGCTTAATCTTTTTTTTATCTGCTTATCTAGCAAGTCTACCTTGAAATTCAGATTTGTTTATTCATTTACAATATGCTGAATTTATTGAGCAGTTGCAGTTATTGTATGAAGGTAGCATTTCAATTTTAGACATGGACCGCAACTTTAAGACTGCGCCCAGCGGACGCCGGATGTACAGTGGCGCCCTCATTACTATTATTGTGTTTTCTAATTAACTAAAAGTATTTTCTTGAAATTGGACGGTGTTTTTTTGTACTACAAATAAAAATACAACTTATAGAGTATATCACATACTTTAATAACAATTCACCTTTGAGTTATCAACTGAACTTTTCCCGTTAATCCGACTACACAAAGGGTAATTGTTATTAAAGTTTGTTACGTATTCCATAAATTATGTTTATACTTGCGCTACAAAAACGCATCGTCTGATTCCAAGGAAATTCTTTAGGTAATTAGAAAACACAATAATAGTAATGAGGGCGCCACTGGACGCTCGAGCTTTGCTCGGTGCAGTCTTAAACAAAACGAGCAGACAAAAACACATTTTCGAATTATTATAAATACAAAAGTTTCTTTGTTTGTACTGTCTTCACATTTCAACCCCTTAAAGCCGTAACCGATTAATGTCAAATTGTTATCGATGCTTTATAGCCTGAAGACGGACGTAGGGTATCTTAATCCCTAACAATCAGACAGTTCATGATAGAATAGTAAAACACTACGTCAATTCGCATTTAAAAGGTAGTAGTTCAATATTTCCGATATGTCTCGATTACCTGCACGTTATAGGGTTGCCTCACTTGCCTCCCTACGTCCGGCCGCCGTATCATGTGGCCCTCGAGTACTGTATTGATTGACAGCAATGTTCCCTGGACACCCCTAATTGTCCGCCACCCTCTTATTGCTGGGATTTAATAAACATAGTCCGTTAGTGCATACTGTGTTACTAAATTGTTTGCGTAACGAGTATGCCCTGATTGAAAATTCCGGTTGGTTATCTGTGACTACAGACATTTGCATTTAGTTCTTCCTGTATTCAAGTGAATTAAGGGTAAGCTAAGGCTTTGAATAGTGAATATAGTGATACAAATGTGGTAACTGTGCTTGTTGATATGGTTTCCTAAGACATGTTACTAAATTATGCTACAATTAGTTTAAAGTGAAATAATAAAATGAGTATTAGTAACGAACATAATTTTGTTTTGTACTTTTTTTGAAATGCCATCGTAAACTATAAATTCAGAAACCAGTGTTTGAGGATGCTAGTACTAAATCTACGAAAAGTAGATAATGCAAGGAACGCTGCTAGTACAAAAGATGCAAACATGTTTGTAGACGAAAATGAACGTGTTACATATTTCTGAACACTTGCCAGCTTGTATGATTACGTTTAGGCTACCCTTGACAAACGTTACAGCTTTTGATTGAGAATCAATCAGGGCGTCGTGACATATTTGTAGGACACGAAAATTGTGCTCTGAATTCATAGATAATTGACAGTAGTTTTTTTTAAAGTGTGTTGTGTTGTGTCCTTATAGGCTTTCCTCAAAGCATACTATATTTTTTTTAATTCTTATTTAAAACAAAAAACAGTGTAGGTATGTTACGCCCGCTTTGGACTTGTGGTTGGAATGACGTCATTTTGTTTGTAACAGCATTTTGATTTTTTAAGTGTAGCACTAGTTGTGACGTAGAAAAGACCATGTGGCGTTTATGCTCTTCAGGTATTAGCAGGTATTTGTTTATTTAGTTATTCAGTAATCATTAAAAAAAATAAAGTATGCTTTTCGAATAAACCCGTATAAACATGTTTTTTTCGAGAACCCCTTAAAAATATCTTGTTGTCAATTCTCACCATATGCGTCTTCCTTCTTGGTTTGTTCCCTGTTGGTATACCTCTTAAGGCCATGAGTAGGTACTTTAACGATTTTTTATCTAATCCATATCATATCTCCCCTATAATATGTTCTGAAACGATATGCAAACGGCCTATATTAAGAAATCGTATCTGTGATTGTATGTACTTTAATGTTAACATTAAAGTATTACATGTCATTAAGTGTCGGTTATCGATGACCGATATTTTAATGTGAACATTAAGATACAGGTACATACAGGGCAACAACAGATAAAGGTTTCTCACATATTGTAGAAAACTTATGATATGCATAAAGATAAAGGCGTAATGCACCAGTCACATAGATAACTATTATATTACTGTAATATTGGATACACAGCTAAATAGAAAGGGTGTCCAAAGAATTCTATTAATACAATAAAACTTAAAAAGAATCAGTAAAAGGGTCCGAAAGGTTACCGCTATCGCAAAGCACTGGATTTACGCTAAAACCTTTTATTGAAATAAAGCCTACGCGCTTCAGGATGGAGTGGAAAGTTGATTCGGTTTACCGTATTTATGTATTGTAGTCAGACTCCATTGTCCACCCGTGAACGTCAGATGGAGACTTCCGTTTGTATGAATCATGGTGTGCCAAAAACGTTTTGTTTCTTTTGATGTAACACATTTCTGATTACTGAGATATATGATATTATATTTTATGATACACATACCATAACATTCACTGTTTTTATTTTATTTTTGTTATATAAAAATCCGAAGAGGCTTGAATCCATGACTTTTTTAATTTTTGCCAAGAAAAGGGTTAATTAAGTCGGCGTCCTTTTGAAAAACAGCACCGCGGCTTACTGCGGCATGATGCCGAGTAGGGGCCCTTTTCAATGCCATGTTTGATTTGTTTTTTGTTTTTAATGTTTTGTGTAAAGCGTTGAATGAAATATTTATATTTTCCGTTTCTATTCTAAGAAATTATAAACAAAACATGTTGATTATTGACCTATTAAATAACAGGTCAATAATCAATGTTTTGTTTGATCTGGATGTTTGAGTAAATTACTTTAGTCTATAGAGAAAATTGACAACGTTTTTGACTACAGGTGACTTAGTGATTAATTCCCTGTTTATCTAAATACTTAATATATAATTTACCTAAATAATCAAGCATATCAAATGTAAAGTACTGATTTACCCGCCGTATCAGGACAGTGGATTTGATACTTTGAATTTAATAGACCAGTCTTTGCTTAATATCATCAACGCTAATGGCCACCACAGTAAAAACAATATATTTATTAATTAATCAGTAATCATCTCAGCCTAATTGTGCAAAATGTGGTTACAGAAATACCAACAACTTTTTAGAGTTGTAGGTAATTCTGTAGCTCTGCCTACCCCTCTGTGGGAACGAAGGCGTGAGTGAGTTTGTTTATATGTAATCAGTAATCAGTTCCCAAATATTTATTTCATGTTCAAACTTTGTGTTAGTTCTAACAAATGTTTTCTTAAGCGATCCAAGAAAAATATATAATATCATTAATATTTACCATTTATTTGGTTTGCGAAAAGTTGCTAACACTCTATTTTACAGTTTTAAACATCGTTATGGTACGTAATTGAAAGTCGATAAACGAGAAGACGCTGACCACTCAAAAATCCCACAAAATATCCGGCCTGCCCATACTGTTGCGTTGACTAAATAAACATTATTTGTGTATAAGTATTGACTATTGTTCTATTCGCATCATTCCAGCGTCTGTGAGAGTCGTACCTATATATAAATACTAGACACAATCACGTCGTAGAAATAACCATAGGGCCGACTTTTTTATCAGTATTATCCTTAAAGTTATGGTTAAAATTCGCGAATCGAATCGAAAACGTGACCTCATTTGGCTCAACTTTAACAATTGGTTACGATTTTAAACAATTATTTACAGTAATATAAAAATAATGTGCTTACTACTTACATATTTAGACGATGTAGCAAGCCTTAGTTTTGACCCTGCCTACAAAGCTTGCAATCCCTGGTTCGATTCCCGAAGTACTTTAGTGATGAGCGCGAGTATCTTTCTCTCAGTTTTGAATATTTTCAATCTATTTGTGAATTTATTTATTTTACATTAGTAGCTTTTTATTTCGTTTATATCATTGTCTACCCATAGCCTAAAGCTTAGTTTCGAGTCATATAAATTGTGTAAGATATTCTCCTGCCTTTTTTTAGCCTGTGTTAGGCCCACTGCAGGGCAAAGGCCTCCCCTATTTCTCACCATTCTTCCGTACTAATTGCATATTGATATTTATATTCCACCTTATTCGAAAGTCGGATCCAAATGGAAACAGACTCATACCTATTCTGTCCCTTGAGTATTACCGAATACGTTCCACAGAGGAATCCAATATCTGTTCACAATAATGAAATTGCAGTATGAATGCCACCGTGATTTTGATTATTGAATCACGGTTCATATTTTGCAAATTGATATTGCTGGTTTTCTCTTCATTCCGCTGGTTCTGTTTATTTATAAAACCAATGCCGTAAATGGAAGGAAGATTTTCGAAATCATAATGGTATCGTGTTATGTAACAGTTGAAAGTGCGTTGATATCAGTTTGTAAGCAACAGTCGCACATGTTATGGTTTCTGCTGTCTTTGTAACTTAATGTGTAACGTGATATTGCTAAAAATCTAATTATCAAGGGCTTTGTTGAGCCACCAAAAACATTGCTCATTATGACAAAGAACAAATTAAGTATGTCATAATGCGAATGTGACTTAACAATTAAATTACATGATCATACATAGCACAATCTGCATTGCTTTTATTTAAGTTGGAGGTTTTGGTCTTATTATTTCTACTTATTGCACAAGGTATTATAATTTAGGACATCAAACGCTTTTTGTTTCTTTTTTAACCTTTGAACTATAAGTAGTAATAAATATTTGAGCGCTTTCAAATCAATTCGGTACAATATTTCTGTAAATGAATGTTGTGGCTACCAGCTGCGTGCTTATTAGTCACGTAGTCTTTTCCACCACATTGGGGTCAAAAATAACACATCAAGGATCGAACCCGGAACCAGTGGGCGGGACCCGTTGCTTGACACGTTAGCCGCCCACGGAACCCTAATTAGAGGCCATTGAGAGCCAACGAGGTCGCATACTGCGTAATAACTATCTAGTTTTTTTAACTGCGGTTTAATATTCTGGACGAATGCCTGTGTTTGAACTGACATGAATGAGTAATTGTTTTTTAACGGGCAACGTTTTGTTTTTGGCGTATTTTTTGCTTTGTTCGTATAAAGGCAGGCGAAATTGATTGTTTTGTCAGTTTGGAATAACGCTAGCGATGGTTTATGGTCTGTATGGTCTACCATTGTTTCAGCAATATCAATCATCTTGATAGAAGTCCGCCACTGGTGGCATTAGGCAGTTAGGCCCCTACGTACACGAGGTTACAGATTGATCACTGAATTCCCACACCTTCATATCTGAAGTCAAACTGCGCTGCGCCTGCCAGTACCACCACTCAATAACTCTTTGGCCCCATCGGCTATCTGTTCTTCACGCAACATGATATCATGTCATGACATCCCTTCCACTTCCAACTAGTTATTTTAGTTGCTGTAAACTTCACTTCTCGCACCAAAAACAAAAGCCTAACAAACACGTGAACACTGAAATCATGAGTAATTATACATTCCTAATGGCATCCAGTAATTGAGAGCCACCTTGTCAGTCTAACCCGGAACATGAGACAAGACAACCAATTATACACGAGTTCGCTCAATACATTTACATAAGCAACCACGGAACACCTAATACGATCGACATGTCGGGTAATTTACAATGATATGTATACTATAGCAGTAGTAGTAGTCGAGACCAGAAACATAATAGCTTCAAGTTGTATTATTGATCTTGGCTAAGATGTCCGTCTCAAGGTACGTCAACGCAAACTTCAAGTAAATTAAGTAAGCAAGACAGAAAGTACTTTTTTTACACGAGGCCTGAGCGACCAAACTCGGGAAGAGGGAAAATAACACTTCCGCAGTTAAGTACACATAACAAACAAACGATATTTTTGAAAAAAAATGCGTTCAAAAAAACGATAAATCTAAAATACAACAGTAAATAAAAAAACAATTTTACTTAATTCTTAGTCTGATAAAGATTCAGAGTTCAATTTTAACAATTTAAGGGCTAGAGCGCTTAGTGCGAAAAATCCAACTTTCCGCATGTCATGCAGATACCTACAAAAAGTAAAAAGCTTACTCATACATGCTCGTTTCCAATATTCAAGCAGCGGATCTATTTAAAACTGACATTTCCCACGAGCAAAATGTGTCAAATTTTAACTTTCCTCCAGTAGGTAACTTAAGACATCAAATCCGGTAAGTAGTCCTGATTTTTTGCTGTCTTGTTTATAATGTGGGTTCAATAATTAATCCAAGTTTGTGACCTCGAGCGCGGAATGCAACTTTGTCAAAAATAAAAAAACCACAAAACCCTAACGGCCTTAGTTTTCGAGAGTTTCTTCCCAGGAAGTTTTTAAGGCCGACTGTTATACACATACATACATAAACTCACGCCTTTATTCCCAGAGTGGGGTAGGCTGAGCTACAGAATTACCAACAGCTATAAAAACTTTTTGATAATTCTGTAACCACATTTTGCACACTTAGGCGAAGATGTTAACAGTGTATTAGTGACAGGTTGCAAGCCCATAGCCTAACAGTACTACACAGCCACAGTACAGTAGTAGTAGTGTTATGTATGTAATTATAAATATAAAAATATAGTAAGTTAATAAATCCACAGTATAATAAGTCAAAGATACTTATCTAAAGTAAGGTTATTGATTGCTTTTGACATCTTCACAAATTATTACCGAACGGAAGATTCAAAGGGTAATAATACTAAAATTTATTGTTATAATATTCAGGCATCGCATTGGGTACCTTCCGGCGTAAAGGTTATCTTAACAGGCGGTTAACCTAATTTACACCCTACGTAAAATAGAATAGAGTTGCAAACGAAACTGAAAGGGGTGGCATCTTTGGGGAGTGGAATACCCCAATCCTGAGGAAGTCAATGCTAAATCGAAGCCAACGCCAATCCAATTGAATGAACACACATTTTAATATCCATAATCATGTTCAAAATAATTGGAATCTGGTGCTTGCTGTAAGACAGGTGCGTTTAGGAAATAACCTGGCATTTAATAATAAAAAACATGGTGGCAGCTAAGAAAAAATTTACGCGCTCGAATAAGATTCATTTGACGTTCCACATCCAGATGAAGCCTGGATTGAATATTTTAAATCCAAAGCTTACTAGTAGAAACGAAATGTCTTCTAACGAATTTTAAAAGAGTAAACGTCCTTAATTCTACTGAATAAATCATGAACGGCTGATGAATACACACTGAATATTATATTCCGATAGGTTTCCATTCAAATCAATTCAATTTAACTTGACTGTTTTTGACACAGGGAATAAAATGATTTATATTCAACCGCCTGTCTGCTTTGTCACTCCATGTTTCATGCGGCAAAACATATTGTCCATAACTTATATGTTTTTGATTGAAAATTGGGCTGTACCCGTTTGATTTATTGAATAGTGACGTTTAATTTATAAGGCCGGCCTTAAACTCGTAAGTTTTGCTTACAAAAGTAGAGACACGGCTATCTGTTACAATGAGAAAAAATATTTGCGTCCCTACTTACGTAAGTAAACTTACCAAGTGTAAGGCCGCCCTAACATTTGGTAAAATGATTGTCTTTGAGTTACGGGAAATAACTTAATTTTTCTCTACTCCATAGTTCTAGAATCCTGTCTTATTTTTTACTAGTGACATTATTTTACTAGTGATAGTATTTTAGTAGTTCTATCAATATGCCTTCGTAAAACACAAGAGAATTTCAAAATTTGCCTACAAAAATGTACCAACCCCAAAAACATCAGGTCAAGAACGAAGAACGGTCCTTAAACGAAGAAAATCCTTTATTAATCAACATTTACATATTATACCGACGAGATCCTGAAACTTTAATGCAACTGAAACACATTGAACATCAGGTGTATCTAAATTGCAGAAACCGTGTAAATATTTAAATCGGTGGGGTAATCTGCCCACAGGCGACAGCGGGAAAGGTTGGAGCGTCGTTTGAAGACGCACTGTATTGTAAAGTAGGCTGTTGCCGTTGTTGCCAACTTAAGCAACCAAGTCAACACCATACTTAATTCTCTGGCCCATTTTACTGTAAATCGTAACCACTTAAATACAAGGACAGTGAGACAAAACAGTCGAAAACACCGCTTAAAAAAATTGACAAATTCAAAACAGTTAATAATCAAATATAGGCCAGCCAGACCGTATAGCCAGGTAGACAGGACGCGCAGCAGATTGTCCTGCTTTTACCGCATTTATACGAGTCCAGTACTAGACAATTGAGTAAGAAAGATAGTTGAGGAATAAATACTCAAATAATATACCGGCCAGCTGTGTTCTGCCCTGGTTACTGTCTCAGCCTGTGCGTTAAAACTGATCAGCAACTGTGCTCTCTTCTGTCCTGTCTCACTGCCAGCCCTACTTTGAAATCAGCATTATAATGTCACAAGTCGGTTGCCTTTAGTCGCTAACCGTTTGACACTCGCTCCGTTTGCCAGGGGTGCCTACTATCGTCTGATGCACGCTCGGTCCATTTCCATAAAAGCCTCTTCAATCTCGCAAAACGTTTCGGGAATTTCAATTCGCGCTTAGCGTTTTTCGCTCGGCCCTTATTGAGTGTTATTGCCCGGTAAATATTTTGCAGCAAAAGTTAATTAAATTCTGAAAAAGTTGCACATTGAAATAGTGTTTGAATGCGGCTGAATCAAAGAGTAGTAAAAGTGTTACAATAAAATGTATTGGAGACTATACAACATATTTACTAGCCTAATGTAAACGAAACTAGCTAACACAAGACAGTACCTAAATTTCCAAGAATGTCGTATCGGATTTGCTCAGTGTTATTCCCTACACAACCTCGAAGAGTTAGGCGACGAGGTCTACCGCGTATTGACCTAACCTAAAACCTACTCGCAACCATAGCTTGTTGTTTGTACTGAAACTTACTGAGAAAACCATAAAAATAAACAATGTTCTGCCCAAAAACGATGTCGTATGTTTTTTGCTACACGTACACAACTGCTTGAGCATTAAGGTTCAAGTTAGACTGGTCAATCGATCTAGCCTTTGATAGAGAATGCACCACAGCTGGCCGGAGAATGCAAGCTATCTCCCGCCGGCAGCACGGATCATGGAAGTGCTCTCGATTACATAAACAATTGAAGAGCGGTAAGGAGTTTAGGAATGTGCTCACTTACGGTATTGATGAGAAAGATAGATTAACATCTGTTATAGTCAAACTGTGCAAACGGTTTTGTGGGACATATGTTCCTATATATGATGTAATTTAATCTTATTTTCATAATAAATAAATAAATTAAAAAAAACAAGTACTGCAGATTTGTCCTGTTCCCACAGGACTAATGATTATAATATGACCTAACAATCGTTTAAAAAAACCTTGTATGAACCAGTGATCCTTTTTGTAAAGTGGGTTCTAAAGATTAAAGTTCGGCTTTGATATTTCCTTTAACGTTTTTATTTTGCAGCCTCCCGTACAATGTCACAATTGTATAGCAATGGATTTGACGAATTGACTGTCACTTAATTTGTCAAATTCAAAAAGAGGGTATCTGTCTGGGGAATACCGAAGGCGGAAAATAAACAAGCATTTTTAACATGATAACATTTATAACACAAATACATATAAGGTGCTAACAAATTAGGTACCGATATTTTTACAGCTGATAGTACTACGCTCTCGGAGTACATTTAATTATGAAACATCATAGGTTTTCTTATGTTTTTTTGGAGAAAAGTAGGAAACAAATTTGCTACGTTAAAACACCCTGTTAATAAGATAATTAAATGAGACCTCTTTAGACATTCTAGAACCTCTTTAAACTATCATTCAGATGCTAGTATTTAATAACCTACAGTTTTCCCGCCGAATCATAATGACATTTATGAAAAACAACTTTTGACAAACAGTGTTAAACATCTTGACAGGTACATAATAGGGGTGATTAATTTAAAGATTAATTATAATTTATATTTTTTGTTCGGTAAATTAAAACAATAAAATGATATACAAAGGTTCCTTAATTACAGTTAAAAGTAAATTGTTTTAATGTAATGTATTATCTCTTAAAATATCCGTAACTAATTTGTTAGCACCTTATATACTCTCACATTGGTTGAGGTAAAAAGTGTGTTTACCGTCTAAAATTGTATTTTTGACGTTAACTTCCCACACTATGGTTGAAAAATCTAACTTCAATCCGAGTATCGCCAGACCTATCAATAATATCGAACGATTCCATATTCAAACTAAACCGTCGCGTATATCGAAATTGGTTATCGACTCTCTAACTCTATTAGTCGATGCGTGCCGAACATGACATTGTTGGGAATTCACAGAGCATTTTCCGCGGTCGTTTTAGCCATGAATAGTGAAGTTAAATTAGTTTGCGTGGACGATAATTAGCGGGAATATTGGTATTTTCATTACGTGCTGTGCAGACGTGTGTTATACTCGTAAGTAGTATTTATGTTTGTTCATCACAACATATCAGTGAATTCATTTAATAAATTAACACAAATGAAAGTTACATTGAATAGTGCCTCAACAGTTAATCAGATTATAACAAAAAGATAAGGTCCCCTCTGTTCTTTCAACGGGCGACTGATTTTCCAACACTAACTTGTTGTTTAAAACAATACATCTGCTGGTGCCATACCTTGCCTTCCTGTAGCCATAACCCAAAGTCGGCGGCGCGTGTCGGATCGACACAAATATCGAAGATCGTGTGCACACAGTGCGAAAGGTCGCCGACCCCGATGCGGGCACAAATTCGGTAGCCGATGGGGACATTAATCCAAGTCTTCTAACCTACTGAAGACATGAGACAAGTAGATAGTCCTTGGAAAGGGCAGTCCGGTTAAAAATACCCTCTTAGTCACAAGCGCCATGAGTGACCGACATAACAGCATTGTTAAGATTCTTGCATCTCTATTTAGCGTTAGGAAGATTTAATATGTTATGCTATTTTAATAGTTAGGAACCTATCGTATCGTTACGACATTTATAGAAGAAACACCGTACTCTGTGTAGTTGTAATATAGTGCAGTGAATAAGCGTTGCTATGCACCTGTGTGGAGACAGTTAAAGTCACCGCATGTTTATGGTTCGGCAGTAAAATAGCTATTCTAATAAATAAACTCATATAATTCCGACTTTAAGCGTGGCTTGACAAAACACGATAATTGCTAATTGCCTGCGATAAAGCAATTCCAGTATTTAATAAAGTTAAAAAATAGAACATTAAAATTTGCTAGGCGACAAAAACTCAATCAAAAATTAAAAAATTAAAAAGCCATTAAGTGTTTGACTTTAGTAACGTGTTTTTTAAAACTAATTAAATATACTTAAGAAGTAATTTAAAGCACAAATTCAATAATTAAGGTATAAAAATAATACTATTGTTTAATTTTCTACTATATCGTGCGAAGAAGTACAATTTCATTATAAATCCATGTTTATCGAATCGTTTATTTTTAACGACTTTGAAACAAGAGAAGTATCTTTCAATAAAAATGTCAAGCTTTGATCTTTTTTATGCTCTGAAAATAATTTACTTCATGCTCGACGTTGTATCACAAAATAAAATACCTACAAGGCAAAGGGAAAAGTCCTACATTAAATGCTGGTTCCTTACTCTAATAAGGTATTAGTGTAATGAGAGGCGTGTACGCTTCAGACGAAATTGCTTTGACCGCGTTTACTCATGGGCTATAAAGTTACCTGTTGAGAAGTCCCTCAGGATCCCTCAAAGGAATTGAGGCCGAAGCTAAATTGTCTTACTTAGTAGCACAAGTATCTACATCAAAGACGCTGGCAACCGTGAACTGTGCGCGTGAAATTATATAACCTTGTACTCTAATAACTCTTTGGTCAATTCATATTTACTTATTACACTTTCTTAGTATATTTATATTTATAACTAGCGACCCGCCCTCGCTTCGCTTCGGTTTATTTGAGTTTTCCATAACACACGTACATAAAACAAAATTTATTATACATAAGAACCTTCCTCTTGAATCACTCTATCTACTAAAAAAAACCGCATCAAAATCCGTTGCGTAGTTTTAAAGATCTAAGCATACATAGGGACAGACAGCGGGAAGCGACTTTGTTTTATACTATGTAGTGATTATCTCGTAGTCTCTAAAATAAGGAATAGTTTAGTAATTGTCGTCTAAAAATCTTAAACTTGCCCGTTCAGGCATGTGATAACATTCTCCACCACGCATACTGACATACATTTTGTTTTTCCCCAGGTAACAGCCGACATTCCATCACGGTGTTAAGCGTTAGTGAGTAAAAACAAAGCATACGGACAAAGTGAAACGCCACATTTCAAAGTTTTGTGTTAATACAACATACGCAGAAGCCTCACCTTGTTTTAAGATGATACCAATAAACTTATCAACTCCAAGCATGTTTGCAAGCGTCAATAGTCTCTGGTATTTCTACCAGTGCCCCTCTCTGAGCATTTCCTTGGTTTATCGAAACTAAACTTTAAAGATAAAGGGGAAATGCTGAAATTAAATTAACCAACAAGATTAATCTCCTTTCAAAAGAGTATCAACCGTCTTGTAGACAAAATAAGGTTGCAGTTGCAAGGAGAACGCGTGTCTGCATCAGAAGTGTCGCAACTTGCCCTATCGAATGTCACAGACATGCCCAATTCACATAAAGTGGCTAAAATAAGGCCTCTGATGTCGCAGCGTCGTGTAGGAAATGCATTTATTCTAAATCGCTGTCGTTTAGATTAGATTCCAAAGTTAGGTTTAGGTTTAAAGATCATTTATTCCCATTAAGAATTAACAATTCACTTATTATGAGAACTTAAAATTTAAACATACATGTTTTAAACTATAAGTATATAAAAAAAAGTTTCATTCCAAAGTTACGTTTATAGAATCGCCCCGTCTTGAACTATTATTATAATTTCTCCAAGAATATGTGGAATCTTACTGCGAAAGACATTCTTATGATGGAATTGAGCGCGATCTTCGAATTCTCAGACAAAATCGATGATAGTAAATTGTCCTACTATAAAATGTCTACGACTTTATAACTGGTAGAATTTACGGCAAAAGAATTCAATTGATAGAGCAAAAACAAGGCGTCTGGAAACAACCTCGGCCGGCAACTTAGCTAATTCTTATTCTGCGCTTTTTGCTACGGTCTACAAGAGTGGCGTTTATTTGAGCTTTTTGTTTTGCAACATTAACTTGACTTGTAAATTCAGTTTTCTTCTTTATAGTAGTTTATAGACTTTGAAGCAGTTAAAGTGACTCTTCCTTTACTAAACTTTTATTGAATATGGCCTGTTAAATCTAATTTTGTAAAAGATCCAGCCGCATGCCTCCACGTTACCCTCGCAATAGCCCGAAGGACTTGCCAGGCGTATTAGTTTGACGAGCGTCCTTGCACTCCCCCGTACCCTTTTACAATCTATTTGTAAGAAGATGAGTATATAATTTTCCCCCCAACAAGGACCGAGGCGGCATTTTTCGATCCCTGCAGGCAAATGCTACCCCAGCAGGATTTCCATTCATTGGACTGCATTTACTCTCATGTGGGAGTGAAATCAGATTTTTACGCCTTCATTTTTAGAATAAAGTTATTTCGAGGTTTTGGTTAAATATAAAAAAAGTAAATCAACGGTTTGATCGGCAAATCTTGATATTTGAGACGCAAGTGTAATTGTAATCATTAACTTGCTGTTTACGTACTCGGACGCCGGTCGTTGGCCACCACGTTGCGAATAATAATTATGCAGTTGGTTTCTGCGTTTATTTGTGAAGTGCAGCTATTTTTAATTGGTCGTCGATCGTTATCGGTGTCATAATAATTGTAAAATAACTTCTCGGTTGCCAATGAAGATCAACGTCTAGCTGTTAACAGTTTTCGCCTGATGTAATGATAATGATGATGTAGCCAATTTATATTATTACCCGTTTAAATTATTTGGGCTATTGCTTAAGTCGATACTTAGATGGTTAAGTATAAAGAAACATCAAAAGTGACCTACAAAATATATTGCCTCACGTACGGATTACTAGTTTACATTTTACAATAGCGGCGTTGATGGCTTCTAATGGAACGGCGATCGACGATGAAAGCACAATAAACAACGTAAAACGCAGCGTAACAAAATAAACCGTTCAAATTGATTTATTTTATTATTGTAAGACATTTTATTTCTCGTATCCACGTTTCCGGGCTTAATTATGCTGTATATTTGCTTTTATGCTCGTATCATAAGTTATTAATCTTATACTTATTATACCTATGCGTATTAAACGTATAAACATTAGGTAAATCTTGTTATACGACCCTTTTGATTTATTTAATGTAGTTTAAGTTTGTAGTGTTTAGGGCAGTAAAACATCTGAAAAGTAAAAGATAGCGTCTGTCGGATGTGCCCAGCGAAAGATCCAAAAGGAAAAATAATACCTACGTAGATAGGGCTGGTAAAGAATTAACAACTTATTTCCCAACGCCGCTATTCTAGGTGGTTAAATCAAAATTGTATTTGACCCGTTATGGTATTGCGTTTACCTCGTCCGTTTTATTATTCTAAACTCATTTATATCTCATAAGAAATAAGCAACATAAAAACACGTTTTGGTTTGTTATAATAACATTGTTGATACACAAGTTCAACGTTATCTCTGAATGCATATTGCAGGTCGGTGATATTAAAAAATGCATCTCTCTGAGCTCCACGAGGTTATCGTTGCCAAACGTCAGTCAGTACCTAGCGGTCGCCGCGCTCTAGTAATCTCCAAGGTGATTAACATTGAACCAGGTACTCGTGAATTTGCTGAAGAATTTATAATTAAGGTCAATTTAGATAAGTAGGCGTAACTCATAAATGGAAATAATAAACTTGAAAAAGTGCACGGTCGTGGCAATTATGCATCACGCGATGTTTATTTGTAGTTAGATATGGCATTTATTTTTGTTCAGAAATTACACTACTTCGTGTTACATGACATGACATATAGACTTTATAATAAGTCTATTAAAATACGTGTACGGACAGTTAGTTTTTGAAGTCAGTGTAATTGTTAATTCTCGTTATAATGTAGTGTCTTTATTAAACTGGCATGCTCTAATTTTATTATGTTTCGCTTGACGTTTTTTTATATTTATATTGGTTATGATTTTGACTTAGGACTTAGGAAATAAAATACACAGAATAATATCCCTCAATCATGTTTAACTTGGTTTTATTTGCTAAAACGAGCCGCAGTTATTTTCCACCAAAGCAGTTAAAATGTTCTCAAACAAAACCAAACTTATCTTCAAACAACTCTGCTTATTAGGTACTTTATTTTCGTCAACACATCTTTAAATCCGTGTTTTGTCTTCAGCGATCCTCTATTTTGGTCTTATCTGGTGCAGGTCGTAAAATATTCAGCCACCAGCATTACCAGACAGACCGACGTAGGTACGTGCGGCTCGCGCGGCGACGCTCTAGCTTACCTACAACGCAAGTGCCTATACTATACTTATATTACTTATGCCGGGTTAAACTTCTATGACAGTGCAGCTGCTCCTTTAAATTACACCTCCATTGACGGTTATTATTCCCAGAAACTTAGCTTTGATGTTGGTCTTGCGGCCACTAAGCTATTTAACTCCATCTAGACTGGAATTTCTAGAATTCACCGCTGATACTTCAGCCAAATATAACAGAGTAAATTTCTTGTTATACATTACGATATCGCTTTTGACAACTGATGTATTTGGTGTGTTCATTCATTGCCGAGCACGCAATTTCGAAGCAACCGATACATCAGCGTACGATTCAATTTTACAGAAACAGCACACGCGACAGAAGATTAATTTTCTCAGTTGTTCGTAAAACTGTCGCTAGAGTAGTTTCTTCACGAAGTCTCACAGTCCCTATGGTGCTATATTTCACTCAGGATACATGACTTAACTATAATTCTGTCGACAGAACCTTATAATATCTGTTCGTCTTTGGAGTCCCCTTTAATTCCAGGCGCAAAAGTCACGGTGCGCGTTACTTATTTCAATCATTATAAGTATTATACAATTGACCTTTTTTATCAATTGTTAATACATTTCGAGACCGGATTGTTAGGTGTTGGAGCGTTGACCGTTTGCCTGCGTTTTGTAATCCATTGTTCCCATCATTATTCACCGCACGCATACTAGCCTTTGTTTGAATATTTGCAAAGGTTTTTCTTAACAATGTACCATTTAAATAACGCATTTTCCAAGCGTTGTGTGCCTGTTAAAGTTATAATTGTATTATACGGAGGTATTTGATATCGCTCGTTGTTTAAAACACTTTTGAAAATTTCCACTCTTAGCAAATAGCTTTGTAGCTCATGCAATATCACCGAGCATAATACCCTTTGTTATTTTTGCAATAACCTAGAAGAGGATTTCAGTTCCTACTTACCTTTACTATTCAAAGGTTTTTTTAAATCTTTTGAGGTAAGTAATATGGAGTACCTTTCTAATATTTTCTAGATATGGTTCGATAGTCTTCCGCCAGACCGTAACGAAATTGACTGGGCAATTTCCAAAACTATTCGGTAGGCACGTGCGGTAATGTAACGCTATATTTCCTACTTTCCTTCCTAATATAATGATTTTCGAAAGCCATACAGTTCTGCGGTTGTCATGGTTGGGTGGAACACTATCCGGGGGTGCCGGCACCTGGTTCCAACGGCCATGCACATGGCTGCTCCTGCCATGTGCCGTATGAGCAATACCATTTAACTTCGTCTCGTCTTCCACGGTTTTATTGCCATTAAATCGATTAACCCGGTAGTTTCATGGACTCTTTATTGCCGAAGTTTATGAATGTGTTTAGGAGGTTGCGTGATCCATACAGTTTTGAGAAGTTATATGCAGTCAAATATTTACTTATTGTTGAAAATAAATAATCTTAACAAATGACAGTATTTTAAATAGTTCTGTTCAAAACCTTCATTTCATAATTTGACACTGCTGCAAATATTGTGTTCTGACATGTCTTAAGAATTCTGGCCAACATCAACACATGCTTAATGTTCATTTCGACAAGGTAATAAATCCTCACAATCACTGTGTGATTATCATATTTATTTGTCTTTGAGTCTGTCGATCGGCACCCGGTGTTCGCATTAAGGTCGCAAACAGCGCGTATTTATTTTAAAACGCATCAGTACATCGCTAGACATTGCGTGTGTTCCCGCGAGTCGCACGCTCTCATCTTTACGATCATTCAATATTAAAACATCACTGCAACGCTGAAAATAGTTTCTATACCGTCGTGTTAAGGGTCTGCCTGGTTGTTTGTTTAACTTTGTTAATTGCTGCGTGTAATTACTCGACAGTGACGGATAGAAGCCGCGTGCCGTGCGAAATTCCTTTGAAATCTTTTTAACTTAAATCTAGCCTTTTAGCTCAGTCGTGTGTCGTGTTTCATCTCGCAACATCTCCGTGTTTTAGTTTCCGTTTAAAGATCTATTTGTTTTATCTGGTTTATGTGTGACTTTGTTAACTTTAACATCAGTGAAGTTGTGTATTGGTTTTGACGTGACTATGTTAATTTTATGCTTGAGTTCGTTGATACCGTGGTAAGTAGGTCAGTGCTTTAATAACATTAAAACAATACTTATTGCGAGTTGTTCTTTACAAATTTCGCAAATGGTTACTAAATATTGAATGTCTATACAATATACAATTCTTTACTAAAAATAAGTCTACTAAAGATTAGTCTTTTTGCACTCCTCACTAACAAGATAATTAAGTTATAAACTTAGCATTATTAATAAATAGCCTTACTAAATTTGCGTAAAGTCATTATGGCATCGTTAGCGCCGTCTGCTCTCTGAGGTGTCCCTCACAAATCGCCCAGACGTGCTGGCAACTCGACTTAAATGCTTCTGTGTCCTATGTATGATCATAAATTGCTTTTTAAAGTTTTAGTCTTGTCGTCTGCTATAATTTTTCTCCTTGCAATATTATGAGTACCTACTTAAGTATTTCATGAGTAAGATTTTTCTTTAACGTGTTTAGTATCGGGTTGAATTTTCTTTACGGGCAACTATTTGTATGATCAGTATGAATATTTGTTTCTGAATCTTTGATGTTTTCTACGTGTAGGTATAAGTACTCATTTATTTTTCTATGTAAGTATTTGTATTGCTGTCTAGTACTTACAGTACCTACGTTATAAATACGTAGTAAGCCTAGAACGTTCTTAGGTTGCATTGGACAAAACTGGAATAAGGTCTTACACCTAAATTAAACGCCGAATTAGTATAGATTTATATCGGCGTAAGTCTTACGTATATTTATTTATTTCATTCAGTAACTTTGATCGCTGTATCCGCCGTCGTTAACAATTATAGCAGTAGACTGTACTACTCCATTTCCCGAGCGAACCATTTTGAATTATGATCAGGATTGAAATCAAATTAAATCTCCATTGTTTGTCTAAACCGCACCATCACCTCAGATTCCAGAAACGTTCAAAATTTTCCGGCCTATATATCATCCGTCGCAATATCCTGGAAGGCATCGCCTAAGGGCTCGTTTACATAAATATTTGCAATTAAAATTAAGGCTGAGCACCCTATCCGTGCTATTATTCAAATTGCACGCCACAGGAGACCACAGAAAGTTTCAAATTAATTAAGAGGGTCATAAGACGGCCCGTTAAGGAAACAACAGTGCTAACCCCTTGGCGTCCTTATTTATAATGGCTGGAGGACTATTACAGGCGCGTGCGTCGCGTCATCACCTCGTAACTTGCAGTCCGCCCCTCTAATATCTCATCCTAGCTGTCTAGTGTAATATTATCGTTTATCATGAGCTCAAAATCGAACATTGGCTAGTACTACTTATAATGTATATTGATCCTAGGGCTGATATTTGTTAAGAACTTTATTTGTTAATATTTTTACAGTGTTTGTATTGTTTATTGTTTAATTGTTTAATTGGTATTGCCTATATTTTATAAATAGTTATAAAAGGCAAATACTACCTAATATTCTACAAAATACACCTTAGTTCATGTGCTTTATACATTTTTCACAAAATTGCATCATCTCCGGAACGTAGTTGGAAGATTGAACATTCTGCTTTAAATTCATGTGCAAAATACGTCTGAATAGGGTGACGTCTAACAAATCAGTCCGCTCAGGAGGGATGAAAGTCCTTTGTGTCCGTGCTGTACTGCATTAATATTATTTGCATCAGGCTATATTTTATTTAGAAATTATTTTCCCCTTTTTTAATAAGAAATATCTTATCTCTTTATTAAAGTCCTTATAATATTACTGTATTTTCTTTACTCTTTTAAGTAATTTACGTGGAAAAACTTATTTTTAGGTACGCAGGTAAAAATAATAGTACATACATATCTGAGTATTTTACAAAAGAGGCTGTTTAACTTTATAAATGAATTTCAAACTAGGAGTAAATAATATTTGTTTATTAAATTATAAATTCGTAGAATCATATTTGGTTTGATGATTATCTTCTTCTCCAGTCAGATCCTTGATTTCCATAGCTTCAGCCTGGCCCACGGTATCAGGCAAGGCCTTGTCAGCCGTGTCCGGCACCAGAAAGGTCGCGAGCCCAGCTATAAGTGAGACCACGCCAAACAATAATGTGGGAAGCCCGGTCCAGTAGACCATCTGTGGAAGTAATAAGTAATTTAATAAAATTCATATTTACGCAGCTAGTTCTCCAGTTAGCCAGTTTAGTATGAAATTCACTATTAAACTTCATATTAATTGACAACAGCATTCTTTTGGTCCGTCCGTCGGTCTGTCATGCACCAGGCTGTATCTCATGAACCATGATAACTAGACAGTTGAAATTTTCACAGATGACGTATTTCTGTTGCCGCTATAACAACAAATACTTTAAACAGAATATAACAAATATTTAAGTAGGGCCCCTATACAACAAACGTTTGACAATTATAATTATACATAATAGTGTCTAATGTAATGTTGTATAGATAATACAGAACCCTTCGTGCGCGAACGTGACTCGCACTTGGTCGATATTTTATTAAATCTGGTACTATCTGTGACGTAGTAAAGTCCAAATGGCGTTTGAGCACTTTAGCCATACGCAGTTTTTTTTTCCTTCTTCCTGTTGTCAATTTGACTATCTGGCGGAGTAGCCGCGTACAAGTAATTAATTCTGCTTACATTTCATACTAATCTAGTGAATGAGCTGATGGAGAAATATCGGTGCTTCAGTGTAGACTCGGCCTATAGGTACATAGTATGTCAATTCACTTATTCTGTTCAATGCTATGTCCATTACCATCGGAAATACTATTTATTCTTGTGATCATTCTGAGTTTTGAAACGTTTTCCTGCTCATCGCATGATATGTTATACAATATTCATCATTGTCATAAGTAATATGTTTAAGAATCACAATAATTTAATTTAGAATAATATACACTGAGTTTTTTGCGGTGCTTCTTCTCAGCGGTGGTCTCCTCTTGGGAAGTGCTGACAGATTTTGACGTGTATATGTGCCCGTGCGGCCTACTTGCTGAATAATCATACTTACACTTCCCATAGTACAAAAACTGTACACAAAACATGCATTTTGTGTGGGATAGCAGCAGTAGTTTAAAAAAAATTGGTCTATAGTTACCAGTAGCGAAGTCTGCGGAGCTACCATACCCCCAATTCTGCCCACTGATGAGCAAAGCGCATGCATAGAGTTTCTAGTGTGTGTAGGGAACAGCTCCGAGGTGAAGATGTAGGTGATGCTGAAGAAGTTCGTCGATATGAGTTTACTGATCATGTACATGGTTATGACGAGCCAGAGCAAATCTGAAATAGTAATAGTTATTGATATACTAATTATTTAATTATTGATATACTAACAATTCATAAACATAATTTTGTAGAAAGGTTTTACGTATCGTTTTAATCTAATTATGATTAGATTGAAGAGACATTTAATTTTTAAATGCTAGTACTGAATTGAGATAAATTATAAAAAACACCCATTATTATTAAAACAATCGGTATGATATTACTAAACATCAATGAATGAATAATTGTTTACTTACTATTGGGAATGAATGGCTGACCTATACACATCACGGCACAAGCTACGAATGATAATATCAAAGGTCCCCTTCTACGGAACTTATTCAAAGTGTACGCCACAATAAAATTGCTGGGTATTTCAACGGCTGAGGATAACGCATAATTAATAAACTTATCCCCTTCCAATAGCACAGAGTTTATGGTCAACCCATGACTAACAAACGTAGATGCAGTCCACCAGATAGTACATACAAAAAATCTCTTTAAAAGCGACCTTGATTGAAAAGTATCTGTTATTGCTGTCTTAAAGTTGGAACTTTTATCCGTTTCACATGATAACATTTGGAGATTTTCATCCATGTCTATTTTATTAATCTTTGCAGCACGTTCTATTATCATCACCGCTTCTTTTGTTTTTCCTTTACTGAGCAGCCATCTAGGGCTTTCGTCTATCAAGTAAATCAGGAATATGAACAGCAGTCCGGGTGCGTATAACACTCTTAAAAAGGTTCGCCAGTAGGGTACCAGCCACTTGGTCAAAGGGAACAAAATTCCACCTATAGGGAATGCTAAGTTGCAAATTGATGTATATGTTACTCGAGAATTTGTCGCTACCATTTCTAAAGCTGAAAAGGTTTATAAAAATATTAGTCATGGTAATCTCATATTTTGCTGGTTAACTTTTAGTACCAAGATGTGTCTTACCTAGCATGTATATTGGTGAACAAGGGTCTCCGAGCGCTGCTTCAAAGAACTCAAAGACTATATAAACCCAGTAATAGCCCACAAAACTCTTAGCAAGGCCACACAATCCACCAGCTACCCCGGTGAAAATTATTAAAGTTTTTCTTCCTAACCTGAAAAAATCCATTCGTATCACAAAACCATAATATTCACTACGGGTAATTAATTTCCTTTTAAAAATACGTGTAATCACAGTTGCAATTTACATACTCACCTATCAGACATTGGTCCAACAAGGAGGAGGCCTATCATGTACCCAAAAGTATGCACTGTACCTACTAAGTTCCTCTTCCAATCTTGACATGCCAATTGAAACTGAAAAAAAAAAACGTCTATATCAAGTTTCGCCGCATAATAATAAAACAAGACGCAGCTGGTCAAGGCATCGACCGCGATATTAACTGAAACAATCGAATTAATTAAACTAAAACCTCATACAAAAGTCATAATAATATATCTTGACGGTACAGGTGCGGTATTTTATTATTCTAGACCGATGCCAAGTAGAGACCCTGATCGGTCCAAAAAATCCATCAAATAATCAATAATACAACCCTTAAACTCCGTAGTACTGTCTCACCTCTGCTGTAAAACTATCTGGGTTATCGTAATCCCATTGAGCACACGACTCTGGGTTTTGGCACCAATTGCTAGCGTTCTGGGCATTGCCAGTGTCAAATGCTTTACTAACACCGGGGTTCGTCGAATTGTTATCAGCACATCTAGAAATAGAATTAGCATAAAAACTCACTGCTTATTTTCTACACAACACAACAACTTCACGGTCAGTCTTGAAACACACAATATTGCCCGTAACAATCGATAAGACTCGGTATTAGAATAAAAAAACTCACCGATATCCGACATTTTCAACAGCAAAAACGTAGTTACAATAGCACATGGCGTTGTACACCATTCCCAAACTCAGCCACAAAATAGCAACCGCATGGTAGCGGCCGCGAATGCTAAACTTGACCAGCACGTCATCGAGATCAATCTTCTCTAACAGAGGCCCCGCCATAGCGACAAAAACTCATTAGAATTTAATCCTCCACACGAACGCCCATCTCCCGCAAGATGCAGCGTGGTACTAACCCACAATGTTACAAAAAGGGAGACGTTTAAATGAGAAATATGCGTGTTTAAACAACTAATCATTAATTGAACAATAGTTTCATTGAGACGATTTAAAACACCTCAGCATATACCTACTTTTATTTTTGAAATGTTTAAGCGTGTGAAATCTCCGCTTACAGTTTTTATGCGGCCCGAATCAGCGCCATCGCGTATTACACTTAATTAGCACAATATTCACACACACGTTCATCGATGTTACAACCGTTTTGCTGTATGAGACTTAATGTTTCAATTGGAATGAGGATAAATACTTTTATGTGTAGTAAATGACATCACCACAACCCACATCCACATTTATATCCCAATTAGTTCACGCAAGTGCGTAGGGTTTTCAACCGCCTGAAAAATTACTCCGACGTTACATCTTTTTTCCATAGTGGTGTCCCAAAATAAAACTTGACTAAACTAAAAAGTGTCGTCTTCGCATGCAAATGCGCCATCATAATAGCTTCCACTCTTTCTTTGTCATCGCCTCGCTCCAGGCTAGAGTCGAAAGATAAAATGCATCTTTTAGGTACTTGTCTGGGAAGTTCCATACAAGTAACTAAAAAAGACGTTTTTCTAGACTAATATTCCTAGTGTTTAAGTAAGCCGTTGTTATCGCCTCGTGGGTTTTAAAATATAAATTACATTTTACAAAGTTGACGAACATTTGCCTTGTTGCCAGAGGTTTCGTTCATATTTATTTACACGGTTGCGAGTTACCATTATGCTTGTATTTGTAAGTGTGACAAGGCCGCGTGCGGTCTGTTTGAGACCCGACTCTTTGCGGTTGGATACATAATCAATGATGGTAATCGTATTCAAATATGAGTATTGAGTGTCGTTTAGCTTTCTATCTATATATTTACTGATCTAAGGCGCTCACAGTTCGAGACTTAGCAAAAATATAAGCAAATAAGCCAACTATATTTTCCGTTCCTGCAGAACTCCGGAATTACTTTGATCTCATCAAGTCACTCCAGTACTAAAATGAAGACTTTAGGAGGATTTTTCGTACCTAATAGGTTATTTACGAGCTTATTCACTCGGGAGCACTGTTTTACGCCGTAATCCATGGATCTAAAGAGTTAGCACAATGAACCACCATCTTTCGCGCCATTGAAGTTAAAAACCACCCTTACAGGCTCGACGTAAGGTGCACCACATGCGCAACAAAAAGTGGTCTAGGGTGAACGGTACGGCTTCGCCCTGAATTACTGCAAATAGTTTTAGAAAATATAGCGGTAAACTCTGCTTTATGCCTGAAGACTGTTGATAAAGACAGCTTTACAAGCCGCTGAGACTTAAATTCCTTTTCTAGAATTTAAAAATGTTTATTTTTAGGTACTTTGCTATAAGAGGTTAATGTGAAAGCCGCTTTACGAAGTCCTAGTAGACTAATCTATTTATAAAAACTGTAACAGCACGAAACATAAGGAAGTGATCAGCAAATGTACCGTTGCCAAGACAAACATTACATAATAATGTCTGAATTACGAGCCCCAATTTATAACGTTCAAATGAACTCTTGTGAGTCACAGAACAGCGTTGAGCACATACCTTCCCGGAGCAGGCTATTATATTTCATCTTTATCTAGTTTGGCGAAAGTGATCCCACTGGCCGGCAGCCAGGACTACGACAGACTAAATATTTTGGGGCCAATTCATTTGAGCCCAGAGCGCTTCGGACGCGCTGCGCTCATAAATTCAACAACTATTTATATAGAGCCAAATATAAACATTTGACTTTATTGCCGACCAAATTGTACGCATATGGATAGTAATGTTGCGGAAGTGGACAATTTGGACAATACGACCTCCCGGATTTTTTTACGATAATCGTTACCAGTTTAAATACGTGATTTTCACCGCTTTATGGGAAAATAAGAACGTTATGGTTCCGTCATAGTACCCGCGAGTTTTTATATTCGGGTCACATGTCAGTTATGTTATAAGGCACGTTGTAAAAATCCCAACTGATATTTTTGAACGACACGATTAAGGTATCTGAAGCGAAGTCTTTCGAAATCGCAACGTGGAATGTCACGTAAGATGGAGTGCGTCGGGTTTTGGGAGAGAAGGTGGATCGAGCCGTGTTGACGTCTGCAGCTTTAAGTGTTGATAAATAAACTTCACAGGTCGTGGTGTCGAGGTTATTTTTGCGCACGTGATTGTGATGGCACATTAAGATGGCGAAAACATTTTCATTTCTTGCCGCTTGGCTATGTTATTTCAAGTCGACAAAAGCCTTGTGCATCTTATGTTTTTAAAGCGATCGATCATCAAAATACAAAGATGCATCTAAAAGATATGAGACTGGATTGTAAAATGGAAAGTGCCATGTGGCTGGTACAATTATGTCCCTTCATCTTGGGATTTGTGTGGGTTAGCAGTTCATAACACGGCCTCGGTACTTCATACAATCCGTTAACTCTCCGTTTACTCTCTGCGTTCTGACGGAAATACTCCTTTTGAGACATTAACATATTCATACCGCCTGCATGTCGGCCGCGGGAAAAATGTCTGCTCGCAGAGTTATTCTGTCGGCGGCGCCTGAATATGCACAGCGAACGGATTATAAGTGGAGACTTCAAAATGTGCCGGCAAACGCATCGCAAACAAAATACGAGTATGACAAGTTTATTTGTTTACTGTATGAGCAACAGGATGAGAATAAAAACAAGATTTCATTCCCTAAATGAAAAAGCAACTCTATTTTTGATACTAGACACTTTTTAACCATTTATAAATTTTCGTATGTATTTTTTAGTCTAAGAATAACAAAAATACACAGTACATTAAACAGTGACTAGAGATGGTACTAATGTCCACCAAACATCTTTGGCAATAGAATCAATTAGTGGTCATCAACCACGCCACGAATGTATTTAGATCACTTAAGAAATTCCAGTACAAATTGGCCCGTTATTTTGCTCGTGAGCATAGTAATTTAGCCCTTTGTACAATGTTACTTGAGAGCGTAACTCTTGCTGCTCTAAATACCACTGATAATAAAACAGCACCGCTTCTTGTCACAACACACCACTACAAAGGAGAGCGGCGAACGTTCGTGGAGATAGGCTGACCGTTACACTGATGATTTTTAAGCCGTTTTGTGGATCAATGTAGAAATTAATATTTAAGAAATAATAAGGCTTTTGAAGATAATTACCCAAAAAATAATGGAAGTTTAGAGCTATGAATATTGAAGGTGATTCAATAAAGTTAACTGCCGCTTAGAGTCCATGGTTATAAGAACTTGGCACAGCTATCATTCTGTTCTTTTTTGATTGTGTATGTAATTCGAAAAATGGATCGAACCAAATAGTGGCTTGGACTAGTTACTTTCTTTAATAGAATATGTCACTAACTATGCATTAGGTCACATACATTAAAACGTTCAACTTAAAAAGGCTCATGTAATAGGGTTCCTTCACTCCTTTGGTTTCCTGTTGGTGTTTTAATTTTTTTTCTGTATTTATCTTTGGAAAAAAGAGGTTGATGTACTACAAGTAGAGCTACCATATTTTCAAATAGCAATATTTAGTAGCAGTTTTCGTGTAAAAATTGTATTATGTTGCCAATTCTATACCGAGCAGCCCCTCGCTGTGACTGCTTGTAACGGATCGATTTAACAAGAATGCTCTTTTTTCGTTTCATTTTTTTTTAAGTTATGCAAATGAGCATACTGCGAAGGTAAGATATTAAATAATACCCATGCTACGCGTGTTTTCTTTCCCATTGACCGTAATGACAATATTCAAATCGTTATTTTTCGTAAAAACTACAGCAAAAATAAATTTGTTGATAAGTTCGTATGCTGGATTGCGGTCATTGCGGGTAGACATGTCGTGTACCCGGGGACAAATGTCATATTTAATTTAATGGTTAATTAAAGCATGGTTGGTGGCAATCCAGTCTCTAATACGTATATAAAGAAGTTACGATTGAAGCGATAAGCCGGTCGTTGTACTTAAGGAACATCACGCAACGCCTTTCTTCAAGTTTATTAGTTCTTAGTTGTGCCCGCGAGGAAGTCGTAACAACATTGTGTCTAAAGCGTCCCAGATTCATAACGCTAAGTTAGCTATTTTCGAAAATAGATGATAAGTAATGGATTGACGTAAGCTGATGACAGTCGCGTCGAACGCTTATGTGAACTCCATGGATCTTAAAATTACACACTGTTAAGGTTGATGCACAATAAGGAACTGCGCGCAATAAAACAGCTACTACCTATAAATTGCACGAGATATCATATAATTTTACTGTTAGAAATTAGCGTGAAGGCAATTAGACACATAAGCATAGATAACAAACCAGTTCTAGGGAATACATTTTTGCCACGCTCATATGCATTGTTGGACGTATCGGTCTAAAACATATACACTTGAAAAACTTTTCCTACATATTACGCTTGACTGTTAATACAAACCCTCAGGAAGCGCTACGTTAACAAATTTGTCGGTAATGTCCGTAATGCTGGTAGCATGTGGGAGAACGGCAATATTGCAAGAGAACCGACATAATTATACTGGCTTATGGTAATAAGGTATGAATCACTGCTTATCTAATATGGTATCTTCGTAAAATTAGAACTTCGCTAGCATATAAACTAGCTCCATTCACTCGGAGTAAGTAACACAGGGCCAGTATTGTAAACACTAAAAACCATATCGTCTTTAATCTGATATCGTATTGTAAACGTTTTGATAGCTCTTATTTACTTCGCGACCGACGTCAAAACAATACCGTGTCAGCGTCGCTATTGCCTAACGCACTCGCAATCTCAATTGACTTCAAAGCAGAACAATTGTTTTTATTATGTATGCAGAGAAGCCTTCGATTTTCAAAATGAAAACAATTGCGATTGCGAGTGCGTTAAGCAAAAGCCCCTCAGGTCAAAGACGATATCGTTTTACCATCGGGAATAGAGGCCCAGTTCTTATCACATGAACTTATTTACAAAGACATAGATTCCTATGTCTACGGTTCATTTAACCGAGAAACTCTATTTGTAAAACTTTAAGGTTGAATGTCGGAAATGTTACTAGAGTCAACTTTACCGCTACTTTTTATTACACTAATGTTAAAGTTTGTATGGTAATTTTTTATCGACTGTTAAGGTATTCATTGATGGTTTCAGGCAAGGCAATATTGCTTATGGCAGGTTATGACGGTAAAGAAAAAACTTTTATCCCGAACTAGATAATCTGGTCAACCAGCACCGCTCTATCTGCTCTATGTATATAGATTTACTACTTTGCAGTAACTACTTGCCATGTGGGGCATCGGAGTAAGGCAATTTTTATGCCGCCGTACCTTTCAGAGAGAAAACGACTATGAAATATTATTATTTCTTGCCTAAACATTAGGTTAACCTATAACGTTACAAAAAATAATATCATTTATTTGATAAATATAAAAAAATATATAATACTTAAGAACCTGATAAAAAAATATTGCAATTTCATTGAATTTTGTTTTAATTTCGTATTTAAGCAAATTTCGGATGGGTTGAGTTTTTACTCAAAAAATATTGCAGACGAGAATAAAAAACGAAACAAAACAAAATGTTTTTCGACCAGTAAATCAATTCCTCAATATAGTTTGTAATGACCACACATTATAAAATATCAAAAAGTGAATGAGCCTGATGCCTTTTTATTTACTTTCGCCTTCTACATATAACCTTCATAGAGTAACTGGTATATCGTATCAAGTGCTGTCATCTTTAATTCGGATATTCTAGTACCGTAAAACGGCCGAGCAGGGACACAACCTAAATAAGTCATAGCTTGTTCTTGTGAACAAGTATTAAATGGACAGCAACATTTACCCGTTTCACGGCAGGTATAATAGTTCCATTGAGTAACCGAAAAGAGCGTAGGTCTTAATTAAATTGACGATGGTGACGATGACGATGGTAAAAATAATGAACGATGATGATAAAGAGAAAACTATTTTTTCATGCATTTAACAGTTTTCCCCAATTCCCAAAGTCAATATGGCATTCCGTTCTTACATCGGTTGGAAAGCATTTCATTAAACCAACTGACCCGAAAGGGGCTTCGAGCAATCCACGCTGAGCCTAAAGCCTATTTATTTGGGTACCTTAACGCTTCCTCATGCATCAGTACCCGTGAAATATGGGGTTCCCGAGATTCTAGAGGCATTTATTTCAATTTATTTGCCTTTAGCAGACGAATTTATTCCAATAAGAAATACTCGATAATAAGTAATCCATTGATATAAGTAGTTGGTTTTTTCCCTGCAGCACAGGTTAAAAGTCTAGTAGGTAACATTTTCAATCTCAAGACTACTAAGGAGTTGCCAGCCTTGAGAACTAAATATTGGAATAGTTCTATAAGCTAGTCAGCAATATCCACACTTTTATATAAACATATAATATATAATATTATAAAGAGGAAAGATTTAATTGTTTGTTTGTTTGAATTGAATAGTCTCCGAAACTAGTGGGCCGATTTGAAAAATTCTTTCACCATTAAAATCCAACATTATCCCTGATGAACAAAGGCTATGTTTTATTTTTCTACGAGGACGGGTAGCGGGGAACAGCTAGTCCTTCCTAAATACAGATACACTATGACGTGGTTTGCTGGTAATAGCACGTAATAGTAGTGTAGGGATCAATTAAATGAACATGCTTATCATCATTCTCAATTCTGTATTGTAAAAAGTTTACTAGTTGATAAATATAAATCAGTAAAATAAGGATAACCACACAACGACCACGTGATACTAATTGTTCGATGGTTTTAAGGATGAAGGTACTTTTATTACAATCGAACCCCATAATATGTCTACAATTTGTTCCCAATTTCGCAGTGGTTACCTACATCTTATGCACATGCTGCCCCTAAGAAGCTGGGGTTCTGTCGAGGGTTGATAATGAATCCCCGCAGTACATCTTCCATAGGAAATGACTGCAAAGTGTTTTTCTATTCTCCCGCTGAACATAGGGGCGAAGCCAAAACATTGTGTGAACCATTATGTACTTCTTAGGTGAAGGTGAGGGGGCTTGTAAAGGCGGATTATGTGAAACCTTTATCATAGCTTGTTTTATCACATTCAGTGCCGAAAACTCCATATCCGAACCATGTTATAGGGAAATAATATAACAGAATAATAAAAAAAACCTATGATGTACAGGAATAAGGTGACGTATTTACTTAGACAATAAAGATTTATTTCGTTTATATTAATTCACTTATTCCATAAAAATAATTACAATGAGAGTTTGCATTTATAATTTCATTGTAAGAATTGTTCTGTTTTGTTTTTTGTTGTTTAATAAAGAGTTGTGTTTAACAAAGATATAAGAAAGTTAATAATTCAATTAATTATACATAACTAGCGACCCGCCCTCGCTTCGCTTCGGTTCATTTGAGTTTTCTATAACACACGTACATAAAACAAAATTTATTATACACTAGCGACCCGCCCTCGCTTCGCTTCGGTTAATGTGAGTTTTCTGTAACACCCGTACATAAAGCTGAATTTATTATACATAAAAACCTTCCTTTTGAATCACTCTATCTATTAAAAAAAAGCGCATCAAAATCAAGCAA
The DNA here is from genome assembly GCA_963966035.1 of Acleris laterana. Taxonomy (NCBI): domain Eukaryota; kingdom Metazoa; phylum Arthropoda; class Insecta; order Lepidoptera; family Tortricidae; genus Acleris; species Acleris laterana. Next base: position 10,503,996 of record OZ014452.1, read on the forward strand.
GAAAATTACCCAAAAAAATATGGAATGGTTTGGTGAAAGGTGAGGGCTATGAGTATTGAAGGTGTTTCAATAAACTTAACTGCCGCTTAGAGTCCATGGTTATAAGAACTTGGCACAACTAAGTATTATTCTGTTCTTTTTTGATTGTGTATGTAATTCGAAAAAGGGATTGAACCAAAAAGTGGCTTTGACTAGGTACTTTCTTTAATACAATATGTCACTAGCTATACATTAGGTCACATACATTAAAACGTTGAACTTAAAAAGGCTCGTGTAATAGGGTTCGTTCACTCCTTTGGTTTCCTGTTGGTGTTTTAATTTTTTTTATGTATTTATCTTTGGAAAAATGAGTTTGATGTACTACAAGTAGAGCTACCATATTTTCAAATAGCAATATTCAGCAGCAGTTTTCGTGTAAAAATTGTATTATGTTGCCAATTCTATACCGAGCAGCCCCTCGCTGTGACTGCTTGTAACGGATTTAACAAGAATGGTCTTTTTTCGTTTCATATTTTTTTAAATCCATGCAAATAACAAAAGTGTGTTTTGTGCTGCGAAGATAAGATATTAAATACCTATGCTACGCGTGTTTTATTTCCCATTGACCGTAATGACAATATTCATGTCGTTATTTTTCGTAAAAACTACCGCAAAAATAAATTTGTTGATAAGTTCGTATGCTGGATTGCGGTCATTGCAGTGTAGTCATGTCGTGTACCCGGGGACAAATGTCACATTTGATTTAGTGGTTAATTAAAGCATGGTTGGTAGCAATCCAGTCTCTAATACGTAGGTATATAAAGAAGTAACGATTGAAGCGATAAGCCACACTATGACTTGACTTATGACTTGCGTAGTTTTAAAGATCTAAGCATACATAGGAACAGACAGCGGGAAGCGACTTTGTTTTATACTATGTAGTGATAAAAACCTTCCTCTTGAATCACTCTATCTACTAAAAAAAAACGCATCAAAATCCGTTGCGTAGTTTTAAAGATCTAAGCATACATAGGGACAGACAGCGGGAAGCGACTTTGTTTTATACTATGTAGTGATAAAAACCTTCCTCTTGAATCACTCTATCTACTAAAAAAAAACGCATCAAAATCCATTGCGTACTTTTAAAGATCTAAGCATACATAGGGACAGACAGCGGAAAGCGACTTTGTTTTATACTATGTAGTGATAAAAACCTTCCTCTTGAATCACTCTATCTACTAAAAAAAAACGCATCAAAATCCGTTGCGTAGTTTTAAAGATCTAAGCATACATAGGGACAGACAGCGGAAAGCGGCTTTGTTTTATACTATGTAGTGATAAAAACCTTCCTCTTGAATCACTCTATCTACTAAAAAAAACCGCATCAAAATCCGTTGCGTAGTTTTAAAGATCTAAGCATACATAGGGACAGACAGCGGGAAGCGACTTTGTTTTATACTATGTAGTGATAAAAACCTTCCTCTTGAATCACTCTATCTACTAAAAAAAACCGCATCAAAAACCGTTGCGTAGTTTTAAAGATCTAAGCATACATAGGGAGAGACAGCGGGAAGCGACTTTGTTTTATAATTATGTAGTGATAACGTCTTAGCTGTTGCCCGCGACTCCGTCCGCGTAGAAATAATTATCGCTACTCGCGGTTAAAATAAAAGTACACTTAGTCCCTCAACCGGGTTCAAGCTATCATCATACCCAACTTCATCGAGATCAGTTCAGCGGCTTAGTCGTGAAAGCGTAACAAAAAGACAAAGTTACTTTCACATTTATATTATTAGTATGATTTATATTATTAGTGTGTGGCCGTGTGGTTGCCGGCAGAATAGAATAGTACCACTCCATACCTTCCTGTGGAAGTCGTAAGAGACGACTAAGGGATTAAAGGCTTGTAGTATTTTTAGGCGATGGGCTTGCAACCTGTCACTAATATACACATGATATACATCTTAGCCTGTTTGTGCAAAATGTGGTTACAGAATTAACAACTGGCTGTTAAAGTTGTTGGTAATTCTGTAGCTCTGCCTACCCCACTCTGGGATGAAGGCGTGACGGTATGTATGTATGTAGTATGATAAAAACATTTTTCGTCATTGTTTCCATTACGATCAAAATATGTCTTTACTTTCAAGTGCACCTGTACTTAACAGCGCGTAAAGAAATGAAAGCGTCCCCATGGCTATGAAAATCTGTTGAATCCAGTGAAGGGAGTCTTCAGAGGCATTTCGGGTGTGCAATGGCGCGGGGCGCTTTATGTTGTGTGAAGCGCTCAACAAAGGGGCTGTCTTTATCATGGGACATCTGGATCTTATTGGTGACGCGAATTTCTTAGATGATTATAACAAACGTTTTAGAGATATCAAATATGAAAAGCTAAAACGTTTTTTTGGTTATTTAAAAACATGTCTGGTTTTTCATTTAAACCGTTAACTATGAGTAAGTATAGGTCGTATGGGTGAAAATAGTATTAATAAAAATAATATATAAAATAAATAATAATAATATATAAAAATAGCGCGGCCAAAATATAATATATAAATATGGGACCAAATACATTTACACAGTTAAGGTAGACAAAATTGCCACATGTGTAAAATATTCCTTGTGAGCCGACCGATTTCGTTGTATTTTTTAATTTTTCGTAGTTAATTGTCAAAAGACAAGATTTGTATTGTATGAAAGAAGAAATTCGCCAGGCACAAACAGTTAGGAGGTACTTTTTTTTTACAATAAATGAAGATTATTTATAAATTGTATTGCGGTTGCGTTGGTGTGTGTTCGAATACTCAAATAGATGAATGATACAAGTACCGTGAAGTTAATTGGAAAATTGGGTTATAACTCATTCCTGTTTTGATTACCCACAACAGCCACAATATACATTAACCTGCCTACCAACCACCTTACCCTTAACCTTTGACCTACCAGTGGATCAAAAATCAAATGAAATTTTTGAATGAAAATTTTATTGGCACAACATTAAAAAATCGAATTTCTCCAGATTAGGAAAGGTTAAAAGGATTCCGCGACTGATTTACCTATAGGGTCAACTGGAGATTAAAAAAAGATCAAGATGATTATAAAAATAGCGCGGCCAAAATATAATATATAAAGACGTGACGTTACGCCTAATCAATCGGCCGGCTAATCCTTGTTATCTTTGACCCAGTTATGACAATGGCTTGTTTGTCGCGCAAATCAATATCCTTAAGATAACAATGAGGCTATGCCATCGTTCAATAAACATGATTGTTGTCAACTGAAAGATTCCAAACAATAACTATTACACAGGTGGTCACAGTTCAAACCTAACCTAAATTAGTAAGAAGAAATGACTTAAAAAGTTAAAATTCATAATAACAAGATATTCATCGTTATGATAATGAATATTATGGTATTTGATCGTATGCCTGATAAAATTATACAATTTGTTTTTATGCTAAACGTTCATTATGGTTATCGTAGCTAGTTGAATGAAATTGTGCAAAAAGTTTTTAGACTGATTCAACCGCACCCGCTTTAAATATCGGTGTTTTAATTCTAACCACCGTACCGTAGGTGTTCAGAAACATTTTAAAGACAATTCACTCGTTATTTTTTCAATCTCGTGAATAAAAAACCGTCACTAAGGAACTTAATCACCATTCTGAATCCGAGTGCGGTAATAAGGTTACTATTTAATGATGCAGATAAGGTCGATGTTTCTTGAAGTTTAGCTCAAGCGGCTATCTGCGTTAAACAATCACTAAAAAAGTTTGAATTTGAAAATCTGTTGCAATAAAATACTACAATTATCAATTTTAAGATGGCTTATTAATAATCATCGCAGTATCGCGACAATTGTAACAAAAACGCAGCAACGGAGTTATGTGTTTTTTGCAGTGATAGTACCTATACCTAATAATAAACAATACTTGGGATATCAGTGTCAAATACATTTTAAATGTACGAGAAACGTGGTTTAAAGATTTTATTTCCGCACTGATAGAGCCCCACAAAGTACAGAAACAAGTCACTGTCTGTTCGCCACAAAGGAACGCCCTCAAGCGAAAACTGCGCTCGCCGAGCCTTACAGTAGTGTGTTATATCAATGCCATTGTTGTATAATTATTATAATCACGCGAAACTGCACTATTTACCAGGGTTCAACGACCTCAACCTTGATATTTTCACTGTATTAACTCTACAACGTCCGACTATATTCTTGATTTATGAAAACATTTTACTGGTCCCCTTTCTGATGTTGGCAATTAAGACGATGATTTACAGCCAGGAAGCACTTTGATCTTTGCATTGTAAAGTGAACTGACATCGATTGCTTTACTGGATTGTTATAGACTGTAAATGCCGGTTTGATTGCATGTGCACTTCCAATCATGATGAACGTCTCGGCGTCTGTTTGTTAAAGACATGCGTTATTTAATTCCAGACAGTAGTTACTTTATTGGTTTGTTAATATCTTGCCTTCAGGCAAGTTTAACATTTAGCTCCTATAAAATGATTTATGATATTGCTAAATAACAGTTTTAATTGCAATGCAAACAATGTGCCTGTGAAATGCCTTTTACAAGAACTTTAGAACCATAAAATTGTTTGAATGCAAACTAAAATCAACTTCTTATAACTTCGTAGACGGAAGCTAACTAAAATCAGTTTAGTTAACACAAACTGACAAGCTGTCATAGCCGGGTTGGGAGTAGCGATCAAACGGGAAATAGTTGCAACCATATTACCACATGTCGCGCAAATGGAGTTACGAATTTAATTTTAGCCGCTCTACGGGTGTGACATACATTCAAATGCTAAATTTAGACTAAATTGTCCGTTAAATTCAGTTAAATAACTTCCTAGACTTTAATTCCCCAAGCCCGTTATTTTATTGCGCAACGGACTGGCCGTTTACAAAAACCTAATTGAGTAAACGATAAAACACAACACGCGGCTAAAATTCTAATGAGTTTGTACATTATTAAGAATTAGAATAAAAATCAGCTTGCCAGTTTTAATAAAGGATAATGGAGGGAAGCGCCATATTGTAAAGATGCAAAATGCAGCGTTCGAAGCGCACTAAGAGCTCCGCGGTTTTCGAGGGAAATTTTAATATGGCGGCCATGCAAGTGGAGTGCCTTTAAGATTCTGCATTCAAATTTTATGTAATACTTGTGAAACGTTTGCTTGGTTGTTTATTTTCTTACAATATCGTAATTTGATAATGCTTTTTGACATTAGATTACCTAATGAATACTAATCTCATCTCTTTCGTGATCCTGACTGACTGACTTACTGACAACACACAACACACAACACACAACACACAACACACAACACACAACACACAACCTCAACCACTAGACTTAAGGACTTGAATTTAAGGGTCTTGGGGGTGCACTAAAAAGGGGGTTTGCGAAAATCAGAAAGGAAATAACAACTTCTGAAATTAAATCAGACTTCAACATAAATATAGGTAAGTATTGTAAAGGTGTCATCAAACATCTACTCAGCTTAATATTCCCTGCCCATCAAGTACGCCACCAGGAATTGTGACAGAAAATTCTACACATTTGAAAACCAATCCGCGGACTTGAGTCAAACAGCTAGTTTTAAAAACTTTGGCTTTTAGCTTGCACATCCCATTGAGGAGCATTGGGGCGTGAAGCATTCAATCCGAAGTCGCTCACCGCCTAATGCATCCCGGAGCCTCTTTGAGTGCTCGCTTCGATCGGGGCCGCGTTTCACTCGCTATTATTTCAAGTACTTATTCACCTTCTACGTCACCCAGACGTCTGAAATTAGGGGCTGTCATTTCGTCTTTAAGTGGAGTGGGTTCATCGTAGCGAACAAATTTTGCAAGTTCAACACTCTGGTTATTCAAATTATGTAATGTTTAATAGTTACCATTAAAGCTTATAACTATTTTCAAGGCTTATGTGCTCAAGAACCGAGGTAACGAGAGTTGAACGTCTTGTGAATGGCAATAAGCTTAGAGACCCTAGACGAGATGCTTCGGCGTTCGTCATCGTCATCATTAAAAACGTATAGGTTTGACATACGCTGTCAGACGGTCGTGTCGAGTACTTACGTCAATTCCATACATTTTGACACTTTTCGAAAATCGTTTGAAATGAATAATTAAAACCATTCTTTAGCATCAAAATTAGTTCCCAATTTTATTAACCGTACTCAGAACTTCCTTTATATACTATCACAATTATATTCGTACAGGTTCATTGGTTATAATGATCAGTGTATCATAGATTCTCGAGGCAAACACGGTGGAAAGTAAACAGGGCCATTAGACGTCGGAGCCATACAGGAAACCCAATTATCCTCATTATGTCTCTTACACTTCAATTTACTACCATAATAACCGTTCTTTGTATTGTATTTTCTCGTAAACATTTTTGCAGCTTCATTTTCAGAGACAGTGCTGTGAGGTACAATTTGTCTAGTGTGTGTGTACTTTCTTTCAACGATCAATAATTATCCTCACTTCTAAATTTAATCAATATTCAGGAAAATAATGCCAGAAGTTTACTTCATTAACTTCATTAAGTTGAGTTTAAAATAGAATACGCTAAGGTACATTAAACAAGCAAATAATTTCAGCTAGACAAATGCAATACCCACTTGGGAGCTAAATTGTTTAACATACAACCTAATAATTCTCTTAAAATGAATACTCTTAGAGTAGCAATTTAAGTGCAGAGTAAACATGGTTAGCGTTGCGTCCTCAATGAATCCCAACAGTAAACCATGGCTTCTGAAGCTTAGTCCGCCAGCGCTGCCCCGGCAGACAAATTGCAGCAATCAGCCTCCCGCTACCCACGTACAGACACCAACCAACCACAGCTCATCTATAGAATACACGGCTCTATTACAACGAGATTAGAGCTTTATACGTTAATGAAGCCGAAGAATATGAGTCGCTGAGTATACCGCAGATTCTGTTATGTTGCGACAAACAAAAGATTGCTTAGCGGTTCCTACGAGCTATTAGCAGTTGGCAGGAGTGATTGGATTGAGGGTCGTATCAGGTAGACTGGAAAGTTATAGCTCTATTTTATCAAGTTGAAAGTCTATTTCACGTTAGTTTCTTACGGACAATAAACGTTTCCAAATGAAAATGGACAATTTTTTTTAAAAAAAATTTCCACCTCACCTTAATTTTTATTTGACAGCAAGTAATATGTACTTCAGTAATACTTACTTTGTCAAAAAGTGCTAACTATTTTCTTCTTTAGTTTCTAAACATTTTAATGAACAAGCCCCAGATCACGGCCTGCGCATCAATCATAGACGAAAATTAAAAAACCTCTTTATAGATGGTATTTACAAAAATATCGAATGCAAACATCAATGCGATATTTAGGCAACACTCGCATAGTAAATTCCACAAATAATTGGATTAGTACCATGTGAATTGGTCGCTGTACGGTTACAGTCGTCTGCATGAGTCTTGGCTCGCGTCGAGCGCGGCGTGTGCCAAAACTGCGCTTCCCAAGCCAATCGTGATATGAAACCAAATCTCTTCAATTAACGTAAATTATATTAACTAAATGTAAAATAAATAAACAATGACAGTGTGAACTAAACAATTCAATGACGCAAAAGTATTAAATTATGGTAATGCTGGAAGTAGAATTACTAACGAAGTCATTCGTAGTACCTATCTCTCTTCGTTAATAAACGAAAACTTTTGGTTTATCTTTATGTGAATACGCACACAAAGACTAGAATACATAATATTAACAATTCAAAATGTACTTATACTAGCATAACTGTATTAGTTAAGAAAATGTATTTGAATAAGTCTCGTCCGACTTAAAGGAGTTTTCGCCCCCAAAAAATAAATGAAACGGCACTCCGAGAAACATTTATATCCAGTAAATTAATGTAAACACGAGCTTTAAAAGGAAGCTCTCATTATATATTAACCAAAGAAGGGATGTTCCCATTTGCTTCCCTTTGATCGTCCCTCTAATCCAGAGGATTAAGACTATCTGTTGACGTCTCACTTTTGCATAATTATTCGCTTTATAACCTGAGAAAAATCAATTTGTGTGTGAGTTTCGGCTGCCTGGTATTTAAATTAGACGCCTAGCGGGAAGAAATAAAGACCTCTTTTGTTAGAAATGTATTTTTGTAACTTAGGCCATGTTCACCGCCAATTTATGTTTAGGTATTGTTTGTTAATTTATCACTATCAGCCTTAACCGCTCTTTATAATTATGGTTTACAACCTCAGCTTAGACTTAAAAAATCTACAAGCTCTATAACACTGCAAAGAACCAGTAATTTTTGTATACTAAAATTTTCAAATCAAGTAAGTTAAAGGAATTTTTGGATTTTATCAATCTTGCAAGCTTGCGCCTAAGTCAGCTCGATAGAAAGCAGAAGTAGAAGACCGCATGGCTAGCTTTACTGAAAAGCATGTAATATTTGACACAACAGTCTTCTGCAACAAGTGACATAAAGTCCAAGTAACAAACTGTTCATATCCATTTACTCGTATCATATCTCCAGCAAGTACGTAATTGCGCAAAACGAAGTAAGCCTTAATAGTTGTAGTAGATAACTAATCCTTAACGCAAGGCCTGTTGTAAAGTAATTGATATCAGCGCTATAAAATGCAACTTTCGCTCTGTTGCAATATATTAAGCAGTGTAATAAGCACCGATGGATATCATAACCTGTCATTGTAATACCTAGTTCTGGGTGAAAGCTGGCTGGCGCAGGAAACCATCTGCAGCCATCCCACACGGACTAGTTGGTTATGATTATGGTTTTTACTCTCAAATAGGAAAGTGACGAGTTATTTCAATAACTTAGAGTGATAATCGAGACTATTTGCTGTGAATAATTTACGTGATGTGCATTTTGTTTTCCACTGCGCTTCAATAGAAGATCACTTCGATTTGAAACCATGAGTTCTTTTTGTAAATAGTCAAACGGTTGGCGGTTTAATGGCAGTTCAGTCGTCATCATCATCATCATCATCATCATCATCATCTCCTAGCTCTTATCCTAATCATCTAGCATACAGATCCCTATTAGCCATCATGCCAGCGTTCAGTCCCTTCTTTCTCATATCACTCCTCAGGCTCCATCCATCTCTTTTTAGGTCTTTCTCTTGCCTCCCTATTCATAAAGCTCCACATTCAAACTGACTCCTAACATCACTTTATTCCACGAGATTTTTTTCGGCATTTTGAAATATATTACCATTCGTTGGCTAAAGGCCGAAACTTTGACTTACCTTTTAACACAATATTAATAAGCGTAATTTTAACAGGTCCACATTTTTTTACGATAATATTTGACATACATACATACATACATTAAATCACGCCTGTTTCCCAGAGGGGTAGGCAGAGACCACTTCTTTCCACTTGCTACGATCTTGACAAATTTCTTTCGCTTCTTCCACATTCATACATCGAGTCATAATATTTGACTTTGTAATTTATAGAGAAATTCGTATCAATTTAAAAGTTTTCACTCTTCAAGCCCACGGACCAGCACCTTTAGAACAACTCTCCAAAGATAAACCGCAAGTTTTACGACTGCGATAAGTATCGCGATGTTTCCTGCGTTAGGTTGCCTAGTGCTGGTGTTGGATGATCAATTTTACGAGTATATCAAGAAAAAACCTTTCAACCCTACATTTTTGCAGCTTCATCACAAAAATTGCCAACAATTTACAAGTAAATTTACGAGTCCGTTTTCTATGGATAATTACAAACCTGGTACAGCCAATTATTTTTAGGCGATGGGCTTGCAACCTGTCACTAATATACACATGATATACATCTTAGCCTGTTTGTGCAAAATGTGGTTACAGAATTAACAACTGGCTGTTAAAGTTGTTGGTAATTCTGTAGCTCTGCCTACCCGGGATGAAGGCGTGACGGTATGTATGTATGTATGTATGGTACAGAATGTGTTGTAGGTTAAGTTGTTATTGAATAACAACGCGCTTCATTGGTTTTTCCTTACGGTAAACTTTATTTTATATTTCTGAAACTTTACAAAGACAACTTGGATTTAAATAGGTGAGGAATGACTGGTCGCTGTTTATAGTTTGATGATAAATATACAAGGTAAAACTGTTCATTAAACAAATCACACACAACGCCAACTAGGCCTAGTATGAGGTTTATTGTTAAGTTTATTATTGTTTAAAAGTTAAACTAGGGTATAAATAAATATCAGTGAACATTGTCACACCAATTGACTTAGTCCCAAACTAAGCTCTAGGCTGGTCCTATTGGTAATAGACAACATAGAAAACATCCATGACTCAGGAACAAATATCTATCTAAATATCTGCCCTTACAGGGATTTGGACCTGAGGACGCTAGCTGCTAAGGCAGTGTCACTACCAACTAGCTAGGCCAACGCGTCGTCTAAATAATATCCATTATAGAAAAAGTTATTTCAAATTCATTTTAAATACATTTTCATTTAACTATCTTATTTTTGCTACATAGTTAATGATGAAAAAAGTGATGTTTTTTCTCCATGTGAAAGGCAAAATGTCGCAAAATTGAAAATGAAAGGCTTACAGGTTGACGTGGTGACTGAAGCGCTAGATGCAGAAATAATCGCATTAGCGAACCGCCGCCTGCAGGATACAGCTAGCTTCAAAATGTAGTTAAAGCTGATGCGCGATTTTAAAAATAAAAATGTTATAAGCGACACTAGAAGTAGGGAATAGACGGTCTTAAAGATATCATAGGACCCTTAAGACCCTTAAGTGAAGATGCATTACATTGGAAGTACTCGTAGGTTTATTGCTATTTTGCCATATTAAGTGAGGAATCGAGATTAAACATGAGTTGCAAAACATTTTGCCTGAGAAGACAAACCCGGACTATTGGCTTTTACGCTAATGTGATAAATAAATTATAACGATTATATCCTGATACTAAATAGCACCGATATCACCATGTCAATAAGATGAAAAATTACACTGAACAATTAGAAAATCTTTAAGGGTTGTAATTGCGTAGGCCGTCATTAGTAACCAGTCTATCCTTTCATTAACATTTGGTACTAATGAACAGAAATCGTGATTAGAAACTATCAATGCACCCTTTCGTATTTCCGACGTCATACAAGTTTAAACGTTGATTCTTCGAAATAACGCTGAAGATAGACTATGTTCAGTCGGAGTCTGCTATAGTCGTTTGGTGCTAGTGCAAAGTGATCGGGAGTACCCGTTATCGCTTCACGGCCCAAGTGCCCTTTCGAATATCGCTTGAGTGTAACGTTAACGCAAGGTTTACGTGGCGGCGGGATCAAATAATTATCGCCGTTATTGACAAGGTGACAAGGCTGTTGTAGATATTTATTTAGTGTTTTAAGAAGTCTGCGTGTGAGCCGATGATATTTTAAGAAGTTTTGAGGTGTTAAGATGTTCTATTTTTATAACTTAAGATTCAATTTTGTGATATAATAGCAATATAGATGCTTGTTCTAAGAGAAAATGATTTATTTACGCATTACCGTTTCGTATTAAATCTGATATTTACCACAAGTAACGGAAAAACAACTCGTATCATCTCGTATCCAGGAAAATTCTACACGTAAATACGCCCGACCTGCCACTGATGCCAAAAATATTTACGTAAAAATCTACCTGATAAAACTCGGCAGCAACTTACATAATACTCCGCTATTTCCGACTGCCGAGCCTTGTTGTGAGGCTTCCTATCAATTTCCCATTGAATACATTGCATTCGCCACTTGCTAGGTTGCAGTTGCACTGACAGATGCATTCAATCCCCAGTGGCACGCGACACTTGCATTTTCAAAGTGCCATAATAAAAGAAGGCATGAATAAATTCATATCGATATGCGGAAATGCATTTTTATGTTTGAATGTTGTAACAGTTTTGTCTTTGGAATATATTGTGAAAACTAGTACCTATTCGCAAAATACAAAGAATACAATTATTTTTCATCTTTGCTGTTACATAAAATAATAAAAAAAGTATTGAGCTTTAAAATTTTAATTTTAAACAAGTCTACACATACTTAAGTAAAGCGACTTGTCTAAAGTTAGTTAAGGAAGTATCTACCGTCTTGCCTTTTGGGAACTTTTGCAGAACAGAATTTGCTTACTCCCAGGCTGATGTCTTTCCTCAACAATTCCTTCTACCAATACAGCTTCTTCCACTTCTCATTGTAAAAAGGAAAACTTTTCCTTCACAATATATTAAATTAACCTAAATCCCCTTTATGGCGTACCGAGAATTCTTTTGTGTAGCGAAATAACAGAGAAGCCCTTGGGGCTGACTAAATGAAGAAAAACAAAAGCCGACCATTAGGGCTGGCACCGGCCTATGACAAACAATGCCACGCAAACATGGCCGGAATAGGGTTGTCAACTCGCAAGTGTAATCCTAATTAAGTGACTGAAGAAATAACAAGCAAATAATACAGAAAGCGAAGTTTATTTAGGTAGCTACCGAGTTGTTACCCTTCATTGGTTGTTTTTGGGTAGATACATTATACAAATATAATTCATCTTATTTATTAAGTGCTTCTTAACACGATGCCATTGTGGCTAGACCTAAATATTAAGGGTTGACATTTACAAGCATGAGTCCTGTATATTTCAGAGGACAGATAACCCTAGCTTAGCCAAAGGAAATACCTTTTTTCCTGTAGTGGGCACGGAATTTGCAATTAATCTCCTGATTCCGGCCGTGTGTGTAAATAATCTGTTGCTTTAGTGTGGGCGGCGCAAGGGCGATTTTATTACCTCGACGCGTTAGCTCTGCGATTATCGCTGCGATATGCGTGAAAACTTTTATCGAGTTTTAGGTCTTTAAACTGTGTATTATTAAATAATACGGTTAACGACACCTTCGTTCATATTAAACTTAAAATGAATACGGAAATAATATTTCACATATAACCAGATAATTTTCAACTCAATTTTTGTGGTCTAGACATGTAAAGGTAACCTTTAAATTAACAAAATACCACGATAGGAATAACAAATTATCTCATTTATTTAAAGAAGCACGACAAATGTATATTTCAATTTTGAGCCAACCCGTATTTAAAGCCATACACCTGTTACAAAGTTGGCGTCAAATGTGCTTTAATTAATCGTCGGTCATCGTCATCCCGTCATGGCGTCGTAATGACCGGCGTCATGTGACAGACGTGACGCCATGATTTGTCGCGCCCTTTTGGCATATGATACGTTAGATTTACGGGGGCGTTAGAACGGTTTCGTATTAAGATATTTTAAGAGGCCGTAAGTTGAGATAGGAAGATAAACAAAACACGACAGACATACGCATCAGCGTTAACCAGACTGCCTAAAAAGAACGGTTGTGTTTTGCGTTTTTTTAAATATTCACATAGCATTTAAAAAAAAACATTAAATCCAGGATTTAACTTCAAACGCTAAACTTTAAAAAAAAAACGAATCACTTTGTTTAGATTATACCTACGTATATTTCTGGTAAGTATACATATATTTTTCGTCCGTGTAAGTTTGTATGATTTTGGAAGACTGCATTCGTGCCTTCATTTATGCCTGCAGGTATTGGTGTTATGAAGTTATCTGTGTTGCCGAGAGTCTCGCCTCAACCTTCCTAGCTTGCAGCAGACTCTGGCAGCAGATATTAAGATATGACGATTAGGTTAGGTACTCATAGATAAGGTTGAATAGCTACTTACAAAGTCCAAAACTCTATTAGTAACGCTAACAAAGTTTCGAATTACAGTTTTCATAGTGAAGGGTTTGTTGTCATGATCGCATCGGTCGTTGGCGCCGCTAACAAATTGAGTGTCAACGTCGCGTCAACGCGGACAGCGTTATTACAGCGATTTTTCATCGGGAACCGCTACACGCGTTCAAATTTGTGATGGCGTGCGTCACCAGACCGTGTATCCAGCAGATTTTTTATATAACATCGTTTACAGTTATTATTACGAGCACAAAATGTTTGCTGACAAAACTGTCTGGAAAATCTGTTACCATTTAATTTTTACGAAAAAAAAGTGTAGGTAGTAGGGAGGAAAATCGTGCAAAAAATTGTAATAAATACCGCAGTTAACTGGCAACACTCCGCGATTACCGGTGTATACGGTTTTTTGCGCGCGAACTACGAGTACGAACGCACTCGCCGTCGGTATCACATCGCACCGTGCAGAGGTTTTTAATTAATACGGCGGCGGCTGTGGCCCGGGAAATAAATCTTAGTTAATGTCCCTTTAGTCTGGTCAGCCGGCCCCATGTGCGGCCTACGCAAAGCTGTGGGTCCCTAGTTCTGTTCCGATTTATTTTCGAGAGTTAATCAAACAATTGGTTCCGTGGTAGATGCCGTTGGATTAGGTTCTCGAAAAATATTTACCTGAAAACCTATACATGACTTTGCAATCAGGCGGTAGCAGTAATTTAATATTAAAATGTACTTATCTTTGTTCCAGAAATGCAACATTCCTGGAACCCCACCTTCAAGGAGTAAGGCGCCGGGACAGTCGAAGCTCCGACTCCGAGCATGATGAGCGCTCCACCGAGGACGACGAGCGTTCCCTCCTACGCTCCTCCCCGCGGACCAGGCTGCCCCCTCCCCCGCCCCCGCCGCCCGACGACGAGCCTCCCCCGCTGAAACCCAGAGAATTCTTCGAGAGACTCCAAAATCAAGCGATGCGGGAGGCTCAAGACCGAAAACATCGAAGGGAGACGCTTAAAGAGAACCAACTCTTCCGGCCGGTTGACGCCGACGACAGCCTGGGAGACAGCCTCAGTCAGGTTAGTTCTGTTAAACGCATTTAAAAATGTTTCAAACTTGCAAATCACAAACTGTACAACTTTATTCTCTGATCTTGACTAATGAACCGCGTCTTTCTTCGTCCAGTATAGTTTAACCAAGTTTTCTATGAGTTCTTTTTTCCCGTTTGGTCGCTTTTCACTATTTGCATGCCGGATTGCATTACGGAATAAAGCGAACAGAGGATCCGCAGAGTAAAATATTGTATCGAGTCGGAATTAGATTTAGCCGTTTATTTGTAAAGCATTGAATGGGGTGTATTTTGAATACGAGGCAAATCGAGACGCTCCTTCTATTTCGCTTCCATTACGCTGAATGGGATGTGAGTAATGATATATGCGCCGTAACATACGCCAATACGCGTCATGAAATCACATTTGCGGTACAATCAAGAGAAGCTTTCCCGTTGAAAGCCATGAAGTGCTTTTATTTTCTGCCGCATCACTTTTCATATTTATTGAAGTGTTTTCAGACGTTTTGCATTTCATATCTACGTACTAAAACAACACGCTACAAGCAATTTAAAAAGTTATATCTGTGTAATGGAGAACCGGCGAGCATATTATTTCTTCCAAGTAAAAGTTTGTGAATTACTTTCGTGAATGACAAATGAAAAAACTCAAGCTTCATAAAAAGTGAACGTAAAAGTAACAAATGCGGATTCTTTAATGTTAACGTTGTTCCAAGTGTTTGCGCCATTGGTTTTAAAATTGCATTGTTTTTGCCGTTGGGACAGAATTTATGTGAAAATGCGGGTGCACTGCGTTCGGTCTGTGACAGGAGAATCCTTGAGCCGTTACACTTCCCAGTCAATTGCGGGTGTTGCTTTGTATACTTGAAACCCTTCCGAACTCTTCACGCCCGTTGTCGAGTGAAACTCGGGCTTAGAGTAAATGGAGTGCGCGGCGGCGGCAATTGTTTACGATACTGCCTTTAAGCATTTCGAATGCGGCGTAACTTTGTAACTTGAAATTGTGTGAGTTTATCGATTTCTCGTGGTACGTAACTTTTGTAACGGGTTAAACTTTAGAAGGTGCGAAGATAAAAACATTGTTTACCATTATGCTATAATACTCTTATTAACATGACTAGTATGATGTTTATCTTAATTCACGAATCGGCCATTAAGAACGGTAATAAATTGACGCGAAGGCTTCGCTATGAAATGATGTATTCCAAGATCAAGATAATTAATTATGTAAGGCATGGTTACAAGATGAATAATGTAGACGAGCTATAAATAATTATAGTGTTTACTCGTAAATGTAATAAAATTCATAGTAGCTATCGTCGAGGTATAATTAAATATCTCCAGTAAAAACCTCTACGCATACCACCCACGGCCCGGTACCAGCAAACTCAATATTGATTATTAAATACGGAATACGCCATTTTGGCCACCGCACTGCGGTCCCGAAAAGTAAAGGGTTGTTCTAAAAGCATAATATTCATTACACTACACTTGCCAGCCATGGGACTGACAATTAACCCTCAAATTAGGATCCTTGGGCCAAGTTAACTGCCCACCGACCGTAAACGACATGTGCGAACGACTTGAGTTTTTACTGGACGGCCCTTTACTGCGGCATTAATGGGGTTGTAATGTGTTTCGTCCGAGCAAAAAGTTACCATTATTTATGCTAAACAAGCATTCCTTTTGTACAGGTAATAAAGATGTTTGTTTATTTGGCAGAATAAATAAATTGCTGCCTTATTATTATTATTACCTCAGCCTCATCGCTTAAATAATTCAACGTTACCCGGGTTGGATCAAATAATTATATTTAAAAAGGGACCAACCCGTTGTACCGTTCTACGTTTATATTAGTATCATCGCCTACATTTGAGTGATAGAAAAGAAAAATGTTTGTAGCGTTTTTGCATCTTGGCATAGGGCCACTGATATTAATTATTTGACATGTGTCACGCATTCGACTCGATATCAATACAAAATGATGATTTAATCCTAAGAGTATGTAACCAACCCCACGTTATTGATTTAAAAACACAATCACATGGTCCCAATCTAGTTATATTATTGGTTAAAATAAGTCAATCCGGGTAAATATCAAAAGCTTTAGTAACTAACATATTGACGGTTTCGACAGCTTCTTTTCAACCAAACGAGCTTAATGTTTCAATTACCGATGAACGCTCATTCTGTCGAACGAGCGCCCAAATGAAAATTCCGCCACGGCATTAATCATTATTTTAACGGCAAACAAACAAAACGGAGATTTTGCCAACAATTGAATAATTTCCATGAAAAGCTTTCCGGACTTAATGGAACTTATTTTCAATTATTGGGCAAAGCTCACGCTTTAATGATTTTAACCCTGCAAACAAATGAGTTCAGGATTATTATTTGACTGAGTTTATAAAATTGAAATCACGAATTAGTGCGAATGGTTTGCTATCTAGTAATTTTTATTAAATTGAAATATCTAGCTAATATTTATTTTCGCTCGTTATAAAAGGCTGACATTAACGCACGAATGAACCCGATGCTCAATTCAATGCTCACACCGTAAAATCTGAAATGACTGTGGACTGGGTGCACCTATTGTCATACTAATCGATTGCCTTTCACTACAGTACAGAGGATGCAAATTAAACCAGGGCCGGTGTCCTTTTTTTAATCGGAAGCGATTAAGTCCGCCCCGGAGGGCGTGCTAGGGATTCGAAGTGATGGGGACTGCCCAATAAATTATCATGTTTTGTGTCCACAAGTAACAGTTTTGTGATTACTTTTAGCATCTTTACTACATACTTAACTTAGGTTACTGTTATAAATACAAAGCAATCGATAAATTTTACACAACACTATCACAATTTAGTAACTTGAAGTAATTAGCCCTAGTTTCGTTCCCTGTGGCACCCTAATACAAAAGTATTAACACTATGAAATATTAAAGAAAAAAAAATGCGGTAGTATTATAATAAAACTAAGTTTTTACTTGGCCTCATAAGGTACACAATCATCATTGTAGACGTCACAACGAAAATGCCTAACTTGGAACCCTACGGAACCGTCTCTCGCACCCCTGCCCAGTTTCCGGGCACTCATTATTATAATGCACCGCGAAGCATGCACCGTGTGCTATACAAATTCCAAAACGAATAAAATTTGGGGAATATTGAACTCGGGGTATAATTTGGAAATAAAATTACAAGTATTTTTTGAAATTGGGTATTTCGATGTTTGTTTGCCAATGACAGCTAAAATTTGGTACAGCTCACCAAAAATCTAACAGAAATATTAGTTACTTTCTTAATACTTATTAGTAGGTACAAGATAAATACAAAATGCAAAAGGAGAAACCTGGAATGAAATTTTGCCTGCAGTCTAACAGAATTACAAATTAATTCCAATATTAGTTATACAAAAGTTGCTTACTCGTATTTAATGATGTATCTCTACGAGTAAGTATAACTTTTAAACTGAAGTGTCAATCCCGTAATTTCCCGGTGCCCGGACGAGCCGGGTCGACTTATTGATTTTTAACCCCGCGTGACTCATCTGCTGCACCCTCCCCCCCTGCATCCCTGAACCACAAACGCTGTTTGCTCTCTTTGATTGAACTTGAAGAAAACTAAAGGGTCGCAGAGCGAGTTTGTTTGTGAAGTAATAACGATTTTATTTGGTACCCGTTTCTACTCGCTGTATGTATTTTAAGTTTAAGTTAAAGTTTTTTTTACGTCTGCGCTCGGACGCTCGTTAAAAGTTACAACTTGGGGAAACTTTTAAGGCATATTGAATAAGGTTTTTGAACATGCCGTTCTCAACTTGGTTGTGGAAGTTTTGAAATTTGTTTAGTTACAGTGAGTGCTTCGTTTGGCAAAACTGTGTAGCAAATAAAACTAGACAATTTATGGTTACATTTTTTACAAATTAATTCAGCTTTTGGTTTCCTTTCCTGAATAATCTTTCTTAAACGACACGGTCCGCCCGACCATCTAACCCAATAAGTTCCCTATTCTCAAACCGGTGCACAGGTGGCCCTTGCTTACGCCTAAAACGTCTCTCCCATTTCGAACCTGGGAGCACGTGCGCCTAGCACTTTACACTTAGTTGCGAACTCGCGTAAACGAGAACTGGGCGACACTAAACGTCAACTGCTGTATACTTTTATGAGTCTCGTGCAAGACGCAGATGTCTCTTAAGAGATTACAACATGGGAGTTTGAGAATATGCACCATCTCCGTGTAAATTGCCATTTGAAAATTGTGACACCTGTACATCGTTAATACATTGTTTTTGATCATAGTTTTGAACTTATTAAGTTATGGTACTTGCAACTGTAGGTCAATAATTGTTATGGTTTAACTTTGCGTAATAATCTTACTTTCATATACAATTTGGGTTCTGAACTACTATAAATCCAACTCATAACATGTAAGTACATTCCCTCAACGACCGCTTTCACCGAAGAAAACTAATTGCAATCTAACTTGGCACATAAATCCCGAGCAACATATTTGAGGTGCCGCCACACTCCCGGTCGCGGTTCCGGACTATTGTGCTCTTAAATTTAACACCTTGGCTGCCGCGAAGGCCTTTTGTACCCTATGATTCATAGCATCATCGCCACGCTTGTTATTGTTACCGATTGTTAAATTAATTTCCCGTGTAGATTCGCCATTTCCCAAAATTATTGTCGTGTTGAAAGCCCCAAATTGCTTCGAATTAATTATTATCGTGTCATTTGTTTAAACGCAGTTAGCGGTTAAATAAATTAAGGGAGCATTGTCACCGTCTGCGTGACGAAAGTTTTGATTAAGCAGAGTGCGCAATCATCAAAAACGCTTGTTATAGGTACTTAATTGAGGGAAACGTTCAGTAATTAATTCAATAAACGATATTTAAATCAAAAAGCATGTTCAATTTTAAATACAGCTTGTCTGAGTAATCATAGTAATCAAACATACTAGCCTATTTATTTGTTAACCATCTTGAAACAAAAAACCGGCCACGCTGGCAACTTTGGGGTACGCAACTTCTAAATTCGTTATTTTTAAGTCGTTGCGATTGTTATCTTTCACTATTTAATAACAATAGTGAAACCAACAGAAAACACTTTTTAATAGAATGACTAGTTACAAATTTAATTCAGACAGTCAATTCATTCAACATAGTCAACGTTTTTTTGTCTGATTATGTATTCCTATTAGCAGTACATAAAAGCCTTCGATGCAGACTTTCGACATAATCGGCTTACTACGAAATGTGTTCCAAAACCGTTCGTTTATTCAGTTTCCTGAAATATTAATTACTAGTACAATAGTGGAGCTGCAACCGCTCCGCAGTCTGCATTCAGGCTCGCTATTAATTTATAGACCGCGGTAAAGCCAGGGACCGCTCTATTTTAGGTTCCATTTTATCCATTCAGATTACGTCGACTTTGAATGTTATGGAAAGCGTGAAGGAGTCCGTGTTCTGAGTTTGTTATTAAATCTGTCCATTCGTCCTTTACGAACGAAATAAATGCTTAGCGGATTTGTTTTGTCATTTGCGAGACCAATTTCCGTTATATATTTAGAGTAGATTTTTGTTGTAATAGACACTTAATATTTAAAAGTTATTATTTTGTTTGTGTGTGTGTAAGAGCGAAAGGTTTTCGCCTTGACATTTTACAAACAAATCGTTTGACAGGATCAAAACACATGTAACTACTACGCACGATGTGCCTTTTCTAAGCGAGGCTCATGTTAATTTGTACGAAACCGCGAGCGATGTCTTCAACCAAAAGCCTCGCGCCTAAATAAACTAATTTTCCGGAGTTGCGTTAACAGTCTACACCACCAACTCCGGCTGATTACAGTGACTTGAGAAATCCAATCTTCGAATTAAACTACGACTTTCTAGCAATTACTTCTATACGGAGAAGTTTTTCCTTGCAAATTATCTTGCTTGAAATGCACACTGGCTGCTAATTTGCGCTTGGAGAGGTTTCTCTTTCGAAGCAGCTCTGACTTAGAGCTGCCAAGGTGAAAATGATTCTGCGGCTTTGAGGGCTGGTTTGATGTTCTTTGACATAATTACGGGATGTGGCGCGTGTTCTTTTGATCTGTATACCTAATATTACTTTTTAAGTGAAGGTTCGTGCATTTGTGCCTGCGCACTCGCATTTTTATGCGGAGTTACATTAAATTTTCTGGAAAGTTATAAGTTATTACGAATCATTATTATCTGTAAAACTTGTAATCTACTGCTGATCATAGAGTATATAATATAGTCACGGCAAGAAAAGGTTCGTCACTTTTTGACTCTATTCCAACCTTTAGTTACTGTAACTATAGAACCTTTTCTTACTGTAACTATGCAAGTTAATTTGGCTACTGAAAATTAGCTAGTATTAGACTTATCCCGAGTATCCTCAAAACCGCCGGTTCTGTGCTTCTCGCATAAGTCAATAGATGCTTTTAAAAATCCAACTTTACACCTATGCTTCAAATATTGTAAATGCAGCAGTTAGGTAGGTACTATTTAAGTAAAAGTTACGTACTGCACGGTAATGTTGAAATGAAGTACCCGTGCTTTATTCAAATTATCACGAGCAGTCCCACCGTTCCCAATTATGTACCGTAATAGCAACAAATGTTCAGTTTTCATTTGAATTCATCGTGCTAAATGAAGTGCTCCAGAATTGCTATGGGCTTTTTCCCCATTATTTGCCTCAAATGTATGCGATTAATATTTTATTCTCCAATTTCATTTTATTGCCAGTGAAATTGGAATTAAAAGAGATGGCAATGTCGTGATATTAAATTGCGTTACATTTTTCATTGTTATGGAACTATTCTTTCATATTGTGTTCAATTATTTGTTTAAGTGCTAGAATATTACTAACTTCCTGTACTCATTGTTATATAAAGTGTATGAGCAATGTTGTGCGTGTAAAGTTCTAGTGTTTACACGATTGTTGTAACAAACGTTTGTTGAACTATAGATTTTTCAGAGCAAAATCTAAATATACACTTTTGGCTGTCCTTTTCAAAACTCCTTTTTAAATAATAGTACACCGGCAAAGAATAAAACGCTCAGTGCAAGTCCGAAAACACGAGACTCCAGACTGTTTCCCGGGCGGTCCTTGGACGGAACGCCCGCGGCTATTTCAAATTCATAAAAACATCAGCGGGAAATTGAGCCAGCTACTGAGCATATTTCTGTACATTTTATCTTGAGCCGCTATCACGATTTCTCATAATATTATAGCCTTATCTAAGGGCAATGACCGGCGACAGAAAAGGGTAGACAGCACACCAAATCTGCAACTAAAATGGGAAATATATGTGCGGGCAACAGATATATGAAATTGTCTGCCTTCTGCCTTTGTAGCGCTGAACCTTTTGCGGGAAATCGGGTAATAATATTTCCAAGTCCGTGAACAAAGCGCGTTCTTTCTGTTTGAAGGGGACGTGGAAATTGTCTCAAAGTTTTTGGGTTCCTTATTTTATATGACGAGCTACTCGCAGAAAGTACACGTAAGGTGTATGTACAAAGAGGCCGTGTAAACTTCGTATTCACAGTTTTATAACATAATTC
Source organism: Acleris laterana (assembly GCA_963966035.1). Taxonomy (NCBI): domain Eukaryota; kingdom Metazoa; phylum Arthropoda; class Insecta; order Lepidoptera; family Tortricidae; genus Acleris; species Acleris laterana. The sequence goes on from OZ014452.1 coordinate 10,526,334, forward strand.
CGCAACACATTTTATTAATGGCTGCGTCGTTTGCATGAACAAGACAAACAACTGGCTATATAATTTACTTACCGCAATACATCCTCATAAAATTCACTTTATTTTAAGCTATACACACACTGCAGAGCTCCCTCTTTGAGACCCAAAGCCCCGGTTTACTCGGCTTATGGCCTCCTGCAAAGATTACAAAGGGACTACTAATATTTGTGTGATATTTCGGAGGCAAAACAGGGGGACGCTGCTAATTAGTACGCCGTTTAAAGATTTTAATATATTACGTGATCATTCTTATTTTCCGTAGAGAATTTATATTAAATTAAAAAGGCGCTTGCAATAAATATAACGCGGGTTCTTTTAGAAGAAAAACGAGAATAATGTTGTTACTAACTTATAAAAGTGAACATGATGAGGAGCGTTCGTCTTACGTGATTTTGTAATATTTTGCTGATGTATTTTTATTTAATAATAAATGGCAGAATAACTTGAATTACAAGCGCTGCTTGAAGCAGCGACCAAACCAATGCTTAAAAAACGGTGACGGTACGGAATCGCAGTGACGCGTCGTATTAGCACCGTTTTTGACGCACGCTCCCCACACCGCTGCTTAACGTTGCGAATATCACGGCACGTCAAAATTGACGCCATGTTATTACTATGACACATTCTTTTGTTTACGCACCGTCTGTGAATTTTGAGCACCGGTGTGGAGAGCATGCGTCAAAAACGGTGCTAATACGACGCGTCACTGCGATTTCGTACCGACACCGTTTTTTAAGCATTGGTGTGGTCGCTGCTTATGAAACCATCAAATCTGATTGTAGCTGTTACTTTTAAAACAGACCGAAACGTTTGTATTGGCTATAGAAAAATGTGTGTGGTGTAAATGAGTGATGCGACACAAGATAGTGTTATACTAGTCTAGTTACATCCTATAAGAATTTTCCGGCGGTGGACGGAGAGGTATTTTTTAATGTTACCTTTAAGTAGTTATCCAAACTCGCATTCCACTTTCAAATCATGACACTTAAATCCCAGCACTACTTAGACGGAATGTCCGGGAAAGTATTGCGTACAAAGACATAATAATGACACTTATTTGTTTCTCCTACAGAGTCGTGAGAGCCTCTCATCGGATGGCGAGGGTGTCCGTGGAGACTGTTCCTCCGTGGGTTCCTCCTCGGAATCCGAGGAACAGCCCCCATGCGACATTGGACTGCTGGAGCGGCTCATCAGGACGCACCCTGTGTGGTTCCTCCCTGGGATCCAGAGAGCTGGTGCGTTCCATCTGCTGCAGGGAAAGGAGGAAGGGGTAAGTGTGATAGAACATCCATTAGTACAATAATTTTGATGTAAGGCCAAGCAATCCTTACACAAGCAGCATAGAACGTTGGAGAAATAAGTTGAAGAGAATCTTCAAATTTTAATGAACTTTGCCGCCTTTGAGTATGTAAAAAGAAGGCAGCGTTAAATTATGTGCTCAAATCTTTGGTTGTACAGCCTACTGAAGTAATTTCGAAATGTTGAGGAAGTATTTTTTAAATACGGGAAAATGATGAAGGCGAAAATAAAATTACCAAAACCTCTTCCATTTCTGGTTTTTATTTGGTTTTCATTCTCGCAAAAGCCATTTTTTAAGCGTGCCGTAGTGCTCTGCTTTGCGGATTCCAAATAGGTAAATACTTTTAAGACTATATAATCGTGACAATGATCAATCAAAACGTTTTATTACGAACATTTGGATATATCGTCTGATAAGAGGTCCTATATTACTCGCTCGCAATAATTTCAGTTGTTAACAGAAGTTTTATTTCGTTGTCTTCTTATTATCAGTAATGAATTAATCATAATTGGTCTTTTTTATCAATTTACGCTTCTGTTTATTTTTATTATTTACCTACTTTAATATAATAATATGATATATTATTGTGATCTCGACCGTTTTCGGGTTTAGTAACAATGTTCCACAAATATGTCAAATAAATAATGAATCCCCAAAGGACAAAACACAGAAAAAACCGTGTTAACTTTAATGCATTCTGAACACGTGCAAAAACTCTCACGGCGCTTTCTCAAAGAAAGAAATTATCTATCTATATCTTACTTTTGTTTCGCTCCCTAAAAATTGTGCGGTCGAATAATTCCAATTTTATACATTTTAGAAAGACTGCTAGGTACATATTTATAATAACATATACCTGTAAAGTTTTCACAAATTTTAATATCAAGGTTTAGTTTTTTTTGTTTTTTTTTATGGTGGTTTACAATATGGTCAATTTAATGGTTCGTAGTAATATGTTATTCGCAACTACGATTATTTTATGTAATGAAAGGTAAAGTTTTTTATTTACTTATAACATGAAACTGACTATCCAAATCGTATTTTCCAGAACTTTGTCGTGCGGCAGTCGAGTCAAGCCGACACTATGGCCATCAGCGTCCGGCTCCCAGCGGACAAGGGGCCCTACATCGAGCACTACCTGATTCAGGCCTCTGGGGGCCGCATAGGGCTGGAGACCTCGCACAACCGCTTCGACAACATCCCTGAACTGATCGCACATTACTCCCAGTGCTGGTAAGTTGTTCTCTCTCTCTTACGCTTCTTTAAATCTGAAGCAGGGCCGTTTAGGAACGTCTCATAGTCTTTTGTTAAGTGGGTTTTTTGTGTTTAAGAACATCGTGATTTTGTAGTAGTAGAATTCTTGTTCTATAACTTTGCCAGCGTGCTCTTGTATAAATAAATAGATCTAAATAATTAACTCATAAATGATGTAATTACAAAAAAAACGAAAACAATAAGTAATAAACTTTTATCTGAACAACGCTTAAAACTTTTTTAAGGAAAACGTCGACACACCAAGCTTCCTCAACTTTTAATTTAGTTAGAACATTAAAGAACTGTTTTTTATTTATTTCAGCGATGAGTTACCAGTCCAGCTCCAGTTACCACGACCCCTCCGCGAAGCAAAGAGCCGGCACCAGCTGAGCTCGCTGGCCTTGCTGGGCCAGGAGTTCTGGGGCTACCCGATGGCTAACCCTAAGAACAACCCACAGAATCTGCTCTCTCCAGGCCAGATATCCAACGGCGTGGTACCCATGGCCGTAACACCTTCTGACACTGGATCTAGTCTTAGCAGTTTCAACGCAAGTAAGTATTGAGCTGAAACAATGCACATATTACATAATCAAATTAATCAAACTACCGAATCTATAGCTATTAATGGTTTTTCTTTTACTCTTTAAAGGTATAGGAACAAACTCTCGAGAGCAAATACTAAGTCCAGAAAGGGACCAGAACGTTATGCTTAAGATGTCATCTATAGATGCATCAGGTTCCCCACCGAGTCAAAACCAGAACCTCAGCACGTTCAAAGGCCGAACAGCCCCATCGCCGCCAGCCAAACCAAACGGAACATTCATCAGGGCTCCCCGACCGACCCCACCAAATACCTTAAGTCTTATGTCTAGCACCGTAAGTATTCTTTAGTAGAATAATATTAACAGCGGCTTTTATTTTGCGAGTTGACATTATTAATGCGTTACCTGTTTTTCAGGCTCATATAACACAACCTCACACATTTCCAACCACCAACACGCCACACTCTCCCACTCAACTGGGCAGTGTCAAGACCACTCCTCCCCCACCGCCTCCCCGATGGGCTAAACCACCCTTTCCAAAGATATCGCTATCACCTAAGGCCGAGTCTCTAGCTTTCAGTCCTATTAACAAAGCTTCAAACGGAAACATAACAGTCACGACGACAGTCACTTTCAGCGTCAATAACACCCAGATTCACAATCACCAAATAAACGAAAGCATTCAGAATGACCAGCTACAACTAACGCTTGCGTCTAATGCTATCAACAATAACGGTACCGCGGACTCTGTGTTCACTATTTTGGACGATCCTAAAGCCTATGACGATTGTAACGGGGAACCACAGGTAAGACCTTCTGTGAAGCTACCGCACGGTGTGATTTTTGCTTGTACTTTTCCACAGCATGATTTTTGTTCTAAAATATTCTCATGTGCCTGAAAATAACAAACGTTTCTAACATGATCTATATATATTTTTCATTGTACTTATTTATGGTTTTTCATATCTAGTTATACTAATAGGTATCGTCTATTTTTCCTGTATAGAACATGATGCAACGTATGTCACCTGAGGGAGAGTGCATCAGTACAATGGCAGCTAATTTGCACGGCAGTTTAAAACGACAAATGATTGAGCAGAACACTGAACCAGGATCGCCGTTAGAATTACAATCTCAAACGAATACGTCAGATTCCACTGATCCGTTAGCAAACAGTTTGACTAAAGCTAGTAACAATGACTTCACACCCAATCAACTCGTTTCACCTAATGGTTCAAACTCAGTAACTAGCGGTATTTTCTCTCCAACAAGTCAAATAAATTCTCCCGTATCTAACGACACAATTTCTTCTAAGAGTGGTGTTTTTTCTCCTTTAAGTCAAACAAATAAAAGTGAGGTATTCTCACCTATCTCGCGAAGTTCTCCGATTACAAATAAGAACGTGTTTTCTCCAACTTCAAACCAGTCTATTGTCTCGCCTTTAATGGGCAAAGAGCGGGAAAAATTGTTATCTCCTAATTCTAACACGGCGTCGAGTACACCGTCCGGTCGATCTAGGAGGAGTAAGCATTCCCTGCGAAAGGAGTCCAAACATTATCAGGTAGGGGGGAAACCAATATGTATTTTTAATGTTTGTTGGCATACACCAATTGTAATTTTGATACGGTCATAACTAACCGCATGCACATGTTCATAGCGATCAATAAAGTCATAGATCAAGAAATGATTTTGAACATTGTGGCTTTAAATTAATATCGTTCCGACCTAACAAGTTGTTTCTTTTCAATTTAAGGAGTCAGATATCCTAGAATCACCCGGCGTGTATTACCGTAGTTCGTTGATGGATAAAGTATCAGATTACGAGGACATTTGGGGGCCAGAAAGCAATAACTGTTCGTCATTCAAACCGTTGAAGTCTGAAAGTGACAACAACGTAAACAACGGGTTCATGAAAAGCAAGAGGCCTGACCTCCTACCGGATACATTACGTAAGTAAATATGACGACGATGTAGGTACAACACATCTGTGGTTATAAAATGTTATTGTTTAACATTTTGTTTATTTATTTACAGCCAAATTAACTGCAGCTAAAAGTACTCTATCTATTTTAGAGAAAGAAAACATACACGCTCTCAACTCAACGGAAAATTTAAGTGAGAAAAGAAAACTCTCAGAAACATCACTCAAAAATAGTTTTGATGGTTCAAGTGAACTCATTGCAACTACGAATAGTAAAGGAGATGTTATACCAAAGAGGCCAGACAAACTTAACATTTCTATGAATATTAATAAAAAATTGACTGAAGAAATCGCAGCCACTTTTAAGAATAGGGAAAACCACAACACTGAGAGTATGGAGACTGTGAAATTAGAGGATGATTGTATTAAAGATATGAATGGTCATGATTATGAAAAAGACAATGCTGGAAGTCCATTTTATGCAGATCCGGTAGATACTCTAAAGGAAGTAAGTTTTCATTTAAATATAAACATGTTTGTGCATAGTTATTGGACAAACTACAACTTATCTATTGTGTGATTTCTCTTTTAGGCAAATTTACCTCAGGTGCAGCGACGTAAACTCCTCAGGGTTGGAGTGAGCTTATCACAAAGATACTCGGAGCCTCCTCATAACCATCCTTACTATCCTCTAAGAGATATGCACAGCATAGAAGAACTGTCGCGTAAGTATCTTTAATTTTTACCACAATGTCAAAACGTTACGTTTGATTCTAACAGCCCAATCTGCGAACTCGGTATTGTAAAGTTCTTTTTCTGTTTCAGCATCGTCACCTAACACGTCAACATCGGTGGACAATCTGGTTTCTTTGCGAAGTAAACCGAAGATGAAACCGGTACAGCCGCCTCGCGTCGCCAACAAACCACCTTCGGGCAAGACTGACACTTGGACCGTTGACGCCAGCTGGGAGTTTATAAGTGAGATAACTTTAAACTATTAAATAGAAACTTGTGAATCGACACTCAGTTAGGACAGAGTTTATTCCCGGCTGAAGTTCAGCCAGATAAATTGGCGTCCAGGTAGGGTGACCAGGGTATTATATTCTTTTAACTATCGTTTCAATTCTATACCTTTAATTTTCTACAATTAAATAAAAACAAATGATAGCAGTGTTCGCATTGTTGTGTTCCGGTTTGGGGATAAGACAGCCGGTGAAATGACTAGCATAGAGGCATTCCATCTTAGTCCTCAGGGTTGGCAACGCATTTGCAGTCTTAGGATTGCATCGCAGTCCTGTGAATGCGAATGTCTATGGGTCACAGTTTCCACTTACCATCAGGTGGCCAGTGTGCTCGTTTGTCTTCTCTATGACATAAAAAAAATAAAAAAAAATAGAACAATATATCGATTGACTTTTATATAAAAACCGGTGCTGTTATACTGAAGGTAAGTACCTAGTACCTACCGCACCATTGGGATTGGGATACGTACGGGTAGTTCGCATTATAAAAAAAAAACGATCTTGAAATTAAAATTTTCATGACAGATAAGAACGACGAAGGCTCGAACAGCGAAAGCGGAACGTTTCCATCACTGGCCGAACAGGAGACCCGTCTGAGCGGCGTCGACGACGGTGCGCAGCATCTCACCGTGCATCAAGTCGTCGCTCAAAGGTATACAATTAATGAATGTATACTGGGTGTCCCAGAAACCAACGTCAACCCGCCTAGGGCTGATAGAGTAGCTCATAAGCTATCGATTTAACCCCCATGTATGTTCAGCAATTGTTATTAGTTTCCGAGATATTGATCATTTTAATCGGTTTTTTTGTCATTTTTCCTTATGTCCGTGATACGAAATACCCCTAAATTCATGTATTTATACTTTTTTTTTTCAGTGTTTTCGTGCATGATTAGAATCACTGTGAAATAAGGAAGTTTTTAAAGCTACATGTAATTTTTTTTTCATTACATCTTTTTGAGTAAACACACAAAGTTTGTTTTTCCATACTTGGTGAAAATCAAACGCGGGGTTCCCTTAGTATGGAGAAAGTAACTGGTTTCTGGGACACCCTATATATTTATTTACCATAAGTACTTGGTACACAGATAATAAATAAAGCCTGTGACCCTGAGCTAGGAACTCCTTAAACTTGACGCATGTTCATCCATGCGTGAGTGAGATGGGAATACATTATTGAATGACGATGCATCAAGTTTAAGTGAATAAGGACTACCTATACCGACCATGCATGAAACATAAGAAATAGGTTTTTTGATAAGCTCTAAGTCGAACTGGTACTCAATCTCCATATAATAGAGTGCTAGGGATCAGAGGACCTACAACGGGTTTGTTTATTGAATATATTTTTTAACAACCCGCCGTATTCTCTTGTATGTAAATTCTACTATCATTACCCAGGTTTCCTGAATTGCGGCTGAATTCGGAGCCGGTGGCGCTTCCCGAGGAGCGCGCTCCGCCGCGCGCCTCTTGCTATGACAATGTACATGATCTTAGACCATTATCCGAACAGGTATAGTATAATTATAAGTCCAAAATCAATAAGGCCCAAATTCTCTAAGGCGGGTAACGCATCTGCGATTCCTTTCTAGTTGCAGGGCGGTGGTGACTACTGATCCGCTGACTCGTTTGCCTTTTGTAGCAAAAAAAAACCTCATTTTATTTCCCTATTTCAACTGGAGCGTCTAACTCGTCAGTTAGACGGTGAAATTACTTAGCAATAAAATACTTCAACATTCATTGTTAGAATTGAGAATCCAATTACGAGTATAAAAGTGCTAAATGCAGCCTTCAGTGCCAAACAACATTCACAATTGTTTCAGAACTATGCCATAAAATTATAAAAGTACTCTTCTACTCTTTAACATCATCAGCACGTGTCAGTCTCGCGCTGACGATAGGCTTCTCCTATTGCACCCCACAAAACCCATTTTTCTTGTAAAACAAAAAAATATGGAATGTTTTCTAGACCCCGATATTTGGTATCAAAATATAATTAAAATAAGCGTTGAACTTGTCAAAACAACGAACTGTGTTTTATTGCAGGCGAGTGACGATGGAACGGTATTCTCAGAGCCATGGGACAGCACGCAATGGGACGTCTTACTGCCTCCCAACGGACCACAGTCGTTTGAAATGGTAACCAACTTACTGATTACTTATACCTAGTACTGTGACGTATGTAGTATGAAGACGTTGATAAAATCTTATTCAATTCGACATGTACATTGCAGTCAACAATAAAAACTTTTATTTACTTATCTGAAATGTCACAATAATTATAAATAGCAAGTGAATAGCTATAATGGTGATCGATTAAATTGCAATTATTACAAGCTTTTATTTAACTAGCACTGTTCGTATGTATGCTTCCCTTCTAAATAAAAAAACGTATGTGCAATTTTGTAGTCAAAGGAAATTTAACCCCCCGACTTCAGAAATAACGTCACTAATACATTCGCGGTTCTCTGAGACATACGCCCTTTTTTCTAAGACAATTTTGAACCAGAGCTCGTTAGTGGAATGGGCTGAAATTTAGACCATATAATATCTAATATTATTTAAACCCAATGAAAATACAATATATGGTATCCAAGAGCTGATCTGATGCTGGAGTCGACCTCAAGTTTGTCCCAAAAATGTTTTTTCTAACAGAAACTACGTTTACGTCTCAGATAAGCATAGTTCTGATAAGTTCGCCTTTATTATAATAATCTTCAAACAAATGCATTTTTTTTTATTTGTTCTTAGTGTGCAATAAAGAGTTAACTTAATTACTTACACTTACACCAAGACGTTGAATTCAACGCGGACTACATTTATCTGCATCTCCGGGCTTTCTTTGACAAATTTACTTATTCCTTAATGAATATCGACTTATAGGTAACTACATAACGTCGGTGATACTGCAAAACCGCGTAACCAACAAATATACTATAGAGCAAATGAACCTTAAATTCTTGGAAAAAAATGACATTTTCTCATCATTAAAAATGTTACTTGCGCGGTTTTGCCGTTTCACCGACGATAAGTCATTCATTATGTTTATATCAAATATGAAGGACTTAACAGACAAAATATTTTCCAGCCTATTAATGAATCGCATTAAGCGCCATGTTATAAAGTATACTTATTGCTTTACTCAAACGTTTGAAAAACATGTCTGTTTATTTTTTCCAGGACGAGCCTTGCGAGTGGGAATCTCCAGTGCCAAGAAGGGTGCCGCTAGAAGCGACGAGAGCCAAGAGCTTCCGAGACCGACTTGACCCCTTATTAGGTAAGAAACATAACACTCGTATTACTTTAAAAGGTTGATAACAAGGTACCACGCCCAGAAGCTAACCACCCAGGTACTAGAATAGTGATGTTGTGGAGAGGTTGTTTCATTTTCAGTCTTAACATCCAGCCATCCTACCAAAGAATGCGGCTAACTGCAATATAGTAATAAATAGTTTTTAAGTGAAATCTAACAATGCCATTTCCCTGATCACCTCGTGACGAATAGAGCACGGGTTCACTCAACTGATAAACTTTATGATAAACAAATTAAAATCAATTACAACAATGGAACTGCATCTGTTAATAGATAACAAAATGTGCGCCGCGGAAAGCGTAACACTACATTGACTGTGTAAATAAATTAATAATGGGTAAAGGGTAAAGGTCTACGCGTGCCGTGAATTACTCACACTCACTACGAATCGCTCAGTCTCTCTCGGTCGCTCGCGGGGATACAACGCTCTCGTGTGAATGAGAAACTATCGCTTCAAATCTTTCGTTCACGCGGGCAGAAACCGCCAAGTTATCAGCCATGAAGTGGTTCAAAAAGTTGTTCCGAGGAGAATCCGTGAAAGCGATGGAGAAGCCGACTATTAACAAGCGAAGGCTTGACTCTTTGAGCCAATTCGTGCGCTCGGAAAGCTTTTCAGAAGCATCCGAAGCTTTGGAACCTTCAGTGACAGTGTGTGAAGAAGTGATCGCTTTGACCACTATACGGAACTTTCGAATCGATACTTTGAACGATTTTGCCCAAGAGAGTGATTGGGTTTTCGCGACCAAAGAACAGTTGCATGAACCTAGGTTTCAGCAGCGCTTGGCTAAGTCGGATGCTGTAACACGACTATGCAAGTCGGTGACAGAAAGAGGCAGAAAAGGAAAAGCGGTTATCATTGCTCGTCCTCCAAAATGTCACTGCAAGGATCTTAAGTTATTAGAAAATAGACCAAAATCTAAGCAAGGTAATCCATTAAGACGTTTCCTTCGAGCAATAATGAGATTTCTGTGCGGTGTGTGTCGAAAGTTCAAATGCAAGTTTTGTGTTAAAAAGGAGAAAAATAAAGAAGTGAAACGTGAAGAATTGCTGATGTCACACTGCACTAGAGCTTATCTGAGTGGGTAACTATTCTAAGGCATTCATATTTTATTAAATATGACAATCCTAATATCCAAATTATCTATTAGGTTCGTATTTTATGCGGAGCATTTAGAAACCAGGTACATACTTAAAGTTAAGAGATTCCCAGATGATGACAAGTTGTACGACCGTTTTTTTTTATGATATACCTACGTAGCTTATCTATTTTAATTTACACTAGCAAAGGGATTTTTACTCATCACCATCCATGAGCCTCGAAATTTGTAAGATGTGAGATGCGACGATTTTCTCAACACTTTTAGCTTAGAAAAATGATCATGGAAGTACAAAAGTCCCTCGAAGTGTTGTTTGTTAACAGTTTAGGGCTCAAGTAAAACACTTCTGGTAGTGCAGGAAATATTGAACATCCCTAATTACTTATATAATAGTGAGCCGTTATTTGAATCTATGGTCTTCTTCTTAAGCTACGTAATTTTTGCTAAACTAACATAGAATTACGCAATACCTATTAATATTTGAGTACATTATCTTATGAATTTTGTTATTTTGCTAGGTAGTTACTAGGAGGCGATAAAAAAGATAATTATATTTGCCTTGTATTAGTATGAGTCTGCAAATATTTATTCTAGCTCCACGTTCGTAAAGGGCAATGTTCTTTTTCACGTGAAATTGTTATCAAATATAAATGTAAACAAATCTTTGTTTAAATACCTAAGACTACGCTCGAACTTGACATAGACAAAGTTCTTATTTTGAGTCCTACCCATTGTTTTAATTTAGCATTGTGTATGTCATAGCAAGTCATTGTTTCAAAGATTCATTGAATCAAACTGATTTAATCAAAACACAATTATGCGTCAGTCACTTGGTGTTGTAGATACCACACGCTCTTCATTGAATAAAATATCTGTACTAGTATTAAAAAAGTTTTGAACCTTATTATACCTTAAATGAGTGAGTATACTTCTGCCGTCCATTATCTAAAAGGCGGCTAAAGGCACTTACGACCTTTTTGAGTTATATATACAGGGCGATTCAGCTACTTATTAGCTATCGATCTATCTAGGTTTGGTTTCAATATCTTTAAAAACAACCGAGATACAGCCTTAAAAAAAGCGGCTAAATTCCGCTTTTTTGGGATATTACTACCAAAAAGGCGGTTATTTAACACTTACCTATCTTAAAGGCGATTAAAAGTCGATAACTGCCAATTTTTAAACGTAACACGTGTTACGGTACAAGACTTGAAAGCAGCTATTTTATTTTCCACAACTTAAAAGCGGCTATTGGACTTTAGCCATCTTATAGCTTAACAACGTAATATTCAACTGCAAAAGAGGTCCTAGATTAAAAAGCGGTCTATCCGTGTTTACATAAGAAATAAGCGGCTAAAATCCAATAGCCGCCTTTTTCTATGTAAATTTTATTATTTTTTATCAAAATACATACCTTAAAGGCCGTCACGGTTTTATAATCTAGAAACCAAAGTAATAAAAATCAATTCTTGCTTCATTAAATGGCGGCTATACGACATTGCCTAACTAAAAGGCGGCAACTCATTCCCCGCACAGCAGTCGCCCTATCCCCTGTCTCGCCGGTCGGGCCGACGGCGTCGGCTGAAGTCAGTCGCCGGAGTGCTTATCTAAAGAGCTGGTCACTTCGCAAGCGGCGCGGGCGTCGATTCCCGCAAATTCCACCATGCCGCTGCCTCCAAGAAAAACGACTACGTAAAGTTACAATTTCTCAAAAGGCAGTTAGGTCTAGCTAGTACCTACTATTAAGTAAACTTTCGTTACTGTAGCTTGGTCCCCCGCTCACTTTATAGTAGGCGAGCCCATGAAACTAAACCTAGTCCGATAAGACAACTAAATGAGATAATATTATTATATATTTAGACGCGTCGTTAATGGGAGAACACGAAATGGCGGGTCCATGTCTTTCGATTTTTTATACAAATAACGATTTGTGACTATACTCATCATAAAACTCCGAAAACATTTGCTCATACTTTTTTGTTCATACTTTTTTAAGTCATAATTATCGCAACTCATAAATCAGTTATTAAAAAAACTGTTACTTTTTTAGATTTTTATAAATCTAACCAACCTAACTTAATTTTATCTACACGTAAGATATTTAAGAAATTGTGAAAAGTGTACGGTTCTATGAATATTGGCGTTATAAGTTCGGATTATAAGTTCCGATCATAAGTATTAAAAAAAATATGAAGAGTATGAAGAGTGATCATTAGGTTGTAAAATTATATGAGATACAATTTCATAGTTCCAATAATCTAATTTGCAATTTTATATGAAATTTGGCGCTCCTGAAACAAACCAAACAAAACAAAACCCTGGACGCGGTATTAAAAAAAATTCAAAGATTTTTTTTAAATCGTGTTTCTGGTACGATAAGACTCCCAAATTTCGTTTGTTCCTCGAAACAGGGGAGGTGGAGGACTATACGATAATGCAATGCTGCAAGCCCTCAACATTGGCCTTATCAGTGCCAGCAGCATGACAAAGACGCCTCGTACTAGGTATCTAGTACGATCGACCTCGTCAAAAACCAATGTTCATCAGAAAGAGCATCAATTTCTGTGTAAGAAAAACCACTGCTGCATTTTACAAACACTGGAGAAAGAGGTTGCTGCAGCGATTGAAGGTCATCCTTTGCGCAGCGGTATTCGATCAGACTACCGGATGAGATATATTAGGTCCTTACCTATTAAATTGGCGTTTTATATGGAGAATTTTATAAAAATTATGGATTTCATATATTTAATTTTGCCGTGTGGTTGCCGGGTTAGAATAGTGCCACTCCATATCCTCCCGTGGATGTCGTAAGAGACGGCTAAGGGAATAAAGGCGTATAGTACTGTTAGGCGATGGGTTTGCAACCTGTCACTAATACACTGGTAAACATCTCAGCCTAAGTGTGCAAAATGTGGTTACAGAATTATCAACAAGTTTTTAGAGTTGTTGGTAATTCTGTAGCTCTGCCTACCCCACTCACGGAATAAAGGCGTGAGTTTATGTATGTATGTATGTAATTTTGCGGATTATTTTGTAACGTCAAATACAAAGCAAACAAAATTCTGTCAGGAATATTGGACACTTCTAAGTTAGATTATACATATCTTTATTACTTAAAAATAGTTGGCTTCATAAAACTCTGCGTAATTGAAACACTTGAACTCGCAGCACATGAAAATAGTTGAGTTCACACTTAAATTTTAAACATTAAGTAAGAAATTTAACCATATTATTTGTATCTAAAACCTTTGTAGCATAGTGTGTTAATGAAATTAAAAAAGATCTTAAAAGTTAAAATTGAAATGACTAAATTTCGTACGAAATAAAACACGTAAAAAAAACGCCAATTTCATAGGTAAGGACTTAATATATATTTAGACGCGTCGTTAATGGGAGTACACGAAATGCCGATGCTGCAACGCAACAAACCTGGCAACGGTATTTAAAAAAAACACGGTTTTCTAGTACGATAAGACTCCCAAATTTCGTTTGTTCCTCGAAACAGGGGAGGTGTAGGACTATGCGATAATGCACTGCTGCAAGCCCTCATCATTGTTTTTATCAGTGGCAGCACGATCTACCTTCTCAAAAAACCAATGCTCATCTCAAAGATCATACATTTTTGTGTAAGAAAAATGACTGCTGCATTTTCCAAACACTGGAGAAAGAGGTTGCTGCAGCAATTGAAGGCCGCGCAGCTGTATTCGGCATTTCAATTTGTCTGCGAAGTCGATTTTAACCTACTTACTTCTAATTGGCGGATTGACTTGACATGTTGCATACAGGTTATTCCGATGACAAAACAATATTATGGTATCATCGAGTTGGCATTATGAGGAATACTGGAGGTGGTTATACGAAAGAACTCTTCAATATCTAATGGTAGGTCCATCAAATTTGGACTCGTTTTGACTCTCAATTTCTTCTTAATTTTAATAACGAGTTTGTTATAAGTGATAAAAGTACAGTTGGTAAAAATAAAGCGTGTCACAAAGACGTTTTTTTAAACCCTGACGCAAAAAAGGGGGGTGTTATAAGTGTGACGTGTAAGTCTGTGAGTGTGTGTGTCGGTCTGTGGCACCGTAGCTCGTAAACGGGTGAACCGATTCGGATGCGGTTATTTTATTTGAAAGCAGGTTTTTTGGCGGTTTTCATAAAACCTAGCATAAAAAACCAGCTTTCCAAAAAAAAACACATTTAAATCGGTTTATCTGTTTGGGAGCTATAATGCCACAACAAACACTCAAATACAAAGACATAGAGATACACGTTATAAACGAAGACCCCTCTTTTTATTTATTAGTTATTGGATGTCTGTTAACCGCAGAAGTTTACGGTTTTATTTTGAGGTTTGATATTCTACTTGTTAAAGTTCCAAGTGTTTTTACTGATGACAGCCTTATATTTTAAGAATGAGCAATTGATCTCTTTTTGTTTTTATAAGTTTAAAGAAAGGTATTATTTAGTAGCTAAGCAATAGAAAGTTACGCGTTTAAACTGTGATTTTATCAGTGTACCTTTGCAATTAGTTCCTTTATTATAAAGATTATTATATTTCGTATGAATGTATTTGATTTCAACATCGTAAATGGTGTTTTTATTAAGTTTAATTTCGCAGTTTTTTTAGCAACTTCCAAAAGTCATTGGATGTAGTAACATACTTCGTGGGCAATCCATAACAAAAAAGCAGTTATATTTATTTGGTCTTCAATTAACTGCCTTTTTCTCTAGCATTGATGATACAAAACGTATATTAGATTCTGCCATATGCACTCATTTTAAACTAGAAGGCAGTTAAAGTCTTATAGTCGCTTTATAGTCATGTCTGTTTGCACAGGATTAACTAGGCATACATAGCCAAAAAGCGGCTATATCATGTAACCGCCTTTTAGTTATGTTTTTCATATAACTTTTTTGTATTTGTACAATCTATGGTGGATAACCTAAATTACTGAACTAGAAGGCGGCTAAACATACTTTAACCGCCATTAAGCTATGTAACGTATTTCATAAAATTCTACGGTATCATAGCTAAAAAGGAAAATCGAAGATTTCAGCTATAAAAACAAGTAAAACCATATCAAATTTCTATGTATAAAATAGAGCAAGTCTCGAATATTAGTATACAAAAAAAAGTACAGGGATATCGCTCACCAGTTTTCAGAGACATGGTTTCCCATGTTTTTTGGCCATAACTCAAAATTACCCTCTTGTATTTAGCCGCCTTTTAGATAATGGACGGCAGACTTACACAATGTTTTGCTGAAGTAAAGTTCTATAATAAAAAAAATCATGTACTTATAGTGTTCAAATATTTTTTATTACAAATTTACATGAAAACAGACATTCCTAAGTCTATTTTCCTCTCGCCCATATTCTGACCATTTAACGACCTGTGCATATACATATATCTGATTATGCTCTTAAGTCCTATGCGTATTTCATTTTCATTTCAGACAGACCGATTTAAGTGCATTCAACACAAAGACATTTAAAACTATTACGCATAACAATTGAAACATTAAGTCAATAATTAACCATTTTTGCTGCACAAATTATGATTAGAAGTTGATAATGGGCGCAAGTGGGCGACATATCGTATCGTTAGTCACGCTGCCCCACATTGGCTGGCACCATTCTAATCTTATTCGAAAATAGAACGTAATAAAGGAAATTTCGAGACCGTGGGGTCTCGTGCAGTTTGATAAACTGTATCTAGTTAAGGAATCGTAACATTAAGTAAGGAGGTAAATTCAATTATGTGACGGTTTTTACTTATTCTTTGAAGATTGCGTTTGCTAGAGCTGTGCGAGGCAACCAAGCGATGCGCGTAAGATAAATCTGCCAATAGGATAGCTGTGCTTTGACTGCACTTTCTGAGGCTGTATAAGAGCGCTATTAGACGTCAGCTTTTTTTTTTACCGGACGTCTGAATATCTTCGGTCATCGGATAAACTTGTTGCCGGTGTGTACACAGCCGTACAACACGCGAGTCAGGCATTAAAAACGTACTACGTCTAAAAGGCGCTCTTAAGGTGGAGGCTGCCTCAGAGCGCCGATGAGAAGCTCAGTTTTGTAAAAAAATGTTACACAGTGTTATAAAAAGATTTATTGGGTGTCATACGTAATACATTCATTCCCGCTAAGAGAAACACTTTGTGATGAGCGCGCAAGGATGTAGTTATTTATACCCGATAGTAAGAAACGAATAGTTAACGAAAACCTGTTCTCTGTCGTTTCGCATAAAAAATCTGAATTGATGTGCTTTATGATTTTGAAATACGCGCTAAATACCCTTGATAATGATGATATGATACCCATATTTAGATAGGAATATCTGACCACATTTACACTGTAATAATAGTACCTACTTAGTACCCAAAACGGGTGTCCCTCGGAATCCCTACGTTTGTCTTAACGCTTCGTTTGTCAGAATTATTTACTGTCGTAAACTGGTTTTCAGCTGTGTTAAACAACTTTTTAAGCCTTCCATAAATACCTGTGGTCCTAACCAGGTTAGGTTAGGTTAGGGTTGTATTGTAAGAACAATTAAAACTTTCAAAATTCAGGCGAACTTGGTTTTATAAATTCGGACAAACAATGCATTAGGACAATAATGACGATTAAGGATTCTACTCGTAGTATAGCCAAGTTACGTATTCCAATGTAGCCCAAGTATTTACTAATTAATGTTTATTTGCAGCGGCCGGTAGAGTGCGAGCGTTGCGCGGCGGACGGTCAACGCGCGGCGCCGGCGCCGCGCTCCGTGCGTACGCGCTGCACCTGGCTCAGGACAAGAGCACCACCTTCGCGCAAAACGTCGACAACTTTATAGCCTGCACGCTTGACTCTAAGGAAACCAGCCCACAGGTAACTTTATAAAAAAAACAGTCAAGTGCGAGTCGGACTCGCGCACCGAGGGTTCCGTACCGTTGCACATTAGGTAGGTAGTATTCCGATTTGAATTCTAGTCGAATCAGCGCGAGCCTAATTGACACTTGATCGTTGTAATTTTTTTTTGTTTTTATTCAGGGTCCTTCTATAACTACATCATTTGACAATTGTAAAGTAAATCCACCTTAATAGTGTTCATATTCTGAAAAAAAAACAACCCGCTATCTGTTAAGGTTCAAAAGATACAGCTCTTTAAAGTTAGGACAAACGTTCGGACAGCGCAGGCATAAATTTATTTATATAAGTTTTATTGGTCACATTTAGTGTTATATTCTTCTTCTTGTATACTTGTTTACTCGTTGCACAACCATTCACTCTTCTCAATCTCTCAAGGGTTAGCTGGAAGAGGTCCCTTAAAGGGATAAGTTCGCCTTTGTACATATTTTTATATTAATTTTATTGTTATGGTTTTTCTTTTGTACAATAAAGTGTTTACATACATACATACATACATATTAGGATCCCGTTGGGCTACCTTCGGATACGGAATCCAAAAAATTTTATGAAATTGAAGCCGATAAACTCTGACTCTACCGTGTGGGTAATTATTAGAAAAGAGATATTTTTGAATAAATGGTCAGGTGGATAAATGTGCCGGCACAACTTATTATCAACACCCAGGACCCGGCAAACAATCAAAGTTTGGTGGGATCGTTTTTGGAGGAAAACTGTTTTTTTTTGTGGCTGCTCATGTTATTCAAATACTGTTTAAATATTACTATTATCAGAGCTTGCTCTTTTGATGAAAATTATTTACCTACTATAGATATTACTTAATGATTACTTTGATTTAGAGTATGAATTACATGTCATAACCATTTTTGTAATGATTTCCAGGTTGTGATGCGCAACATGAGGCAGTTCATGTCGGGAATGAAGAACTACCTCGTGAAGCACGGCGAGCGCGAGTTCGAGAAGGAGGTCGAGAAGGAGCGCCTCAAGGTAAGACATACTAATCGTTACTTATTTGGAAAAAACTCGTATCTAATATTTTATTTGTTTATTAAAATTTATAGACTAGCGACCCGCCCCGCTTCGCTTCGGTTTATATGAGTTTTCTGTAACACCCGTACATAAAAAAAGAATTTATTACACATATAAACCTTCCTCTTGAATCACTCTATCTATTAAAAAAAACCGCATCAAAATCCGTTGCGTAGTTTCAAAGATCTAAGCATACATAGGGACAGACAGCGGAAAGCGACTTTGTTTTATACTATGTAGTGAGGATGTATGGTCTTACATTTCTCACATCACATTTAACGTAACGCAAGAGATGGAATTAAACATAACAACAACGGCCAAGTGAAGTGCCGCCATTAAATATGAGGGAGGCACTAGTTGCATCTCTTTAATTCGTTATCGGTGAAATATAAGGGATGCAAGATCAATGTTTGGCAAACAGATAGGCCACATCGGCGTTGCTGGTGCACTGCGTCACTGCCACTGTTCTAATACATCATCACTATCACTACATAGTATAAAACAAAGTCGCTTCCCGCTGTCTGTCCCTATGTATGCTTAGATCTTTAAAACTACGCAACGGATTTTGATGCGGTTTTTTTTAGTAGATAGAGTGATCCAAGAGGAAGGTTATTATGTATAATAAATTGTTTTATGTACGTGTGTTATAGAAAACTCAAATAAACCGAAGCGAAGCGAGGGCGGGTCGCTAGTAATATATAAATAAAACAACATGCCACACGATGCATTAAAATTCTGACATCATAATTATAAGTGACTTTTAATTAATATGTAAATTCTAATATTTTTACGAATGATATACAATAATCAGCATTTATATTTAGAATTTAATTTAAAGTAAGTACTTAGTTAATTGTAATTATGATGACATGTTTGAATTTGATTTTTAATATCGTAGTTTTATTGAGTTGATTGCAGCGCCCTTACAGGGTTTATGTTTGGACAAAATATATTTTTAAGATCATGTATACACGTAATGCAATAAATGAAATGAGTATGAGTAAATACGTGCGTCGATTATTGCTAAAATTACAGCGTTGCGTCAACGCAATGCACCAACAACGCTGTTAAACCCCACGTTTTCTTCCTAGCTGAAATCCACGGAGTTCCTGAATCTGGACGCGATCCTGGAGGGCGTCATGCACCGGCTGGTGGTTCGGCCGCTGCGCGCGCGCCTGTACGCGCTGCTGGCGGCGTGGCACGCGCGCGACGTGCGGCAGCTGCACGCCGCGATAGAGCGTGCGCATCACGCCACGCCGTTGCAACTCGGGGTCAAGGTTCGTGACGTTTAGTTAGCTTTTGACGTAAGTATAAAGGCATTAGGGATGACTGTCATCATAATAGTAGTATAAATGAATATGGTGCCTTCAGTGGTTCGCCAACGCTCTTTCATCTTTATTCAAAAACCGACCAATTTCACCATCATAATCTACAATTTCGCAATTTCAGGAATCCACGAAAGTTCCGTCTTCAGCAGTCTTAGCAGTGATATCAAAGCACTTCCTCAAGATGCAAGAAGCCGACTCTCCGTTGGACAAACTAGAAAACCTTTTAGCTGCCATATCTGTCATGTTCAATGCGGTAAGCAGAATCCAAGAATTTCATTATTTTCACTGAGGATAGACACTGACATCTCTACAAATACAGCCTCGTGAAAACTTGATATTTAAAGTGGAGAATCATGATAAAGTTACCGAACCGTGTTGAGGAGTGCTTTACAAGTTTTGGCTAAAGATACGGTGAAGTAACTTTTATATTTAACTACCTAGCTGAAAAGTCAACCGTGGTCTGCCACTGCCCCCGGGCGACTTTCCGGCGCGAAGGCTCTGATGCACCCCTATGGGATACGGGTGAGTTAGGGCTGTCATGTATATACGACGCTTACTTTTAGAGTCATTCGACTAAATTACTACAAATGGACCATGCTATAAAATATTGTAAGAAGACTTCTTATGATTAAGAATTGATGCATGCAGCATGCTCTTTTGTACTGTGTGCATGTTCCTCTAAAAGACTACCGACTGTAAGTGTATCTAGCAGCGTTACAATAATTACGTCACAGGCACTGGCTATTTACTAGAAGAGTTCATAAAAGCAACTCTATTAAACTAACAAAACGCCTACTAATGCTTTCATGAACCCCAGCGTACCTATTTACCAACTAATTTGAAACCACCCCTTAACCTGCCGAACATAATTTTGATCGAAAGTAATTTCTAAGTTAAAAACGGGCCTTAACACGTAAGACGTATAAAAAGGTGTTAAGACCAGCTTTTATCTTGAAAAATTAGGACTGACATTCCACACGATAAAAACTCATTTGCTTTTGACGTGTTTCTGTATTGTCAACGTTTTAATAGCTCTAATTTAATAACAATAAGTACGATAACACGTCAAAAGCAATATTGTTTTACAGGGTTGAATCGAGGCCAGTACCAGCAGTTTCTTAATAGCGATCGGCAATCTTCTTTCATGAAACACGAGTGACAAATGTACATAGTGCTAGTTGTGTTAAAGCGATAGCTAGCCGAATGTTGTTAAGAAGCTGCGAGTACAGAGGCCCTTGCTAAGGTACATTACGCTAACTAGCGTTTCTATTCGTTTAGTTTTTAAATCAATCGCGTCACTGGTAGATCACGTGACTTTTCGTATCACGTCATCTACCAGTGACGCGATTGGTTTAAAAACTAAACGAATAGAAACGCTAGTTAGCGTAATGCATCTTGGCAAGGGCCTCTGTAGCTTGTTAGAATCCCGTAGAGTTTTACAAGAATGTGATTGAACGAATTTCCGAATCCAACAGATCCGAGGTGAGCGCGCGCTTGGCGCTGATGACCTGCTGCCGGTGCTGGCGTGGACCGTGGCGCGCTGCCGGCTGGTGTGCGGCGAGCTGGAGGCCGAGCTGATGGCGGGGCTGCTGCCCGCCGCGCTGCTCGCGGGCGAGGGCGGCTACTACCTCACCGCGCTCTTCTCCGCCGTCGCGGTGCTCAAGCGGCTGGCGCCCGAGCCGGGGCCGGACAGCGCTACTCCTGTGAGTTACATGCTTCACGGCCGACTAACGTGTGACTTGCTTTATCGTTATCTGCTGTAAGGAGACTAAAACGAGGTTTAGTCGTACAATTTTAAATTTTGGTTACTTTTGAATTTGCGCCTGCAATATACCTACTTGGAAACTACAAATCAAATCAAATCAAATCAAATCAAATCAAATCAAATCATATTTATTTGCTAGAACACAGTACAGTTTACAAGAATTTCATTTCTGTTATTCTCCTTGATACCTAGTATTTTCAAACAAAAGCTCAGCAAATAAATATTTCACGGTTTCAATAATGTACGTAATTTTAATTAGTGGGGTAAGACTTTGAGGATTGAAAATACGTTACTATATTTGCTCGGTTCTTTTTTTTAATGGCAAAAGGAGGAGGCTCAGACGCACACAGGCGACCTTATAATAAATGGGATCTTGGACACATTGACATTTGAAATCTCAATAGTACAACTTCAAGACTGCAGTCCTTAGGACAGGTACGCACTGATAGGCTAGCCGCATGTGGTTGCGGCTAACCGCTCAGTGCGTTTAGGTTTCGGTTTTGCGGTTTCATACGTTTTGATCAGATGTGCGGTTAACCACATAGTGCATACCTGCCCTAAGGCTTAGCCTGTCAGTTATACCTTCCCGAATGAAAACTGTGACTTTAATATGGGTCTGACTCTTGAGTCTTTACTAAATTCTACTTTTTCCCCAGTGGCGCCGCGGCTCTATGGACAGCAACAACGGCTGCGCCGTGGTCCGCGTGGCACTCCCGGACGAGTGCCGGGGCTCCATACGGCGTGTGGCACTCCCGTGCCGGCCCGGCGCGCGCGCGCGGGACCTGTGCCGGGCGCTCGCTCATGCTGCTGCCATTACCAACCCACAAGACTACGCGCTTTTCGCGCTACATGACTCGCATGGTAAGTTAAATGAATACCTTATAATAGTAATGGCTATTGTGCTGCTCAAAAATCAAGACTTACGAGCATGCAGGCTTCGCGGCTAGTTTTAAAAGAGTTGCTTACGATAAGAAAGGGCATTGGGTAAAATTGTTTGAAGAATATTGTCATTTTTTTTTCAGCGGCCACGGATGATTTTTACATAGTTATTTAGAGGACCTCGAAATACACATAGATATACAGGGTGTCCCAAAACTCAACGATAATCCGCCAAGGGCTGATAGAGCAGCTAAAAAGCTATCGATTTAACCCCTATGTATGTTCAGCGATTTTCGCTAGTTTCGGAGATATTGATCATTTTAATCTGAAATTTTGTAATTTTCCCTTATGCCCATGTCACGAAAAATCATTAATTTCGTTATATATTTCATAAGTTTTTCAGTGGTATCTGACATAATTATAATCATTACGAATTGGCGAAGTTTTTAAACCTATTTGCCCGTTTATTTTATCAGTATTTTTTTAAGTAATCACCTAAAGTTGTTTTTTTCATACAAAGTGAAAAGCAACCACTGGGACACCTAGTATGGAGAAACAAACTTTATGTGATTACTTAAAAAAATACTGATAAAATAAACGGGCAAATAGGTTTAAAAACTTCGCCAATTCGTAATGATTATAATTATGTAAGATACCACTGAAAAACTTATGAAATACATAACGAAATTAATGATTTTTCGTGACATGGGCATAAGGGAAAATCACAAAATTTCAGATTAAAATGATCAATATCTCCGAAACTAGTGAAAATCGCTGAACATACATAGGTGTTAAATCGATAGCTTTTTAGCTGCTCTATCAGCCCTTGGCGGATTATCGTTGAGTTTTGGGACACCCTGTATATAACTTATGGCGTTTAATAATATCGGAGCCGAGATATTTAAGATTTAAGTGTTCAGTTTTTGGTACTTAAAAGTACTCCTAGGTAAGAATATTGAATATCTCGGCTCCGATGCACTTAAGAGTATTACATTATATAACAAAACATGTTTCTTTTGAATTATTCTATCATAATTTACCACTTTTACTAATGGCCGCTGACCTTGAAAATGTATGACTTTTACAAATGACAACACTTTTACCCAAACCCCTTTATCTATTTGTTTATTGAACACACCTAGACTAGAGACTATTGCCTAACGCACTCGCAATCGCAATCGTTTTTATTTTGAAAATCGAAGGCTTGTCCGCATACAAAACGAAAATAATTGTTCCTATTTGAAGTCAATTGCGATTGCGAGTGCGTTAGGCAATAGGGAAGCACATGCGTGGCGAGATCGTTATCGTTATGGAAAATATATAGGATTGACGTAACCTGATCGTGTCAACCCGTTATGTCAGTTCCTATACATTTTGACGGTTTCGAAAATCGTTTTCGAAAGGGTTAAGCATCTTGTGTAGGATCCTGAAGTCGGATCTTAGGCCGCCTTTACACCTGTAAGTTACTTACGTAATATTTACATAATTTACTTACGGTTGCATTTACACTTGATATAAACTTACAGTAAATAATGCTTATGTAAATTTTGTGAATTTAAACTTGCATAAGTTATTACACGCCCATTTACATTGCTTACTAAATCAGTAAATAAAATGCCTTCTCAAAGTCGCCACGTTCAAGCAGCTGCTGCATATATAATTTTATCCAAACTAAAGCAAAAGAAAAGACAAAGCTGGGTAAAATCTTGGCTAGAAAAAAGAATAGCACGAGGTGCGTTTGAAAATCTTTTAAAGGAGTTGAGAATGGAAGCCCGAGACCAATTTTTCAATTTTATAAGAATGAATTCGACAAGTTTTGAATATCTTTTGGAAAAAGTTGCACCAATCATTAAAAAAAAAGATACATATTTTCGACGAGCAATTTCACCACCTTTTCAACATTTTTTTTTTTGTAAGTTCTCAACTTATCAATTTAGTTCGATAAGTTGTACCTAAGTCGCTTCCGTAAACCAACTCGAACGCGTTTAGACTTGCAATTTTCCAATTTACGTAAGTTGTAAGAACTTACAGTAAGTCACTTACAACGAGTGTTTACACTTGAAAATTTATCGTAAGTTGCTTACGTAAGTCACTTACGTAAGTAAAACTTACAGGTGTAAGGCCGACCTTAGCATGGTCCCCCTATAGTTAGTACGTCGTGCGTTCCCTTTAAAATAGTTTAACGTGCCAATCAGGACACCCTTAACCATCGTTATTGAAGTTGGTACGATTCAACAATTTCCTATCTAAAACATTTTATAAATTTTTACAGAAACAATGCTCAACGAGAACGACTGCCCTCAAGAAGTAATGGCCGAAATAAGTGGACAAAACTTCATCCTGGCCTACAAGAGGATAGACGCTAAGATCGCGTGGCCACAGCAGGCCCTACTCTCATACCCATAGGATCCTTGAGGATATCGTCAGTGGCCTACCGAAATGAGAAATAACAGTACACTTATGGTCAATGATTGCCTGTTACTTAGAGCTGTGACAAATACACGAAGACACTAACCAGAGCCTTATGTATTGTTTAACCCACTGTCGTAATATTTTCGGACTGCTGGTTAAAGTGTCAACTAGGCGTCTGGCGAGATACCCATCGGTCGGAAAGTGAACAGACTTCACCAGATACGGAAGTTATTACTTTAGAGCGGGCCAAAACAAAGCAATCTCGTTTTCAAGGAAAAGGATCTTGTGGAGAAATAATGTGCAATAGTTTTGAGAGTTTCCCCGAAATTAGCTCAGTACCAATAGTCGTATACATGATACTCATTTATAACAAATATTCTATATTTATAACATCTTAACAATAAAGTGATATTTTCTAACGATATTACCCAGCTGGCTTGAACCGTAAGCTTACCTTTTAATCATAAGTACATACATTTCTTTAGACAGTATTTTTAAACGCTACTCAACCATATGCGAAGTAATGTGTTTTTAATAATGTAGCTTTTTTACCCAATTGTATTAATGTAAGTGATGTTTTGAACATAATAATAAATCGACTGAACAAATTTCGAGTTCTTTTAACCTTTAATTACAACCTATGTAAGTTTGTACTTGCGGTTTCGATGTATACATTTTTACTTGTACCTACCATAGGCAACATGTATTCATCTTTTTAAAATATTTCCTTCAATGGGTTTATACTGCAACTCAAATAGACTTTATTTATTTATATTTCTCAATAAAAATGTATTGTTCCTAATTTTAATCGGCGAAGGAGTGCTAAAATTTTACCAAATTGTTGATTGAGTTTTAAAATTTATTTCACTAAAATTTCTAGTTCCAAATTTTACTTTTGAAGTATATTTAACTCTTTAATACTAACTTGTTTATGAACTGTGATGTAATTCGTATTAGTAACGTAAGGATTTGTATTGATTTTGTATATTCGTAGAGGCGTTTCGTAATTTAGTTAATTTATACTTAATTTTAAGAAAACGTGTTTAACGCAGCGTTGTAAGACTGTTGAATAAATAAATGCGATAAAAGATAAGACGTACCTAGTAAGGAGTTTCTAAGAACACGACCCACTATTTATTCACCATTCAGACACGGATCAAAAATGTACTGGATTCTTTCGAGATGGATCTAAGCAGACCTCGCCTCTGAAACAACCACAGACAATATTTTTACAGTTTTCGAACCCTAATAATAATAAACACCGTTGAATGATCTGTGGTAGGTAGGGGGTTTGTGTTTCTGAGTTTGATGGTGTTAACATACCTACGTTATGTATTTATTGCAGTCTTGTATTTTAACATTAGTCATGTAACACGTATAATTGTGTTTTGATAACAATTTCAGTCACTTGTGAAGAATAAACGAATTTTTACCAAACGTATTAAGTTGTTTTAGTATTTCTCCACGATATTGCCATCTTCTTTGTAGGTACCTTTAAATCATTAAAGTTAATAATATTATTTAACATTTGGTTTACGCTATACCTACTAACATCTTAAACCGTGATAATTTAGGCCGGCTTTCTTGATCCATAAATAACTTAATAGGTAGTGGATTTTTCGAACCCTTTTCTTTGTCATATAAAAGAAGAGAACATAGCTAAAATCTATCTCGTAAATAAATGTTATCTAGAGATTGAAAAGTCAATCTTTATAGTTAAAAACCGCAACCTGTTAATTGGTGAGAAAAGTGAGTTTCATTGTCGATTTATATCTATAAGTTAAAGAATAACTAGGTACGGATCAAGACACCTGCCTAGGGTAAAACAAGAGTTCAAGTAGTGTTAAGTTTCCATGGCAACTGTTTTGTACACTTACCCAAAAGTTTACTGACCAAACAAATGACTGCTTAGATACAAACAGCATTCTTCTAACAGACCAGCGCCTTACACGCTTGGTTACAGTTAATCATATAATAAAGGTACAGTGCGATACCGATTAAGATATCCTTCGGATTTGAGAAGTACAAATTCACTCGCTCTTATACGCTTTTATTATTATACGAGGCATCTTTACACAAACGCGAAAGACTGAAAGACCTCTTGTTCTGCCTAGCATCACGCCATGCAGGCTGAGTACCCAAAGAAAATTCCACCCACACATTGGGTACGGAGTACACCTGCAACCCCGAGTGAGGAAATTTCCTGGAACAGGAGAGTCGAGTGAGGCCATAGCTCGTAAATGGAGACCACCTCCTGAAGTAATACAGCCATTGGTAAGAATTGTTTTTCCATAATCTATGCTTCCTACTAATTTTAGGTTCCAGATATACGGGCGAGTAAGTACCTTTTGTCGCCCGTACTTAGGGTTCGCCATAAGTATCTACGGCATCGAAGACCTAGGGCGTACTTGCACGTCTCTCTGGGACTTTATAAATGCGAAAGTTTATGTGTTAATTTGTTACTCCTACACGCTGCAACCGCTGGACGGATTTGAATTAAATTTAGAATGGAGATAGCTTATACCCTGGATTTACCCATAGGCATTTAGCCTGTAAAATTTAAAATTTACCTTGTGAATAACGGTACCTATTCGAAATCTACGCGGGCAGATGCTAGTAAACTATAAAATTGAGTCCCCCGCCGCGTCTGTTGGTATGTATGTTGCCGCTTTATCTTGGATACTCCTGGATGGATTTTGATGCGGTTCTCATTGACTTGACTTGCAGTTAGTTTAGAGCATAACAAAAGATTTCACCTGTGCAAAGACACTGTGGGTCGCTATAGTTATATACAATAAACAATATCGTGTGAAAGGACACAAATTGACTTGGTCTCAAAATACTCTCTATGCTTGTACTCTGTAGGCAGATAGTGTGCTATGTCTTTTACATTCATAGCAGAAAAATGAATTGTTTTAATAGAAACCACCAGTGCCTGAGGTAACCTACTATGATCGTGATTACACTGTGACCAGCCAGCTCACCCGATCTCAAACCAGTGAAGATTTCACGTACAAAGCGCCAGAAACACACAGATTCAATAAGCACACGGCTTGGGCAGAAAACGAATATATTTATCCACCTAGCCGGAGAGTAAGTACTCGAAACGACTTCAAACCTGGGTAGTGCATTTTCAATTTAGCAGCACGATGGGTCGAACGTATAAGGCTGCTTAATTGAAAATGCACGCGCTACAATGTGTTTTGTTCGCACTGACAGGACTACTTAATCTCGCCGCTTGGATATCACTCGACAGTCCGCACGACCGGCGTTGTTTACAGAATCACTACCCTGCTTTAGATCCGATAAGCCATATTATGAAAAATACGATGATGTCCTATGTAGGGTTTAGCATGGGGGTAGTACAGTCAGCAATAGAAGCAGTCATCAGAACAACGATAAACAAATTCTTACAATGGAACTCAAAAAAAGCTGTAGGTACATTTTAGTACCTTGTTACAGTAACCTAGGGTGAAGGCACCATTAACGGTCACTTCACTCTTAATTCAAATTCCATACGGTCCTAAATTGATTGTTGCAAAACAAATGAATAACCCTTATCTTCTGTACAAATAAGAATCAAGTGTTCATTACTGGTTCCATCACCCTACTAAAGTGAAACTAGTGAAAGTGCCTACATGCGATAGCTCTTAGAAGGTGCTTCGGGTTTATACTTATCTTTCACTCACTCTCATATCATCTTATTAAGAGCGAGTGAGAGAAATGTAGGAAACCGAAGCATCTTCTTTTTCACAGACTGTACATTAAATTTGCAATCTCAATAGTAGATGTAGGTACTAAGAGCTACAGCTAACTTCTAAGTTCAACCCTACATACTTACTATAATTTATTAATTGATTTATGTTAGTGTTAATTTACGAAGCTAACCAAATAATAATAAGCTTATAGATCAACCGCCGGCATGCAATGCCTACGGGACCACGGAAATGCGAAGTGCCTACAAAGAGCGCTCTCTTCCCCCATCGCTGGTCACAAATAAGGATCAGTACAAGCACCCAGCTTGTTTGCCTCTTGATCCAGTAAGTAAAGTTGCCTAAGTACACCTTTAAGGTGGTTTCCCACCATAATCGACTCACTAAAACCATTGAACAATCGACTGGGATTAAGTTCACTAAAGGCCGTATTAATAAACTAATCTCAACTCTAATCCCCGTCTCGAGATGCGTCAAAAATGACAGTATTCTATGGTTTGACGTTTAGTTTAACGTATCTTGTGATGGGCCTCTCAGCCAAGACGTGTTTATTACTACGGCCCTAAGCTATACTAGCAAAGTGGACCACGCAGCGCCAAACATACAAAAAAGTGGTCAAGTGCGAGTCGGCGTCGTGCACCGAGGGTTCCGTATCACGGCACAGTTGGAATTATTATATTCCGATTTCGCTTCGAATCACCGCGAGCCCAACTCAAACTTAATTTTTTTTAGTATTTTGTTGTTTTGTTTTCAAAGTTTATACTAAAATCATACCAAATTTGGCCTTTGTATATTTTACCTTTTTTACGATAGGTGTAACAAAAATTTAAATTATTTGATTCATACACATAGGTACATTAAATCACGCCTGTTACCCAGAGGGGTAGGCACTTGCTACGATCCTGACCAATCTCTTTCGCTTCTTCCACATTCATACATCATCGAGTCATGCACGCACGTCGGTTTCGGCTAGGTACCTACTTAAGAGTCGGCCCTTTTACAGTATTTAAAAAAAAAAAACTTAAACTCTTCAATTATGCTTGAAATGTTATTAAAAAAAAACGTTTTATGCATGGGGACCTTTTATTTCACTTCTTTTTTGTCAGTAAATCCGACCTAATAAACTAATAACACATTATTGTGAAAAAATACAACCCGCTATCTGTTACGGGTCAAAAGATACAGCTCTTTAAAGTTAGCACGGACGGACGTACAGCGTAAACATGTTAACAGGTCCCCGTTGGGCCCCCTTCGAGCGGAATCCCAAAAATACCTATTCTATTCGAACAAGCGATTTGGATAGCAACATGATCGTGTAGATAGATAGGTTAAAGTTAATATTTTCTCGTTTAGTAATTACCTATATTATAAATGCAAACATATTAAAATTAAAACATTTCGAGTCAAGTTCATTAAATTAATAATATGGTGTACAGTGCGATTGCTCTTAGACCCGATTTAGACCAAGCGAACGAACAAGAATTCTTTGTAAAAAAATAAAGATAAAACATGTTCTAGAGCATTTGCTCCTTTGGTCTAAGCCCACCTTTAGAAGATGCTTCGGGTTTGTACTTATCTTTCACTCAGCCTCATACGATCTTGTCAAGTGGGAGTGAGAGAGATATACAAAACCGAAGCATATTCTAAGTGCTCACAGACCGTAGGTATGTGCGACAACCTTTATTTAAACACTTTCTGAAAAAAATACATTTAAATATATTTTCAGCCAATGGTAGAACCGAGTTGCCACAAGGTCTTAGAGCCTCTGGATACAACCCACGAGGGATTCGAGAAGTATTTAGACCCGTATTTAACAACGAGTAGACTGCACCACCGCCCGTACACAGCAGAACAGCTAAACAGAATTTCTGTAACAAGAGACATTTTAACGTATCACACATTTTCTAAAGAGCCATGGGTAAGTTTCCCTAGCATACAACTTGTATTACTTAATGTTAATTCTATTTTTCGGACATATCTACTTACGTTGTTGATTCGAAATAGAGTAAACGTCTGATTTTGTTTTTTGACCCTGAACGTTACTTATCCTCCTCCGGCTCCTTTCACAATCCTCTTACGCCCAAACGTGCCTGGTGGTTTACTTTATCATAATCATGATACAAAATTTCAGGTGCTCTATCTCTATCACTAGTATCACTACGGAGTTTGAGAAATAGTGTGTCAGAAAGAGAGAGCTTACATCACTAAGCTTCGATCTTTGGTTATGGAAGGGGACCGTACACACACCCTGTGATAAAAAATATTTGAATACGTGATCAGGCGACCACACGGATAACTAAGTGCTACAAGTGTGTTATGGACGTTATGATACTTGCCATGTGCTACTATAAATAAAAAATACTGTGCTACCTTTCAGTAGTTATATTCTACTCGGTTAAACCATATTGCTTTCGACAAATTGCTATCGTAGTGTTTTTGCCCACTATCGTTTGATAGTTCGTTCTGCAAAAATGATGACTAGGCTGGATGGTTACTAAAAAGTACCTACTTAATGCAAAACTTCACTCATCCCTTTTACTCGCCATTTAAAACCAAGTCAAGAGAAAGAGATGGAGTGGAGATGCCATTAGGCATTAAGATCGCCATTTGTACTTTTTTTTGTGCAATAAAGGTTAAATAAATAAATGAATAAATAAATAACGTAACTTCGATATATTTACACATTCTGTAGCCTTTGCAAAATTTATTGCAAATAAAGTTTAATGTGAGGCTAGTCTTATAATTGTATTGATTTTTTTAAGCGGAAAACGTACCAAGAGCGGAGGCGGCGGCGCGATCATAGAACATGGCATTATCTGTCTGTGGTTCGGTTTCAGTGCAGTGTTGCCAACTTAGTGGATTTTCCACTAAAACTGGTGGATTGGACTTCAGTTTTAGTGTGCAAAAATTCCTTTTAGTGTTTAGTGGATTTGTCTAGTGGAATTTAAGAATTACGTAGAATATAGTTGTTATTACTAGAACGCCGACCATAAAGTCGAATTACACTTTTTAATATATTTTCTTATCGCAATTTTTAGAGTATAATTTTATCGTACAGGCAACACTTCACCTCGTGAGTAAATACTATACTACACTATTCGCGGGCATTCCTCGTTAAGTATGCTTTGTTCGCCAATTTGTACTTTTCGGACTCGGGTCGTGTCACATCACAGGAGTCGTGTGTTGTTTTAAGAGTACGCTGCGGTATGAAGTTAGCAGGAAAATGCTGCAACAACTACGAAATCCCAGCAAATGTTGTCAAACAAATTGGCACTAAGGAATCGTATCAGTCGGAAATCGACGATGATGGTACAGACCAAAATGGTTCATCTGAAGAAGAAGAAGACGACATTTTATTATTGAATTGAATTAATAATTTCATGACATATATTGTATTAAAAAAGTTTTTAATTTTTAATAAATGTACCTTAAACACATTGTTTTCTTTCGTTATGTCCAAAAATAAAGTTAGCGGAAAATTTAGTGGTTATGAAAGTTAGCACGCTTTTTGTTAGTGGTTTTCTGGTGGTTTTAGGAGTTGATTCTGGTGGGGAGCTAGATAATTCGTTGGCAACACTGTTTCAGTGTCAGTGTCAGTGTCACTGTGTCAGTGTTAGGAGTGTCAGTGCAAAGGTTGTGTTAACTTATCTTATGAAATGGAACTGCCTTGAGATTTTCATGTTATCTACTTAATTGATAATTGCTCGTAATAAAAACACCTGCCGTTACTGCTAGTAAGTATAGATAATATAATATGTTTCTACCCAAACAGATAATTAGTTTTTTGTTTTTTTATTTTAACTACCTGTACTTAAAGAACACCAATTGCGATAAACGCAACAATTATTCCCTGTTTACCGGTGCTTTCCGTAGGGTCAAGGGTATCCAACCTAAATATCATTAAGCTTTTAGGATGATGGTGTCTTACCCCAAAATTAATTGTTTTACATTTTATGATTGACTTTATTACAGGTCATGGCAGACTCTACAACAAGTGGTCTAAATGTTGTCAACGTAGCAGGAACCAGTCAGGAAGGTTTAGCCTCCCAAATAGTTGATCCATTTCTTGAGTGGCCATTTAATACTGTTGTGACTGAACCAAAAGTACCCTATCCGGACCCTATTTTAGCCCAACAGGGTTTAGAACTTCAGAAATTTGGCAGCAGATGGAAAGAGGTCAGATATGCAGAAGTAAAACGTCAGTTTGAAAGTAAAGCACCATTTGCAAACCTAGAAGTTAATCAGCAACTGGAACCTTTTTTACCAAGGTGCAAGACATTTGAATACCTGCAGAAGTTTGATCAAGCTCTTGGAGCAATAACACATGGACTTTTGCAACAGAAAAAAATACTTCAAGAGACAATAGATAGTTTGCCAGAAGAAGTCAGAGATGCAGCTTCTAATGCATTTAATTCTGCTGATTCTAAGTATAACAATATTTCTGATGCGTTGGTCCAATATGTGATTGGTAGGCGCTCTCAAGTTATTCAGCAGCGAAGGGAAA
Organism: Acleris laterana; assembly: GCA_963966035.1. NCBI lineage: Eukaryota > Metazoa > Arthropoda > Insecta > Lepidoptera > Tortricidae > Acleris > Acleris laterana. The sequence goes on from OZ014452.1 coordinate 10,559,360, forward strand.
TATTCAAACCACGAAACATGGATGTTAGACAAGCGTTGTATGGTATACCACCCTCGGAAAGCTACTTATTTACTGAACCCAGAATGACAGAAATGGTAGATGCTCTAGCTGGTGGTTTGGAGCAATTAGCTCCCAACACAGACAAATGTAATTGTTGTCGTATACATAAGGAAAGACGTAAGAAAATATGTTCCGAATCTCTAGAAGACTCCCAGGATGATGAGCCAAAATCAAAAAAAAAGAGAAGGCAGCGTTAGAACATAAGATCAATCAGCACTACATTATCTCATATTATAAACGACAATCTGGATATTTTACGCTGAATATGAATATTTTAAAAGCTGTTACCTAATAGATCATCTGATTGTTTTTGATAAGTAGTTGGTTATGATAACTAAACATGAAAGTTTACCTCTGTAGCATTTTTTTTTGTTAAGTTTTGTGTGTCTTTCACGTATTGCTAATAGTAGTACATTAGGTAGTTAGGTACATTAGATCTGTTAATAAATGTGTAAAAATAACTTATAAAACTTGTATGAGAGTTGTACCCATTATAATTTGCAGATATTATGACTTCTACAAGGCATAGGAGTAAGTTACCTTTGTGGCACTATTATTTTAGGTGTATTATATAAATATCTATTTAGGGTCAATCTCACACAAATCAGCCTAGTGCCAAATTTAACTGGGCTTGTACTATAGGTACTAGACAACGAGAAAGATAGGTACATATGGAGAATTAAAATACATAGGACTTGGATGTTTCCTATTTATTTTATTTCTCTATATGTACCTGGGCCATTCTACTTTTCGTTGTACATAACTTTTAGCCACGCTCTCACTAAACTATTTTTATTTCAACAAACGGTAAAGTGCTGCTTTTTCTAACTTAAAACTAGAAAAGGGACGTCAATAAGCTTATATATAGAATTAACCTAATTCATAAAAAGTTATTTGTAATAACTATAAAGTGAGTAACGCAGTGGACGTTGATGTCCCCGCCTTTTCTATGGAAAATGTGCAATTTACCACTAAGTTACCAAGATTCTTCAGCGATAATTGAGTAATTTAGGATATATTTTTTTTTAAACCGTTAAACGTAAACATTCTAAGTTCACGTTATTTGTTTATTCGCGGATTCATCATTTGGTATACTTTTTATCGGACGATAGCAAAAATGTACACTGAAAAGTAGAATGGCCCACCTATCTCTCAAGAATATTTGCTAATACGGGAATCGAACCCGAGACCGCCATCTAGGCACGGTCACTACCAACTAGTCTATAGCGTCGTCATACAGTCATAAGTCAAAATAATGCAGAAATTGATGTTGGCCGGAAAATAGCAGAGGATCTGTTTTGAGAAATGTAAAGCAGAGCCCCTACTTTGAAAATCAGAATTTGAAGGTACGTTATTTCCATCCCTGTCACGCGTCATAAGAGACTAAATCGAGAGAAGTAATAGAGTCAACGTAACTTCGAACTTCGATTTTCAAAGTAAAGCCTCTGGTAATCTAGTCATGGCTGCTTCTGATTGGATGAGACACGCGATTTATATTGTATCTAGGTATATTTATTGTTTAATAGTTAAATATCTAAGCGGTTTGAATTTAAGCCCTTAATTGTTTTTTTTTATGTGATACTTTGTCATTTTTTATTAATTGTGATATGTAATGCACGGTTACTTGCAACTAAATAGTTCCTTTTTTAGCCTAGTACTTAGACTGTTAACTGTGTTATTGAGCTGCATCGGCAAAAAAGAGATTGTTTTACGCAAGCTGAGCTTGCCTATAATTGGGTAAACACCCTGTCACTCTTCCCTAGACATGTAATTTTAAAATTAAGTTAATGGTGTTACATCTGTTGGAGAATCTAATAAATAAATAAATAAAATCTTCCTTTAGGTACTCTAATAAGTAATAGCACGCTCGTGCGCGATCGAAGCTCTGTGTTTTTTTTATTCGCCTTAGACGCGTCAGAATCAACATATATACATACCGACATCCTAGGGTTTCCTAACTAACGCCCATTCTTAAGACACATTTTTATTAATGAACATGGAGTAACCGTGGTGTAGCAAAGCCATGCTTTGTCCTTATCTCTCGAATTCAAATGTTTCAATAACATAAGAACAAAGCATGGCTGAGCTACTCTATGGGTACTCTGTTAATTAATAAGGGCATATAAGATTAGTAAGGTACATACATACCGCACTGCTAGATCAAAACAGTAGCAACTCAAAATACAACTGTATTCTACAATCAGCTTTAATACAACTTCTATGAGCTTGTAACAAAATTAACAAGGGTTTTGAGTTGATACTATTTTGATCTGGCAGTGCGAATTTCCTTGGAACCAAACAAAATGTGTTTGTAGCGCAAGTATAAACACAATTTATGGGATACGTATCAAACTTTAATAACAATTCACCGTCGAGTTATTAACTTAACGAAAAAAGTGGCCACCTTTTCCCGTTAAGCTGACTACTCAAAGGGTACCTAATTGTTTTTAAAGTTTGTTACGTATCCCATAAATTGTGTTTATAATTGCGCTACAAATACATTTTGTTTGGTTCCAAGGAAATTCTTTATTTAATTAGAAAACCCAATAAAAGGTAATGAGGGCGCCACTGGACGCTCGGCGTTTGCTCGGCGCAGTCTTAATTAATTATGATGGTAAATCCGTATTCTTTTTTTGATTTAGGTCCGGAAACCAAAACCTGAACATGATGACTGGCGTCTTCCATTCGGGAGAAATAAATACAAGTATGACCGAGAGAGTATCAAAAAAGATGCGTCGTTCTCACTGCCCAAAGAGAATGAGCTCCGGGAAATAATAACGCACAATAAACCGAAATGGGTACCTGGGTAAATTGCATTTTGTTACGTACATTTTTGTGTTTCTTTGCTGATTATGCGAGTGACACACAGAGCAAGATTTTTGCACATCACCTAATCGGAAAGGGGACTTTTCTTCCCTGCTAGGAGGGATCAAAGTGGCCCTCGCGGTAAATATGTCATTTTCCTCCCTTGTGACACAATCTACTATTTTTATGGACAAGTCCACGTGCGTACGATGTCTTGTAAGCGTTTAAGCCTTAGAACAATAGAAAATCTTGTCGGGCTGTGTCGGAGGACCGGCTTTGGTGTGTATTGCGCCACCGCGGCATTAACATAACTCTTCTAGGTACAATTAGGAACCTCTGGTAAGGTGATGGATGGCATTAGAGTTGGACGCTTTGCCGCAATCAGAGTCGTTTAGTGACGATTAAAGTCGTTCCTTGGTAACGATTTTTCATAGGCAAGTTCGAAAAATAAAAGAGTTAATTCTGTCTAATATCTGAGTACGACGGTTGTTGACAGGCTCGTAATGGACATTTAACTCGTAGGTCAAAGATCTTACGGTTAGAAATTGATTATTATTAGACAAATATCGTAGACAGGGTAATACTCTGTCTACGTACAGTATAATCTAGCCATTTAATCCAATAAATAGTGAATTATTAAATCAAATATATTGATTTAATAATGGTGACTTAATGAATTGTTTGTTTTTGGAGATTGTATTATAATAAATATTTGGATCATTATTATACATGAACATAGGTTTGCATATAATTTATTACATGCGACATTAAAATATAGGTACCATATTGGGTTGTCCATTTATGGACATAACTATCCCTCCTCCATCCGCGGCGAGACTCGCCCAAGCGTTTCACTTATCTTCTTTAAAATAAGGATCAAATGTCACTCAGTAATTGCTCCAACATTGCTCCTTGTTCAGTATTGTCGAATTAATTATTTAATCTGGTAGTTTCAATAGAACGATCAGATTCCAGTGTCACCTTAGACTGGCAACATTGATAGAATAGACTTCCGTTATAACTTCGAAACCGCGTAGCGGCTTGTCGTTGTCGTTAATAAAATAAAATCTCGTAGCAAGGCAATTTCAGCTGTATACCGATCTCCTGTTCAAAACTAATTAATTCTAACAAAGAAGATTGCGATCTGGCTTGTGTGAGTGGGAATAGTGTCCTAAGTGTAGCAGGGAAGGGAGAAGCCTATCTGGATCCAGCGCTGGGTTAACCCTCGAACTGGCTGCTGCTGATGGTGCGAAGCGGTCACACCGGAGATCCCAGGTAAGCCCGAACGCAATCATTTGTATTTTACCATCCAAATTGACGGTCTTATTACCTTCACAAACTCATTGATGTCGCGGAGCATGCGTGCGTAAATTTTAATTAATACAGTCCACTAGTCTTTCGTATTTGTCGCATCATTTTGGTCATTCGAACCAGATTTTATTGAAAAGTGAATATTTTTCGTTATTTCGTACGTATGTTTCAAGATATTATTGCGTTATAATTTTTTATTTTTTTTGTGTGAAGGTAGTTAAGAAGTTGCTTTGGCCGAGATTTTATGTAGTTGGTTGTACGCCATTTTTTTGTCGTTATCGGTTTAGGTTGGCAGTACATCCTCGTACCATAGATTAAATAAATTTATCGCAATTTAGTTTTTGTTGGTAAAATTGTAAATTATTCATTCATTCGTTAGTGTGTATTGTTTACGTTCAAAATGTCAAATCACGAACATAGCTCAGTGTCGGAGACTGTCGAAGTTGATAACAATAGAGTATCGCGAGATTACGCCATAATGCGACTTGAATATATCGAAAAAACAGAGTTGTTAGGTTTTAGTGAACGTGATTTAAAAGAAATAGCGGATGATTTTCATTGTGCGCAACGGAAAGTATTGTCGTTATTGGATCCGTCGGATCGTAGTGAAGAAATGAGTGTTACTTTTGAATTTGAGAAAAAGTTATTAGACATTAAATTTAGACTGCGTCGCGGGCAATTGCTGGAAAGTGAAACAAAGCCTTGGGTTGACGAAACAGTGGTAGCGAGATTGCCTAAAATAAACATTAACATGTTCATAATAATGTGAGCAAACAAAAAGCATCGTTTGTAGTTTCTCGCCCAACTTGTAGCTTTTGTACTGGCCAGCACAGTCTTGATACTTGTAATGATTTTTTGAATCTTGACACAAATTCTCGTTTTAATTTCGTCAAGGAAAAGGGTTTGTGTATTTTATGTTTCTCGAATGTTCATCGTGTAAAAGCTTGTCGTGCCTCTCGTTGTAGTGTGTGTCGTTGTTCCCACCACACTTTGTTGCATTTTACCAAAGTTACTCAGCTGTCACCGCCTGCCGCGGAGGACAACGCGCCGCCGGGATTAAGTAATGTTGGTAGTAACACGGTTTTAACTTCGGTGACTGGGGAAAACACTGTTCTATTTTCGACTGTTAGGGTTTTAATTAAAGACAGTTCAGGTAGTTTTCGACCAGTGCGCGCACTCCTAGATTGCGCCAGCGCATGTAATTTTATTTCGGATTCTTGTGTAAAAATGCTAGGTTTTAACATTTGTCGTAGCCAACACTCCGTAAGCGGGATTGGCAATACTGTCGCTCAACCGCTCGGCTCGCTGTCATGTGACTTTAGGCCGGCCGGTAACGCAACTTCGTCGGCGATCATTACGTTTGACGCTCTCGTTTTGTCGTCGATATGTGCTGACCAGCCTACCCAACCTGTCGACTCGTCGGTATGGTCGCACATAAATAATTTGTCGCTCGCGGATCCTGACTTTGCTCGACCAGGGCCAGTAGATATTTTGTTCAACGCAGATATTTTCGCTTCGTCGCTGCTGCCTGGTCTTAAGCGAGGGAAGCCCGGACAACCGAAGGCATTGAATACTATCTTCGGTTGGATCTTAATGGGTGAGTGTGACGCAAGTCCACTCGCGTCGAACGCTTTCGTACCTTGTCGTAGTAATAATAAACATTGCCTGTTCGTGTCGAATCGTTCGCAAACGCTGTCGTTGGATGATTCCATTAAAAAGTTTTGGGAATTAGAAAATGTTAGTTCTCCGATTAAACCTTTCGTGTCGAAGGAGGACCAACTTTGCGAAGTTTATTTTGCCAATAATTACTACCGTAACGGAGAAGGTCGATTCGTAGTGCCCCTACCTTTCGTCGAAGCTACGAACAAACCTACCTTCTTCCATTCTCGTGAAATCGCCTTAAAGCGCTTTCAATCGTTAGAACGCAAATTGGATTGTAACCCCGAGTTCAAAAGGTCGTATGTCGAATTTATGGAAGATTATGAGTCACGTGGTCATCTTGAAGAAGTGAGTCCTCCTTCTACGAGTGAGGGCCAGTTTTATTATATACCGCATCACGGTATTCAGCGCGAGTCAGTCACCACGCCCCTTCGTGTTGTATTTGATGCCAGCGCGAAGGACGCTAAGGGCCTTTCATTAAATGATACTCTCCTCGCTGGACCCAAACTGCAAACCAATATTTTCGATCTGCTCATGCGCTTCCGTTGGCATGCTGTGGTGTTCACGGGTGACGTTAGGCAGATGTACCGGCAGATTTTGGTCCCTGAGGAAGATGCTGAGTTTCAGCGCATTCTGTGGCGGCCCTCCGCTGTTGGTCCCGTGCGCGACTACCGCCTCAAAACTGTAACGTATGGTGTCTGTTCTGCGCCGTTTCAAGCTCTTCGAACCATGGCACAGCTTGCCAGGGATGCCGTGGCTGACTGTCCTGCTGGTTCCGCTGTACTCGCTCGCGATATATACGTCGATGACGTCGTGACTGGAGCGGACTCTGTCGAGCAGGCTTGCTTGCTTCAGGTGGAACTCACAAAAATATTGTCGTCGGGTGGTTTCCATCTGAGAAAGTGGACCTCAAATAATCGTGACTTTCTTGATAGCCTTCCCTCCTCGGACTTGTACTCGGAGCATTTCAAAAGTTTCGAGGATATGTCTGACGTCTCGCTTAAGATACTGGGACTGCTGTGGCAGCCGCAGTCTGATTCATTTTATTTCCGTGTTGCCGATACTCATTACTGTCGTTGCACAAAGCGTACCATCTTGTCGGAGGTAGCGCGTATTTATGACCCTTTAGGTTTCCTCGGTCCCGTTACGTTCTATGCTAAGTATCTTATGCAGCTCCTCTGGACGGCTGGCGTCTCGTGGGACGACGACGCACCATCTGAGATCGCCTCAGAATGGTTGCGTTTTAAATCGCAACTGGCAACGTTGGCGTCAATTGCAATCTCTCGCCGTGTTGTTGGCCCTTTTGTGTCGTTACAACTCCACGGATTTTGTGACGCGTCAGAGCGCGGATATTGCTCTGTCGTGTATTGTCGATTCGCTAACAATGAAGGCTCGTCTTTTGTTAACCTTTGTTGTGCGAAGTCTAAGGTTGCGCCTCTTCGCAAGCAATCTATCCCTAGACTTGAGCTCCAAGCAGCTGTGCTACTCTCTGAGCTCATGAATAGTACCATTGAAGCTCTAAAACCATTTTACCTTATTGAGGAGATCTACGCGTGGTCCGATTCTAGTGTAGCTTTGTCGTGGATAAAATCGTGCCCGTCAAAATGGAAGACGTTCGTGGCAAATCGTGTCAGTCGCATCCAGGAGACCATAGCGCCTGATCGATGGAGGCACGTTAGTACTCACTCGAATCCAGCGGATAGCGGTTCTCGCGGTTTGCTGCCTGCAGACCTCGTTTCTAATGATCTGTGGTGGAGAGGTCCCTCATGGCTTGCCGAGCCTGAAGAGAAATGGCCTGTGACTTCGTCCTTATCTTTCTTGTCGCCTAAGGATACACACGAGGAACAGCGTATTTTCAGCTTGTTGACATCCAAAGAGCCTAATTTTGTCGATTCATTGTTGAATAAGTTTTCGTCTTTTTCGAAATTGAAACATGTAACTTCGTACTTGTTTCGATTCTTACAAAATTGCAAAGAATCATCTATCAAGAAACGCGTTTTCGGGCCTTTACAGCCATCAGAGGTTCATAGAGGTTTTATGTTCCTAATTAAAGTCGTGCAGGAGAGTGTTTTTCCGTCGGAGTTAGAAAACCTACGCAAAGGTTCATCTAACTCACTACCAAAGAGTTTACGTAAATTGTCACCATTTATCGATGAAGCGGGTCTTCTCAGGGTGGGCGGTCGCCTGGGTAATGCTAACATAGGATTTGAAATTAAGCATCCGCTGCTATTGCCGCGCTCTCATCGCCTTACGTATCTTATAATTCAGGAGTACCACATTCGCTTCATGCACCCCGGTGCGCAGACTCTTCAAAATCTCCTTGCTCAAAAATTTTGGATATTGTCGTGTAAACGTGTTATTCAATCGGTGATTTCAGGTTGCATTAAATGTTTTCGTGTTCGTCCGCTAACCGCTCCCGCCCCGCTAATGGGAAATTATCCGCCGTATCGGATAAACCAAATGAAATGTTTCTCGAGTTGTGCTGTTGACTACGGTGGACCTTTCGATATCGCTCTCGGACGTGGTCGCGGTGCTAAAACCTATAAAGGATACATTTGCATTTTCGTCTGCACTAGTACGAAAGCTATTCATATCGAACTCGCCTCCGAGTTGTCGTCTGAGGCGTTCCTGGCCGCTCTACGGAGACTCATCGCACGTCGTGGCCGATGTAGCCATCTCGTTTCCGATCAAGGACGTAATTTTATCGGTGCTAGTAACTACCTTGGTTCTCTCATGCAAAAGGCCGCGGAATCACAGGAAATTAAGTTTTCGTTCAGCCCTCCTGGTAGTCCCCATTTCAATGGCCTGGCTGAGGCAGGCATCAAATCGGTAAAGACACACCTTGCTCGTGTCATTGGTACCCAAAGACTTACTTTCGAAGAGTTCTACACGGTACTCACGCAAATAGAGGCGATGTTGAACTCGCGCCCGTTGACGCCACTCAGCTCGGACGCTAATGACCTCTCGGCGTTAACCCCAGGTCATTTTTTGACTCTGGAACCTTTGTCGATTATGCCAGAGGAAAACTATGTTGACTTAAAGATAAGCGTTATGCAACGTTGGAAACTCATCCAAAAGATGCACCAGGATTTCTGGCATAGGTGGCATAGTGAGTACATGCATACACTACAACAGAGAGCTAAATGGGATAAACAACATTCGAATATAACCGTAGGAGCATTAGTGCTTATAGTTAATGAACTATTAAGGCCTCTTAACTGGCCATTAGGTCGTATTATCGCTCTGCATCCAGGTGCAGATGGAATATGTAGAGTAGTAACGGTGAAGACTGCCACTGGGCAGTACAAAAGACCGGTTGTAAAGATTTGTCCTTTGCCATCAGCAAACGACATTTAAGTTAAATTTATCGTTTCCGTCTTGTCGTTTACACTGCTTTTCGTTAACCCAAGATCAGTGTAACTTATCGTAATTGTTGTTTTCGTAATTCATTGTAGAGTTCAATTAAGTCACGTTCTCTACGCTAATTTTTCGTAGTTTAAGGTATAATTTCGTGGTAAATACCGCGGAACTATTTAGTATACCGTCGCATTTAGGTGGGCGGAATGTTCAGTATTGTCGAATTAATTATTTAATCTGGTAGTTTCAATAGAACGATCAGATTCCAGTGTCACCTTAGACTGGCAACATTGATAGAATAGACTTCCGTTATAACTTCGAAACCGCGTAGCGGCTTGTCGTTGTCGTTAATAAAATAAAATCTCGTAGCAAGGCAATTTCAGCTGTATACCGATCTCCTGTTCAAAACTAATTAATTCTAACAAAGAAGATTGCGATCTGGCTTGTGTGAGTGGGAATAGTGTCCTAAGTGTAGCAGGGAAGGGAGAAGCCTATCTGGATCCAGCGCTGGGTTAACCCTCGAACTGGCTGCTGCTGATGGTGCGAAGCGGTCACACCGGAGATCCCAGGTAAGCCCGAACGCAATCATTTGTATTTTACCATCCAAATTGACGGTCTTATTACCTTCACAAACTCATTGATGTCGCGGAGCATGCGTGCGTAAATTTTAATTAATACAGTCCACTAGTCTTTCGTATTTGTCGCATCACTCCTTATACATTACTATAGCCATCACCCTAACTCTATTTTAACTAATTTCTAGAACCTTCCGCAGTGAAGTGAGGGATAACTACGTGCCACCATCGTCTCAACCTGGCTCCAGAATCCAGGACCCCGAAATGTTAGTACGTTCCTATTACAGACGACGGATGGCCAAGTTCAATACCAACATGCACTATGAACACTCTACAACAAGGGATACCTTCTCTTCGGAATACTCGCACCTAGGGACTGGGAGACCTTTGTGTTCTGTTTTAGACCAGTTCAAAGAAAATAACAAAAGACTGGAGCTTAAAAGCACAAGGATTGGTTGAATTTGTTCCTTTATTTAGCTGTAAGATGATGGTAAATTATTTGATAGGTACTTAGTACTAGTAATGCGTATTATCCTATATTTTAATAATGTGCAAGAACATTGTTAGATTGAGAATTATAACTTATAAAGCACACTGCGCACACACCTTACATTTGCAATGCCAGGGGGTTGACTTTAAACCGACTTCAAAAAAGGAGGAGGTTCTAAATATGTTCCACTGTAAGTACCCACATAATTTTTGTGTATGTTTGTTCACCGATTTCTCTGTCAATTGAGGACCGATTAAAAAAAAAACTAGGAAGTGGGGCTACATAAAAGCTTATTATGATCCAATTATGATCACTAAAATATATAAAATAAAAGTTTAAAAAAACAAAAACCCGTCTTCGAAAACGCAAAAAATTACTTCTTGTAAAATGGTAGAACTTGAAGTCAGCGACTCACAATATTTCTAACCAAAAGCCGACTTCAGTTACCTACCATTTTACAAGAAGTTATTATTTGTGTTTTTGAAGGCGGTTCTTTTGTATCTCATTTGGGGATTGAAGTTCTCAAGCCTGTGATGTAATAAGTACATTTACGAGTCTAAGTATGTATTCTAAACAACGTCAACGCATGTAATAATTTTCATGACGCTCAGTACCTAATCATCGGTGACATTTAAAAAATCAACTTCCAGATACATAAACGTTAAGTATGTACAAATTCAATTAATAAAATTGTTAAGTGATGAAAAACTCTCTTTATAATTTATTTCTTTTCCTATATACTTACTGTCTTCAGCCACTCATATCAGCAAACTTTTACTAACTTCTGTAAGAGTAGCATTCAATCCACATTTGACACCCGATATAGACGCAGCCATACCTACTAGGCCCGTTGGACGATGATTGGACGTGAAAATTTGACAACACCTATATAAGAATGCTGTACAAAATCGTTAAGTATAGAGTAACGGTAACAAATGGTTCGTCACTTTTGGACCTTAAGAGCGTCGAAAAGTGACGAATAATTTTTTACCGTGACTATACATTAACTGAGCGAGTTGGGAGCTAAACTTAGTTAAGTACCATACTTTTAAACGATTCTAGCACTTTTATGTGTGTAAGGTAAATGTACCATATTACGGCATATTAAGGCATTTTTTACGTTAGGGATGATTCTTAGAAAAAGTTAGAAGGTTAAAGGTCTGGAAATTGTTTTATTCTGTAGACTGTTATTATAAGATGCACGTAGAACCTTATTTTGCGTCGTAGCCTCTAATTTGTAGACATAATCGTTATTTTACGGAACCTCTAGTTTGTCCCTAATTCTGGGATAAAATTTGGCTCCTGACTTAATTCCGGGAGGCGTTGTACGTAATTCCGTGATATATTCAAAGCACACGTTTTTAATTTAAAGTAAAAAAAATAAGTGCCCTTAAGAATAACTTAAATGGATACACACATAATTATTGTGATTGATAAAATAAAAATACAAATTTAATACAGTTTGATATAATTTGAAACAAAAAAAAAACTTCTACAATAAAAACAAAATGACAGCTGCTGCTGATAACTATACTTAATCAAAATAAAATTTTAAAGAAAAACAAGATATAAAATAAATCGGCGAAAATTTTAAACAAGGTTATTTAAATATTCAACCATTATTTTATAATCAAAATCAAGTAATCAGTATTAAAGATAACTTAAATGTAAATTGAGATCAGGCCTTGGAATCAAACCACATAAAAATGAGCTGGTGCCTGGATACCGTGATCCAGTTAATATAAACTTTAATATATCGCACTGCTAGATCAAAACAGGAGCAACTCAAAATACAACTGTATTTCAAAATTAACTTTAATACAACTTCTATGAACTTGAAACAAAACTAGCAAGGATTTTGAGTTGATGCTGTTTTGATCTAGCAGAAGTGTTTTAGAATCTACCCGTTACTAGTTTAAATCAGGTACAGAAAAGACGCCTCTTTTGTTTACTTGAACAGGAGACTTTATTTTTTTCACTATGTCTTTGGCATCATAATCTAAAATGAATTATAAATTATTATCAACGTACAGCCTTGTCACGCTAAAATGCCCATTACATTTCTCCACCCCTCACCCCTCCCCCTACTTATTTTTATTTATTTGCCAAAGAAAATATAGATTTTTTTTCTGCTCCCCGTACTCCGGGTACCTATACCGGAATAAAAGACATGAATAAAAAAGACATGTACCTTATTACGGCAGTCAAAAAAATGGTTTTAATTAAATATTTTTAATATATTTTTTAAATAGATTCGAAGGAAATATAACAAATATTTGCGTACCATCAAAATAAATAGGTATTTTATTTTTATTTCATAAAATATAAATAATTTAATTTTGATGGTCGACTGCATCAATTCATAAATATGACACAAAAAGTATTTACTTCAGACTTGATTAAAAGAGTTAAAATGAAAATAATACATATACCGTAATTACGTCACAATAATCTGCGGTCAATACTTAATTTATTTATATCAAATTTATGAGATAATTTAACTCCAGCTATAAATAAAAGACTAAAACATTTCAGACCGATATTCCCCTATTGCGTGATACTCCCGTAATTATGTTCACCGGCTCAGGTCTGTGAACATAATGCCGGGAGTCATAAAACTGTCGATTTCTCTAAAAATATGCTTTATAACAACTAAAATTAGCTATAAAACCTTCTGTTGATAACTACTTACCAATATTTTCATAAGTTGTAATGAAATAAACTCACCGGTATCCCATGGGAACCTTACGAAAATTGCACTGACACCTTACGCTCAACGACAAGACAACCGTACGGGACTGCAGTATGGCTGCGACTGACGCGTTCGGAAACGCGACACGGCTTTAATAATTATATTATTTCTATTCAGAAATCGGATTTTGGTTGTACATAAACTAAAGTTTATTTGGTATTGCATATAAACATAATTTTACTGACTGTTTTCTTATTTTACGACAAAATTCAAAATGTCCCAGCATAATGTACTATCCCGGGATAGTGTACATTTACCTTACTAACTATCTCGGAGCCACTTCGTGTAGTCCCGAGGTCGCTCTGGTGGAGGTGTTTCTAAAGATTACATTGACAGCCCTTTATTCCATTTTTTGACCAACTTTAAAAAAGGAGGATGTTAATAATATTAATTTTTTATTATAGTAGATTGTTCAACAAGGGACTAAAACAAGCCATAATGACACGAGATGTTTAGCCACCCAAGCGGAGCGCGCGGGTGGCTATTAGTTCGAGTGTCATTATGGTTGTTTAGTCTCGCGTTAAACACTCTACTTTTCACTTTGAATGCGAGGAAAAAAACGACGTTCTACATATACAAAATTACAAGATTGATTATAACAAAGTTTCTTACAAAATTGTTCCGCCGTTTTATTTTGTTGTAAAGTTACGCTTTAAATGCTTGCATATTTAGCCAACAGATTCAAACTTGAAAACTATTTTAGAACTAATTGGACCATGCATAATAAAATGAATTATCCTTAATATAATTAAATACATTCATGTTCGTAATCATTAATGATGTGTTTCACGAAATTAAATCGTTATTTTTTATATTTTTGCATATTTGTCATTTTGAGGTTATTTCCACGCTCAAAAAATGGTCCATACACAATCACTGAAAATGGCGATAATCCTCCATTAACAAACACCGTGATTGACTGTTTAGGAGTTTCCAAAATAAATTAAAGAAATATTACTTTAGTCCCTAGAGATTAATAAAGACTTTTATTAATAAAGACTTATAGTCCCTATGTGCAGAGACTAAAGTAACCTTTTAAGGGCATGAGAAGTGAAAAATATTTATATACATCTTTTCCAAAACAATTATATCTAAGTACTTATTACGAGTATTATATTTTTTCTGGTTTCCCACCGAACACCGTCAACGCACCGAACAAGACTATAATGTCATACATAATATGGCAGCGCACTATCCAACCTCGACATTGGCAGAATCCTCAAAACATTGATATTATCTTCCCAAAAAATGAATTGAATTGAGGATGTTAATATGTTTTTTTGTATGTTCACCGATTTCTCCGTCAATTCGTGAACTGTATAAAAAACTTAGTGTAAAACCTCATTCAAATCACGGCAGTTTAATTAATACGGCATTGTCGGGAAATTTACTAAATATATATTAAAAGTTTAAAGAGTCAGGTTAATGCCACAGTGACGCGTTCTGTTGTCAATATAGATGATGAGTCACAAAAACAAACAACTTACACCATGGGTGTGTTTTTTACAAAAAGTAAATGGAAATAGTTTACTTCATGTTGGTAGTAGGATTGATTTCATACGTACTGTATCTGGTACAACCGTACTGGATATTCTTACTGACCATAGTAATTGCATACATCTTGTATTCTCAGATGGTAATGATATTCTGAGATTGATGCGGTGAGTTTCTACTGTTAAACTCATCTCCATTAACTTAAAAAGCGTTCATACAATCTCACTAGGTTAGGTCAAGAGTCAAGTCTTCAAACGTGGAAATAAAAAGCGCTATTTATCATGGGAAAATACTTAGTATATTTATATTGTATACACCCGGAAACCTTGGGGACCTTAATTAGTGTCCGACCGAATTTTCGGTTTCGTTTTCGACCAAAGAACTAGTGACAGTTTTGGCTACAATCCGCCTGAAACTCCGGTCGAAACCGGAAAGAACTACGTTCGGAAGGTTTCGCCCTGCGATCAGGCATGATCCTAGTAAGTGAACCTACCTCAGTAGCAAGACTAATACTTTTGAGAAACGGGCTCCAGGTGTAAAAACAACATCATTATAAACCTTGCCCAACCATTCATTCTGAACGCAATGGCGTAGCTAGCGCAGGGCTAGACGGTGCCTTGCCCCAAGCTTAAGGGGGGCCCTTGGACTAGATGACCGGCAAGCCTCAAACTGACCAAGAGAAAATAAATAATATTTTGGCTTAATAAAATCTGAACAAAAGGGACCCAGTTTTTTATGCACCAAAGCCTTTGGCTACCTAGCTAGGCATCTGTCTGGACGAAACCACATTGTCGGCGTAAAAGACGCATTAAAAAAGTTCGTGGTGTTCGTTGTAAGCTTCTTTAAAGTTGGGAAAGTTAAATCATTTTCCAGTTATTATTGCAGTTAACCGACGAACTAAATATATTCAATTTTCCGGCTATTAATAATACAGCAGATCCATGGTCGAAGTGACATTTATTCCAACAGGTTGCACATTTTACATTAGACGAGACAGGTGGCGCTAGTGAGTTTGTTACCATATCAAAATAATACCTCCGCTTAACAAAATCAACTAAATAATGAACAATCATGTTTTAGTTAACAGGTAAAATGCCAAGTTTTTTCATAAAATAATAATGTTTAATAGAACCTAAACTTTTCGTCAGAATGTCTGCTGGCATTTCAGCTGTTTCCAAATAACATAGATTGACATGTTTGTTAGCTACAGCTTCTCTAACAAAATTATACCTTATGTCTATATGTTTCGATCTCCGGTGGAAAACAGAATTCAATGCTAGCTTTTGAGCACTTTGACAATCATTAAATAGGACAATAGGATCCGATTTTCCAAGGATTTCGAACAATAAGTTCTTTAAATAAATACCTTCCTTACAAGCTTCAGACATACAGATATATTCAGCCTCTGTGCTGGATAATGCTACATTTCTTTGCTTTTTACATTCAAAAGAAACAACAGTATTTGCTAATTTGAAGCAAAAGCCTGAATATGATCTTCTGTCAGTAATGTCTGAACCCCAGTCAGCATCTGCAAAACCTTCAATATAAGTATTGTCTTTGCAAAAAACAAGACCATAGTTTTTAGTATGTTTTAAATATTTTAAAACTCTCTTAGCATGCTTCCAGTGTGTCTCACTATATGAATTATTAAATTGGCTCAAATAGCTAACACTGTAGGCAATATCTGGCCTAGTAAGAACGGCTAAGTACATCAATCCACCAATCAGCTGTTGGAATGGATATTCACTACTAACAACCTGTGATTTCTCTAATTTTAAATTTGCCTCCATAGGAGTTTCTGCTACTTTACATTTTGACATATTAAACCTTTTTAATAAATTCTCTACATATTCTTCCTGATCCAATTTTATCTCATTTTTATGAATTCTTACTCTTAAACCCAAACATTTTTTTACTTAACCTAGGTTTTTGATTTTAAATTTACAGCTTAATTCTTGAACTAACTTTTCAGTAGCTTGAGCACAATTAGAGAACACGAAGAAATCATCAACAAATAATGCTATAATAATTTTAACATTATCTTTAAACTTTGTAAATAGACAAGGTTCATACTCTGATTTTTTATAGCCCAAATGAATTAAATAATCATTGACTCTCTCATACCAAGCTCTGGAAGACTGTTTAAGACCATAAATGGCTCGTTTCAATTTTAACACCTTATCATCTCCTCCATTGCAAACAAAAGTTACAGGTTTTTTCATATACACAGTTTCATTTAAAAAACCATTCAAAAAAGCAGTGGTTATGTCAAGATGACTAACATCTAAGTTTAGCTTTGCTGCTAGAGCAAATAATAATCTTAGTGTGGAATACCTGAGCACAGGGGAGAAAGTTTCATGAAAGTCTACTCCGGCTTTCTGCGAGAATCCTTTCGCCACTAATCTGGAACGATACCTCACATTGTTAGAACTGTCATATTTCTTTTTGAACACCCACTTGCATTGAATCACTGAACTGTCTTGAGGATGGTCTACTAGCTCCCAGGCTTCATTTTCTTTGAAGGCATCCAATTCTTCCTTCATACTAGCTCTCCAGAAAACACTCTCTGGTCCATTCAACGCTTCATCAAGCGTGACTTCTTTTTCACTACTGTCTTCACATTCTGCAACGCATAAATTAGTATACCAATCAGGTTTTTTTCTTATGCGTTTTGGTAGAATTTCTTGTTCAACCAAAGTGACATCAGGATCTGAAGTAGTGTCTAAGAAACTGTCACTAGAAGTACTCCCTTCTGAATCTGGAATGTATGTCTCATCCCGGTCATTGTGTTCTTCTAAGACTGTACTTTCAGTTTCTTCTGAGAAACTCTCCTCCGCTGAAGACTTGCATTCAACTGGTATCTGTACCATGTTCATCATCGGCTCATTTGAAGATTCCATGATTACTATGTCTCTGCTAGTTGTCACAGAGTTATTGGTATAATCATACACTCTGTAACCCTTTACATTCTCGGCATAGCCAACCAATATCAACTGTTTAGCCTTTTCATCCCACTTCAAACGCTTCTCTTTCGGAACATGTACCATAACTTTGCTACCGAAAATTCGCAAATGGCTTAAATTTGGCTTTTTACCTGTCCAAATTTCATATGGTGTCTTCTCGTTCAGTCCTGTAATGACAGATCTATTTCTTAAATATACAGAAGTACTAACTGCCTCTGACCAGAATTTCTTGTCTAAACCAGCATCGAAGATCAAACATCTGGCCTTTTCAACTACTGACCTATTCATCCTCTCACAAAGACCATTCTGCTCCGGTGTATAAGCATTTGTTCTTTGGTGAACAATTCCCTGCTTCTTTAAGTACTTCTCAAATTCTTGACTACAGAATTCACCTCCGTTATCTGTCCTTAGAATTTTAATTTTTCTGTCATGTTTCTGTTTTTCAACCATGGAGTGGAACTCTTGAAAATATTTAAATACTTCACTCTTTGCTTTCATGAAATACACAAATGCCATCTTGCTATAGTCATCCACAAATAAAACATAGTATTTAGATCCTCCAATTGATAGATTCTCCATCGGTCCTCCTACATCTGCATGTATCAGCTCTAGCAAATCCTCAGTTCTGGATGAACTATGCTGAAACGGTAATCTAGTTTGTTTGCCTTTGCAACATATAACGCATGATGATTTGTCTATTTCTGCCTTTTCTGAATATAAAATTCCTTCCACAGCTCCATTTTTCATTTTGTTTAAGCTATTACTGTTTATATGTCCCATGCGTCGGTGCCAAGTTTCACTCGATGCTATAGCTGTTGCCGCTAATATCTGTTCTATTTCCAATGTACATAACTTGTACACACCATCAATTAATTCTGCCTGGCCTACTAGTTCATTCTGTTGATTATGTATGTAGCAAACGTTCTCTTCGAAAAACACACTGTTGCCGTTCTTAATCAACTGACTGACGGAAAGCAAATTGGTGGTTAATTCTGGTACACATAATACATCTTTCACTGCGATGTCATATTCTACACCGTTTACAACTGTAACAATGTTTACATCGCCAGAACACAGCACTGGAACTTTTGTCTGGTTTGCAATAATAATTTCTTTCGTTTCATATTGATGTGACGAATTTACAAGGTTATCTTTACTTGCTGTCATGTGTTTACTTGCGCCACTATCAATATACCAGCTGTCCTTATTGAAATCTCCAGTTAGAAAAACCGCATTAAATGCGTTAGTTTGTTTTCTTTTATTTATTTCAGTTTGCGGACACTGATTTTTGTAATGGCCGGTCTGTTTACACTTATAACATTTTATAACCTTATGTTCTGACTTTGACGTTGACATTTCTGATTGTCTATGACCTTTTGTTGGGTTGCTATTTTTAAATCTTTGCGTTCCTTTCGCAATAAATGCACTATCGGAAGCGGAAACATTACCACCAACTTCTGACGACATATCTATCAACTTGGTTTTAATGATGTCGGCGCTAACCTCAACGCCTGAATGCTCAATAGCCATAATCATAGGTGCATATTTTTCTGGTAGTCCTGCTAACATTAATGCTCCAATCCATTCATCGGTAATTTCAAATCCTGTTCCTTGCAGTCGCTGGCTTGTTTCTATTATCTGAGTAACATACTGAGTCATTGACTCGCTGTTTTCAAGCCGAATGTTGATAAGATTTCGTAACAAACTGATCTTCCTTGTGTAGCCGGAATCATCAAACATCTTCTTGAGCGTAGTCCATAAATCATATGTCGTGACCGCCTGTTTTATATGAACATAAATCGATGAATCGATTGACAATATTAGCTTTGCCTTGGCTTTAGCATCTTCAGCTTTTACTTCTGCAGTAGCCGTTGCACTTAGCTGACTTTTTATGTTCGCCGCCATGTTTTCTAGCACCAGCACATTTTGCACCGCAAAACACCAAACGTCGTAATTTTCGCGACCTTTTAATTTTGGCACACTGGCCATATAGTTCACCGACATTATTATCACAAACCTAACAGTTTAAATACTTTAAAATCTACTAAATACGCGTGCGGCACATAACCTATTAATAATACAGCAGATCCATGGTCGAAGTGACATTTATTCCAACAGGTTGCACATTTTACATTAGACGAGACAGGTGGCGCTAGTGAGTTTGTTACCATATCAAAATAATACCGGCGTCAATCGAAATATTAAATGCAGTTGGCGTCATAAAATAATGACTGGATTCTTTGGTGAGTGTCTGAGATAGTTCTCACATATCGCACTGCTAAATCAAACCAGTAAATTAAAATCAACTTTAATACAACTTCTATGAACTTGAAACAAAACTAGCAAGGATTTTGGGTTGATACTGTTTTAATCTAGCAGTGGGATATGCTCAAGAAAAACTAGTTATATTTATCCTAATTATAAAAAGTATAACGAAAGGTACAAGAAATGAACATATCAAAATCAAAATCAATGTTTATATGTAAACATAGGTGAAACTAAGACAATAGTGAAAAAAAATGTGGTGGAACACTAGGTATATTTTGCCATTTGGCGTACGAATAGATACATAGCGAGAATTAGTTTGTCGAATATATTATGTCCAGTCACCTTAGTAACTTTTTAAATATCGTGATTTGAAACTGAGTGAAAGTCCAGCTACCTACATGGCCATTTCCTTTTTTCCTTTTACTTTATTTGATATCTCTCACCTACATTTTTAGCTTAGGAATTATATTGGATGCAGGATTAAAAAAGTAGGGTTTTGATAACAACGGTTTGTTTTTTCTTTTTCCTCATCCGTCATGTTTAATTATTTATTAAGTAATTAAATTAGTTATTATTTCGACTGTATTGTTATCATCTTATGAGATGAAGTCTCCAGTGTCGTAATATTTAGTAAAATTTTCATATTTAGAAAACCTATTAAATACCAGAAGTCAATAGAAGAATCTCATGTTTTTGTTTATCTTTTATGCACCAGCTGATTGATACTTGTTATACGTATTATGAAACCGCGATTAGTTTGGGATTGGAATAGCTGTCAATTCATATGCGTTTTGACGTAAGTATTATGGTAAAACTGTCACCTCTAATTCCTTTCTAAACGCGGCTACGTAATATTACGTTGAAACAGAGATAAAAAATAAATAGAGCCGCGAGCTTCAATTGAAACAACTTAATGTAATCTGTGTATTTTTTTGCTTTTGACAGGTTAGACGCATTTAAAAAGGTCAACTTCCCGAAAATATTATGAAAATATTTGCTAACCAGATAAAAATAAAAGCTATGTATTTGAATCATGCTATCTTCATGAATTCTTAAAATCTTTGACACGCAAGGTAAGATCTCTTTCAATTAACTTAAACGATATTTCTACAGTGTATGCTCATCCAAAAACCATCGAGGAAAAGGCCCTCTCAAAGTTCAATTGTCAGCTTTTGATAATATGATGTTTTCAAAAACTTTATCGTGATCTTGTCATTGACATTTTGTTGACCTTCAAGGTTTTCGAACCAACAACGGACATGAAAGAAAAAAAAGTCATTGCAATGCAAAATACACGATAATAGTTTCTTGAAATGGCCAATTATTAATTCACGTATCAACATGACATATAGGTAGTTGAGGTGTTTAAAACCATATCGTCGTGTGCGCAAGTTCTATAAAACCAGATTCACGGTGGCACGCCAAACACTCCGAGAGTAGTAATTGCACCATTCATACATTGTTTACACATATGGCTCGAACATAATAGGTAGTACCTAGTCAAACTTATTGAAGGCACGAAACAATCAGTCGGCGGTTTTCGTGTTCAAGTGTACAGTGTCTGTGTTGTTCGAGATGAGGATTAAATTGCTGTTCACGTTTGTTTTTCTTTTTGGAATTTCAGCTGGAGGAATCGAGGGACCACAGAAGGTAATAGTTGGATATGAGGTTCTAGTGCAGTTCATAAATATGTGTACACTTTAGTACCTTGTCTATTTAATGTCATGTTTAAGCTGCCATACATGAATTGTCACAGCGATTAAACCGACAACGTACAAAAGTGTACACATATTTATGAACTGGACTGTAGGAGAAATGCTAATGTTTTTTTTAGAAAAATATAAATCTCATCGTTGACACTATCAGTTGGTACATTAAAATGAAAAGTGTGAATTTTCGCCATTTTTACTTGGTTTAATTAACGGTAGCATTTAAAAAAAAACTATGTATGCATTTATTTCTACAAATAAAGGAATGTTTCCTTTGAGTAACATTTTATTGTCTATCTTAAATATTAAGGGTACTTTCCCCCTAGATTCAAGGTAGGACATTCTCGATCACCTGGTAATTAAAATGGCCCAGCAAAACGATCTGTCTTTTTGAAAATATTTCTTTTTAGTTATAGGTAGGTAAGTATGATGGTTTTTTGAAAATTTCAACGTGCCTAAAATACATTTTGGCGATCTTTTTAAAAATACTTTTAAAATCACCTGGTTCTATATTTGGACCCGAATAAATGATTGGCTCTGTAAATTTTTAACTTCTCACATATTTAATGTAACGTTTTTAAATGTTTCAAAATGCCTAACAGACGTTTTTTGCGAAAAAGTTTTGCTACTTTCATCACTCTGGTTAGCCCCGGTGATGCCCTCCAGCCAGTTCTGCTCTTTATATTTAAATATAAGTACCTGGAGACCGATCGGTACTTTTTTAAAACATTTTCAAAAAATTAATCCTAGCTAGAGATCGATTTTTCTTCTCCAAAACCCCATACATACTAAATTTTATGAAAATCATTGGCCGTTTCTGAGATTTAGATATGATAGGTACAAGAATTGTTCATTTAAATTTAAAGGTATTAAATTAAAGAAGTACTGTACAAGTTTCCACGGTGCCTCAAACACGTACCCAAAAGAGCTTAACTTGGACTATTTACACTCCACACACAACGATATATCGATACGTCTAAATTGATTCCCATTATCAGTCTGTTTTTTTAACCCTCTTACGTAGGTGTTATACTGGCTGGTTTTTATGCGGCAGAGTGTTTGACTTATGATTTATGGTGAAAAATCTTTGAAGTTTGTTAAAAATCTAACATACGTTATTTAGGGACTTAAATATTATAGAAAAAAATGATCTATGTTTTAGTTTGCTTTAATAGTAAGTTGACTAAATTTTATTATGGTCCGACTTTTAATTCAGTGCAGTAGAATGACAGTTTCAGTGTTGTCAGTTTTTGGTGTATAAAAAATAGTGATGTTGCCTAATGAATGAATGAAAAAATGAACAATGTATTGTAGTTCATTCGAGTTATTTGCACTACATGAATACTATTAATATTTAGGAGGGTTTCAAAATGACTTTAGTAATTAAGAAAATAACAAAACAAACATTACGTTAATATTTTCGCAAACTTCCGTGCCCGTTATGCATTGAACAAAACAAATATTTACGGGATAGAAACGCGTAAAGTATATTATTTAATTACTGCTCCCGCCGTTTCGAGCCTTTTGCGTCGTGGTAATGGTTAGACTGACTATCCGGTTACCCGTGACCTTTTTTATCCGGATTATTTAATATTTGGTTTATTCAAACCATTACGTAACTAAACAACAAAAAACAAAACGAAACTCAAAACGCAGTAAGCAAACGAAAACTCTCAGGGAAGCCGTGCGTACCGAATGCCAGACGTCAATGGTATGTTATGTGGCGTGATATTGCTAAGGATGTAAATTTTGACAAATAAACAAAACGCCTAAACCAACTAATTACTATTGCATGAATAAGTGATCTGACGTTTTTGGTTTATATAATTATTACAGCTCCCTTGATTTAAGTATGTCACTGTCTTTATGAATTGAGCAGGTTTGTTTTTTTAATGTTACTTAAATGTGATATTTTTTTGTTTAGTCTGTGGCTTACTCGTGTCTCGTATTTTTTTTATTAACAATCTGTTGCAAGCAATTTGATCAGCTTAATGTAATAAAATAATCTACTTAGCTAAGTACCTATATAATGCTCATAAAATATTTAGTTCGTTCTTTGATCAAATCATTCGTTAGGTGAACGTGTCAAGCACTATTTAAATAAATGTGGTATCATTATTTCTCAGAATGACATTTGGCTGTGTCATTTTAATGCAGTGAATTAAAAGTCGGACCATAAGTGTGGAACACTCGACTTTTTTTAAATAACTAGCCATCTTATTATTGCTTTGGGTTTTCGCATGAAAATTGTTAAGAACATAAACGAAACATGTTCAACAAATTAAGCCATTAAGAAGTTATAAATTGATCCTTGTCAAATTATGTATTAATAATGAAAATTGGTCGCGCGCACCCATCGTCGTGCGTGGCAAATTAACCAAGTTGGACAGACTGTATAATTACGTAGGGTAGCCACCTGAATATCATTATTTTTCTTTCATTTATTTCTAGAGATGAAACAATGGGCATGATTGATTAAAAGGATATCTGTATAAGCATAATATTTTCTTAAACTATTCGACCTTTACAAAATATTTAGACATGTTAACCAAATCTACTATGGTTACATTTTACACATGTTATTATTTCTGAACACTAAAACGATACCGCTTTTTAATCCGTACCTACTTGCAATAACCCAAAGCTCGACAGATCCCAGGTCACCTTCATCATCATAATAGTTCAGTATATAAAAGAGCCCGGATGTAACCAATCGACGAAAAACTATTTCATTTCATGCCTTCAGTAATTTTCTACAATGATCTAATTGTTACCTATTTTTGAGGACATAACAAAACAATTTGCCTGAGTCATGTGACTTTCTGACGTTGAAAGGTTTTTAAATAGTTATTTATTTTGCTTCGTGTAACAAGGTAACTGCAGTAACTGCCATAACAAAACTACGAGGCTTAAAATGGCGTCCGTCAATAACCTGGTTAGGCACGGTACGGACAATAAAGCTTATTATAAAAAAACCAGGCAAGAGCTTGTCAGACCATGCTTAGTATAGGGTTCCGAAGCCGTTGCTACAAACACAAACAACTATTTAAAAAAGTTACAAGTATGAAATTTTCTATTTAAACTAATAACTAAGTAAATAAATATATTATGGTGGTAGGTACCTTATATGATTTTTAGTAGGTGTGTAAACATTTTAATCGCCTTTATTTTAGGAACCAATCAAGTCTTCTTAATCATTATAGTTTTCCTTCAAAATTCGTTATATTATGTGCTTTTATTTAAAATATTTTGTCGATTTTTATTACTCACACACAACTCTAGTACTTTATAATGACTTTTTAAGAGTTATTCATTGATACCAAATTCGATGTCATAATGTAAAAACGAACTAATCCCGAAAAAAAAAACTAGATATTTTGGCATACGGACGCATGGACAGACGTACACAAACTATAAGGGTTCCTTGTCAACTACGGAACCCTAAAAACGACCACTTTAAATACTTTCATACAGACAAACTCGATGTCGACATGTCGCTATTTATTAATAAGTACGCCTTATGTATACGTATTATTTAGGTTTATGACTAAGTCGTGCTGTGTGTGATGTTGAAAAATTAGATACGGCTACGATTGTTTGTTGACAGTGAATGACATCACCCCTTTTTAGTTTCACGATTAACAATGGATTTCAGTCGGCCTACAGTGATTTGTTCAACTTGGTTTGCTTGCTATGTATCTTCTTTAACAATCTGTTGAGCTACTTACTATTTAAATATTATTCTGGACAACTGTGTTGTGAAACTCTGGTATATTGTTGCTCTCCTTAGACAGACAACAATTCAGATAGTGCCATCTGAATTGTTGTTGTATGTTTCAATGAACTTACGTGCAATACAACCTTTACAACCTGTTTCACAATCGACTAGTAAAGCATATTTGACAGATAAATTTAGCCCTCTCTCTTTCTTACACTTGTAAATGATCAAGGAGAGAGCTCGTCGATTGTGAAATAGGTCCTTATATTATGTTTATTTATCAAGCAAGTTGCTAACCTTGATAAGGCTGCCTTCGTGACATGTTAGCAATCAGTACATGTATCTAGTACAACATTAAGTATATTGCATTGATAATGCAAGGTGCCCGTAAACCGGTGCAAGGGCCTTCAGTATGTAGGATAGTGAAAGTAGACATACACCAGCGTCTTTATAGCACCAAAGTGTAGTGCAGGACCTTAGGATTCTCTTTAAAATATTTCCATATTTTAATAATTTAGTCCTGTGTTTATCGTTGTTCAACACCTTAACAGTAACCAGGAGAAAACAACGTATTTCGTATAAGAGCGTGCTCTTCTAAATAATATTTTTGGTCGAATGTATCCTATCCTCATAACATCAGGTGAGACTCGGGTCACACGCAAATGTATTTCTGATAAAATAGCCTTTCTATTTCCTGGATACCCACGTGTTACGTCTGTAAGATTAGGCTACACCTTACAACAAAAAAAATAGACAAATAGGGACGGGAAATAGTTCAACTTAGAAAATGTATTTACGGCCAAAAATATTTCGCCCAAACAGCAGAGCCCCTAACAACACCACATTACACTAACAAATTGATATTAGACTTAAGTTTTGGATTTGTTATCGATGTTTCTAGCAAATGTTATGCTAAATAACTTATGAATTTATTACAATCAGCTTCTAAAAAACATCCTAATCAATGACAATTAATGCTACGATGTTGTAACATGTTTGTATTTAGGAAGTTTAGGTAACAATTTAACGGGTAATCATTTTGTTTTGAAAATGAATCGTGTTTCGTGTACCTTTCAGTTAGTATTGACAGTGTACTATGAGAGCCAGTGCCCGGACAGCAAAGACTTCATCCTGGACCAGCTGCTACCCGCCATGAAGCTGCTGCAAGACCACACCATGCTGCAGCTAGTGCCTTTTGGGAAATCCAAGGTTTGCCTTACCCAAATTCCCAATTTTTTGGACGTCACTATTTGGACCACCCTGTATACGAGTTCGACTGTACTGGGCCGACTGATGCGGGTGATTTCTTAGGATTCCTTTTAATGATATTTAAATTTGTCATTCAACAAAAAAATATGGTTTTAAGGTTTTTTGTATTCTGATTACTTTACTGTTCATTTACATTTAATGGTGACGAAATACATTTTTTCGTCGAGTGCGACATTTTGTCACTGTAACTAACGTGCGCAAGGCGCGCTCGACGTGACCGCATGCGCCTTCTATTGGTTAATATTGGCACAGCTCCGCTCCGCTCCGCTCATCTCCGCCTCAGTGGAGCCGCACCCTTAATATGGCCATTAGGTACTCATTATACTCTGATCTAAAATGTCTGTCATAAATACTTTGAATACAAAACGGACATCCCATTCAAAATCTCCGATAATACAGTCCTAACTCAACACCGTACTCTTTCAGAGTATACAATACGGTGAGAGAGGTTTTGAGTGCCAGCACGGGCCGTCGGAGTGCCTCGGGAACATGGTCCAGGACTGCGCCCTGAGCCTCATGAGGCACCTCTCCGACATGGAGCGGCTGATGTACGTGGCCTGCGAAATGGACACCGAGGCTGGCGCAAAGGGCAGCTTAGAGGTACACTAGCAGTTCCCAATAATCCCAGTCTCGGGCGCTCATAACTGAAATACCAGAATGTAAAATACCGGATTACTCTCTTTACTAGATCCTCAAAACGCTCATTGAATGCAAAACGGACACATTCCAAAATTATTTGCTCTTGCATTAAAAATCTTATACGAATAGATTCTAATTTTTAAATGCAGCACTGACTCATTTTGGAATGTGTCCGTTTTGTATTCAATGAACGAAAACACCAGCTTCGAAATATTAGGTATGGATACCGATGATATCTTAATTTGAATGTTATGTTTTGGGATACCAGTATATTGAGAATGTGGTATTTTAAAATTGTGGTATTCCGGCAACTTGTGGTTTCGGGCTTGACAAACGTATAATTTTAAAACCTTTAATTGGTTTGTTTTTAAGTGTGTGGCGAAAGCGGGGCTACGGACTGGCCAAGTGGAGAAGTGTATAAGAACCCAAAGAGGGACGGAGTTGCAGCTCGAGTCTGAATACTTGACTATGCTGGTCAGACCACAATTCATCCCCACTGTGACCATTGATGCGGTAAGATCACAATAAACAAATTAGTAACAAAATGTATTTAACAGCTTTTTAGGCTGATTGGGCTAAGAAGTTGGCAAATGGCAGCGTGGGAAGTATTACTACAAAGTAGATTTAGCACCTGGTAAATCATGGTGGAATTTCTTGGACAAAGGCCTATGTCCAGCAATAGACGTCTTTCGGGTGACATAATGTTGGTACTAAACAAATAGACTAGAATAGAATAGAAAACATTCATAATTTTTTACATATTTTTACATTGTGTTGTGTGAATAGGCAGTGCTGCAAAAATCGTATCCTTAGCTATGCGTGGGTACCACCTTTTGGAAGTATAGGGCTGGTTTTCTGTGGACTCATGGACTGGTTTTGCTAGACAGCCTACATTGCATAATAATATAGTGTTCATAGTTGAAACTTATATCAATATTTCGTTGAAGTCCATTTAGCTCCAGTTTTAAGGGTTTACCCTAAATATGTTTCAACTTGTACCTACTGTCATCATTCATAAACTTACCATACTAAAAATGACAGATAAAATAGAAAAGTAGGTAATAATCATGTTAACTTAATAACCGTTTGGTTCGTGATAATAATACTCTTTAAATGTTGTTATAGAACTTCGTCCAGTAATTTTTGAGTTTATTTGCGACAAACAGTTGCCTTCTTATCGGCCGGGCACTAAAGCTCTGCCCAATTTGAATGTGTTTCAGCTGTTCGACCAGGAAGTCCAAGACTATGCGCAGCACGACCTGGTGGGCATCCTCTGTGCGACGCTGCGGTCGACGCGCGCGTGCGAGCTCCACTACAATACGCTCGCGCTGAAGCACCTGCTCGCGTACCCGATACACGCGCCGCACGTGCCGATATACATCACTAGCAAATAGACACTGCGTTTACCTTAGTGGTTTGTTTTAACTAGTATATTGGATCCACGGACTTAAAATACGGACGTAAGCTTGCACTAAAAAGGTGTGAAGCATGTAAGTTCGGCATTACGTTCGTTATATACAACGGGCCGCGCGCCGACCCACAGCACGAGTGACAGTTTACGTGTGTATGGGTGCAACAGACAGCCTTTTTACATGCTTCACTCGTGATTGGACGAAGTTACGTCCGTATTTTTTTTAGGTCTGTGTAGTCTTAACAGGCCATTCATGTTGCCATTTGTTCAGAAATATCAAAAGAATAAATAGTTATCTATGTGACCGGTGCATAATTAGAGACGAGTGTGATTTTATATCACACTAATATGCGTACCATCTAATTATGCGTATACTCGCATACATAACTTTATCTACATGCACATCATAAGTTTTCAACAATATGTGAGAAATCTGTATCTGTCCTCACCCTGTATCGTAATACAATCCACCATTCCGCCATTGGTGACCACGTGACCAGTGGCGCGATTGGTTCCAAACGAAACGAAAGGCTAGTAAGCGTAATGCATCTTGGCAAGGGCCTGGTAACTGGTCAATTTTAATCCTAATTATATGTGCTAAAAATACAACTGGGATCCATTTGCTGTTGGTCTTCTTGTATAGTTCAGGAAATATGATTTAGACGTCTGTTATCTACTTTGAGATCTTATTTTAGTTACCAGACCTAACCTTAACCATAACCTTTCAACCCACTGTTTGAAGAACGAGGGCAGTTTTACTATTACCTTGTGTTTAATATTAACAAAACAATCTTATTGGAGATTACAGATAGGGTAGCCAACCATACTTTATAATAAGTTAAACACGTATCCTACGTTATTTTGCTTCATTATACTTTATACAATTAAATAAAAAAAAGTATCGAAATTAATGGCCGAAACGCAGAATCAAGACTTCTGGGAAAACTCTGAACGTGCCTGATGTTTCATTACAGTACAGTGTGCTAGGAGCACAAAAAGTGTGTCTTCCAACAAATAAATAAATAAATTTGAAGAATACTTTTTTATTTGGAAATACTTTTACTTTATACTCGTCAGACAGGTAAATAGGCATATTATTTTCCTAAAAAAAAAGTTTGCAACCCTAGTTACAGATGGCCAATTCATATTTCCTGAACTATAACAAGTAGAAGACAAGTTCACAATCTACGATAGCGCTTTCAACTTCAGTTACACATGCCTGTAGGCTGGTCTCTCCGGTTAGTCTTCGTACAAGTTAAGAAAAAACTAAATTAATCCTTAAATATTTATTCACCTCTCCAGTATCAGTAGCCCTAATATGGCTGCATTTATCGCGTGATAAATTTTGGATAAGGCATCCATCACCTTCTGACAGGTAAATGAGTACACGTTTCAAAAAGTGACAGACGATTTATCTACAGTTGAGACGCGATATAGACGCAGCCATACTAGGTCCGCATATACTTTGGAAGATAGGTAAGTATTACAATGATTCCGAAAGTTGATCATCATAAAGGCGAGTTATCGACAATCCACTTGTAGTAGTGTGCGATGTTGGTGTATACGCTCGGGACGCCCTCACTGCCGCAGTTTTCTGAACCAAACGATACGATACCAACCTGAAATAGCAAATAGAGAGTGGTTTTACCGTCTTATTAAGCAATCTTATCCTCCTTATTGTTATTGGTTGTCTTTTTATTGACGTAGACTTTACAGTCACCAGTGGTCAGCTACCAGACCTCAGACCTGTAGTCGGCCTCTTCCTATACTTTGTATGAGTGGGAAGAATATAAAAGATATATTTCCCACTCTTCGCACTCATATAAGGTCGACTATTGGTCTCTGGCTGACCACTGGCGACTTTACCCTATATCGTTTTATTGTTAAAGTAGAAAATCGCAAAGTATAAATTGGTTCTAATAATAGTAGTAGAATGGAGATTAAGAACTGTCGATCTTTGAGTTACACCTTAATTAATGTTAGTGGCCATAATTAGTATGAATATTATCAACTTTTGTGGTTATTTCCACAATACGATAGCAAAGGGCACTGCTTAATTAGACACTTTCGGCAGTTTGTTCTTCGGACCAGCAGTCTTGTTATAGAGAACCAAGTCATTTCCCAGAATCGACACAGAACTCAGAACAGGGGGGTTATTATGACGTGGCTATGCCGTTTATTTTACGGTGAGCGTAAAGGACGGAGCTATATCAGCTATATGGCTTTGTCCTTTTCTCTCAGCGTAAACTGAACTCCATAGCTATGTCATAATAACCCCCCAGTACTTAGAACTGCTAAATCCAGGCAAGTTCCATTGAAAAGATAAGACATATTATTATGAGACTTTTAAAAGTATCCCTTTCACTCATTTAAACTTGGCAGGTTTCTTGTATCGAATCATAGGCGCTGACTGTGTCAAGTCTCCTTTACCTGATAATACTGCCCATCACGACTCAGCAACAGCGGCGCCCCCCCGAAGCCCGAGCAGGCGTCCCTCCCCTCCTCCCCGCCGGCGCACAGCTGCCCCTCGTGCACCGGGACCGACTCCCCGAAGATGCGCTCGCACATTGCCAGCGGCACAAGCGGGACTTGCAACTGCTGTTGACGGCTCACCTAGAGGAATAAGTAGTCGTAGACACAAAATGAGGAAGAAAGTATAATGTCATTAACATGCACGATGGATTAAATTTGATTTTGGTGTAGTTTTAGGTTCCGTACCCGGAGGGAGCTCAACGGGACCCGATTTATATACGTACGCTGTTCGTTCATCCGTCCGTCTTTCCGAACTTTAAAGAGATGTATCTTCTGAACCGTAATAGATAGCGCGTTGTTTTTTATTCTTCAGAATAAGTGTTATTATGGCGAATTTAAAAACATTTTTTTAAAGAATTGACAAATGGTTTTTTTTTAACCTTATTTGCTGTATCGTAAAAACGGCAAAACATACACGCGGTAAATTTGGTATGATTATGATTATAATCACAAACACTGGAAAAAAACAAATATACAAAAAAAATGCCACGTATTAGTTGGGCACGCGCGGATTCGATTCGAAAATAAAATATGGTAATACCAACTGTGCGGCGGTGCAAAACCCTCGGTGCGCGAGTCCAACTCCCACTTGACCGGTTTTTATATTACTTTAAGCCTGCATTCTTTAATGTTCACTAATTATAATACTGTGTCAGTTTCCTCTCAAACATACACACTATAGGTTTAACAGCAACAAAAAATAACAACTTAATTACGTTCCTATTCATGTCGTTACAGTTTTTGCGCGTCACTCAGGGGACAGGTAAGGTCGTTGAATTTAAATCAATGTCCATCATAGATAATCACTTGTACAAAACATCCGCCTTTATTACTTAGAAATAAAGTCGAAAATGCTCACCAGGTTGTTCTGGCCGGACAATTTGCCCCATCCGACGAGCAAAGCGCGCTCATTTATTATGATTTCCGGCTTCTCGTTTAAGCAGATCGGCGCTACTGATACTGGAATAAATAACGTAACAATTAGCGATCACATTGAATATTCGGCAGTTAACATGACTTGATATCCTAAGCCTGATTGTAAAGATCAATTGTTACACAAGTAGGTATGTAAGGCAAACACTGCATAACCAGACTAACATGTATACTTGTTACGAGTAGAACAAAAAAGTACATAGCTAGAACTTTTTGAAGTCGAAAAAACTCGGTCTTCCACCGACAAGTTCACAAAAACTTCATAGACAGGTAATTTAAGGTGGAGGGCGCATAATATCAACTTATTCAACTTATTACTTCTTCAAACCGCGGATAGATATGGCTTACATCGGGTTGACATTTGCCCATAAAAAAATGTGTCAAATTTTAATCCTAAGTACACATCCATAAATATTTTACGAAGATGACAACAATACTTACTTCTTTATTTATGGCTGGGGTCTTTAGGTCTTTACTCAAGCCTTTGAATACATTGTGCGGGTGGTAGGATCTTCTGACTTTATTTTATTTTTATGGAATGGAGAAGGCAAATCGAGCACATAAGCCACCTGGTAAGGGGTTCTGTAACCCATAGATAATTATATTCTCAAGACTACAATCAACAAAAATGCAACTGCAATACTAGGACCGCAAATGCGCTGCCAACCCCGCGGATTAAGGATTAAGATGGAATGCCTGTATGCTATACACCGGAACACAACAGAGCAGCAGTTCGGTCTGGTGTCGAGGCACTTGGAGTAAGCGAGAGCGGGCTAAGTAGCAGGGTATGTAGCGTGCGCAACTCCGCACAATGCCACTTGCATAGGCAGTCTCCCCTCCTCCCCCAACGTCTACCATTCCGCGGGACGGTCGCGCAAGACTTTGTTCAACTCTGGAGACCACAGTAACTTTAATTACCTGAATACTTCATCTCGTCCTTAAGCACGATCAGCGCGATGTCGTGCCGGAATACCTTCTGCTCGTAGCCGACGTGCACGATCACGTTCTCGACCTTGATGGCCTGCGTGGGCGGAGCACAGAACAGCTCGGTGCAGTCCGGGCTACGAGCCGTGTCCCACTCGCCAACCACCACTGTTGACCTATAAAGATGGCAAAGAGGTTTTAACCAATTAAAAAACGACTACTATATGTAGACCTATAATTTTTGTGGAGTTCCGTCAATTCCTCAAGGACTCCATCATCAGAACTTCATTTTTACAACAATAGGACCAGTCTGAAAGTATAAGCATAGGCTTGTTTACTGTTGTCAACATCGTCAATATTTGTTTTGTGAAGGATCAGCTCCGGCGGCGGTCTTCTTTAAATAAAACATCAGGAGCGTTTTCTAGTAATTTATTCGGGCGGCAATATGAGTATTGGGGATGCCATTATTAAATACGCACGTAACAAATAGGATAGGCTTCTTATTTGCCTAGTACCTACTGTACATAAAGTTCAATAAAATCGTTTAAACTGCAATCAGACGCAGGTAAAGTTGGTATGGCAGGAATGACTGTTGGCAATGACTTTGTAGTCGTACTATGACTACTATGGTTCTCAGTTCTCAGAGCCCAAATACCATCACTGAAGATGTGTGCTCGTTTGCCTCTGCGACATAAAATCCAAAACCAAATTTTGTATCATGACTCTATCTGACTATAGTTTATACATACATAAAGTCGTGCTTATGCAAATTATGATGAGTATTGAGCTCTACGGCAGCAGTTTATAGTTGATACCCACAATTTGTATCCCTCGGGTTTGGCCAACGCGCAATGCGCCGCTGTGAGTACCACGCGCTTGGATATGATGGACCCGCTGCAAGCAAATCTGACAATCCCGCTCTCTTCTGAAAACGAACAACAAGCAAACTTAGTACTCATGTTGGGCTTATAATGTTTACATCTAGTAGAGGGTACACAATAATAAGAAAATGAAAGTATTGTACACAGCATCAATGTTAAGTTAACTAACTAGTGAGCCTTATGTAAATGGGCAGTTAGCTGTGTTGATGTTGATATCTCCTTAATTGAATCCGTAAGTATGCTTGTGTTATATTCAGTACAGATGTACAGCGGTAGGCTGCAGTTAAACCTGAAGCCATTACATAATCATTGACTCTGAACTCGGTGTACGTGTTGCGTACCTATTGCTATACGGCCAAACCAAAAAAGGCAGAAGTACTACGTATTAGTTAGTACCTTATCGCAGTTGGTTTAATTGAACACAAGGTACTAAATTTTACAGCTACTTCTAATATGATCTACTCGACTGCTACCTGTTTAACTATATTGGAAAAGTTAATTAAACAAAATACGGTGCGCTGTTCGTTCAGAAATTGTTTTTGATATTCGATCACTAGGTACCTACTGCCTAATGCGGTAGTTAACACACCACTGGAGATTATTATTGTTTTGCCTGCCCCACTTCTTATCCAAGCTAGACTTACTGGTAAACCCGATCCTGGCGACCCACGGATGCGCCCCCAGCCCCTTATAGTCGACTCCCTGCACCATGCTGCGCCCGCACTTCTCGGTGCCATCCTGGTACACCTTCCCGCACTCGCAGGTGGGGCAGCACACGTAGTCTTCGCCGTTCACGTGGCCGCAGGTCAGCTCGTTAAGGCGGTGGAAATATCTGGGGGGTGAGGTGAGTTGAGGTAATTGTATTTAGGTATATTGTCTGCTGAAACTTCGTTGGTCCATTCGTCCGTTAGTTTGCAGGCGGAGCCTGAAGTGACAAAAATAATAATTTGGTTGAACTTTATGTTATTGATTTTAATTAAATTCTAGAACCGCTACTGCTCGCCTGTTCCTATACACTTGGAGGAGTCTCTACCTTTGATGCAGCTCTCAAGGTTATAAGTGTTCAACTGCGCAGTGCCTGCGAGCGCGCGGTTCACGTTACGAATGCTGGGTAATATAAGAGACAAAGAGAGCAATGGAGATGAATATTATTTTAATTCTATAGTATTTTTTTAAAGCAACTAAGACAGGTATAAAAGTGATCCAGCGTCGTTATTTGACGGGCGATTCCAAGGGGCCAAATTCGTTTTTTATTTCGCAAAACTGTAACTCAAATTGTTAACGCATGGAATATTCTCCTAGGTAACCCTTATTATGTTGGATGGTTTGGGCATTTGCACGATGGAAGTATGGTAATGATTAGGGTTAGGACTTTTGGTGGCATTTCGTAATTATTATATACATACCACCTCATATTTCAAAATTCATTCATCTATTAAAACGATGAGCCAATTTAAATGAAATTTGGTAAGGAGGATATTTCAGCTGTGAAAGTGTAACAAACAAACAAACCGAACTAAACATATAATATATAATATGTCGTTTATTTTGAAAAGTGACAATACAGAAGGTCAAAATTAAAATGGTATGTAAATAATTATTAGCGAATAGCGACTACGTATACATTGATTTACGATAGGCCACCAAAGTCCTGACCCTAGTAATGACTAATTTAAATTTAATGAATTTAAATGAATTGCATGTAAATCTTACTTGTCTGACGAAAAACAGGAAAAGTCCAATAAGTCTCCCAGCATTGGACACGTGCTCATTGGCATACAAGTCGTATTTGGTGGACATGGACCCTGAAAATAATTTGTATATAATAAGTATTTGGTAACATTGTACGACCTATTACTAGGAAATATTTCAAGCTCTATAAGTTATACACTTACTTTTAAATCTATATCGGCATCGTCATTTCCTTCGTTGTTCATCCCTACGCCTATTGATATACCTGAAATCAAATTAAATTATACTATAAACCTAGTTATAGTTATAGTGTTAGCTTTTAATTGGGAAGCAATTTGACGACGCGTTGGCCTAGTAGATAGTAGATAGTGACCTTGCCTATGAAGCTAGCGGACCTGGGTTCAAATCCCGGTAAGGGCAGATATTTGTGTGATGAGCGTGAATATATGTTCCTGAGTCATGCATGGGTGTTATCTATGTATTTAAGTGTACATTTATCTATACATATAAGTATTTATACCGTCGTCTAGTACCTATAGTACAAGCCTTGTGTTTTGGGACTATGTCAATTAGTGTGACATAATCTCACCTTTTTTTTTATTGGTTAAAAATGTTTGAAACAGGAACTATACTGGCCCGCAAAACTAAGTATCACACTTTCAATTAATTTTTTATTAAAAGTGTGAAACTTAGTTTGCGGGCCATTGTTGTTAATTGTCTTGTCTCCAAGGAGTCGTGTTTGAAAAAAAATTATATGTGTAAAGTTATTTATAGTAATTGTGTTTTCATTAAGCCCTTAATTATGTAACTTTAAAAAAAAATGTAAGAGCCATTACTCTAAGTACGGCGGTAAAATAATTTAATGATATTTGATGCCCCAAGTTACAAATTTTGAAGATGGTATTTATTGTGTTAAGTATTGTGAAAGCGAGGTTTGAATATTAATTTCAATGCGTATATTTGCTGTCAGTCTGCGTATCCGTCTGCGTCTTGCCATGAGCACGTATACGGTTAACAATACGATTTATTTTGTAATTAAAGTTTACATAAGTATATTATGGGTACAAGACAACGAGAAACATAACGGTTCGGAAACAATAATGCTTGCGTTTATCATACCACTATTGTTTATTGTTTATCATATACTAAATAACCGCCGTACTCAGAGACATTTTAAAGACAATGAGCACGTTCATTTTTAACCGACTTCAAAAAAAGGAGGTTCTCAATTCGTTTAGTTTTTTTTTAATGTATGTTCGACGATTACTCAAAGACCACTAAACCAATTTGACTGGTGTGTCCAATATCCATAGCGACGTGAATTTTAGGACCCATTTATGATGGGAAAAAGTTCGTTCACAGTCTACGGCATATTTTAATCGTTGACATTGGTATACTGTTTGTGTTGTCCCATAACCATTTCTGTTCATTCATTAATAAAATGGTCACTTAGGCCCACTTGCGTGGACCAGAGTTAGCGTCTTAACCCGAGGTTAGGCGGCAAACCACGTACAAAAGTAGACGCTTAACTCTGGGTTAAGGGCTAACTCTGGTCCACGCAAGTGGGCGTTACATATAAATTAGGGTTAAACCTATGAAATACATAATAATATTTTTTATTAACATAAGGAAGTCTCTGCTGTACGGAACAGGGTTATGTTTTCAAAATGACGGGTGAGTAGTGTTTTTCGATCCTTTCATATCACTACCACCCAATACCCACTAGTAATGTTACACAGTCAACTCAGGGGTCAGTTTTTTTACTACAAGTAATGTACAGTGTGGAACAGAAGTTGTCACAATGATACATACATTTATTCAAAAGGTAAAAACACACCCACATGATATCAGAACGAAGCCAAACCACGGAATAATAAACTCTTGTAAATGTTGCTAGTAGCCAGTAGTCTAGTGACGTAGTGACATAATTTTCACAGCATCAATATTGCATGTTTATCACGACCTTGGTCCAATAGATTATTATCATTATGTCCATAATGTTCATATACTAATCGAGGCTGAGTATTGTTGCCTGCAAATTATTGGTCGCTAGTGCATGCGTTGGAAATGTTAGAATGGCAAAAGTAATTATAATTAAATGCATGATACGTATTTTAAAATCGTTGTGGATAAGGAAAAATATTTGCATCATTTTAATAATTATAAAATAAACGTAGTTCGTTTTTTTATAATGTAATAAATTGTTAACAATAAACTAAAACCACGCTCTAAAATCAATAAACATTTTTAATGCAATTTTTCAACAAGTACAAATTATTTGTTAACGGTTGTACAGTACAGTACTCCTAGCTTCTTAATAGAGTTATCGCTATCACCCTTGCACTCGCAACTGACAGTATATCTATCACTCGTGTTTCAAACAAAAACGAAGATTCCCGAACTACATTATGAAAATAGAAGCTCTGTAGGTATGTACACTACTACTTATGTTTTTTTCACCGCGACCCATGGACACCCACAATACTGAAGAATTTGCTTTTGAGAAAAGAGTAGCTTCGTTTATTCATGGTCACTATGTCATATTGGTTCTGAATGACGAGGACAGGACTAGTTTTTAATCTGTTCAATAAATCTATCTTCTATCTCCTACATATAGTAACTTAAAAATTAATTAGGTGCCGAGCATTAGTCTCGCACAAACGGGAGGATGGCTCCACCAATTTTTAAATTAAAAAAAAGAAGTTGTATTTGTAACTGCCAGGAAAAGGTTTGTATAAAAAAAACACCCGAGGCGGGCATGGACAGCTACCACTTTGCCCCCAATTCTTACTTTAGGGCTGAGTCACACAAAGTAGAAACCTGTAATGGGCAATGTTAATGAAGTATTCCATAAAGGCGAAGGGGAATGTTGTTACATTTTGCTAATGATAGAGCTGTTCTTGTGGCTCTATAATGAGTAGGTACCATAATTATTATTAGTCATAATATAATTCAGGTCATATTTATGATACCTACTTTTTAGGATTTCTATAAATCAAACCTAACCTAAGTAAGGGGCTGTTGTTTGATCAGTAGTTAAACTAACTAATTGTTAAACATCGAAAAGAATCGAAAACTTGAAGGAATCTCAAGGAAATATGTCAAATTTTCATTTCCTTTTTCGAATTTTGACAATTAGTTAGTTTAACTACTAATCAAAGAACAGAGCCTTAGTTAGCCTTATTATTACTTATCACAATAAGATATTTAAGAAATTCTATCGGTTCCAGCGATATACAAAATTATGACTACTTACCAATGAATGTTATGCCAATAGAATACTATCACCAAATATAATTATGAAAAACAACCCATTTATTATTGTAAAGTCAAGGTTAATAATAAATATCCGCGCAAAGTTGCAAAAATATGCAGAAAAAAAATGGCAACCTCATACACTTATGATTTTTCTTGCAGTTGTTGTATTTGAAATGAAAAAATATTTTTCTTTAAAATCCACGTCCTCGCAGTATTTAAACTCTGTTAAACTAACAAAAACCACTGATTAACTTACTTCCAAACTGCGCATGCACATTCCACTTCAACACAAACCCCCCGAACAAGAGGAACACTTCCGCGAGCATTTTGCAACATTATCTAACTCGAGCGCGCATCGGTCCTACACTGCTGTCAAAACTATTTCACGGCTGCGCGTGAGACGAGACCACAACAAAAATGATACGGTTAACACAAAGCCTCCGATTCGCCAGGCCTGCTTCAGGGGCGAACAACCTAATAATGTGATTTATAAAATATAATTCTTTGATTTTAATTGTAGATTGTGATCCAGTATCTAGAGCAGCATGCTTCATTATTCATTAAATATGCGTCAAATTGTTTATTAGATTATATTTATTTTATGTAAACAAATAAAGACATCAGTAATCAATCCAGATAGTGTAATTTACAGGATCGTAGTATTAATATCGGGTTGGCTTTTCTTACAAAATCCATTGCAATAGGTTGGTGAGTAAATACCTAAAACTGAATCATTGTACATAAAACTAAGTATATCACTGTTTTATAGCAAATATTTTATGCACATTATTGTGCGCTCCTTACATCCATAGGTCCGTTGCATTTGATAAAATTTAATAGTTTTCATTTGAATAGTAAACAAATGTGCTGTTAAGTATAGTAACATTAAAGGTACCTATGGAACTGTTACATTTCAGTTTTTACGATTTAAATCGAGTTCTGGTGTATGAGCGCGCCCAAAGCTCCATTTACGAGTACATTGGTCAAGGACAGTGGACAGTACAGGTAGTGTAAACCGATCGGACAGTAGCGAGACAAGTTGCCTTGCCAGTAGATTCAAATAGAATCGCCAATATTTCTTCACTCCACTGTCCTTGCGAAATGTAAATCGGGCTTAAGAGTAGGTACTAACGCCAAAAATGGTTGACGACCCCGGCGAACGTGAATCACCGCTACAAATTGTTAACTTCAGATTGGCGCGGGGCTTGTTCACATCACAGCCCGTAATTAAACCCAGTAACGAAGCGTCTCCCGCATTCTCTTCTATGTAACACTTCAAAATCATAAACCGATCATTTTTACGGTTCCGTACCCACAGGGTGCCAACGGGACCCTATTACTAAGTCTCCGCTGCCCGACCGTCCGTCCGTCTGTTGACGAGCTGTATCTCTTAAACAGTAATAGCAAGACACTTGAAATTTTACACGAATTGTGGGTCACTATAGCCGCTAGAACAAAAATAAAAATCAAAAATAGTTACAAATTATAGAGGGCTCCATTAAAAAAGTCTTATTTCCAAGTCAAGTCTAACTCACACTTGGCTGGTGTTTTCCTAATAAGTCAGTTGCTATGCTAAAATCTTAAAATTAGTACCTAGTCACCAAAGTATTGGAAATAGTAGCTTGTTTTTACCAGCGGTTCCGTCCGCGCAAGTTTTATCGATATTCCCTCGAGAACCGTTGGATTCTCCGGGATAAAAAGTCCATGATCTGTACCAAATTTCATACTGATCCGTTGAGGTGTTTAGTCATGAAGACGGAACAAACAAACATTAGATGGAATATAGGGAATATGCATGGATTTTTAAAAATCTAATTTCTCAACAAAATATGAAACTACCATAAAATTAAGAGATCACCAAAAAATACTTATACTATCCAAACTTAGGGCCCGGCCGGTACAGACGGACCGCATTTGAACTGCAACCCAGCTGCAAAATGGCAGTTCGAGGGCAGTTCTGTTACAGTTGACGTATCTGCATTACAACTGCATTACAACCATGCAGTCCGCTTGGAGTTGGCGTCGAGTCTTGTCGATCGGACACCGACTGCAAGCAAGCTGCATAGTTGTAAAGCAGTCCTGTTGCAGTTGGAGTAACTGCAATACAACGGCAATAGACCAGAGGGACCAGACAAGATGCATTACGCAAACTATCGTTTCTATTCGTTTAGTTTTAATACCAATCGCGTCACTGGCACATCACGTGACTTTTCGTATCACGTCATCTGCCAGTGATGCGATTGGATTAAAAACTAAACGAAGAGAAACGCTAGCTAGCGTAGTGCATCTTGTCTGGGCCCTCTGTATTGCTCGTGTCGCTCGACGCTATAATTTCATCAATTCCACATCCGTGCGCCACGATCCTTCTCAAATGCTACAATTTCTTATCTTTAACGTGCTTCCCGAGAGATAATTGGTCTCGGATACCAATTTCGCAATCCTTTTTCCTATGTTTTTTATTGTGGATTTCTTGGTACTGGACCTGTATTACGACCTGGTAAAACTTGTCAAGTTTCTAGTAGCGAACGGGACAGAGCTAAATGAATGCTATAACTGTGTCCCTTTCACTCCCTGTAACTTGGTAGGTTTTTGCAGTCATAATACGACCTCTTGTTCGTGTACCGTGGTGGTTTTATCTCCGCGATCTTTTTACTCCTGTATTGTATTTTTTGTGGTGTGATGGCATCGTCCGCACCTCACAACAACGGCCAACAGGGCAGTAAACCCCGCAAACGCAAGTACTTAGGTGGTTCACTGTTAATGTTTTAATGATTTAATATTACCATTTATTGTTGGTACCGTAAGATGTTTAGACGTAAGATTACCTAACAGTAAGTAAAGTACAGCAGTTGAATATTATGCTCAAATAACTAAATGCTCTCTTGTTTTATCTAGCGACTAGCGAGCCTCCCTCGCATCGCTTCGGTTTATGTGAGTATGCCTTCCTCGATAAATGGGCTATCTAACACTGAAATAATTTTTCAAATCGGACCAGTAGGTACTGAGATTAGCTCGTTTATAAAATACAAATAAACAAACTCTTCAGCTTTATAATATTAGTATAGATGTCTATCCCGATAGGTACTATCATCCTTCAGGGCCTCTATTCCACGACGATAAACAATATTGCCTTTGACGTGTTATGGTACCTATTGTTTAAGTAGAACTCGGTCGCCAATTACTACTGTCAAGTTAATAAGAGCTACCAAAACGTTAATAATAGGATAACGGTCAAAAGCTGTGTTATTTAACTTCGTAGAAAAGAGGGCCAGGCCTCTCCACAATTCCCAGTCCATTGACTACTGAGACCCGTCTTTTCAGAACTGGGTCCAGGGGGGTTATTATGACATAGCTAAGCCGTTCATTTTACGGTGAGCGAAAAGGACGGAACTACAGCAGCTACATAACTCTGTCCTTTTCTCACAGCGTAAAATGAATGGCAATAGATAGGTCATAATAACCCCCCAGTTCGCACTGCCATCATCGGTCTGCCTCGTTTAGTTTTGGTTTGGTTCTCACTGAGTGGAAATTTCGAGCTCAAACTTAATTGGTATGGTTCAAATGTGAGCTGTCCAATTTCTTTATTATTATTATTCATTATCCAAAATGGATCGGCGTTTGAACTCAGTCTCACGATGTTAGGTGACGACGAGGTCGAAGTTGGTACACGCTTACCTACCCAGAAAAAACCCTATTCACTCTTGTCTCGAAAACACCAAGTTAATGCGATTCCAGGAATGTAAACGCAGGATAAAGTTACAATCTAGCTCCCTGATACAAGGATTACAACAATAGGAATGTTAGGCGTGATAAATGTTCAAATGACCAACTAAAATTTATTCGCTATGTACAATAGATAGCTGCAATTTTCATCTAATTTGTCACTCAGTACGGACAGCCACATCCGTGCGTGATCACGGGCCGTCGCGGCTTTGTCTACGGCATGTGAAAAATTACTTCCTAATCAGATAATTTCATACAATTACACGTTTTGGAATTTTAAAAGCGGTTGTGCCCGGGTGACCTTAAACAAGGCGCTCTAGTTTATTGGCCCAATGATGAATGGTCGGGTATGTAGGTATTTTGTTAGGTTACCTACTATCAGCACAACGGAACCCCGAAATACCATAGAACTGCGTCACAGTGTCGTTATGGTTGTCGTAAGAAGTGTCAACTAAATTGTTTTATTATGTCATTGTGACACCGTTCTATGGTGGGTCAGAGTTCCGTTGTGCTGATAGGTGCCTACCTGATGGTACTATCAGACCATTGGAACCTTGACCCACCATAGAATTGTGTCACAGAGACGTTATGATTCAAGTCATAAGAAGTGTCAAACAAATTGTTTTATAATGTCACTGTGACACCGTTCTATGGTGGGTCAGGGTTCCATTGGGCTGTACCTGTTATTTTGTCCCCCACACCCCACATGTAGGCTTCAAGTACCATTCTTCATTTTTAACATATTTTTTTTAAGTACTTGTATTTAATGGCTACTGACTGGCAGCAAAATTATTGTTAGTGTAAAAGTCAATTCCTGATTCATCAGTTGGGAGCAGGGAGATCTCAGTCCTAGACTCCTAGCTAATGTAGATGGTTTTTAGTTCGCAAGAAAGAGTTTGTCTTGATGACAGATATTGCGATGTTCTCAAATGGCAACTGACCAACTACATTAGCGGCAGTTATTGGGTAAAAAAAGTTCTACTCTGAACATCGCCTTCATTCTTCCAAACCCTGCCATGCTAAAAGTGACCACTGTGTGTCACTGCGTTTGTACCCCTATTACTATTATATTAAAATCGAGCACCTTTACTATTAATATAATAAGAGTTATCTAACTAGATCACAGTAATATTAACAATGGAGAATAATAAGGGCACAGACCTTCTTTTGTAAAGCAACTGTAGACAGCAATCCGATCTCCATGGAAGTTATGTACTTGGCTGGTAAAAGAATAATGCGCCTTTTCATTTTGACAATGTCCTTGTGTGACCGCCACTCGAAGAGAAAAAAGCACCATGTCTTAAACATACATATTTTGTTCCAAATTCTAGATGTCTACTAACAAGAACGCCGACAAGACTAAGGTTTAGTTCCACTTTTAACAACGTAGGATATGACTGTAGTGATCTAGTTTTAATCAAATTATTTGTTATAACGTATCGTGTTTATTTCAGATAATGATACCGTAGACTTTCACCCTTAGCCTTACAACATCTTACATCATACCAAAATGCCTGCATCTCCAACGAAGTGGTTCAGCGCCCCACGGCAAAACGTTGTGTCCACCTACGTATGCCTTATAAGCAATCTGCAGCCGAATAGATCGAATGACAACTATGGGGCGGATAGGACGCAAAACGAGGATGAAGTGGTACTTAAACATGCTTAGTGCAATAGCTTTTAAAGTCTTTCTGGTTTAGGTAAAGTTGGTTGGACTCTTAGAATAATAACACAGAATGATAGTTTTATAAAGCTAACGCTCTACTATCCATCTTGACAGCAGCGCCCGACTGTCAGGCCCGATGGTGCTGAAGCAACTATCTTGCAAAGTTTCCATCATGCTAGACGTTGCTCGTTGGACAAAAAATCGGTCATACTAGTTCATTACGGTAATAATAATTATTATTGTCGTCCAGCAAGCCTGTGCTCTATCATTTTGCGTCGTGCATCGTGTACGGACAGACATCACGGATGGATAGTGCGTAGAGGGCTCTAAAGCTAAAAATGGAAGTATGTAAGCGTAATGTTCTCGTACGTACGCGCAGCGACACTTGTACAAGTGTACAAATAATGTCGTACTGAATTTGGTCTAGTTTGAGTGGCATCACTTTAGCATGGTTTTGGTTCTTATCTGCTCTTATCATAATGAGCTTTGCAATGTATCATTATTCTATACGCATTATTTACAGTAC
Organism: Acleris laterana; assembly: GCA_963966035.1. Taxonomy (NCBI): domain Eukaryota; kingdom Metazoa; phylum Arthropoda; class Insecta; order Lepidoptera; family Tortricidae; genus Acleris; species Acleris laterana. The sequence continues at coordinate 10,603,975 of OZ014452.1, forward strand.
TATGTAACACTTGATAAATAAAAACACGTTTAAATCTTGTCCCAGTAATATAAGCAACGATTTTGTTTCGATTTTTAGAAAGACCTACACGGAAACAGCTCGGCGGCGACATTTGAAAGATCCAAAGCTGTCCACGAACACCCAGAAGTCAATAAAGAACCTCCTGATGCAGTGTTAAAGAGTAATATAAAAACAGACGATACCAAAACTGTTGCAGTAAGTGTGAATCTTTATTGTTAATTACAAATGATAGGGAATTGTAGCTTATCCATAAGGTATGAACTGGTGGACCTGTTCACCGTACCTTTCACCAGTTCCTTCGTTTTACCTTTCTAATTCTGCGCTGGAGTGTTCATGCTACTGTAACTGTAGGTTCTGAGTATGTTTAAAATTAGGCATAATATTGGAAAAATTGGTAGTGGTGAGGGAGGATTATTCTTCATTATCCTAAAGTGTCGCAAATGCTGATTGTTAATGTCCAAGGGCCTCAAACCCCGCTTACTACCAGTTTATTTTAGCATGTTACCGAAAAATCTGTATCGTTTATTGATGAAATCGCAACAAGTTCAGATGCCACCAATGCAGATCAGTTATCGGAGGATGAGAAAAGTGACCCTTGTGCTAACCCGAAGATTCTCAAGCTAACGAGAATGCAGTGGCTCTCCGACAGCCGGGAGGGATCCGTCGACGCCAGGTGAGTGGGCTGGCTCTCGTTGTTTGATTCGGAAATTAAGTCAATATACAGCCATGGTGTCGTTCCAGAAAAAAAAATGCACTCACTGGTGTCAAGGTAAGAAAACACCATTGTTAGTGGCCTGCCAAGAATCACCAGAGGTAAACACCGTATATGTTTTTTTAATTACGTACGAAATTTTGTATGGAAATTTTATTTGACACGACAAATATTCATTTCTAGCCCATCAATCTCAACAAGATCGTCGATCTCGAGTTTTGAATCTGAATTAGATGAATACGAAAATCGTGAAAGTGAAAGATGCTTGTCTACTATCCTTCGTTTGGACAAGGAGCACAATTTATTTGGGCTGTCTAATATAACCATCATTAGCCCAAAGCATTCAATTCGGAAAATGCGCCGAGAACGTAACAAAGCGGTATTTCCTCAGACGGCAATCATTAATGTGTGCTGCCCCCGAGGATGCTGCAGACATAAGGTACTTACAAGCTTTCATTTAATTTGCTCACGGTTGTTTGTGCCTGAAAGTGATATCTTGCAACTCAATTTTAAACCATGTTGCATTAAATTGAACAGGTCGTGCGCTTCGGACCATGATGATCAAGGCAGGGAAAACGCCCGTCATTATGAAAACGTAACCCTGTTCTGTGCAGCAGAGACTTCCCTATGATGTTAGATTTTATATCATTTATTTACTAACACGCTTTAACAAAATATCTAGTAAGTACATTTAGTTTAACCCATCATCAATAAATTGGCAAAAATTAAAATTATCATATTTTCAAAATGACGTGCGTTTTTCCGAGCCTTGGATGATAGGCACGCAAAACGTACACTTCACGCAAAACGTATAAAAACTCATAAAATTAACAATACACAATAATGTACACAACGCGTATTATTATTTCAAAACACCCAAAATGTACAAAAGCAAATTGCGTATGTTTGAAGGACTTATTATCTGTACAAAATAAAACTATTTTTTATGATTTATATTACTAAGTAAGTTTTTTATGAAATAAATTACTGACTGTTGAGTTTCTTGCGGAGTTTCTTCTCAGCAGTTGTCTCATGCGAACCGCTGGTAGATTTTTGACGTGTAAAAGTTCCCGTGCGGCCTACTTATTGAATAAACATCTATTTTATCTTTATCTTGTTAGTTTTTTAAATTAATAAATAATTTACTTTTCAATTTTGCAGTCTCCTAGTGCCTTGCCATCGTCATTAAAAGTAAGTTGTATATTTGTTCAATCCTGTGTAAAATCTCTTGTCGTTTCGAAGATAGTAATGTTTGAAAATTTGTTAAAGTGTGGAAGGTGCTCGTGCACGGGCAAGCCACCTCTGTCTGGATGCTGCTCCCCGTATGCGTGCAGCAATATTACTTGCGGATCTTGTAACGTAAGTAATACCGTATTTACCGTAAAGGCACACAGGGCCCGTGCCCGCGCCCAAGCCCTCTAACGAAGGACAATTTCTCTCACATTTATTCTCAAAACGTTTTTGTCGGGCACTGTAACAGTGAGGACTTGGGCCCCAAATTCTTGAGCGCCCAAGGGCTCCAGCATAGTTTAAGACGGCCTTGAACGTAAGACCATGGTCTTACATTCATTGAATTACTGAATGCATTCATGGTATCCCATGATTTTATCGAATATCACTTCATCGATTGTACAGTCAGCATCAAAAGTAGCTAAGCAGAATAACATGCTCAAAGTGATGTTTTATAGACACGAATTCTATAACAGATAAATTTTATGTTGTTTAAATTACGCTTTGCAATACCCTTACAGGGTTGTACTTAGAAGGAAGATTATTTTGTGAAAAATGCAATAAATAAATAAATAAATAAAAGTATTCTCTTGACAATAGAGTCGAGTGCAGATCATTCTACCTCTTCGGTTGCGAAGCTACTCCTGCTGCTGACTGTATCATTTCATTAGTTTTCATCGAACGTTGTTTTCTGCTGAAACCATCATGTTTTCAGGATGTTTTCACATTAATTACGTTGGTTAGGTTATGTTAGGGTAGACCTGTGACTACCAAAAAAAACTGGCTAATTGCGAGTCGGACTCGCGCACCGAGGGTACAACCTTGTATGAATTTCAATTTAATACCTCTACGCGTTCAAGAGGAAAGGGGTAGTAACTTTAAAATTATTAAAAATATTTTTATTGTGAGATGTAAAAATGTATTCATATCGAAATTGCATTACCGATATTTGGCTTATCAGTATCGTAAATCCGATATTAATTACCGTTTTAATTCCGGCATTGCCAATATCGATACTAACGGAATGGATTGTAAATCGGTACGTAGTATTCCAACACATAGATGACAGTAGTGCTAGATTCTTTTACCTTCAAAATTGAGTTTTTCTCATAGATCCCCAATTCCGATACTAGTATCGGAATTTTGATATTTAGACACAGTACCGAATTTCAATTCCGTATTGGAAATAGTTCAACATTGTATGCCCTGGATGAGATTCTGATATTGAAGTTCACTACCGACTTTCACTTCCGATAATGGAAATCGTCCGAAACTGCATACCCTACTAGCTACATAAAACTGATCCACGGGGAAGAGGGAGAGAACACGACACCGGAAAAATCATAGTCTGAAACCGCCGCACATTACCGCTACATTTGATATCATTTTAATAAAATGTTGCTTTCGTTTCAGGGATTTCCTATATGTAATACTGTTTGCAGTTCTTGCACTGTAAGTACATATTCGTTTAATAATTTATACATATTTTACGTAAAAAAGTGTAATTTTTTATTGAACAGTTTTATTATTTCTATAGCCTATCCCTTGCCAAGTGAAAGGTCCCGAAGAACGTTGCGGTACAGGGGGACTGACGGTGCGGAAAATATTTTTTTATAAATATGATGTACTTATATTAAGGTTAAGTAGAAAATAAAACATTTAAGAAATTGTTACTTATCAAAACTTTTTGACGTTATAGTATCCTACGTCCTAAATAATACTAAATAAACATTTATAAGTATTAGGATTTGACTGCAAAAGATAAAATATTACTGAATAATTTTATATTAAAATATTGATCTTGCTTTTCACGAGAGAGAACCTAACCTCGCCATTTTTCCCTAGGATAATATATATATATTATATATTTTCGTTTTTATGATTTCAGTTTAAAGTCAAGAAAAAACAACCATTTGAAGAGACATTGAAGGCAGTAAGTTTTTTTTACACGAATTAAATTTGTAGGTGTGATTTACTGTCATGACACGACACTGAAATGTACATAGGTATCGTCCACTTGAATTGACCATTTTGAGTTTGGAGCAAAAAAATTAACTACCATCCACATTGAATTTTGACAAAATGTAATTGTGTTAAAAAAAATTTTTTTCAATCACTACCTACATAAAACAAATTCGGTTCCCACTGTCTGTCTGTCATCCTTATGTAGGTATGCTTAGATCTTTAAAACTACGCAACGGAGTGATTCAAGAGGAAGGTTTTTATGAATAATAAATTCTGTTGTATGTACGAGTGTTGCAGAAAAGCATATCTGAATTTGCATTTTAAATTGTAATTGCATATTCATTTGTTTTATCAGTAGCCGAGGTATTTATTTTTATGCAATAGAAATTAAATAAAACTAAGATAAAGTCAGTAAAAATGTTGGGACAAGGGAGCAATTGTAAGGCTATGTGTAAAATGTATCTCAATATTAGGTTAATAATTTTTATAAAGGCGAAAGGCTTAGAAGAGAAATTATTAAATAAAAAAAGGGAGTTTTATTGCACATAGGTACTTGTTTTATTATCTTTAATGCTCAAGCACCACCATCTTGTTTTCCTCCATTTATTAAATAATAAAGCAGCAATTTTTCTTCACCGTAGTGAGGTAAAAAGTGCCATGTATCTATTTTTTTAAAATAACATTATTAAATATTTGTGCTTATAGCTTTCCTATTATAACAAGTTTTTTATTTCAGCTATGTGAGCCAGAGGTATCCGCACAGTGCAACTGCGAGCTTATAAAAGTAAGTTATTTAAAGGTCAGAACGGCAAAATTGCAGTTTAGAGGCAGTTTTTGTGCGGTTGACACTAACTGCATTTAAACTAGAAACTGACTGTACAGTCCGCTTATGGAACTGCGTCATAACTGCATTATAGATCAGTGTTCGTGTCCTGCTCTCCCAGTGAGGAACTTGTAAAATTTAATGAATATGAATTATCAATTTATGTTATGAGATTTGACGAAGTTGTATCGCTGGTTCTTTTGCTTTGTTGTACTCTGGACGAGGCGGAGATCACTAATGTCTAAATGTATAATGGTTCAAAATGTCTCATTGTCAAAATGCACAACGGTCAAAAAGTATGTAAATTTTCATACACCTTTAGTTCTGATGACAATACAATAGTATTGTACCATCGAGCTGGTCTGATGATGGAGACGTAGGGTGGCCATAGGAACTCCTAATTTGTACATTTTGGCCACAGAGTATTCTGTCCTGAAAACTTTCAGACAAACTGACACTTTAGCCGTAATTAATTCTATCGAGAAAACATTTCGACTAGAGCACATTTAGTCAATCGCGTTTTGTACATTTTGGCCACAGAGTATTCTGTCCTGAAAACTTTCAGACAAATTGTCAATTTAGGCGTAATGCATTCGAGTAAAAATTTTGACTAAAAGAAATGTTGTCCATAGCATATTTTGCCTTTAAAATATTCAGACAATATGATGTGGTGGCACAAACATTTTGTACTTTTTGACAAAATTACATCTCAACCTTTTATGCATTTTGGCACTTTGACTTCCAAGCATATCATATATTTTTTAAATGGGTCCTAACATTACGTTTGTGATAATACTACAAATAGATAAGAGAAGAATAAGTTTGGGATTAGGTCAATTTGTATAAGATTTCATGATAAAATTATTAATGCAGCCCGTGATGGCGCGCTCCTGCCACCACACGCCGCGCTGCGTCCCCCCCTCCTCCTTCTTCCCCTACATCTTGCCGTGCTACTGGCCGGCGCGGCCGGCGCCCTGCAGCGAGCCGACCCGCTGTTTCCACAACCCGCCTTGTCCCAGACAGAAGAGCTGCTGCCCGCCAGTCAAAACATCCTGTGTAAGTGTGGACCGTCAACCATTACTGAAACTTTACTTGTTCCCCATCGACCAACTAACATACACAACTGACCAATGATTTTACAGCGTCGACGGAGCTTCGCTCTCGCAGAGCTCCTATTTCTGGATGTTTTGGCCCTTCGGGTCAGGTGAAGATCTAACATAACCCTAAACCTACCTCATATTTATTAAACAAATTTTCATCAGTTGAGCCTGATGACAGACAGACGGACCGACAGACGGACGGACAGTAGTCTTAGTAATAGGGTCCTGTTTATTTGAGTACGGAACCGTAAAAATGCCTGTCGTCGAAGTCATTCAGTCATAGTCGTTATGACTCTTGAAGATGGCGAGCAACCACTTCAATGGCTTGGTGTGATTTTGACCGCTAACTCAGGGTCTCCCCAGACCTATCGACGCGGAATCGGCTTGAGCCGGTAAGAATAAGTTTTATATCCACGCAATAAGATCGAAAACGACGTCGTTCCGTTCGCAACGCTGAGCCGAGCCAAGCCGAGCCGAGCCGAGCCGAGCCGAGCCGAGCCGAGCCGAGCCGAGCCGAGTCGAGCCGAGCCGAGCCGAGCCGAGCCGAACCGTGCTGAGCCGAGCGATACCTTTTTCACTCTTACTGCACGGACATAAAACTTTTTCTTACCGGCTCAAGCCGATTCCGCGTCGATGGACTTGTTTTCATTGGTATGACATTAACGATAAGGTGGGAGATTTGTACGAAGTAGTGTTGAAACAATCTACCAAAGTGAGTGTGACATTTAAGGTGCCTCTTTTATGATTAGCTGAACACTAATTAGTGCCCGACAGTTAAGAAGTCAATCCTGACAGCTGTCAGGTTATAATTTGTACTGAATTGACAGGTGTCAGGATTGACTTAACGGCCGGGCACTAGGTATAGTTTCACGTTTTGCAGCGCGAGCTACACTCATCCTGCGGTGATTTATTCCATTTCAAACAACGGTAATGTAATAATTACATAATATTATATTAATTATTATTTGTCGTCCTTCTTTGTTACAGCGGAAACCATGTGTCGACCCATCAAAACCTGAATTGAAATGTACAAACAGCGGCTGTATAGGGGTAAGATATTCGTATATACGTTAAATTAATTATAACAGTTTACAAAAAAAAAACTCTTTTAGCTAAAAAAAAAAAAGTAGTAGTATGTATGTAGTAGTAGTGTGATTTCACATAAGTAGTTTATTAATTTATCGAATACATTTTACTTTGCGATGACGACGTTACCTTTATATCCTTTTCATTTCAGCACAACAATCCGAACTTGCGACAGGCGTTGGATAATAGATTCGGTGCCGAATCCGCTGAATTTAATATTAAGGGTCATGCCTCGACAAAGACGCCAGTGGGCAAAGTCCCGTACAAATAAGGAGTTACGCGCCCGGGTTCGAAAAGAACCGTTACAAAGCTGTGTATGCCATATTGGTTAAAGGAAATTCGAGCTGCATTATATGTAAGTGCGTGATTGCTAGTAGGTAACTGCTAAAGAAGGCGCGTGACGCAGTGGTGAGTGCAGAGACTAGATTCTGGATCAAAACAAAATAATGTGAATTACCATTAGGTATGACCTGGACCCGGACGCCTCAAGTATCTGTAGATTTACACCTCTTTTCGGAGCAAGTCGCTACAAAATAATAGAAATTCCGGGGATCCTGGTTAATAGGTATTCTGCCCCTTTAAAAGAACAACCACCAGAACCAGATCCTCTGACGAAACCACGCAGTAAGAACCTTAATATTTTTATTATAATGTTTTATAACCCCTCAAAATGTACACTCAGGTGTGCAAAAGGAGAAAGAAGTACAAAGTTCCAGTCTCATTATGTAAGATTCATAAAAAAAATGAAAAAAATCCAAAAATACTGTTTGATGTCGGTACTGGCTGGCCTGTGTTTTGTATATCCTGTACTGTTTAAGACTGCACCGAGCAAACGTCGAGCGTCCAGTGGCGCCCTCATTACTATTATTGTGTTTTCTAATTAACTAAAGAATTTCCTTGCAATCAGACGATACGTTTTTGTAGCGCCAAGTAGGTAACATCACAATTTATGGGATATGTAACCAACTTAATAACAATTACCCTTTGAGTAGTCAGCTTAACGGGAAAAGGTCGCCACTTTTTTCCGTTAAGTTGATAACTCGAAGGTGATTTGTCATTAAACTATGTGATATACCCTATAAGTTGTGTTTTCATTTGTATTACAAAGACCTTACGACCAATTTCAAGAAATTACTTTTGTTTATTAGAAAACACAATAATAGTAATGAGGGCGCCACTGTACATCCGGCGTACGCTCGGTGCAGTCTTAACGAGCAATATTGTAACCACGTACTCGAAAACTGGTCTAACGATTTCAACGAAAATTGCGGGGTTTTTTGAGTAAAAAATTCGATACATCTAGTGGTCATCTTCAGGAAAATTCGTTTTCAACCCGAGCGACGCTCCGTCTCCCCGGTACTCTTTTTATTCTGGTACAGAAGGGAAGGGAGTATACATACATACAAAAGGAGAATAGATAACATACATTAACATTTCATTTAACATAAGTACATTCTAGAAATAAGATGTGAAAATTGCAGAATCTGTATTTATCTTTCTACTGGAGACGGAAAGAATCTTTAACAATATAAGGTTCACTGGAGTAGTGGTCACATAACTGTGTTGCTGTTAGTACCTAAGCTCAAGATCAAAAATAACCGAAGCCCTGATTTGGTCTGGATATCGAATGCCAAGACCACGTGACCTTGACACCTCTGAGAAAAACTCCGCTGTAAGTAAACAAAAACTACCTTAACAAGTGAAGTGACCTAATCGTTTTTAATACAAAAATGTTTTTTAGTACAGATATGACGTCACCACAGAAGTACGATTAATATTGCACTTTATAATTATTGCATTATTTAACCGCTGTGTTTTTACCTATCCTAAAAACTTTAGCCGGTTTACCAAGATACATACCTACACTGACCTTTTAACCGCGATACAGCTTCATAAACGGAGTAGGAGAAAAACCCTTTTTCACTAGATCTTCAGGAGAATTATACTTTTTCACTAAGACCCCAGATACATAGTTGGTCGCACATACCCCGGCCCCGTTGACGCTCTGACCCCACATGACCTTACATTATATTTCTGTAAGGGCCTGGACACATGTCGCCGGTACGGTGCCGTCTACGGTGTCACGGCGCGGCGCCGTTTGTGGCACCATAGAAACTTGTACTGTAAATTCGCGGCGCCGCGCCGTGACACCGTAGACGGCACCGTACCGGCGACATGTGTCCAGGCCCTAAAGGGTCACCAGCTGCCGTGATATATCTATAATGCCGTTATCTACCAAATTTATGTTTTAAAAATCGCAAACACAGATTGATAGTTATTTTTTTCTCATTAATATAGCATTATAAGTAAAAAAAATACCAGACGTCAGATAACGGCATTATAGATATATCACGGCAGCCAGTGTCTCATGACTTTTACAATGTTGTTTAATACTTATAAAATCAGATCTTTAGGTCATTCATGAGAAACACTTTTATTCTTTTTCATACAAGTTCTGTTATTAAGTAGGTATTTTTCTGATATTAAAAATACCTTATGATTTAGAAAAAACATGGAGTTCCAGCGCGACCCGGCCATCATGAAACCAAAAAGAAGGTAGATATCGAAATGATAATTAAACTTACCTTTACTTATAAAGTTATAATATATTACTACACACATACACACACACACACACACACACACACACACACACACACACACACACACACACACACACACACACACTATACACTTTAGTAGGTACTTTGTCACTATAAAGTTATGTTCTTGTCATGTAAGAATCTACTAAATACGATCGATACCTTAGTTCACAATTGTACTAATTACATTTTAAAAGTTATAGTAATTAGTATGTTTGTGCACAAATAATAAGTTACTTACTTTACTGGCAAAAAAAAACATTTAGTACGATTGTGTACTAAGGGTACTGATATGCAGTTGGCAGCAGACGTGGACCATCGAAGTCCTCAAAATTATCTTTACGCGTTCTTTTTTTCTTGACAATAGAATCAGTTATACATAATATTCGACTGTCCACCTAATTCTGGTGCTGACTGTACCTGTAAATATAGGGGATCAGGAGACAACCTCACCCAAATTGACCTAGTCCCAAACTAAATTCTAGGCTTGTACTATGGGTACTAAACAACGATAAACTTACTTATGAAGAGAAATACAAACATCCAAGACTCTGGAACAAATATTCACGCTCATCGCAAAAAATATCTGTCATTACATTACCAGGATTTGAACCCGAGACCGAAGGCAGGGTCACTAACAACAGTACCAACGAGGGAAACGCGTCGTCAAATATCTATCGAATATCTATTTACCACCCTGATTGACTACGTCTGCCTTCTTACTTACATACTTTATGTACAATCGAGTTCATTAATATGTGTACATTTTAGTACTTTGTTACTTTAATGCCTGTTACAATTTACATGTATATGACAGTTTAAACATACACATTAAATTGACAAGGTACTGAAATGTACACATGTTCATGAACAGTCGGTATAAAATTAATATCTAACACTGTTTTTTGCAGAAAAGACATGTGCTATGTCAATGCATTTTGCCTACGTGTGAAAATTGTTTTGTGAGGAGACCCGAGGTTTGCTTTTTTTTAATTCTTACTTATCCTTATTCTTCTTATTTTTAATGTTTGTTGGTTTGTTTGTTCCGTCTTCACAATGCATTTCCTCGAATGATCGACGTGAAACTTGGTAGTGATCATTTGTGGCCCGGAGACGGTCTTGTACTTTTGATCCCTGAATACGGGACGGTTATCGAGGAAATAGTGATAATAGGCATCGGAGTTTTTGTCGCACGGTAAGACTAATAGCAAGCTATGGAGTCGTCATTTGCCATAAATCTAAACTCTTATTCATTTTCATACTGTAACACTCCTACCCTAGGCTTAACAGAATCGAATAAAATTTCCTACGTTATGTAATTAATTAAATTGGCCAAAATTTAAAACATGTGATCGTCTAGATTTTAAAAATAAAACTAAATTAGGACCCTCTACGTTGTGTAAAAGAATGTTATAACCAGAATTAACCTTAACTATTTCAATCAATAAACAAGCTATAAACACAGAAACAATACAATCAAGATAACACAAAATAACAGTTGAAAGTTATAAAATGGAAACGACTCACCGATAATCTTCCTAGATACCTGTACACCCAGGAATTGTAGTATAGAATAACTCTCCGCTACTGCTCAGCTCGTGAGGCCTTCGTATGCGTATTATTTAAATGTACTTACAAATAATGATAAAATAAAATAATATTCCCTACCTGTACGTGTATGTAATATAATATAATATTTGGCTACCTAACCCCAACCGGGTTACGAGATCGTATAAAGCAAGAACTTCAATGACCTTAACTTCAAATTTACTTCTTTAAGTAATTGGAATAATTAATTGAACAAGAAATTAAAATCAAATTGGAACACTTTGGATGGGGACTGATCTCACTAACACTACCGGTCATGCTATCGCTACCTAAATTCCTAAGTAAATTACCCAGTATAAGTATATTTAAGCACGCTCATGCAATTATGTTTATACTATGCTCTTAAAACTATGATTTTACGCGTCCCTAATCCGAATTACGCAGCCGCGGTTTGTGACGTCGACTAGGGGTGTTGTTGGCGTGTTCAAGATAGTCTGAATATCATTGAGATGAGTTTAACAATTACTGCAAGTAAACCCCATAACAAAGGTTACAATATTGACCAAACTTCACACTAAGCAGTTAGCCCGGGTCGTTTATAGTCTGTACCTCAGGGCTACTCGTAAAGGTTATAAACACCTAAATGACTCAGGTCTTGAGTGAATACCTAGTGCCTGTGTAGAGGTGTGACGTAAACAGTGTGTTAACTAATGCAAGTGGATTGAATTTAAATAGTGGTAAGGAAATGAGATGGCAAAAGATGAATTCCTAGTGCTTGCAGTGGAATTAGACAACCAGAGTCGCAAGACGTTCCAGCCGCTATCTGGGCTGACCCCACGTGTGATGCTTGTAAGAGTTTAGAAGAAATGAATGTATAGTTAACCACAAAAATAGTTTTTTGTTATTAATCCTTAGCTCGTCACAAACATGAAACAAGAACTTATTTAATAAAAGCGCTATGACACACTGAATAAAACAAAGGTAAAGCAGTATAAAGATAATGAGTGAGATAGGACTGCTCTTCCCTCTATTTCATAAAGTCTGAAATAACAAAGCTCATAATCAATTAAGCAAGCATAAAAAAAGTTAGTAATATTCTATTTACCTAATCTAATTTATTCACAAGATGAGATTAAATGATACTTAACGTAAACCTTCCCTCTGATAACTAATTTTTGATAACTACTTGAAGATAATACTGACCCTACAAGTAATATGAAAAGACACAAAATACTAAAAATCATTCGCCCCTAATACTGAAAATACATAAAATTAAACTTACCTAGACACAATTAACTAAATTAACATTAATGAAACTAAAACTATATACTTAAGTAACTCGACTAAATAAAATATTCTAATCACAAACACTTATTGTCTTTAAACTTAGATGTCCATAAGTACTCTATTCACAAAACTAAAACACTGAATCTAGTTTTAAATATTTAACAAAAAGTGAGACTTAGGTTTAACCGTATGCGTATGATACAACTCTCGATGTCTCAGTTTCGCGTCCCGGGGGTAACTACTCAGTCTATATCATCTATGTTTCCTAAGTTCCAAATCATCCCTACTTCTTACAACTGACGCTATCCTAATTAACCAATCAGAGTTAAGTCCAGCCAACATTCTTTTCACACGCAATTTTAAGCACAAAAAAATATGCAAACGCCAAGTGGGTGATAAATACTAAACACTTGTGTGATTTGTTCGTTATTGCCACAAAAACAGGTCATAAAGTTACACAATTTATTGACATAATAAGTGGTGTTCAAGTGATTTTTTTTACGAAAGTTGTCTCGCTCAGATTTGTTTTGGCGCCACTACAAAAAAAATATATAGATAGGTATTATTTATTTTATTAACGGTTGATACAAGCGTGTTACAATACTCATTTATTTGATTTATTTATTTGATTGTCTGGAAATGTAAATAGTCCGTATGATCAGAATAAGTTGGATGACATGGACGCTGAATGCGTTAGTAGTAAAACGTCTGGAAAATGGCAATAGATGCTACATTCCGGAAATGTGCAGGGGTCAAAATGTCTATAAGAACCGGCTGTGTATGTGGCAAAAAGTACGAACGCATCCATGTCCATTAAGTAATTAAGACATTCTAAGATCCAGATCTTTTACTACTAGTTACAGTATTTTAAATCGTAACATTTTAAAATCCAGATGTATTGCTAAAGAGGCATTTAGCGTTCATGTCTGTATACCACAAAGTAAATTTGATTTTTCTTAATTGTGTTATGTTAGCCTAATTGTGCAAAATGTGGTTACAGAATTATTTATTAACAAGTTTTTAGAGCTGTTAGTAATTCTGTAGCTCTGCCTACCCCACTCTGGGAATAAAGGCGTGAGCTTATGTATGTATGTATGTAATTATGTGGGTAGGTACATTAAAACTAAAATGTTCATCTAATTTACAGAAAATGATTACTGCCGAAGTCAGCCCTGAAGATGAGCTGGGTTATTTTGACGCTGAAACATTTGAAGACACAATAGAACTGGTCAGGTAAAGGCCTAATCTACTTATGTATCGTAATTTGCTCTTTTTGTTGTTAGTGTGTTTGGGTCGAATCTTGCCAGTAAATTCTTCAATGTTCCCGGGTTGAATTTTGGAATAAGTACATTTTTTTTTTTTTTTTTTTTCTCTTTATTTATTTAGAAGCTTTGTTCAACCTTGAACATGTCAGCTCCAGCTGGCCTAAATACTACAACACTAACCAAAATAACACATAAAAAAAGGTTGATAAAAAAAAGGCTACCAAATTTGGAAAGGCTCATTTAGAAAAAAAACCATAAACAAATTTAGCCACCTCTGACAAAGGCTCTGCCAATATGGATTGGAAGATGCCAACATTTGAACAGTTAATACCAAAGTGTATAAACAACTGTTCCCTCTTTGCACGAGTCCGAACACATTCCATTAAAAAATGTTGCACATCCTCTACTGACCCACACTCTTCGCAGTTGGGCGACTCCACTTTCCTCATGAGATGTGCAAACTGATTTAAAGGAACATGTCCGGACCGAAGCCTATGCGCGCTGACAACCTCTGCTCTGCGTAGCCGAGTACAGTCGAACCAAGGCACCCGAGGAGGCTGACACTGAATAGTCCTGTACCAAATACCTTTGTCACGAGACCGTTCATCAAAGTATTCTTTCCAGCGACCATAAGACTTGCTTTTGTACCGAGTGACTACCTCTGAGAAATCTGGAGCAATCACAGTCTCAGCACCATCAAAAGCGGCCGTTGCGGCCAGGCGGTCAGCCTCCTCGTTTCCTGCCAAGCCGATATGTGACGGAATCCACTGCAATCTCAGGCATCTTCCAGATCCCTGTATAAAACTAATACGCTCTAAAATTTTGTAAGCCAATGAAAAACACCTTTCGCCCGAAGCACATCGAGCTATATGTTGAATGGCGCTTTTGCTATCAGTAAGGATCACAATATTACTATAACTCAACATTTCCACATATAACAAAGCCTCAGAGATTGCACAAAGCTCCGCGGACATAACAGATACACCAGAAGAAATCCTAAACTGTGCCTTTTTACCATATTACAGATCGGGATCTCCACTTTAATATTATGTACATATTTCAAATTGCAGCCCGTTAATAAACGGGAACACATATTGTTCCACCACACCACATAGACCATTTGTTAACTCGAGGACACTGCAATTTTACCCAACTGCTGAATAATGAGGGTAAGGCCGAAACTGCGGCGCACGCTAGGAACGCATACGGTGCACGTCACACACCTTCCATTTGGTCAAGCTGCGTCAGAAGCATGTCATCAACGGGCTTGTCCGTGTGCTATAGTGAATTGAATACAGTGCGCTGCAGTGGAGTCCGGCTTTGTTTTTGACCTGTTAGTATTATCTATGTATGTTTCAGTATGTATAGTTCTTTGATCGCTCTTAGGGGCTGAACGGATGACCCGATTTGGCCTATTTCGACAAACAAGGTGTCGTTAGATTCGTCTTGGTGACGTCACGACCATCACTCGGTAACCTAGTCACGAGATTTAATTTGGTACCCACCTTAGGTCCAAAGTCAATCTGACATTCAACAACAATAAGGTTGACTTTCCTAAAAGTTACAAATGACTTGACATCTCTAATGACATTGACGACTTCAAGCATAATTTTCTTGAAATGGGTCCCAAATTAACGCTCGTGACCGTACATAGACGGCAATATCAAAACATGCAGGACGTATTTGTTACGGAAGTATTATAAAATATCAAGTTTTTTTTTTTATTGTTTCAGATCATCTGGCATTTCCAGCACCAACAAAACTCAAACAAACGAGCAAACGCAATAAATGTATATTGAAATAAACTAAAAGAACGTATCTTTTGAAACACTGAATCTTTTCTTGCACGGTTTGTGCGCCTTGTCAAGCCCGTGGTGGTTGATCTGGTCGATGACGACGTAGGGAGGGGTTCCCTGAGAGACGTGACAGTATTCGCTGCAGTACATGAAGGGGGCGATGTTCGTCTGGTAGGGGTTGGGGGGGTAGTTGGGCAGGTCGAACGATACCCCGTGGTCCCACGAGGCGAGGGACGTTTTGGCGAAGGGAATCTCGTACTTCTTCTTCATTTCTGATTGGAACACCCTAGGAATAAAATATATCAAATGTATGCTTCCCTGAATTACTGTAAAAAAATATTCAATTTCTTTTTGCTGAATCATTTTGTAACTTTTAAATGCCTTAACGATACCAAGAAACGATTAAATGTTTTGATTTATATACTAGCGAGACGCCCGGGACTTTTTACGACCGCATAGAACTGGTTTCTCATTTCCTTGGGAAATAAAACCTAGAGTATAAAATTCATGATGGCACGCCCACCCAGTTAAAATGACGTTAAATATCCGTGCGCCAAATTTAAAATTGAGAAACAAATATCCAGACATCCTTACAAATTTTCGCGTTGAAAGTATTGGTTCCAGACTTATGGTCCCATTGCTTTTCGTCCCAATGCTATCCGTCCCACTGCTTTTCGGCGGAGCCCTGCCTTGCGGTTCTTATTTCTGGGCGGTCTGCCCAGGGCCCTTCGGGCATTTAATTATTAAATTATTAACGAACCTAATCTACCTACTTTTACGGAATAAAAATAATTTGTTACGAAAGCTTCAGCAGTGGAATAAAAAATTATGGAACCATTTTAACAGTTTAGGTATTCTATGTCACCCGGGTTATGGTGGAATAAATAATAGTACCTAAACTACAGGTCGATTCACAAGAGTTGGCACGAATGGATTGAATGAGTGAATGAGAGTATACTAGTGTGTAAAATAGTAACAGGTTTTAAGTTTGAAATTCGAACATCGGTTCGAAGGACGGCACTCACACAATGATAGGTAACATTACTTTCGTTCAATCCATTCGTGCCAACTCTTGTGAATCGACCTGTACATACATAAATACATAAACCCCGAAAACATTACACTTTGGGCAGTGAAAAAAATGCTTGTGTCACGAGTGTCACGACTCGCTGGTCAGACTCTATACATATCGTATGATCCGGCATAACCTATCCACCGGTTGAGAAACCCATTATATTATCGAACACCTTTCAACGTATTACTACGCAGAACTTTAATTTCTCCGAAAGTTATTTCTCGCTACATGAGTATTTCGTTTGCTTGTCACGAGTCTAACGTGACCTAACCTACATAATTAATGTTCTCGATATCCTGAAAACATCATGGTTTTAGCAGAAAACAGCGTTCGATGAAATGAAATTCGATGACATACTACAATCGATGAAGTGAAATAAAATTATGGGTTACCCACGCACCGGTTGTCGTATTGGTATTATGAGGCACTCACCCCTTAAGGTTGTTAACGGGATTGTGACAACTTGCAACTTCGTGAAACTCCTTCTTCAAGTAGCTTTTGTCGAATACCGGTGTGCAGACTGTAGCAGTTAGTGGCGAATAAATTTCCTTGTGTCTAGGACCGAATCCTCGAACCTGTGTGAGAATGTATTAGAACAGGAAATTTAACATATTTTGGAGGCAAATGCGGTTCCGCCAAGTCCTACCAAAATGGGTACTACCCCAATCCGGGGGATATGGGCAGGAAGAAAATTTTACTAGACGAGTGAAGGGTAATTTTCCATGTAATATTTCGCATTGAATCGAATGACAAACATGTTGGATATTGTTGGACAAAATTAAAAGGATATAATCAAGAAAAATCCCACTGGGGTCCTGCCCTCAAACCGAATTGGGAGTAGGACTCCTAAATATTGGTAGGACTCAGCAGATCCTAGTTTATTTTTACCTTTAATTTGTCACAATTTGCCGTCAAACTGTCATATTTAGTATTAGTTACCTACTTTACCTGTTTTACAGATGTAGTGCAAAATGATTTTCCTTCGGGAAAACTCGGATCTCAATCGGAATACGATGGCACCCGAACTGTCAATCAATGATTGTAATAAATGAGTGACGTTTTCATGTCCATTAAAATGGAACTTTATTGTTTAGTGTCAAATGACAAAGTGACAAATGACAGCATTTGTCATTTGACACTAAACAATAAAGTTCCATTTTAATGGACATGAAAACGTCACTCATTTAATACAATTATTGATTGACAGTTCGGGTGCCATCGTATTCCGATTGAGATCCGAGTTTTCCCGAAGGAAAATCATTTTGCACTACATCTGTATATGCTTTTGGCCACTTTTTGATTTATGACGATACTCGCAAAAAAAGGGTGAGAGAAGAAGACAAGCCGTAGCTGAAAACATTCACTAAATAGTTTTGTAGTTTGCTACGAACGCTTTTACAGTATGAGTAAGCGTAGCAACGCCTAGCCCCCGCTCTCAACGCTATCAGCTGGTCCTAGCAATGAGTGAAAATTCTTCTAACTTTCAAAGTCGGAGCGCTGTAAATGAATCTCCAGAGTTATCATATCTATCGGCCATCATTATTTTACCTTCGGCACGTTCAATTCTGAGTAAACACTGAGTTGATCCTTTGCTCCGATCCCGCACTGGTCGTCAACGCTGAAGGGCTTATGGAACGACTTGTAAGTGGTCACGTACGGGTCCAACAGCCGGGCGACTCCACCGGCAGTTTCAAGAATACAAGGCGCTTCGGCCCTCCCGGATGCTATAACCTGACAAAAAAAGGACAATAGTGAACTTAACTATCTACCTGAAAATTATTGGATACCATAGTAGGTATATAAAGTAAAGCTGTTGATAAAATAACAAAAGTTTAAACTACAGTGGGTATAGATAAAGTCCAAAGTTACAGAATTTGTATTTAAGACTGCGCCGAGCGTACACCGGTTGTATAGTGGCGCAATCATTACTATTATTGTGTTTTCTAATAAAGTAAAGTATTTTCTTGAAATTGGTCGGTAGGTTTTTGTACTACAAATGAAAACACAACTTATAGGGTATATATCACATAGTTTAATAACAATTCACCTCCGAGTTATCAACTTAACGAAAAAAAGTGGCCACCTTTTCCCGTTAAACTGACTACTCAATGGGTAATCGTTATTAAAGTTTGTTACGTATCCCATAAATTGTGTTTTTACTTGCGCTACAAAAACGTATCGTCTGATTGGAAGAAAATTATTTAGTTAATTAGACAACACAATATTAGTAATGAGGGCGCCACTGGACGCTCGACGTTTGCTCGGTGCAGTCATAAGAAAAGGTCTCACGGAAGGATAAGTTGAAAATGTTGAGACTTTGTCAACCTTACCTTGTATATCCTGTCTCTTATCAGCTCTAAGTAATAGATGATGCATCCTACTCTCATTTGTTATCCGTTAACTGTGCTATTTCTAGACCTCTAATTTTACATCAGTAACCCTATCTACCTTTACATAAAATATAATAGGTATGAACCAACAGACAATTAAAAAACGTGGATAAGCAAAGACGTTGCTAACTTGGACTTAAGACTTACATCGAATATGTACTCTGGGTCCGGTGGTGAGACAGTAAAGTCCGGAGGCACCACGGGAGATCTCTTGACGCCTCTGTAGTTGTCTTTCATTTCGGACACCATTATGGGCTGCATGATGGTCTTCGCGTTTAACTAAAGAAAAACATATAACTAGAACACATACTTATTCTGCCTTTGTACGGGAAGTCACAAATATTAGGATGCATGAAAAAAAAAACTTTTTATCCCCATTTTTTTTATTTTCCCTGAATCTCCTAGATTTCAGATATTGCCAATATAAAATAAATACTGTTAAAGCAACCGTTCATAATGTACCTAGGTACTATTGGATGCTTTTACATCAAATAAATGATATTTGGCGATCTACTACTACCTACTACCTACCTACCTTTTAGAAACTAAAACTAACTATTTCAATTCAATTGTTGAAATGACTCCGATAGCGTACAATGGTAAATTGCATCTAATATTTCCAGCTGTAAACGGTCAAGCTACCGAAATGAGAATCACATGATAAACACAAATAATCTTTTCCGTCTTAACATTTGTTTTAAGCAAACGTTCTTAATAAAGTACCTATGACATAATAAATTGAGTATGAGTACTAAATGCCAGACTTTCTTTGCATTGGACAGGGGAACCTTAAGTATGTTTTCCACTAATCTACTCCACGAATAAGCGCAACGTAAGCGTACAGTCAGATAATAACTTTATACTGATCACTATAGGTATGCTCAGTTTTAAGTCGATTATGACAGAGAATGTCCAATATTACGCGCAATGTAAGCATACAGTCAGATAATAACTTTGTACTGATCACTATATGCTCAGTTTTGTCGATTATGAATATTATGATAGAGAGTGTCCAATATTTGGCCAATCGTTAGGTTGATGGCATCAATTTTGGATACTTGATACTTGCAGCTGATGGCACTAATGGGAATAATGGATACTTAACTCAAAGATCATTAGGTTAGAAACGGATTGACTGAAAAAAAAATGGATAACCCTTATCTTCTGTAACATAAGAATCAAGTGTCTCTCATTGGTCCTTGTCCTTTACTGGTTCCATCACCCTAGGTAGGTAATCGATGGGCAAATCCCTTCCACACCCCTTCGTCCCTAAAGCTTACCCTTTTTTCAACCCCGGTCATGAAGCAGATACGCCGGCAGTTTATGGAGCAGTCCGCCCGCTCCATAGCTTTGTTTGGGTTTGGTTTGATGCAGTATTCCCCAGACGTGGTCTTAAACGACTCTTGTGCGACGACCATGTCTCGTCCGCACAGTCTTTCCGGGAGAAGATTATTGATGTTCTAAAAAAAAAAACTAACAGTATTATGGTTAATGAGCACAAGTGCCATAATTGGGATACATGGCCAGCTTAAGTTATCTGGCATCTTACTTACAAAACTCTGCTGCAACTTACATTTTTAAGAGTTGGATACATTGTACAGTTTGGATAGATTTAGGTAGGTACTTAATGCTTATCTTATCTTACAGATTGGCCCATTCGGATACACTTCGACCCTTTAGGATCTTTTGTGCAATTATCCTCTTACACACTCAGCTGTTCGAATGTACAGGTTTCCTCACGATGTTTTTCCTTCACCGTAAGAGCATCTGCAGTAGTCAATTAGAAAAACTCATTGGTACATGGTGACCGCGGGGGTTCGAACTCGGTAAGTTACGATCGCAAGTCGACCACGACGACGATGGTCTAGGTACTTAATGCTAATAACCGTCAAAACATTTAATACATTTTTGTGTTGAAACAAACCAGTCGAGTTAGTAAGAATGGTAGGAGTATAAGCAATAAATCTTGTTTCAACGCTCAAATTAATTTTCACAATCAGTCCAACTCAATGAACCACCAACTAAATGCAGGCAGTACAAAGCAGTTAGGTCTGAATAAATTTCAAACTTCTTAAGTGCTAACTTTACTTTTAACGCATTCACTGCCACCGACGCATATATGCGTTCACTGTCATACAAGTTTGTTCCTAGGCCACGCCCCCTGGCAGTGAATGCGTCTTATTTTTGTCTCACATTAGAATAACAACGAACGATCAAATTCGCACACGTTTTCTTTAAAAAAATAACATAGATAATTCCTACTACTACATTAATAATTTCGTTTTGTAATTATTGTTATTAATAAAATTTTACTTCGTTCAAGGCGAAAAAGTGTGCGAAATTACGACCATTAATCCTAATCTGCATAAAAAAGGGTGGGATAGTCTGAAAAGGTACCCTTTACTTACGCAGTCCGAAGCATACGGTATTTCAGGGATGTGCCTCAACCCAATACTGGTGCTAGTTCTGGTCTCATTGTTGGACAACCTCAGGGGGTAGTTGTACTGGACATTACCCCATGTGTTCACGTTCTGTACCAACAGGTTATCCAACACTAAAGGCTTCCTCTCGCAACCTTGATTTTCAGCCGGAGCAGGGTTCTCAGTCTCAGCCATAGTTGTGTGAAATATGTATAGCAAATTAAATTGATTTAAAAATAATATGAAATCCCTACACTGTGTAAATAATGTTACAAATGTACATCTAATAGACGGTTATCTTGCGATCACGCCATGCAAAAGCTTAATATATCAAAATGTAAATAAAAAGTTTAATTAAGTTGACCAAGTCCCTGTTGGACTTGACATTTTCATGAAAGCTGTCTAAGTTGTGACAGCAGATTCAAAGAGTTTTAAACATGAAGTTAGTTCAGTTTATGCTGTTTAGCTGCTCTTACCATGCCTTGCCCTTAAAACCATTTTATACAATCAGTCATAGGCACGTAAATGTATACACTATAGAGGTAGGAAAGCATAGAGGGAGTATAATAACGGCTAATAGAATAGTAGGTACTCTTCGCACCTGTAAAAAATGCCCTTCGTTAAAAAGAGTAGTCTGTATATGATTGCTTTCATGAATGAATTTCAAAAGAGTACCACTTTTTAAGTTTGCTGTCAGTGATGTGCGGTTTATCAGTAACATTGGCTAAAAGTTTTGTTGTACACAGAAAAAACCGTAGGGGAGGGGGGGGCATAGCGGGATAGCGGGGCATAGCGGGTTAGCGGTACTTTTTGGCGAAGGACGAACGGCATGGCAATTTGAATAAGGCTCCGTGATTGGTGTTTAGTCTGCGCGTGACCGCCGCGATCTTCGCAGGCAGCCGATTGACGCCGGTAAGAAATATTTAAAATATTTGCAAAACCTGTGTAATCCTTAAAAATATTGTTGATATTTGATTCACGTTCATTCTGTACCTTTATACTGTAGTCGTAAACGTTTTTTTTTGTGACTATCGGCGGATCTGAAGGATTTTATATTTCCACAACTAAGTCTGCTTATAAACAAGGCAAGATGGCGGTCGTTAATGTTTCGATGTGACAGCACGTAGGGGAAAAGTAGAGTTAAAGTGATGGGGCATAGTGGGGAACAAGCTTAATAGGTACCCCACTTTGCCCCCTAATTTTGCTTGATTTACCTTATGTGTTATTAATTGGTGCCTACCGTCGTTTGTTTCAGCTAAAATGGTTCGAACATATAAAAAGACGACGAATCAACACTCGTGGTCTTTAGAATCAATGAAAAAAGCGGGTTGATAGTAAAGATTTTATTCGATTATAAGAAGATGAAGATGATAAAGCCAATCTCTGTGCAATGTATGTTAATGATTCGTTGGGATTTAACGTTAAATTTAAGTAATGATCCCCACAGTTACTGTTAGAAGTGATATTCTTTCATAATAAAGATTTAATTCGTTTATAATAGTTGTTATAATTCACTACGCCACTAAACCCCTTCTCAAGCCCCACATTGCCCCTTTTCATACCCCACACTGCCCCATTTAGTACCCCACAATGCCCCTTATGCTGCCCCACTTTACCCCAATATACGGGGCATAGCGGGACAAAACCCACTTTTGATAAAATTGATCATGTACCTAAATTTAATTATATTCGAACAAAAAATAACATGCAGTATTATACCTAAGATACCAATAGTTAATTTAAGTTGGTTTGCGTGTAAGTTATACAGATGAATCCGAATCTAACTCGCTCTGTTCCTTAACTTCCCCGCTTTGCCCCCCCCTCCCCTACGCTTGACATAATGGATACACGTTCCAAAGACGTCAATAATATCTACATGCCTCTATGTCATTGACAATAAGGTATACATATAACATGACGCAATAGCTGTATCTATCTATGCTTTTAACTGTACCTAATGCTACATGGAATTATGGCAACTCTACTCCCTTAACTCCCTCTTTTAGGCAGCGTTTCCACCAGAGCTGTGCGTGGAGGAAAATTGGTCACTTTATTTTACTAGCCGTACCTCTTTAATCTATGGTCGGTTTTTTTATCGACCACCATAATTACTTCCCGACCTTGTGGACTAAAGCCCCACTAATTTAACTAATATCGATTGAGCGAAGGGTATGTATCAGTATGTATGGTTCTTTAATCCCTTTTATGTCGGGTTCCTATATTCAAACCGCGGATAGATAACTTACTTCGGGTTAAAATTTGACATTTTCTCATACAAAATGTGTCAAATTTTTTAGTCCAAATAGTAATAGTATAATACGGTTTACCGCGGACGGATAGCATACTCCGCGTATAGTCCGCGGTTTGAATATAGGAACCAACCATTAGAGGCTGATCGGATGACCCGATTTAGTAGTTAGCTTCGTCTTGGCGGCGTCACGAACATCACTCGGTAACTTACATAGACGGCAATATCCAAACATGCAGGACTTAGTACCACTTTCAACAGTCAATGTGAAATTTAATCAATTTTAATCGACTAATGTGCGAACTAACACATTTTGACAGCTGTTAACGCTTTAATCGTCTGTTACGTGGTTAATATCATAAGGAGAAATTGGTACTTACTGCCGTACTCAGAGACGTCAATTTTTAATGCTTCTTTAGTGACGTGTTGTCTAATTAATTATATTGCTATAGGGAAGAAAGTGACAGCAGCTACTTTAATCAAGCATTAAATTTAATTGACGTCTCTGAGTGTGGCAGTTAAAATCTTAATTAATACCTCCCTAGTTTATACTTAATTGAAAACATGAAAATGAAAATACTAAAATATTAAAATATTTATTGGAAATTAACTTAAGTACAATTTATGATTAGTCCTGGATTCTAAGTTAGGAAGCCCTGTGTGAGGACC
The DNA here is from genome assembly GCA_963966035.1 of Acleris laterana. Lineage (NCBI taxonomy): Eukaryota > Metazoa > Arthropoda > Insecta > Lepidoptera > Tortricidae > Acleris > Acleris laterana. The sequence continues at coordinate 10,628,213 of OZ014452.1, forward strand.
CAGTGGTATACAATTTTTAAAGTAACACTCTTCATAAAATAAAATAACTTTGCAGAGTATTATTGCATTACATATTAAACTAAAACTAAGAACTTAAACATACAAATTCTAGTGCGTATGTGAATGTGCGGATGTGCGTGTCTTAAAATATACAGTATGTAAACTTACTAAAACCATCTCTTTCAACCAGTTGCTAGGCTAGTTGAGTTAAGTGTTTTACCACATTTTTTGCTAGTGTATGTCGAATATTTTTAATTTTATCATTGCATAAAAATTATAACATCTCACCTTTTACAAAGTCGGTTAACCCTAAAAGTATCACCCATGTGTAATGTTTACATCGTTGTTCAGTGCCCATTATAAGACCCTTATGTAATGTTTTCATCGTAACAGATTATTGAATTTGCGTTCAGTGCATTCTTTATTTAAATTTGAAAAAGTGTTAAGATTTCAAAAACGTATATATACCCTAAACTTATCTATCGCTTAGACATGCTCGGGTTCAAATAAATGGTTTTAGTAAGTTTACATACTGTATATGTCATGATATTCATATAATATAAATAAATAAATAAATGGGTATTATTTTCAATTTGGAACTTCCAATAGTTGTTTCGCATGAGCCACTCAGTGATAGAACGCTTGCTAGTTGGCTTTGAGACTTTGTCAAGCGACTTAGCAAAATTGCCCCACGACAAAAAGCGCTATAAAATGATTCGTGCCTTTGAACAAATTTTGTGCGTATTTTTGTATTGTTTCAGATCATCTGGCATTCCCCAGTACCAACAAAACGCAAATAAACCAGCAAGCGCAGTAAATGTATTCACAATATTGAAATAAACTAAAGGAACGTATCTTTCGAAACGCTGAATCTTTTCTTGCACGGTTTGTGCGGCTTATCAAGCCGATAGTGGTTGATTTGGTCGACGACGACGTAGGGAGGGGTTCCCTGGGAGATGTGGCAGTATTCGCTGCAGTACATGAAGGGAGCGATGTTCGTCTGGTAGGGGTTGGGGGGGTAGTTGGGCAGATCGAACGATTCTCCGTGGTCCCACGAGGCGAGGGACGTTTTGGCGAAGGGAACTTCGAACTTCTTCTTCGTTTCTGATTGGAACACCCTAGAGATAAAATATAATAAATATATGCTACCTTAAAATACTGCAAATACTTGATAAAAATTTTTTTTGCTTGTCGCAAGTTAACCTTTTTTTTTTTGACGGAGAGGAAATGCATTTACGCATCGTCCCTCCCGGCTAGGGTAGCCTAGTTGGGGGGGGTTAGACGGACTCTCAACCACCTCAGCTGAGGTGGAAGCCTACCGTCTAAAACCTCCCCGGTGTTAACCCACAAACGCTGTTAACGGGGGCACCGTGGGCTGATGACTATGCCACCACTGGGGCCACAAAGTCCAACCTGACCTAGCCTACATAATTAATGTTCACGATACCATGAAAACCTCATGGTTTCAGCAGAAAACAGCGTTCGATGAAATGATGGGATACCCACCGGTTCTCGTATTAGTATTATGATGTGAGGCACTCACCCCTTAATGTTCTTAACGAGATTGTGACTACTTGCAACTTCGTGAAACTCCTTCTTCAAGTAGCTTTTGTCGAATACCGGTGTGCAGACTTTAGCAGTCAGCGGCAAATAAATTTCCTTGTGTCTAGGACCGAATCCTCGAACCTGAGTGAGAATGTATTAAAACAGGAAAATACCATATTTTAGAGGCAAAATATGTACATCAATGAAACTTTGTTTATAACGTTTCGAATCAAGGGGAGTATGGACAGGGAGGAAATCTAACTAGGCGAGTGAAGTGTCGTTTTCCATGTATTTTTTTGCGCTGAATCGTTTGGGACCATCCCCATTGTTAGAGAAATTAAAAGAAGAAAATATTTCAAGTATAAAGGGGTCTTACTTATATTTAAAAAAATGTTCAGCAGTGGTTTAATGAATGAATGAATTTGGAAATATCACAATAGGTACTGAAGGTCAAAATCAAAATGGTATGAGTATCTACACAGTGAGGAAATAGCGACTCCATGAATTCTAGAAGCACAGTATGCCACCAAAATTCCTAACTCTAGTTATCAGCCATCATTATTTTACTCACCTTCGGCACGTTCGATTCTGAGTATAAAGTAAGTTGATCCTTCGCACCAATGGCTCCGAGCTGGTCTTCAACGGTGAAGGGCTTATGGAACGACCTGTAAGTGGTCACGTACGGGTCCAACAGCCGGTTGACTCCACCGGAAGTTTCAGGGATACAAGGCGCTTCGGCCCTCCCGGATGCTATAACCTGAGAAACAAGGCCAATAATGAACGTAACTACTTGAAAATTCTTGGACGCCATAGTACCTAGGTATATAAAAAAGCGGTTAGTAAAATATTAAATGTTTTAACCACAGTAGGAACAGATAATTTTCAAAGTTAAAGAATTTATATTTTTTTTTAATGAAAGGTCTCACGGAAAGGATAGTGTAAGTCAATAATTTTTTCAAGTAGCTGAAATAATTGCTCAAAATTTAAAAGAATCAAGTGTTCTAGGCAACTTAATGTCCAGAGCAATTATGGTTATAAATGAACCAATTATATTTTAAGAGTACAATAGAGTTAGGTAGATTGTACGCGCCTAGAAAAAGAAAAGTTGAAAGTGTTGAAACTTTGTCATTCTGAACTCTTTTGTCCTGTCTCTTTTCAGCTCTAGGTAATAGATGAAACATCCTAGTCCCACTTGTCATCTGTTAACTGTGTCATTTGTAGACTCTGAATTTGACGTCAGGAACCTATCTACCTTTTTTACATAAAATATAATAGGTATGAACCAACAGACAATTAAATGACGTAGATAAGCATAGACGTTGGTACTTAAGACTGAGACTTACATCGAATATGTACTCCGGGTCCGGCGGCGAGACGGCAAACTCCGGAGGCACCATGGGAGACCTATTGACGCCCCTGTAGTTGTCTTTCATTTCGGATAACATTATGGGTTGCATAATGTTCTTCGCATTTAACTAAAGAAAAACATATAATTAGAACACATATTCTGCCTTTATACCGCATGCCACAAATATTATTTATTAAAAAATGGTAAGTAATATTTCTTTTTAATCACCATTTTGTTTTTTTTCGCTGAACCTCCTAGATTTCATATATTGCCAATATAAATACTGTTATAGCAACCATTCATTGGATGCTCTTTCGCCAAAAAATTAAATTAATTTGGCGAAATGAAAACTATCTTTAAGAAACTAAAACTATTTTAATTCAAAAGTTGAAATAACTCCGATAGCGTACAATTGTAAATCGCGTCTAATATTTCCAGCTGTAAACGGTCATGCTAACGAAATGAGCCTCACATGATAACACAAATAAACTTTTCCGTCGTAAGATTTGTTTTAAGTGATCGTTCTTAATAAAGTACCTACCTATAACATCAGATAATTATCACTATTACTTAGTAAGTTTCTAACTGGTACCTATCGAAGAAGGGGTGGCACTGCCAGACTTCCTTCGCAGTGGACAGGGGATCCATAACTATGTCTTTCACTATCTAGTCCACAAATAAGCGCAATGCAAGTGTACAGCCAGATAATATTTTTATACTGATCACTATACGCTCAAGTTTAAGTCGATTATGTCTATTATAGAGTGTTCATATATTTTGAATATTTAGCCAATCGTTAGGTTGATGGCATCAATGTTGGATACTATCTAGATACTTGTAGCTGAAGGCACTAATGGCAATAATGGACCCTTAACTCAAAGATCATGAGGTTAGAAATTGATTGACCGAAAATAAATGGATAACCCTTATCTCTGTAACTTAAGAATCAAGTGTCTATCATTGTTCCTTGTCCTTTACTGGTTCCATCACCCTAGGTACTCGGTGGGCAAACCCCTTCCACACCCCTTTGCCCCCGAACCTTACCTTTTTTTCAACCCCGGTCATGAAGCAGACACGCCGGCAGTTTATGGAGCAGTCCGCCCGCTCCATAGCTTTGTTTGGGTTTGCTTTGATGCAGTATTCCCCAGACGTGGTCTTTACAGACTCTTGCGCGACGACCATGTCTCGTCCGCACAATTTTTCCGGGAGTGGATCATTGACTTTCTAAAAAAAATACCATCGGTATTATGGTTGGTGAACATGGTTGGTGGTCGTAAAAGTAAGGGTCTGAATAAATTTCAAACTCTTTGCGTGCCTAATTTTAATTTGAATCTTATTTTAGTCTCATATTAGAAAAAAAAAGAACGGTCAAATTCGCACGCGTTTTCTTTACCTACTAACATAGATAACTCATTACTTATAAAAAATATAATATTGAAAATGAATCATTGCGATTTTCTAATTATTGTTATTGACTTCGTTCAAGGTGAAAATCTTTGCAAAATTACGTTCATTAATCCTAATCTGAATAAATATAAATAAGAGTAGATAGTCCGAAAAGGTACCCTTTACTTACGCAGTCCGAAGCATACGATATATCAGGGATGTGCCTCAACGCAATACTGGTGCCAGTTCTGGTCTCATTGTCGGACAACCTCAGGGGGTAGTTGTACTGGACATTACCCCATGTGTTCACGTTCTTTACCAACAGGTTATCCAACACTAAAGGCTTTCTCTCGCAACCTTTCTTTTCAGCCAAAGCAGGGGTCTCAGCCATAATTGAGGGAAACATAATTATCGCAAATTACACTGTTTAGATTGAACAGTTAATATTGCTGTCATATAAATGTTACAAATATACGAGTATATCTAATAGATAGTTAACTAGAGATTAAGCTTGTGCTTAAAATAACAAAATGTAATTATAATTCTAGTTCTATTTATTCTAATTTTTATTAATGGACTTCACTCCTGTTAAGATATGTAAAACAAGTTTAACAAGTTTCAGTTGGACTTGACATTTTCATGAAAGCTAAGTTGTGACAGCAGATTCAAAGAGTTTCAAACATGAAGTAAGTTCAGTTTATGCTGTTTAGCTGCCCTTACCCATGCCTTACCCTTGAAATAAGCGTAGGTACACACAGCAACACATCTAGCTATACACTTCAGAAATCTGAAATATTGCATGAAAGAGAGTCGCACTAGAATGCGTATGTTGTTGACATAATACACATATATACATATCTTGCTTTTTCTCTCTGCTCTGTCTTTAATGGTTAGTTAGGTGTGATGTGTGTACAATCAGAATCATAGGTACAGTTGTACAGTCGGCCAAAAATGTTGTCTTGTCTACCACGGTTGAAGTTCATTTCCACATCATAACACAACAAGTTCGATTTTCCCTTACAATTATATTATGACAGTGACAAATGTCAACCTTAGCGATAATTAGATCTCACAGAAACTTATGTCAAAACTGGCAGACCACTTTTTTGGCCGACTGTACATAAATGTATACACGTTGCCAAGACGACGATAATATCTACACGCCTCTATGTCATTGACGATAAGGTCTATGTACAGTCACCAAAAACATCTGACACGTCTTTATTACTAGAGGTATCAGAGCGTTTCTACACAAAAACCAAGGCGCCGCGCCTCGAAAGCGACTTCCCTTAGAGGCGAACTCTATTGGATACGAGGCACGGGTGCGACGGTATGATATGGCGAGACCTTGAAGAGTTTATACAATATGTGTACAACGTGTGTGTCGCGCGCTCGCCACGCCGTGCCACGAATTTTACATGTTAGCATCCACCGCTTGTGCACTTCGACGCCGCCTCGACTAATATGCATGTCACTTACGAGTATGGATAGTTCTGCTTCTTTTCTCAGGGTAGTGATTCTCTAAACAACGACGGTCGAACGGACGGACGAGTGATGTCCAAGCGGCGAGTTTAAGTAGTCCCGTCAGAGCGAACAAAACTCATTTTAGCAGTCTTATACGTCCGATCCATCGGCAGAAACCATGCTGCTAAATTGAAAATGCACGCGCTAAAATGTGTTTTGTTTGCACTGACGGGACTACTTAATCTCGCCGCTTGGACATCACTCGTTCATTCGTTCACCTTTGCTTCTTGAGAGAATCCACACCCCTGTGGGGTTAAGTATTATGACGTATCTGTGCAATTCATTTTACGCTGGGAGAAAAGGACAGAGTTATGTAACTGCTATAGCTCCGTCCTTTACGCTCACCGTAAAATTAACTGCATAGCCATGCCATAATAATCTCCCTGCTCAGAAATATGCTTCTGACTATAGACTTAGCGCAAATTCTCCACACTCGTCAAACATAAACGGGCGCTATCCTCGGATCTCGGCCGGCAGAAGAGATGGCTGATGCTGTGAGCTTTCTTCAGTAAGTGATAGAACTGATGATGTCATACATGATACAATGCTGTTGCTAGATGCTTTAGGCAATTGGCCCACCGCCGACGATGAGCGAGAAGCGAGTAGAGTCAGCGATCGACCATAAATATACTAAGGTATTGTACTTCTTTATTGACATGGGATCTATATATCGATACCTTATATAGTGCACAATCGTACTAAATTATTTTATTTTGCCAGTAAACTTACGAACTTATTATCTTTGCACAAACATACTAATTACAATGACTTTTCAAATGTAATTAGTACAATTGTGAACTAAGGTATCGATATTTTGTTAGAGAGAGAGTTTTCGCCCGCAGTGTCAACAGCCAGCTATCAACTATTAATATATGCGTCTCTCTTATTGACACGGGATCTATATTTTTTGTTCGTTTCTTGAGCGAGCAAATAGTCAATAGCGGATCGCTTTCTCGCCTGCAGTGGGACAAGTGCCAAAGCATGGTGTCGTATGAGAAAACAACGCGTTATTGCCTTCGACGTCCGGTAAAAAGACAACCAATAGGTATTCTCACAGAAATGTATTTTTGAGCGTTCAAAATACTTTTTTAAATAGACCCAAAACCGATCTCCTCGACCGGTGAAACACAGGGTTGCGGTTCAGGTCGTGGGTGAACTCGACTAGCTTGTTGGGCTGGAGGTACATGGGCAACAAGGCATCGTTTTCTGACAGCCACTCAACCACGAACTCGGTGATGGCCTCGACGTGGGGGGACTTCTCGAATTTGGAGTGAATTATAATCTTCACGTCTTGTTTGCTGAGCTGAGGAGATATTTTGAGTTTATTATAGATTTAGCAGTTTTAGTAGCAAGAATTAGGGACTTCCTGCTGGTAGGTATAATTTATTGAAAACAAATTTTAACTCAACAGTATTTTATCATTCGTTATTTATTACTATTTTACCTACATTACAATTTGATCATTGAATAGCTGTGCCAAGTACATGAATTTAGATGTCCCTACATTTTTCATAATTTCATTTGACCTAATTTCATTTTGCCATAATGGTTACTGGCTATAATCTTCATTTGCCCTGATTGCAGGTACCATAACTTTTAAGTAACAAATTGTTCAACCTTCCTAATATTAGATAGGTACCATACTAACACTTTCGAAATATTTACTTTCTATAACCTATTCTACGTTGTGGACGGCCTCTGATAGGTACGACGAGCGAAACGAGGAGTCTCAGGTAGAACTGCGATCCTACAGCGTCAGACAGAACCGGTTTTATATAATACTATACATACGACACAAAAAAGAACTTCCTGAGTGATTTACGGCAAAAATAAATCGGGTATACGATTTTAGAACACTTGATAATAGGGAAAATGAAATGTATGGCAAACGTATCGTTATGGCACTTAAAATTATGGCAAATTAAAGGCAAATGATCATTATATGGCATATGAATCGTTTTGAAATAATTACCTATGGCAAATGACTGAAATTACATTCGGGCAAATTAGATTTTTGCATTTGAAATTCGGGGAAACGATAAAGAACGCTTCGTTTGAATTGAGACCGTCTGGACAGATTTGGAATTTTACTTTTAAATGTTCCTAAAAACACAGGACAATGTTTTTTGGGTCACTAGACAGTACAATTTTATTTTTGCTTAAGATCGTACTTACCGGTGTGCTCAGTTTTCCACTGACGCTTATCAGTGCTTCTTTCAGTGTTTCTCCATCAAATTGTCCCTAAAAAGTTAATATCTTCATGTAATTGTTAAATTAACTTACATTTACTGTAATGAAATATATAATTTAGTGTTATAGTGTGCTTACGTATACGCATACTTTTACACCAAAAAATTTAAGCGCAAGCCACTAGAAGGCACACAAAAAGTTTTCCAACCTAACTTTCGATTTAGGAGTCTACGCGTCACTCTTAAATTTTTAACTAATATACTAAGTTTATTATTATAATTTATATAGCAGATATAATGAGATAACAAACACAGGCCACCCATATGGTAAGCGCAGCCAGTGGTCCATGAACGTATGCAAACCCTAGGACTAAGATGGAATGTCTCAAACCTATCATTTGACTGGCGGCTGACTAACCTCATACCGAAACAACAGTACATGGGGGTAGGAGTCTGGACGAATCCTGCACAAGCTTCTATCAGAACAATATAATAATAACAACAATAAATTAATATTTAATAATAACCTATACTGTCAGTTGCGAGTCCAAGTTTCTTGCGGCGTTTCTTCTCGGCAGTGGTCTCCTCTTGGGAAGCGCTGGTAGATTCTTGACGTGTAAAAGTGGCCGTGCGGCCTACTTACCGAATAAATATCTTTTATCATTTTTTTTAAAGTACAGTCGACTTCAAGAGATGTGTCCGCTTTTGGACTGTATTACAAAACAAGGTCAAAAAGTAGATACACATATTTAAGGATTCATCTTAAGGATTTTACATTTAGTTCGAGATACTGTACCATAGGTAAGAGCTCTTTGACCATCATAAATAGTTCGTTGACGTGTTCGTGATATAAAAACATGATTCCTGGCGAATTGAAAAATTCGTAGAAATTATCAATTTTCTTGGCCTGTAAATCAAACGCAAGTACCAAGTATAATTTATTAGTATAAAACCTCTAGTGAGTATCCACCCGATGAGGATGTGCGAGGTAGCGGAGCGGTTTGCGAGGAAAAAAATCTACCAATAGGAAAACTGCGCTAAGCGGGACCAGGTAAATTAAATATTCGGTACCTACCCTACCCTTATTGCCGAAATTTGTTTGGCCAAATGTATCGTTTCCGAACCGATTTATTTGCCAACCAATTTTTTCTGTATTTGTAAATATTTCAGGATTTATTTCAGTACCACCTAGTAGAACCCTACTTTAGGTTAGGTTAGTTTTTATAAAAATCCTGAAATATTTACAGTTACAATATATTTACCTACAATGTAAACAGTTACAACGAAACGGTTGACAAACGATACATTTTGCCAAAAGGCAGAGAACCGAAGTATTCCTATTGGTGGATTTTTTCCTCGCACACCGCTCCGCTAACTCGTATAGCTCTGGTGGATATTCACCCTTAGACTATGTACCTACAGTCAACGACTTGATTCCTATGTCCACTATGTGGGTTATGTCAACGTGACGTTGTCATGCCTGGTTCCTATATTCAAGAAACGACATTTGCTACATACAAAATGTGTCAAATTTTAACGAGACGTAAGGAAAACGATTCGTTTCTTGGATATAGGAACCGGGCATCAACCAATACATAAGAAGTCTGTTACTTTTGGGTTGACAACGTCACTTAGACTTGTCCATAGATAGTGGCCTAGGAATAAAATTGGTGGACTGTACATAATATGTAAATATTTAAAAATACGTGCTGATAAAAAGACTGATATCGTGCAACAAATATCATGGCATTCTAACAAAGTTGTACAAGAATAATCGCATTTTTTTATTCTTTTGTACCGCGTGCGTTTGGTGTGCGTGGTTAACGCATACACTGCGAATAAAAAACACATAAGCACAAGTATTTAAGCATATTCCTGTGCCTTGCACACGCATCCATAGCACATACCTATGTACGTTTTTACGGAATGCCTGGTTCGTTTAAAACCTACGCCAACTATTGTGGCACTTGAGAAAAAATCCGAGTAAAGAAACAGCAGCGAATTCGAAGCGAACACGAAGCCAAAGATAGAAGAAATCTTACAGTGTATCTCAAGTAAACATTATTCAGGACCAGTGTAGACTTGCCGTAGAGACCCTTAAAGTGACCGATGGAGTACTTTTCCGGGGTCAAGCAAGTGATACCATCCACAATCAAATCTTTGGTGAGGTGAAGCTTGAAATATCCCGATTTAAACGTCTCCAGTACAAAACCCTGAAATCAATTAGTCATTAAAAATCACAGTATAATTACAGTCAAGTGCAAACATATGTAGCAAAAGAATTCTCTCATAAATATGTTACGTTCTTATTACACTGAAATAAGGTGCATAACTGCATAGTTGGCGTCACAAGTCTAACCTAACCTAAACTACGTATTTACCCCCTTACTTATAAACGTGGAACAAGGTTGGAATAGTTTATGCCATGCTTTGTCACTTTCTGTCAGATGCAAATGTCACAATTAGAGATAAGGACAAAGCATGGTATAAACTATTCCAAGCTTATTCCACGTTTATAAGTAAGGGGGTATATATTTAAAATAAGTATCCTGAAACATCATGGTTTCAGCTGAAAATAACGTTTGATGAAATGATACAATGATGGGTTACCAATGAAAATACATACGTTAAAATCAAGGGATTGTACGTAATGGTGGGGAATCTCAAGGCCTGGAGCATGGACTTCCAAGTACTGGAAGCCTCCAGGCATCACGCAATGTTTCACAATCGGGTTCACGAACTCTGGCACTCTTTCGCTAGGGATTTTGTCGTCCTGTTTTATGTCATGCCTAGGTTAACAAAAAAGCCATCAAGTGAGAGTTGGAACGCTAAAAAAATACCTCCGGGTGCGATGGTACGGAATCCTCGGTGCATGAATCTGACGCACTTAACCGGTATTTTATTAATTGATTCATGCAACCATGCAACGTCAAATTGTTTATAGTATTAGGTATGCTTTGTGTTACTAACGGCTTGTATTGCCTATCTTCAGCTTGGTCGGATAATTTCGTACTGCCACTTTGGTTTGAAGAGTCAAAACTGACGTTTTTAATAAAGCTCGACATTAAATCCTTTCTTACGGGTTTCTCTGAAAACAAAGGATCTAGCATGTTTCTTATTTGGTTTCCCAGCTGGAACAACAACATAAATTAACATGATCCATATACATATGCAAATAATATAGATTCCATATGATGTAGATATACAAATGAAGAAAAATGACTGATATATCAACGCATAGCCCATACCACTGAAGCTAGAAACGTGATATTTGAGAAACCAGTAGCTTCCTTATGTGTGTTTTTACAAAAAGTTTATCCAAACCAATTTGAGTGCCCGTACACTCGACTAAATCAATACATAAGCAGTACAAATAACACTTGATCAAGGAACAGCTGGATACAGCTGGTTGTCACAACTGCCACCTGACACAATTAATAATAAATATTTTATATTCATTTAGTCATTTGGCCACATCAGGGCTCTTTTACACGTCGATGATTAAAGACTGAATCCACTGGGGCTTCTGAGCTTGCTGCGAAGATGCACCGCAAGAAACTCCAGCAGGTAATTTTTTCAACACACAAAAGATATATACTCGTATTACATTAGATATACTTACGTAAAATTTCAAGTTTTTACTTTCGCCTTGATTCTACTACGTTACTTTCTACTTTGTATTATTAATGAACCCGCTCAGATGGAACTATCAGGTACAGGTAGATTCACTAAAGCTGGCACGAATAGAATAAACAAAAGTAATGTCACCTATCACTGTGTGAGTGCCGTCCTTTGAACCGATGTTCGAATTTCAAACCGAAAACCTGTTATTATTTTACACACTTTTATACTTTCGTTCACTCATTCAATCCATTCGTGCCAGCTCTTGTGGATCAACCACTTGCTGATTCTACTTACCATGGTAACATTTTTAACACCCAAACTACACAAGAGCCACAATAAAATTAACCTTTTCACCAACTTCATAAGAATCATAATATTTCTGCCTTTTTTTGTCGGAAAAATATTTTGGGAAGTACCGCGTGGCGGGACCCGCGGCGTAGATGGATGGGTCTCTGGTTTGGAACTGGTGGTCTATCAGGATTCCGGAGTCATAGGCCATCCCGCTTTTGTTGATAGCTGATGAACAAACATTTTAGAGCTCAGCCTAAAGCAAACATATTTTTCTAACTATAAATCTAAGTGTAGTGTAAAATAAGTGATGCACCTCACCCAAAAAAGCATCGGTATCGACTCCTCGCACGCCATAATAAAACAACGCAGAGCATTCCAAGTCCACCGATTTGAAGTGGGATATGAAGTTGACGTGGGTAGCCAAGTTACACATATCCACTGTCCAGGATTGGAAGTAGTACGAACTATACACCACGATGCCTAGGTCTCTTAGGACTTCCCGCATCGTTTGGTCGACCTACAAATTGGACACTTAAGTTTTGGGCCCTTTAGTTTATTTTGTACTTTTGTGAACATGAACGTATAGGTATTAATACTGTATTTTTAATGTAGGTGCGTACAATAGGGAATATGCATGGATTTTATATATATCGTATATCTAATCAAAATACAGTAAAAGAGATCACCACAAGTGAAATTAAAATTAAAGACAGCTAAAAACCAACAACAATACACAATACACGCATTTTGAGCTGCTAATCTGAGAGATTAGACAGAGATCCGAAACGTGGTGAGACGTCATGTAGAACGTCGGTGATATAAACTGTAATATAAATTGTTTTGCTAGAAAGAGATAGGAACAAATCTTTATCCGGGTTTTTTTAGCTTGTAACAATTTTTTTTTTCTCAACTGTTTTACATCAATCAGCTTTTCTTGCAGCTGTGAAAAAAAAGTCATGAATATACCCAATATTAAGTAGGACGGGACCAGGCGACTTTATGGATTAGAACGAACAAACTTACATAGACGTTGTTGAACACAGGCACCCTGGTTTTTCTCAGATTCTCTGACGGGAACGGCTCCACAAAAGTAATCTGCGCGGGGGGAACGCTCATGTCGAGCAGCGCCGCTAAGCAGCAGTAAGCGTGAATAGAGGCTCCGTACACTATCACTTTGTCTAGAAATAGATTTTATTATGTGTCAAACCAATAATTATGCTCTTAGTCATTATTTTCGCAAAAGGCAGAAGCGCTGTGACTTTAGCGTCGTTTCGTTTAAGTATATTACACTTTGGGCACAAAATGATTAAAATCCGGCGAGTGTGAGCGTTCAAAGGGTAGCGACACCGCCTAAGAGGAAAATAATATTACACTTCACCGACAAGTAAAAGCCTCCTTAGTCGTTTAAGATCTCAGTGCAGAAGTCGACTTTGCCTGCTATAGCGTTTAAAGTAATGGCCTCTGTGGCAGTGGAGGTTGGAGTTTCGGGAATTTGAAAACTGATGTGAATAGAACTGATTTTCGCTTGAATCCCCGCTATGCACAGGATTTAAAATCCTTTGCTGGATTCAATATACCACTTGCGCCAAACAACAACTTTGCAGCCTTATGTAACAAATAACGATTGGTACAGAGTGACACATACTACTTTTAGGAAACGCTCCAGCCCCGCTAGCCCTCCACAGACCGAAACTGGCAGCGCCATATAAACTATACCGCCATATAAACTGTACTTCAATTCCTCTTTTAAGGGAATAAAATCATCCCCTCCTAATAGGTTAAGTGAAATAGAATTAAAAATGTCTTTCATACAGCCAAAGCTTTTCCAGCAGAAGTTTTTGATGAAGCGCAGGGATTTGTTGGCGTCGTGGATGTTGTTTACTATGAACACGTTGTCCGGCAAGTAGTAGTAAGTGTTGACTTGTTCCTCCTCGTATTTCGGGTCGTCCAATCGCGTGTACAATGGATCATTGCCGTATCTGTAAGTTAAGTAGGTACAGTACCCTGTGTGCGCAGTCTATAATACTGTGAGGGTCAGAGCATTCGACTCCCTAGCGAGTACGGTAATTGTAACTCATGGGTTTGCTATACTTGTTTGCACGTTTGTTTCAGAGTGCGTAGCTGTCGCTTAGCGACGCCATATTGCCTATACGTATTACAAATATAAGTATGGCAAACTGGCTTTCGTGAGATACAGTGTTGGTCACATAATTAGGATACAATTGCCTATAAATAGGACTTATTGAATTCAAAGTGCTTGATCAATTTAATTGCTAGACATATCTAAGTGAACTACAGTTGAAAACAGTTTTTTTTATATTATAGGGATTGAATTATAAAGTGTTAATACTTCTCTACTCCCAGCTAAGCGGCACTTTCAAACAAAATCCGCTATATATCGCAGTTCATTGTTGTGATTTTATAAATAAAATTAGGAGTGTTGCTGGTACTTTTCAAATCGAAGCTATGCTGTTACGCCTATGGTAACCAGATACCATAGGTAACAGCATAGCTTCGATTACTTACTTTAATTAAATGAGAGCAACCGTAAGCGACTCCGTTTCTATATTTTCCAAGAATCATACTCACTGAACGTTCATTTGCCTTTCAAACACCGACTTCATGTATTTCGGGTGTTGGTACTGTTTGCCGAGTAGTAAAAACAGTTTATCGTAAAAATACCGATGACCATTCGATACTTTTACGTACTTGTCTTGCCTGTAAACAGGAATACATTGCTTACTAGTTGATGCACGTACAGGGCGCGCACACATCCAAACACGATGTACTTTTGTACGAAAATTATCTACTGTGATATTTGGGTAAAAATCAAAATAAATGTACATAAAGACGCTATTTAAATGTCACTTAAATGATGTCTAACTTACAATTTCATTACAAAATGACGTATGTTTGACGTTAACCAACTGTTTCGTTACGGTGACAAAACTCTCTTTAACTGGACATTTATTTTGATTTTTACCCATTTATATACCTACCCCCTTACTTATAAACGTGGAATAAGCTTGGAATAGTTTATGCCATGTTTTGTCACTTTCTGTCAGATGCAAATGTCACAATTACAGATAAGGACAAAGCATGGCTTAAACTATTCCAAGCTTATTATTATTACACGTTTATAAGTAAGGGGGCTAGTGTCAATAGCATTTACTTATTAATCTCCGTCAGGGTCGCATGCACGACATTCAAGTAGTATGTATAGGGCGTGCTCTTAAGGAACTGGTCGGTGTTCGTGCGGTGTCGTACAAACATCATTTCAGCGTAGCGCTTGCAGTGGCGCACGTACGGCAACCCGGCGGGCGAGACTAGTGTCACATTTGTAAACGTTAGGAACGACGAGGCGTCACTAGAAACATAAAAAAACTTTATATTCCGGGAGTGACTGATAAACAGAACGAATTTCACGTTGAATTGATAGAAAACATAGGTATTTTATACAAACATAGGATTTTTGTACGTTTATGTTTGTACAATAAATACAGGTATCCTCTATAGTCTCTGTCAATTGAAATTTCCAAAGATGTAAACTGCTGTTTGACACATAACCTCAAATCAAATTAAGCAAAAGCAAATTAAGCGTGTTTATTATATAAAATGACGTAGGTATAATTGATAGTTATTCATTCTTAAACTTAATGTGAAAGTAAAGATCGAGTATATAAATCATTGATAAGACCATTAAAACCTCACTTGATCTTTAAAAGCAATTTCAATTGGCACAGATCCTACTAATATTATGAATACGAAAGCAAGTTGGTCGGTCTGTTTGTTTGTTTCGCATTCACATCTAAAACTCTGCACCAATTAAAGTTAACAACAAAGACAAACATAAAAAACACATTTTAGGCCCGGGGAAGGACACCGGATACTTTTCATTATATATATTTTTTAGCTGCCTATATTAAAGTAATAAACCAATTTTACACGGACAAATTTGCAAGCGACAGTTAGTGTAGCATAACTGTTTTTTTTATTAGACTGGGAGGCAAACTATCATGCGAGTTACCTGATGGGAAGTAATTACCAGTAATTTGTACTAACCTAAACAACAGTGTATTTAGGAAGGCCATGGCAGTCCTCGAAGCACCGACGATCACAATCCTCGTGTCTATGTTTAATCTGACGACACTTGTCAGTTTCTTACTGATAAACCATGTGCTAAACGCCACTCTGGGAATAGGGCCATAAGTTTCAGGTTAATTCAGAAAGAAATTGAGTCATAGTTTTAAATTAAATAAAGTTATATGTTTAAGTCAAGAGGCGAGCGATTTGGAGATTAAAACGCTTTCATGCGGGATAATTGCTACAAGATGTCAAGTCTTTTTAAACATTATTTGTAGAGAACCAAATCGAGGATTTCCTTACATGCTACGGGATAAAGCGGCTAGTTTTTTCAGCTCTGAAACCACTGCGCATATAGACTCGGACTTCCTCGGCAGGAGAGGCACCATGGACACCGCCATGCAGTTAGCTTTATGGATTATCTAAAATACACTATAAACTTTGGAAATATTTCTGCAAAATCCGTTAAATTCAAGACAAACCAGTTCTGATATCAAATCTTAGGCCCACTTGCGTGGACCAGTGTTAGCGTCTTAACCCGAGGTTAGGCGGCAAACCACGTACAAAAGTAGACGCTTAACTCTGGGTTAAGGGCTAACTCTGGTCCGCGCAAGTCCGCCTTAGCGGGTTAGAGTACAGTCAACAGCATAAATAAGTGATCATTTATGTACCTTGTCACTTTAAAGTCGTGTTTGAAATGTTATACAAAATTGTGAATCGATTGAAAGCGACAAGGTACAGAAATGTTCGCTTATTTATGCTGTTTACTATACATTGGTATATGGAATTAACTTAAGTCATACCCAATTACTGCATAACATGTTAGCAAAAACTCTTTCTGCGAAATGATCTTTTTGCATAAGGTCTATTAATCTTTTGGACGCTAACAAGGAAAATCCGTATCAGAAGTGCAACGCAAAAAAACGAGTTTAGAGTCAATGATGAAGTAATGGTCGTAACGTAACTTTACCGGATAAAAAAGGGACATCTAGCAAACAGGACATCATTCCTATAGAAAAGGAACGTTATTCTACGAAGACAAATTTTGCGAAGAGGTCATGCGCCCCAACCCAAAAGCAGAGCAGGTTTCTCATTACAAAATCAGGCATCCGCTATACCAACCCACTTATTCCTGTACCCCGTCAACCAAATCAAGCAGTCACAATCGGCCAATCGCATCATTTCCCTGGTGAAGAACCTGAAGTGGGGCTCGAACACTGGGTACACCACAGCGGTCTTCAACGTGGCAAACCTGGCCAGACTCCCTGAGCTCGTGTAATGATACTTGTCGATGTAGAAGTAATCCATGTTGAATTTCGCTTGTAGGAATTCTATTTGCTCTGGTGGTCTGCAATTAACGCAGGTAATTAAGTTTAACTTCAGTCTACGGGTCTTGTAAAGTCTTACAGTAAAGTACGGTAAAGTCGGATTCGCATATTGAGTGCGAGTAAGAGGGTAATAAAAATCCTTTAAAAAAAAACCTTCTAAGAGCTATCGCATTCTAAGTAGATAGCCATTTCTTTAGGTTTTTTTATGGGATTGGAGATCGCAAATACGTTGCCAACCCTGAAGACTAAGATGAAATGCCTCTAATTACTAGCTAATTGGGTAGGTATAGACACTAGGCACCTATTATTTACTTATATATTTAAAAAAAAACAATCTTAACTTTTAACACCACACTGAAAAACCGAATGGGTTGATTTTACTACATTTTAGGACCTACCCATGAGTTTCGTTGAAGTAACACCTAACCTTAGTAAAAACAACACATTGAAAAGGTTGCTTCAACCTTTTTCCTGGTTAACTCAACCAAACTCACGTGTAAGTCCTATTTTAACCATAAAACTTAGTAAAATCAACCCATTTGTTTTTTCAGTGCACTATTAGAAGTCAAGGGGAGAAAACGTATTGTTTTTACAGGTCCGTGAAGTTTCCTTTATAAAAATAAAACTGCAATGTTTGATCCTATAAACATATACAAACTTACTCCAATATTCCGAATCCCACTAAAGTGACGTCACTCATAAAGACGTAGGCGTTATGAAGCTTCTTTTCCATCATGCTGTGCTCGACGGTGTACAACGTTTCCTTGCCATCCAAACTACGCATCAAATGGACAATATGGGGGATATCTATGATCTCGGCCTTGCGTACCCTCATCCTACTGTAAATTAATATTTGTTGAATAGTAAGTATTATTTATTTTACTCGGATTCATTGTAATTATAAATAACCCAGATGAAAGTGGAGAACCTCATCTCCAGGAATAGAGGTCTATATTGTCTGCCATAATTATTTTTAATTAGGTACATAATTATCACAACACAAGTGGTCCCTGCCTACCTCTCCGGGAAAGAGAGAGAGAGTGTATGTGTGTATTTTCATAGAATTATGAGTCTTGTCTATGAAATTTCGTTACGTGTCTGACTTTAGGGTCTTAGAAGGAAAAGCACTTCATGGACTAGAGCATAAACGCTGTTTTAGTCCGCCTACAACCAGCATAAAGAACTTTCCGAGCACGAGAAGTGAAAATATATTATATTTACTTACAGACGAGCAGGAGAGTTGTGGTCCTAATATAGACTTCAGGAGTAAGTCATCTATTTTAAGGTAGATACATACCACATTACGGAGTTTCTGTGAGCAATATACAGCGCGTACTCGTTGGAAATTTCACCTCTGCTAGGTACAAACTAAAACAAAACATTCAAATTAGTGACATCTTTAGAATTATAAAAGTTACCTAGTTTTGCAAATATAGATTTATGATAATCTTTGTAACACAATTAAATCATTTCCGTCATTTCTTCATAGTTTAGTAGCTAAGTTAGCTTTTCAGACAGTCGCAAAATTCACATTCTTTCCACAGTGCCAGTTGAATTTCATGATTTCTCGTAAAATACAAAATCTGCCCGCAATTAATTATCATTTTATAGAAAGAGAGGACAATAGAGAGATCTCTCTCCAGGCGGGTGTTATGCCTATAGTGACCTACTTAAGTAAAAAGTTTTGGATTTCGAGTTAGATCTTTATAACAATAAATTTATGAATATGTCAAAAGCTGAAGTGTTGAATTAGGTCACTACAATTCTAAAGGTGCATAGTGTTCGAGGCATTCTTCGGTTGGTTCGACGGCTATAGGGAACACTTATATAAAATTACTAGCTGTTCCCGTGTCCACTTCGTTGAGCAAAACATTTTTTTTGAGTTAATAATTTTCCCGCTAATTCCCGTTCCCGTGGGAATTTCGGGAATTCCTTTCTTTGTGCACCTCTACGGTACCTAAGCTACGTCCCTTCCAAATTTCAAGTGCCTACGTTTAGCCGTTTAGGCTGTGCGTTGATATGTCAGTCAGTCAGTCAGTCAGTTTCTCCTTTTATATATTTAGATATATAGGGGCACAATGCCAAAAAAAAAACCTAGTTCTTAACTAAGCTCTAGGTTTGTATTATGGGTACAGCTAGCCAATGATAAACACTTATATACAGAAATACGCGTACATATTTAGATTCATAATGACCAAAAGTCAATCCAGCAAGAGGTCATTTTATGTACTGATGTTGTGTAACATTTCATAACGACTATATTCTTATGTGTTGTAAAATATTTCAGAAAGTTATATAACATTTTGTAACTGCTGTGTGGAACACCATCATAACCTAGAATAGCTTATTTCTTACGCAGAAATGTTGAAGCAGAAGTATCGATTTGCTGTTACAAGGGACTCGAATCAAGCAATACTCGTAATCCTTCATCATTTCAAATGCTGCCTCCAGTAAATCAAAACCTTTTCTGAAAAACAAACAGCGAAGTTTTATATCGACTAAAAGGAAATTGTCTACTATACCTATTTATTATAGTAGGTACCTATCCAACAATGAGGATATTAAGTACCTAAGTAAAACCTTCAAACCAAAACTAAAAACTTTGACACAAGTTTGTTTTTAACGTTCCGCACCAAATATTGAAAAACGTAACCCCTTTTCTAGCTGAAATAGCTGAAGCTATCGGAAATTTGTAATATTTGTGATATTTAGGTAGTTTCATAATACTTAGAAATGAAAAAAATTGCACCATAGATAGTCTCATATTAATTAGAAATTAAAAAAATTGGAACTGTTTGTTTTAACGGTGAAAAAAACGAAAAAAAAATGTTTTAACTGATGTTTAATTTCAAGCTCTTAAATGAAATAGGACAAACCTATTAAAAAACTAGTGATTTTTTGAAATATTTAGATACTCGTGAAGAACTCTCATCCTGAGTCTTGTTGGCCCGAGCACAAAAGCGAGGGAACTGCTCGGGCCAAGACATCTCGGGTCTCGTGTGAAATGACATATGTACTTTCCGCATTTGCATCAAAATATATACCTACTATTTTTTATTAAAAAACCTTAAAAACCAATAATATTTTTAGAGGAAGTGTTTCTTGAAACCCTACCGTACCTGCCATCGATGTCATCTCGAAGAGCATACAGCTCGATCATGAAAGCGTTAGGTTCTCCCAGGAATTCCGGCGGCAAATCGTCTGCATTCGCTGAATGCAGTATGGATAGCTGTCCTATGGCAATAGGAATGTAGTAGAGTGAAAAAGATCATAAGTGCCATAGGCAAAGTGGAGTCCTGATCCACCATAGAACTGTGTCACAGTGATGCTATGTTACGGGACTTGACAGAAGCGCGTGGAGCTAACCCCATGTGCTTCTGTTTAATCAACCAAAGTAAAAACTCTAACCGAACAATACGATATTTGACAAAAGTCAAATCAGCTTCTTTTTATGAAACATCGAAAACGCTCCGTTACTATGGAATTTATAGGGATTACTATTTTGTGACGTCACAATCAAACAGCGTCGTTATTATTGGATTAAAAAAAAAAACAAATCTTAAAATAGCAAAAGATTGATATTTTCCTAGTATTTATATAATGTTTATTTGTTGTTAATGAAAAAACAATTTAATTTCACTCTTGTCAAATACCCTCTTGTCCTCGCGTGTCTTCTCCATGGTCTTATATCTTTAATAAGTTCATGATGATTGTTTAAAAGTCGAATTTGGCGAGATACACCTTGTTAAATCAAAAAGTGAAAGCCTTAATGGCTATTAAAAAAGAAGATAAATAGGTGTGAGACTATTCTATCCCATTCCATTTCATTTCATTTCCATATTGCAGATAGTACTTTAGGTAAAAGACTATTAATAAATTAGTAGTTAAGCGCAGTTAACCATACAAACAACAAAGGCCAAAAAAATACGTGGTGCGACGAAATGTATCCCTTCAATTGTATGGCTAATTTTCGTGTACAACGGAAAAGTTTCATAGAAAATTTCATTGATTGAGTTAGCGTGCCCAACTTTTTGGTCCTAACCCACGAACGAGTTTATAAAACTTCTGTAAATTCCTTACTTTTATATTTTTGCAACTTAAGGGTTGACCGTCTTCGGGCTTTTAATTCTTTTTTCATCCATGTATCATTGCTGCAATAACAAACAATAATGTATGTCATTTTGCCAAAAGACGTATTAGTCAAATGAATAGACAACCATTATTTTACATTATTCAATGGTATGGGTTGGTTGAAGTGATCTAACCTGTCAGAAAATGGCAAAACCTCGGGCACCGTTAACCAAGTCGAATCAATGTTGACGATTTCATAATCGAAGGGGTCTTCATCCAGCAAAATCAAGCTTGGTGTCGCGATCAGCGACATAGTCGGGAATAGAAAGACCTGAGGGGAAAAGATATTGATGATTAGCATCTAATAATCAGTATCTTTTATCACTTAGGTATTATATATGTTTCGGCACAGCGAGGTGCACTCCGATTTCGATCCTAAGATGAAGGAAATTTTAGCAAATAGGGTTTTATATGAAGGGTTTAATCTGTAGGTATATTTCAAAACCATTTTATCTCAGAAGTTGATGATTCGAAAAATCTTTGAAAATCTTTAAGTAATCCAGACTTTTACCCCGTTACTTATAAACGTGGAATAAGCTTGGAATCGTTTATGCCATGCTTTGTCCTTATCTGTAATTGTGAAATTTGCATCTGACAGAAAGTGACACAGCATGGCATAAACTATTCCAACCTTATTCCACGTTTATCAGTAAGGGGGTTAGATAACTATACCTACCGTACTAAATATAATAAAGTTGACAAAATTGACTGTTTTTAGGAACTTGACAAATGAACTTTTAGGCATGGTCTTATGGAAATATTTGCACGAAATTAACCCTGTGTGCGTGACTCTGACTTGACCGATTTTTTCCATTGGCCACTCTGGGTAACAGCCTCGCGATGGATGGGGGCCCGTTATAATATCGAATAGCTTAAAGATGTATATGAAAGCTTACGTCATACCTAAAGGGTGGTCCAGATATAGAGGCCGCCTGTGAAAATGTCGATTGCGTTTAAACAAAAAGAATGAGACAAAATATGAATACCGGGTATTTTTCTAGTTTTATTTTCAGGAAATACGTAAATAATATTATAGCCCAACGGGTCCTTGTTTGGCACATTTCAGCAATTTGGAGCGAAAGCGTTTAAACAGTGATTTTCCAGATTTTTCCGCGATTTGCTTAGAAATCCGTTTCCAGATACTCTTCATTGCTGGTATGGTGGTAGCTGGTTTACTTAAGTCACAATATCTCTGCTTACAAAGAGCCCAAAACTTATCGATCGGCCGAAGCTGTGGCACATTTGGCAAGTTGTCTCGTTTTGGCATAATAGGATTCTTGCCTTTTAGTTCCTTAAGAACAGGTTCAACATAATGTGACGTAGCGAGATCTGGCCAAAACAAAACAGGCCTTTGGACATTTAGCTTTCGAATTAAAGGCAATAATCGCTTCTTGAGACACACTTCTAAGTATATTTCGCCGTTTACAGTTCGGTTAGTCATAAAGGGCCAGAAATGAGCCCTTCTTCAGAGATGGCCTGCCAAATCATGAAACGGCTTTCAAATTTCCCAGTTGGGAGTAATATCTCTTCGATAGGAGTCTCCTGTTCATCATCCGACATGTAACGTTTATCTCCTGATACTTGCGACGGATCTAAAGGCACGTAGGTTTCGTCATCTAAAACGAAGAAGTAATTTCGTCCGCTCGGAATACTGTCCTTGTAAAGCTTAGCTGCACCTTTAATACACCGATCAATTTGATTTTGATTGTATTTCGGGCTGCGTCTCTTCTTCCTCCTCCGAATTCCAGCAGCTTTCTTCGCTCGCCGGTACGTACATAGACTCAGTCCCAGCTCTCGTGACGCGACGCGGTCAGATTTGCTACGATTCTGTCTCGCTTTCCTCAATCTTTTTTTTTCAATCTAGGAGTATTTATAGTCGGTTTTTGACCCGGAAACCGCTTGAATCCCACTTGTAGACCGTCTACGTACCGATTGATCACATTTCGGATAGTCCGGTCAGGTATATTTAGCTTACGAAAGTGATGCAAAGTTGGTAAACGATTTTCAGAGTGATGTTTGTAAAACTCTACTTTCAACTTAGTTCGGTATTCGGGCTCAGCACGTTTCATTATTATATAATTTGTCGAATAATGCTACTGAATTGCAAACTAGGATAAATGGTTATTAAAATTCATTTGACATTTATTTCAATTATTTATTCTCGTAGTCATAGTAACTGCGAGAAAATGCGGCCTCTATATCTGGACCACCCTTTACCTTAGTGCGACACCTTACAAGAATCACGCTACGCACTGCGCCGCTTTTGCTTTGTATGCACCCTAATGACCTACCTAAAAGCTAGGATATTCAAAGTGAACCTTATCGCTGTAGTCATCCGAATGCTTGTTGAAGTAAATAGGGTCGCAGCTTTGCCTCATCTCTGCGTCCCTGAAGTAAACACGCCCTGATGATGATGCTTTCCTAGTTCTTCCTTTATGTTTTGTTTCCTTTAAAAATAATTATTAACGTATAGTTTTACGAGCTCCGAGTGTTTCTTGGACCCTAACGAAGCAAGCAGTTGAACAGTTGAAAGTAGCACAGCGAGCTATGGGAATAACCATGCTCGGTATCTCCCTGAGGGATCGTGTCCCAAGCGTAGAGATAAAAAGGCGGACCAAAGTCACGGATATAGCAAAGGGTATAGCGTCCCTAAAGTGGAAATGGGCATCACATAAGCCGAAGAGATAACGAGAGATGGGGCAAGACGCTGCTGGAGTGGAGACCGTGGTTGGATCACAGGAACCAGGGCAGACCGGCACCTATTGAAGCGACGACATTGCCAAAGTAGTAGGTCTGATGTGCAGGTATGTTCGTACTGCACAAGGCCGAAGAAATTCAAATGTATTGGAGGAGGCCTATGTCCTGCAGTGGACGAAATGGGCTGAGGAATAAGAGAGAAGAGAGAAGAAATTTTACCAGATTTTGCCAGGGCATAGAACTGGCACCTATGCAACCTGATGGCAAGTGGATTCTAAGGAGCAAGATAATAGGCATTGCAATTCTAAGATTGTAAATACTTTGCCAAATCTGAGGGGTTAAGCTACCCATCCTAGTCTTCTTAATTGGCAAAGAAAGTTGCCTGATCTAAAAAAATCTTATTGTCTAATAGGCTTCAGTCTTTCTTTACTCGTTTGCCTTCTTCTCGCTACGAAAATTACTGAGGATACTCGCAATACAGACTAAATTTAACTTAACATTGTGTTTCAGTATCTAAGGATAAAGTAAGGTTTCAATTTCAGTTTTTGGTCCTGGGTTCGAATCCCGGTAAGGGCAGATATTTGTGTGATGAGCTCGAATATTTATTCCTGAGTCATGGATGTTTTCTATGTATTTAAGTATATATTTCTCTATATAAGTATTTATATCGTTGTCTAGTACCCATAGTACAAGCCTAGAGCTTAGTTTGGGACTAGGTCAATTGGTGTGAGATTGTCCCCTTATATTATTATTATTATTATAAATTAAATGTCAGTTAAGTAGATATAACTTAACGGGGTATGGGCAAAAATGCGAAATTAACTCTGTTCATTGGTTACGCTTTACAGCTAAACCACAAAACCAATTTTAATTAAATTTGGTATGGCGATAGCTTAAAAGTCTGGGAAGGACCTTAATTCCAGAAAAATATAGTTCCCGAGGCAATAACGATAAACGAGTTCTACAAAAATATTTGCGGGCAATAAAACTAGTATTAATTAAGTTGCTTGGGTTAATAGTGTGTTCCTATTAGTTATAAAATCATAGTCTTACTTCAGTCCTTGATATTTCCGGCGTAGACGGAGGGGACTCGTGAAATTCTTCGAAGGGGCTCAATTTCCCGAGCAATATTGGATCGCTGTAATTAAAATAGTGGCATAGTTCATTGTTATGAAAGACTGCAGAAGTAGGTTCCCGGCGCAAATACAACACTTGCGTAATTTTGGAAGTTGTGAGTCGCATAATTTCACTCGCGTAATTTTTGCTACATTCAGTTGCCTACAAAACTCCTGTTTACACGGCGACGCAAAATCAGCTGGATTTTTGTATACAGCAGAAATAACGCGACTCACAAGTTGTCAGTCACAACTCGTAAAATTACGATCCTCTGGCTTCACTCTCAGAGTAAGCGTAGGATATAAATTTATAAAAACATGTATACAGTCGAACATACAGTAGAACCTCCGCCTTTTTTAATGTCGGTTAAGATTACGGTCTTGTGTGTAGCGAGTGATTAAACGCAACGGCAATGCTGCAACGCTGTTTGGCAGGTCTTTGTATCAAGTTTCATTATATATTTTAAAGTAAAAAAACCTAGGAACTTACTTTGAAAAACACACCTTAGTTGTATTATCTTGTCTGCCTATACGTGATTGGAATATAAACTTATTTAATCGTATGGGAATTTTTATTTGTCGATTAATAAGTACGAGTAAAATGTGTAAAAAGATAATTTAAATCCCTAATATAAAAAAAAACAAAGACTAATAAAGACTGTTTATTACCTAAACTGTCTAAGGGTAGGGTTATCGTATTTTTGTTCTTCTTTTTCCTCTTTCGTCGGTTTTTTGAGCCCAAAGTAAGGCACAAGTTCGTAAGTCTTCGACAAGTTGTGGTAATCGATGTCAGCGTTGAGGCACATCACTCCGATAGCTCTGTCTTGGTGCTAGGGTAAAGCGGTAGAATTACTTATGACATAAATTGGTAGAATATTAAAAAACAACGTTTTTTTACACTGCAGCCAGTATTCAAAAGGGTAAAAAAGAAGACATAAGGCCTAAAAGGATAAAGGGTTGGAAGGAGACATTTTTATTGCATTTTGACATACTTAAGGTAGATTCGTATACCCCTTGAGGATTTCAAGGGGTACGGAAACCCTGTATGTAGGGACCTATAAGGTGGTCAAACGAATTTGAACTTGACTCTATTGAGGCATTAGAGGGTCTTCAGACATTTGAATGTAGGTCACTTTGCTTATACATATATTTATTTGATGGTTATTTATACATAGAAATAAAGCAAACTAACCTGGGCAACGACGACTTGCCGCTTACTGTTTGGATGGCGGCCGATGATTTCACTGATGTAATAGTCTCCATACAGCTCTCTCAGTCTGGGGCACAGCTTGTCCAATATCTCTACAATATCGTCGTTGTCTTCCTCACTGTGAATATTACGTAGGTAGTCATGATACCGCGGTTACATAGTGCGATTTCTCAAAACAAACCGTCGAAATATCGTCAACTCGTCAAAGATTCTAATAGTTATATGACCAATTTTATTAACTTTTGTAAAAAAGAAAAGATAAAAGATATTTATTCACTAAGTAGGCCGCACGGGCACTTTTACACGTCAAGAATCTACCAGCGCTTCCCAAGAAGAGACCACTGCCGAGAAGAAACGCCGCAAGAAACTTCGTTTTTTAACCATATTTAATACTACAATGATACTACTTATAGTCTAGCATTATATAAAGCTATAAATATTAAATTAAATATAATATCAAATATCATGCGTAGTTCAGCAGGAAAACATGTCAAAAATATTACGAGAGATATAAAGTGAGAAAAATTAAAAAGAGAAAAAAATACACAAGACAACCAAATAAAAGTTTGATACATTTTCCTACATCAACGGTGTCCCCTAGACAAACAGCTTTGCAATTTTACAAATTATTAATGACTAAGTTTCGGGTTTAGGCCAAGCATTTTTGTCTGTTAGATAGTCCGAGGACCCTATAACACTTTAGATATTAACAACATTTTAAAGTAATTTTTAAGTGCTGGAAAGGGTAATGTTAAAATTTCGTCAGGTAATTTATTATAGAAATGAATGCAACAGATGCGGAGAGATGGGCAACTCTCGCGCGGACAGAGTTGCGGGCGAAACCTAGTAAAGCAATAAAAGGCCGACATACACAGCTCTTCGGGTGACTAGCTTGCGACAAAATTCCTTCCGCATCGCCACGTAAATGTAATGTCCTGCTTCACAGTCATCGGACCTTCTTGCAGGAACTTTGCTAACCAAGTGCTTCCGGAATGCGGGGTACCGAGAGAATTCCTCTGTAACAATAATGTAAGTATACCTAATTATTCACACGGAGAAAATATTTGACAAAACCATTTTACTACATTTTAATTTAGTACAATACTATAGATACACTACTACGCACTAAATAAGCTCTATTTAGGGTTCCGTACCCAAAGGGTAAAATCGGCACCCTATTACTAAAGACTCCACTGTCCGTTTGTCAATCTGTCCGTCCGTCTGTCTGTCACCAGGCTGTATCTCATGAACCGTGATAGCTAGACAGTTGAAATTTTGACATATGATGTATTTCTGTTGCCGCTATAACAACCAATACTAAAAGCAGAATAAAATAAATATTTAAGGAGGGCTCCCATACAACAAACGTGTTTTAATGCCATTTTTTGCTCTATATTAACAACGGCAACAGGACGCTTGAAATATTCACAAAATATTAAGTTGCATGTGCACTTTAAAAATAAATAATTAAAGTAAAATAAAATAAATATTGAAGGGGGGCTCCGATACAACAAACGTGACATTTTTGCCGTTTTTGCTAATGTTGTATAGATAATGGTAAGGAACCCTTCGTGCGCGAGTCCGACTCGCACTTGGCCGGCTTTTTAATTTATCTTTGATATTGAGATAGTAATTTATTGATTGTTCATAGTTTCTCTGATTTGAATCTGAATATAATAAAATATTTTTTTAATTAATGAATAGTTAGGTACCTATCCAAGCATATCGTTAAATTATCGACTTATTTAACCATTTATGAGAAGTTTTTTGTTCCTTCTGTAAACTTATTGAATTTAAAATACGAGGGTTTTTCAAAGTAGTGACGGTATGTACTTTATCTTTATAAAAACATAAGTTTCGGTTAAAAAAATCATTTTTGGGACATGCTTTTATTGCCGACTGTACTTTTTTTTTCATAGTTGTCATCTACTTGTTAAGGCGATTCTAACAAGCCCTAGCACGACGGGTTTATCATGTGTAATTTAGGAGTTCCTATGGTCATCCATCACATCAGCTCGATGGTACTATAATATTGTATTGTCACCAGAACTAATGGCGTATGCAAATTTTCAGCTTCATCGGAAACCGGGAAGTGGGTCAAATTGAACTTCCAAGATTTGTTCCTCACATACATGCATACATACATTGCAAGTTAAATAAAAGCTTTTAATAAATCGGTTCATCCGTTCGGGAACTACGATGCCACAGACAGACACACACAGACACGTCAAACTTATAACACACGTCGTTTTGCGTCGGGGGTTAAAAGCACTTCTCTTTCTATTACAACTGTACCAAACCCGTAAGATTTCAGTTCGATTTGTAGCTCAACTTGTCATATCCCTTTGAAAATAGAAGGCGACCGACACATGTGTCATGCGTGTGCGTCCATAGAGTATGTAAATTTATATCAGTCGACTAGTCGATCAACAAGTTGATACATTGATACTGCGGGTTTATACTTCTTTCTCACCCGCTCTTAATAAGAGTGTATGAGAGCGAGTGAGAGACAAGTACAAAACCGAAGCACCTAAGAGCTATCGCACTGTAGGTACTTGGTATGAGCTCTTACCCTGCAGGCACGTAGGCGGTACGTTAAGCAGTATTTGTTTCAAGTAGTCGTCGTTGCCAAACACAGACTCCCAGGCTTCCTCGGTAAACACGTCCAGAACAGAATCCGCGCAGCACATGAAGTGTATGAACAGCGTGTCACGAGCTAGGTAGAAACGGCTGCGGGGAATTAATAGCAATTTGATTACACAGCGAGCTGCATCTGTCTGTGCACAGGGCAATAGGCGCATAACGTCGATTTGCGGTCCAGCCGGGAAATAAATGCAAAATGGAAATAATTCCAGCACGCCTTTTTGTTTTTCTTCTTTTGATCGCCTCTGATTGTTCAGGCCGTCAACTGAAAGTCGGCCACCGGCCACTGGCGCCACCGTCGGACACAGCCGTCACAAGTTAAAGATTAAAAGTATCAATTAAGTTGTAATTTGCATAGCATACTTAGCAAACATGTTTGGTATACGAGTGACACATTTTGTATCAGGGTAAGGCGTTCAAAAGGTTTACTTAATGGCTTTAATTCCTAGTTTTAACAAGGCGTATTTTGCCAATTTCGAATTTTAGACAGTCACCATGGACTTATTAGGGAACAAAGTCCACCAATATCACACACAAGGACAACTGTTCGGTTATAGAGTATTTACTCTTGTGGACTAATCATAAGCACATGTGATTAGCTCCACCCACCCACACGCTTCTGTCAACTCCCTGCCCACTATATTACCATCTTTAATGACGCGTGACAGGTTCGGTATACATTGCCTAGTTAACAAGTTCCTACATGAATGGGATTCATATAACTCGCCCAATGTAGGTACTCTAAAATGTCTCGTCACGTGTAATTTGTGAAATATAGGGCTTGTCACGATGAGCAGCAACTCTAGCGCATTGCGGCAAGCAGGAAGAAATGCATAGATATGCATTAAGCATGCCACGGCGCGTTACCGCACCGCCGGGAGGAAAAACCAGTGGTCAGCCTCTTATTTCACCATCTTGATCATGACAGTGACAGGTGACATTTCAGTGTACATGACGGAGCTTAAATGAATCCCTGTGATGTGAAAACTAGTTAATTCTGTAATGTAGGTATATCAAATCGTCACTTGTCATCTATCAGATACCTATTATCAGAATGGTGAAATGGGGGTTGACCGGTAATACCCTGTTTTCTAAGATTGTGAAAGGACAATTTACTTGAACATGTTCCTGATCCAGAATTCCCAGTCGCAGGGCGCAACGCCCGGCTCGTTGGGGTGGTCGCTGAGGGCCATGAAGCCGACCACCTTCTTTTTGTCGTTTATCATGCATATTGCCAGCGTAGACAGCTCACTGAAACATTATAACTATAGATAGGACTTTTGGTGGAAATTCGGCGTGGTTCTAGAATCCATGGAGTTGCTATTTCCTATTCAAAAATAAGGGCTCTGTGCTGCTCAAAGTAAAATTGGCAACACGTTTGAATTTTTGGAGTATTTTCATCGGCCAAGTATACGGGTACGGGTACGTTACAGATGCGATAACCTACCTAACCTGCATCGCTATTGCCTAACGCACTCGCAATGGCAATCGGCTTCAAAGTGGAACAGTTGTTTTCATTTTGTATGCAGACTCGCCTTTCAAAATGAAAACGATTGCGATTGCAAGTGCGTTAGGCAATAGCCCCCGGATCTCAACTCTGACCCAAAACCTGATAAAAATGGGGATGGGGATTAAAACTACCACGGTACTCTTTTTGCAGTTATATTTAGCGAAGTTATTATTCCAGGAATAGATGTACTAAGTACTTACTTTTGGACCCTGAACCGACAGACACGCGGTCGGGAACTTGGTATTTATTATGCAATCTTAAACTAATTAACGCCTTAAGTCGAATACATAATTTCTCTTTTAATCTTAAGCTTGTGACAGCTGTAGCCTGACAGTCTGTAACGTTCAGAAGTTTAAATGTGAGCTCGCTCGCATCCAGTCTCAAATCTTGCCGAATGCTTTCATGACATCCATTTGGGTGTCAGTGTGAAAGCGATAGACAGGCGGCTCCTAATACTCTGGTCCATTCGAAATCCATAGTCAACTTACATTAGTGATCCAATATCCGCCTTGCCGAATATTTTATCCGTATGTTCCCTATCCAGGAACAAATCAATATCATATTTATCCGAGTCTACGGCGAGCCTGAACCGCCGGCCCCGGGCCCCAACCTCAAAATCGAAGAATATCGACATCGTTTCAACAAATTATTATAAATTGGCAGCCAATGATCACTGACACATTTAAAACTATAGGGCTATGGAGTGAAATGAAACAGTATATAGTTTAATCTATGACAATATATTACAACATTAAAAGTAAATTGAAGGCCCTGCAGGTCTACCTCAATTGCTAGTGACATAGCTTACAGCTTATCGGCAGGTACATCTATTGCATCGACCTATAATAACAACCATAAAAACATACGCGCTATACACATCGAATACTGAATAATATTAAGTACGTTACACACCATAAAATATATCTAAGAAGCAGCGTCTAGACTAAAAGCTGCTCTTATTGTAACGGAAATTCAAGTGATGATCAATTCCAGTTGATCACAGATCATAATTCTTCAACGCTAATGACATAATTAATCATGATATTTATTCACCATAAAAATTCAATGTAACATCAAAAAATACAATAACTAAGTCCAAATGAAATGTCGACACAAAATTAAAACGTCATAATTATAACTAACCTAATTAAACTTCTCATAAACGCACATATTATATTAATTCAAATATGTTAGTGTAAAATTATAAAGAGATTCAAATATTTACATCGAGTGCACATGCAGTAGTCAGAGGAGGCGTAAAAATAAAAATATCACGTAAAACAATCATTAAATTTATAACTCACAAAGGCAGAGTTGACCCAGTGCAATATCGTTCTGTGGTAGTTATTTTAGTTTTTGTTTATAATTCAAATCGGAATATATTGCACTGAAAGGACACTGCCTGTTGGAACAGATTCAAACAAAAGGTTTAGCGGTTCTTGCGAATCCCGTTTGAGTTTTGGATCGAATCATGTTGCCTGGGGTGGTTTTGATCGCCAAGTTGTTAGTAGAGGTCGTCCGCTGCATGTTGGTCTTGGCCGCGCTCAGGGGCGCGCGAGGCGTCGCGAAACCATCATTGTTCGGTTTCAAAGCCGATCTAGTTTGTCTCGTGGGAGTGTACATAATGTTCCCCTTAGGGGTCGCGGCGATATTGTGTTGCAGGTTTTCTTTCCCCGTTTTAGGCGTCATGGGGCCTAGATTTAATGGAGTTTTTTTTGGGGTGTAAGGAGGACTTTTCTCGTCAATGGGTTGGCAGACGATCATAGGAATGTTTACTGGTTCCAGCGGCTTAGGCGCCATAGAACTCCGACTGACTTGTTTTTCGTTAATGCCGTCCTGAAAGAAAGACAATTATCATATACGAACAACATTTAAAACTTGCCTACCTGCCTGCAAAATCTTACTTTGTCCCGAATACAACTGAAACTATGTTCCCATATAGTGATTATGTACAATGAACGCATGATACAACAGTTAAAGCGGATAAAAGCGAATGGTAAACCCCCGTTAAAATAATGTAGAGGAGACATCGAGTGCGCGTGTAGTATTTACCTTGAAGTCAGTGTAGCTAGCGAGCTCCGTGGTCTCCATGAGCGGGTTCTTCCGCGTGCTGTTGGCCGACGCGGCGCGCGCGCCGGTGGAGCGCCGGCCGCCGCTGCGCCGCTTGCCCACCGACTGCCGAGACCACACGTTACTACTGCAGCCGTACTCCCGACCGACTCTCACCCCACTGAACAAGTGGATGCTACCACTTGAAACACTGGGCTAATAATACATCACGATATATGTATATTACTTGAGGCATAGGAATTAAGAGACGTGAGATTTGGTGTCTTCATCAGTTGATTATAATATTGAAGATGATATCCACCACGAGAAAGAATATCATTTCTACAAGGGATTCTGACCGAAGCAAACGGTAAAATAATCCTTTTGGGATTTTTCCTTATTGGACACAATTTCAAATAATTTTGCAAGAGTTAGTAGCGTCATGATAAATCACCGGTGTTAGGAGGAAAGCACAAGTATGATAAGGAGTTATTCAATCACAGCCAAAAACCGTTAAACCCAATCAAACAGCAAAACCACTAAGTTATATCGTGCATACCTTTAATTCCAATTCCAAATCAAAAAAGTAAAGCACAATTTTTTGCAGGCAGGTTTCAAAACATTCACATGACAAAGGAAGTGATACACTTGAGCATTTACTATTTTTAAATAAAGAATTATATACATTACAAATGTATAAATAATATGCTCAGGTTTATCAGCACCTCAACTTGCTTTAACCAATTGTTAGAATGTCAAATTAATATCACAGTGCATGTAAAATCATTAAATATTTTGAGTAAACACCAAACAGGCTTATACGGTTTCACATTCTGACGATAAATAGTTTAGTAAAATTTAAACACACAGTGCAATAGCTCTTAAAATACTTTCGAGTTCGTACTTCCCTTTCGCTCACTCGCATGCGTTCTTATGCCAGCCTTACCGACTTTATCCGAACCCAAAACAATTTAAACCTATTGCACTGTAGATGATAAATGTGCGGTAGGCCAGATCTCACTGCCATAACCACTTGACAAACCAGTTGATCAAATAATGCATCAGTGTAATTAGAAAACCATTACCTTATGGATACTGGCAAAAAACTTTTTACAGTCGATACTTATAGTATTTAACGTCTGTAAAGTAGCTTAATATAATAAATAAAAACTGCCAAATACACGTAATGATGTTATTAATGTGGTGCCAAAATTAAAATTCAATGACCATGCGTTTGTGTAAAGGACTTGCAACATGACATACCGTTCTTTTGTGCTTGAGAATGCTGCCGTTGGCTTTGGGAGTCTTCTGAGCCTCGGCGCCATATTCTAGCTTCCTCTTGACTGTGGCTCCATGGTTTTCTGCGTTCACCACCAATGCCTTTGTGGCTAGACGTCCGCTGACTCTTCTGTAAGTTTATAATTAAATAATAGGAGCAGTCATATGAAGAACTGGTTCAAAGTCACATCATGAAATGTTACTGGCATGCTCAACATTTTCAAGACCAATGAAGGATATATCAGTACCACTGCAGCACTGGTTCAGCGCAAAATAGACCCCCGAGTGTCACTGTCGTGTGAGTGTAGTGAAAAAACATCAACTAAAATGGTTTTTTTTGTAGACGTTTGATGCGGTCGTTTGTAGAATGACTAGGTCGCAAAATGACCACATCGCTTGTAACCTACATCTCAAAATGTCCGAGTCGCAAAAGGACTACCTACTTTGCGTTACTAGGTAGGTTAGGTTCGTTAGGTTACTTCAAATGCCCGAAGGGCAAATTACCTAGAAATAAGGGGCCCGCCGTGCGGGGCTCCGTCGACTGTACTTACACATTGATAAAATTAAAAAACCATTGGGGCCGTTTTTCGGGCATTTTGAGATATAGGCTACAAGAGATGTGGTCATTTTGCGAGTTGGTTGGAGTTTTACGATCCCGTCATTCTACTAGTGACCCGTTTGATGTAATTGTGGCCCAGGACTAGTTTTTAGTAGTTAGGACAATATGTGGATTTACAAACATGACTTCTAATTCTAACTATTTGGACACCATTCCGAGAGATTTAAGGGTGTTGTAAGTAGACCTACAATTTACTATCAGGTATGCAAGTACTACACTAACTACAGATAATACAACTAAATAGGACAATAAAGCAATCACTACAATAGCCGTAACAGTATTTTTCATTCCTTCTACAGGTTTAGGCCATTGGGCACTAAATCGTGACTATTGGCTCGTTGCAATCAGGGTCAGATAATCATTGTAACATTTCGCAAGTTAGAAGTTTTATTTCCCAACTTTTTCATTTCTCTGAATATTCAAAGGTTACAAGTTATTATTTTGACTAAATCCATTAAAATTTCGGTTTCAGTTAGAAATGCATTTCTAACTTATGAAAATTCGAACAAATGGAGCAGTTGAAAAGGAATATTCGACCTTGCGATAAGTAAGCGATAATCGTGCAATAATGATGAAATATTATTTTGCAATATGATTTTTTAATAGAAATTAA
Source organism: Acleris laterana (assembly GCA_963966035.1). Classification (NCBI taxonomy): domain Eukaryota; kingdom Metazoa; phylum Arthropoda; class Insecta; order Lepidoptera; family Tortricidae; genus Acleris; species Acleris laterana. Next base: position 10,663,396 of record OZ014452.1, read on the forward strand.
TAGACCCGATTGCGGCGAATGTCTGTCCAAGGTACAGCTACTTGGGTATTTACTACTACTTTTGTGTGACTTGCCTCGCGTCGTGATGTTACGGTGGTCATTATTCACTAGGAAGCGAGCGCTGAAATTGCGAACACGGAATGAATAATACTGTTGCAAAAAGTAAACTACGAAAAACATTCAGATTAGTTACAGACGTGTTATTCCTCGAGCTGTAGCTTTTCTTTGACATAAAGGGGACTAAGGGTCTCCCCAGACCTATCGACGCGGAATCGGCTTGAGCCGGTAAGAAAAAGTTTTATGTCCGTGCAGTAAGAGTGAAAAGGTATCGCTCGGCTCGGCTCGGCTCGACTCGGCTCGGCGTTGCGAACGAAACGATGTCGTTTTCGATCTTATTGCGTGGACATAAAACTTATTCTTACCGGCTCAAGCAGATTCCGCGTCGATAGGTCTGGGGAGACCCTAATACCCGAAGTTCGATATACGGTAGCGTTAAACTTCGAATAAGACTTACTCCGAGATTAGTCTATAGAAATTCGGCATTAAATCTAGGTATAAGACCTTATTCCAGTTTGGTCGAATAAAACTTAAGTCGATTTACAACAGCGACCGCGCATGGAACGAACGACATGTATAGATATCACTAGACCCCGGTATCGGAGGTGCAAAATGGTAGCTGTCAAGTTCTTAGGGATGGGTAATCATATTTTTGATGTTGATATCGATACACGATTTTTCTATACATTAGGTTGTACACAGTTATTTTTTTTTGATCTATGATAATCATTGATCGTAAAAATATAAAGTGTACACATATTTATGAACTCGACTGTACAACAAAATATATATCTATGGTTGCTATTACTTTTCTTATGTTTCGAGTTGCAGAGCAGTGCATAAACACTCTTGTGATAAACCTTTTCAATAGAGATTAATACTGGCCACTTATACTGATAATAAATTATTTACGTCAATAGATAATCATTGTCACTTTACAACAATTTCTTCGATTAAATAGCTGTTTACGAGTTTATTCGTCTAAAATCATTTATACCATAGAAAATGGAGTCACTTCTTGCAGAACACCCTGAACTCCAAAAAACGAATGAAAAAATTTACTGCACAGTGTGCAGTGTACACATCATTTCCAGATCTTGGAATATTAAAAAGCACATGGAGTCGAAATGCCATCAAGAGAAAATCATCAACGCGTGTCCTAGTCACATTGATTATTTAATAAAGGACATTCCAATACTTGTAAACCAGGACGATAAAGTATATTGTATATCTTGCAACTCCGTTTTGACTCCAACAAAATTTTGTATTGAGAGGCATTTGAAAACCTTTACTCACAGAAAAACAAATGAAGATCAATTTAACTTTAACCGAGATCTGGTAAAGTTTTTCATCAGTTGTAACATACCTTGGACCAAATTGGAAAACCCAAACTTCAGAAGTTTCATGGACAATTGTCTCAATAAAAAATATGGCGATGTTACATTACCGAGAGAATCAACTTTACGCAAAAATTACTTGCCTATAGTATTTAATGAGAAAAAAGATGCTATAAAAGAAGAACTGTCCAACGAATATATATATATTTGAGCATTGATGAGACTACAGATTCAATGGGTAAAAAAGTGGCTAATGTGATAGTTGGAGCTTTAACAAATTATTTATCTAAGCCCCACATCTTTGCTTCACGAAAATTAGACTCAACTAACAATATCACGATTAGTAATCTAGTAAATGAGGTGCTTCGCGAGTTATGGGGCCATAATTACGAACAAAACTGTGATAAATTGTTATTTTTCGTGACTGATGCGGGGTCATACATGGTAACATCGGGTAAAAATTTAAAGAAAAGCTACCCAAATATGACTCATTTGACATGTGTAGCTCATGGCCTAAACAGGGTAGCTGAAGCCGTGAGACAAGCTTATCCGAAGGTAAATAGTTTAATAAATTTTGTTAAAAAAGTTTTTAAAAAAGCCCCTAAAAGAATAGACATGTTTAAACTAGAATATCCTAATACTCCTCTTCCTCCTGAACCTATCATCACGAGATGGGGCACGTGGATAGAAGCTGTCAGCTATTATAAAGATCATTTCCATAAGGTTAAGAATATTATTTCTAAATTGAAATCCTCTGAAGCTGCTGCTATAGCCAAAGCACAAAGATTGTTCTCTGATGCAAATCTGATAAACAAAATCAATTTCATCGATAAAAATTTTAGAATTTTATCGATCTCAATAACAAAGCTAGAAGATCCAAACCTTTGTTTAAAAGAATCCTTAGATGTAATATTCGAGGTAACAAAAAAACTTTCCTTATTACGTTTGCATCCAATCGGAAAACTTATTTATTTAAAAATGCGGAATGTATTGCAAAAAAATCCTGGGTTCACAACTATACAAATTTTACAAAGTTTGTTGGATGGCAAAAGTGTTGAAATTACTGATGATGTAAATAAGAATACAGTACAGAATTACGCCAAATGTAATTTCTTGCCCATTACTTCTGTCGAAGTAGAAAAGTCATTTTCTTTCTTAAAGTGGATTTTCAACTACAGAAGAAGAAGTCTAACACCCGTTAACTTAGAACAAATTTTAGTAATATATTACGAGACATATATCTCTAATGATAAATATGACTAATTGTAAGATATTATAATTGTTGTGTATATTTATTGTAACTACACTAGTTTACTGCAAAGAATCTGATCATTCATCAAGAACATGGTATGACCTTTGGTGAATATAAAAGAGTTTATATTTTGTTTTAAATTTATTTATGAATGCTTTATGCTAAGAAGATAACTAAAACTTCTTAATGATGAAAGATTTTTTTTTGTAAATAATAAAAATGTTCAATACATGTTGGTTTTGTAATTATATAGTCCTACTTTATAGAATAAACGCTATCATTATGATATAATAAAATATCGACATATAACTATGTTTATCGACATGAAGTTAATATTTCAAAACAATGTTTACCCTTCCCTAGTAATGGCTCGAAATTGACAGCTACCATTTTGCACCTCCGATACCGGGGTCTAATCACCAGCTAAATGCAAGAGTGCAGTGTTTTAAAACAGTTCAAATTTCAAACCAAAAACCTGTATTGTATTTTTCACGGTGTGAACTTTCTTTCATATAACTATCCAACTTATTTTGCTCTTGTAAATCTTGTGATTGTCACATTGTAAGATGGTCATAATGGGATTCGAACCCACGATTATAGGCGTTGTACGCAGGTTTCACCAGATCAGCCGTATTATTACTCATCACTTGTGCATAAATAAGGTCACTTTTTTGAGCATTTCCACCGCCGACGAATGATTTATAAGCTAATATTGAATCAAATACTGGATCAAATTGGAAGCAGGTTAAACAAATTAAAAAATAAAACTATTGAGAATTTTGTTTCTAATCGTGATTTCACGTTTAACCGTCTCAAGGAAAAATTATGAAGTTTAAAATATCCAAAGACACGCAGTCATTATGGTTCCAGATCCAGATCGTAGAACACTACACTTACCACGACTGCAATACCGCCTAACTAGCAAATGTATTAAGTTGCAAAATGTACCTTCTTACTGACGTGCTTGCTAAGGTGAATTTTACACCTTATTTAATTCGTTACTTACGCGGTTACTACGATATTTGGTTTCTTGATTGTCTCCAATATGTCTCTGAGTAGCGGCAGTTACCGTGGGCTATGTCTAAAGTAAAGGCGAACTAAAACTAGTGTTACCTCTTGACAGTGGAGATGGCGGACCGCTTGAGCGCGGAGAGGTTGCTAGTGAGCGCCGACACGGCCTTCGTAGCGCTGCCCGTGATCAACTGGCGCTTCGACGGCGGCCTACGGGGAAGAACGCCTACTTGTACTCAAGTTCTATTCTAAACTCAAATACTACATCTCTTTGTAAAACAGGATAACATTATTTTGTAAGTAAGAGGTAATTTGCAAATTAAATCCATAATTGCATAATTTATAACATGGTATATTGATGAAAACCGCGTTAAAATCCATTGCTTAGTTTGACAGATCTAAGCGTACATACAGAGGGACAGACGGCGGGAAGCGACTTTGTTTTATATTATGTAAAGACTGGCCAGAAACCGGGGAAACATCGAAAAAGTGGAGAACCTTTACCCAGCAGTGGGACACATCAGCTCTCAATGATAATTTAGATGATTTACCTGTGTCTCTCGGCGGTGTGCGCGAGCCCGGCGGCGGTGCGGTTGCGCTTGCCGAGCGGCGACGTGGCCAGCGAGCGCAGCAGCGGGTTGGACGGCGTCAGCGCCTGCTTGCGCGCCGACAGCTTGTTGTGCCGCTCCTGCCGTTACATTACAATACATTTGATATTATACAGACCGGGAAGCAAGCGGTTGCTGGAGGTGTATGAGCTAGGAGTTTAATAATCTTTCCTAAATAATTAATTTCTTACATTTTCTTAAACGATTTCTTGATACGAATTAAGAGCTTTTAGATTTTAGAGGATTTACATTACTGCAAAGATGGTAAGGCAAGCCACCTTGGAATGGTAGGAGTTTGAAACCCAGAGGCCAAGACCGTTAATGCATATGCTCCTATAAAAAATACCAGCAGCAGCAGGAGGATTATGATGGACTCACAGCTTTTCTGGACTCTTTTTCTTCCTCAATGTGTTGTAACAGAGGCACCCCGTCGACTGTAAAGGTGTTGCCTGTTTTCAATTCGTATTCTGCCACCATTTCACGCAGTTGTGCTTCAATTTTCGGGAGCTAAAAAAAATAACGATGACGATTCAGTTCTGTTCAGCTTCTATGCCCTAGCTAAGATCTAGAAGACATAATAATTACATGTGATTATGCAAGTGAAAACAGCACTATATCAAAATGGTTTCGACTTCAGAAATACACAGGATTATTTCAAGCTGCCGCGAATTTAACACGCAGCTCATTTTATTATTACGCGTAAAATAGTCCCACGCAACCTAGCTTCTGCCGTTGCAGCGACTCTGAATAAAACCAAATCAGATCGCACTTCGCGGAGGGAACGCCGCGAAGTGCATAGGTGAACCCACGAGACCATACACTCTGACTTCCGTGCCTCGGCAGCACGATTGCTTTTCTAATAACTTTAGCTAGTCGTGGGGTTAATAGTGGATAGTTGTCTCGTTTACTCACGCTGCTCTCGATGGCTTTCCGTTCCTTTTCCTCGCGCAACAGATTTCCGCCGCGGTTGTGGTAGCGGCCGGGCTCGGAGGCACGCGCGTCCATCTCGGCTTGCTTCAGCCATAGGTTATTGCGCATCACTACCAGGTCGAAGATGTGTCTGTACAGAAAATAGGTACTGCATTTAGTCGTGTTTCTTATCATAGCAATTAATGTGAATTGGGCAAAGAAAGTAAATTTTGGTGAAACTTAATAAACAGCATAAATTCTGCATTTAGTTGTGTATTACTCACTTATGCTCGTTGTAGTACTTGTTGATCTTCTCTAGATACATCTCGTGGAGAGTGAGGGTGTCTTCAGTGAAGATGTCTTGGTAGTAATGGACGAACTCTTCCCGCTCGCGGTTAGAGTACATAATGTTATCCCACATTAGTTTAATCTTCGTACGCATGTTCGCTACAAAAATCTAGAGCAAAAGAAATATCATTACATATTAAAATTGAAGTTTGAAAGCACTGGATAAGCAGTTTTCCTATCATTAAGATAATCTCTTAAGGAAGATTTATAGCTCAACAGATTGATATTTCATCCGCGGCGGGGCGGGTCGCTAATAAACAAAAGAATAACTTAGATACAAACAAAGGGTGGACAAGTACAATCGCTTTTATCAATACATAGAAATCTTTCCATACAACCCTTAAATTAGAAGAGAGACATCCAAAAAATAAATTAAGGCAGTCAGTGCACAGGTTATGATTAAGCAAATAAACAATAATATTTTACTGCAATAAAAAATTATAATACCACAAAGTAAACCTATTTTACCTGTATCTTCTGCCGTTTGATCTGTTCACATCTCTTGATTTCCTCTTTTATGGCCGCCTCGGCGTCCGGGTGACACCCAGGGTGGGCTTGCAGGAAGTTGTCTCTGTAAATCTGGTCTTCATCCAGGCATTCCCACAGCCGAGACAGACGTTCACGAAGTTCTAATACCTAAGAGATTCAGAGTTGCATTGCTCAATATAATATTAAGTATTGATTCCTACAGCAATTAAAATTATGAGAAAATTACATTGAGATTGTCAAAACTAATAATAAAATAGGTAGAACGAAATATTATTTAGTATATTAACACACAATTTAATGTTGGATCAGAAAAAAGCTTAACATCAACCTATTTGTATGTCTTATAGTATGAATGCCTGTTTGACTTTTAATATTATTACACTGTTACTGTATAGCAATACCTCCATATTTTCTTAATATTATCACTTGCCCGGAAAAGAGACTAGACCCAACCATAATCAAAGTGTAGTGTGACAAAGTATATTTTGTGTTTATTTGTACCAATTCTACCACTTACCCTGTTATTGGTCTGCTCGTACTTCTCCTGCAGGTCCTGGCGCAGTTGCGCCAGCCGGTCCATGTTGAGATCTGTCACTTTGAAATCCACTGATAGGGAGCTGACCACCACTTGCTCAAACTTGTTCTGTGGTTTGATATGGAGTTTATCTGAATCAAAATGCCTGATGTTTAAACAAACTGTTATCCTTCAAATTTGTGTGCAAGCGTTTCGCAGTTACGCCTTTTCTACCCTGCTATACTGCCCATCCCAAGTCCCAATTTTTACCTGAATGCCTCATGTTCAACACAAACTTCTCAAACGTTAGTTTTATTATCATTTAGAAAGTTATTCTTGTAGTAAAAGCAATTATAAAAAAGCATTCATACGCAACTTGTACTTTAAATAGCATTAAGTTACAGGTTTTAAGCATACAAATCCATACCCATGATATCCTTAATTTCAATCTGTGTATGCAAGAAGATCTCAGATCGTTTGTCTCTCTCTGACTGCAGCACTTCAAGGTGGTTGCGCAGTTTATCTAACTCATCCTGTGCAGGCAGCGGGATATCCTGCAGTTCATGGAATGTGACGCCAAGCTTCTCTGTAAGATCATGCTGCCATTCCAAGAGGCGGTTGATTTCTGTGCGTCGCTGCTCCATCTGCTCTCTGTATCTGTAATTTGATTAAATAAATTAGTATAATATATGCATTATAGATTATTATCTGGCCACAATCAGAATAAGAATGAGAAGTACCATCAGCACAAGTACTAGGGTGCCAAGACTAGGGACTTCATACTTTAAAACACCAACCATGACCTAATTAGGTCAGTAATTAAGACTTAAGAGCATTGAAAAAGAAACTTTAAATGAAACTCATTCATTAACGGCTTACCCCAAGATCTGGTCTTCTAGTTCTTTCTTGTACTCAAACAGCATCATGTCATCCTTGTAATCTAAGATGCTAATGTCCACAGACAGGTATTCGCTGAGTTTCTTTGTTTCATCTTTTAATTCTTAAGAAAAGAAAAGATCATTATTGTTACAACATTCAAAGAATAGATACAAATAAAATACAATGCCTTTATGTGCATCAGTTTTAATATGTGAACCTCAAGTTACAGTGGAAACTGTTAGGAGCAAGTCATGAACTAATTCCTAAACACAAACTTATATGGAAATTAGCTTCCGCCTGAAACAAAACTCTTGTCTCAGGTCTAGACTCTATATCAATACCAAATTTATGAAAATGCTGACTTACACACAAGCACCCCCAAACAAGTGTAATTAAATAAAATACTGTAGTACCTTTACTTAAAAAGGGAAGTTTCATGGCTTGAATCAGATTAACAGTACTTGAATTTTAGTGTTGAAGTGTAGCTAAAGAACAATTGCAAATTAAGTTGTATAAATAACACTATATAATTATTTGTTATATCTTAGTAACATTATTAAGTAGGATAATATGCAGAACAGCTCCATGCCATAAGGTGTATGTCTTGAACTACCCTGAAATATGAAAACTATAATAGTCCAACTACTGTTTTACCTTCAACCTGATGCTGCATAGCCTTAAGCTTCTGCTTGGTCTCATCCAACACATCGCTGTGTAGATCCTTCTCTATCTGCACCAGCTTGTAAATGTTGTTCACCTTGACATCATACTCCACTCCAACATGGGACCAGTTCAGCCATAACTGCTGCATAAGGTGACGGACATTCTTAGACACCTCTTCTGTGACATCATCACTGAAACAGTTTGCAATATTGAATTTATAAACCCAGTCAAAAAATAATTGACACAGTGGCAAAGACATGATAAAATAAAAGCTCTTGTTTCTAGGAAGAAGTTGTCATTACTGTAAATACTAAAAGTACAATCTCTTTGATGTGAAAGTGAAACAAAACTAAATAACCACCATTCTACAAAAAACTAACCTTTGGGATTAGCTTAACAACGGCAAATGTAAACAAAGAGAACAACATAAAACACAAAGAGAATGTTAAATATACTGTAAAAATATTTTCAAGTTGCACAGGGAGGTCAGGTAAGCCAGCAACTACGGGTGCAAATTTGGACTAATGATTCTAACCAAACCAACTTTGGTATGTAAGTTCAAGTGCGTAGATGTCATTCATCTGGTAACTATTCATAATTTGATCAAACATTGAATATTTTGCTCGAAATGGCGACAACAATTACCAGATACATAGTTACCAAGCAGAGTGCACAAGAAAGCGTAACATGTTAAGAATTCTCATGACTGAGGAATGGCGCTAAATGGTGTATATTGACATCAATAACCCCACAAGATATCTAAGATATATAAGAGTGGCTGATCAATTTAATATAGAAATACAGCTAAATAGATGAATGGTTTCAGGCTACAAAATAAGCAGCTAGTTCGTAAAATACTTACAATAATTTGTAAACGTCCTCCGTTAAAGCTATCATTGTTGTTTTCAACAAAACACTTTCATCCGATATTAAATCCCACAAAACAAAATCTAAAAATAACTACAAAAGTTCAGTTTAACCACCAATTACTTCAAAAATACGTTGAAAACATTAAAACATTATACACCGCCCGTTTCAATAAACCACGAAAGACGAACGTTGATTATGGTTTTTGAAATGCAAACGTTACAAGGACAAAACGCTGCGATTGGTCTACTCGATTGACGCATTGATGTGTTTCGTTCGGAAACGCGGTACAACCATAGACGAGATTCAAAAAAATTTGGACAAACGTTGTTTTATTATTTATTATTAAAGAATCTGATCCAAAAATTCCCTTTATTTTAAATGTTTTTATGGATTTAATTTAACCAATACATTTTTGTATAGGTAGATGCATTTAAGTGACGGAAGGAGGAAACTAGATACAATTTAATATTCTGAAGAGGTAACCCTACACAGGTAACCGTTTTTGGGTAAAAGTTGGATCATGTTGCGAATATCATCCCAAACAGGTGATTACTTACACTTACTAAGAAACATTAATACATAATTACTAAGAACCATTCAATTCTAAACTTTGGGTGATATGCCCCATATCTTTTACACGTAGTTCGTGACTAAATCGAGTGAAAGAGATGGAGTTAGCGTAACTTTTTAGCTCTGGCCCTATCTCCCTAATTTTTTTCCACTCTTGTTCGCCCTATGTTTGCCCAATGCCCATAGAGTCTATCAAATGGATTATGGCACCCCATTTTTACCGCTCTCTTGCCGTCAAGATAGACTTATATTCTGATTATTCTAAGATGATGCCTGTGACAGCTCATATAAACACTTCTAACACATATTTCTTTAACATTACATAAATACTACGTGTCGGTACAAACCAAGCATCCTCTTACTTAAGTACCTTATATCCTCAAAAGCTTACCTGCTATGGAGACGAGCCTAACAAAAATAGGGTTATGAGAGCCTTATGTTATTTAAATTAACATTTATCATAATATTATATAAATTAGTTAAATTTCTATGGGACTAGGTAAATTTTTATCAACATAATTATAACAACTAACAGCAACATCTTTTATATTTGCTTATTTAGTCGCTCATAACTTGCAGGCGCTCTACCGTAAACCTGGCAAGCTCATTTCAATTATACCATCAAATTGTAGCCCAGATTATGTTAACACGTTCGAATTTAAACGTTTCCTTGTTCGTGAACGACAACAATTTAACATAGGTAGCAATCAGCAATTAGGTACTGTATGTACTAATAAGTAGGTAGGTACTAGGTAAGGCATTTGTGGATAATGGACCGGCTCTGTGCAGCTACCGATGTTTGGGATTGTCGGTCGTTGTCGTGTTGCATAAAAATTCGCCGAGTGACCAATTAACAAGGTTGCAGTTTCCTTGGGATGTGGAAATTGCAAATATGCGTTTCCACTGATGACATCTTTAATTTCGTAACAGGAAACCTCTTAGGATACGAACATTAAATACCGAGGTACACACAACAACACACCTAACTAACCATTAAAGACGGAGCAGAGAGAAAAAGAAAGAGATGTATATATGTGTATTATGTCAACAACATTCGATTCTAGTGCGACTCTCTTTCACGCAATATTTCAGATTTCTGAAGTGTATAGCTAGATGTGTTGCTGGGTGTACATACAATGTATTAGAAGTTTTAGCTTAGAGTTAGGCGTAAGAAAGAAAAACGTACAATGGCTGCTCTTAGGTTAACGTTAATTATAATTTGTATAGACGATTATATTCTAGGAGTAGGTACGTATTAGGGCTAAGAAAACTCGGCTTGGCCGTGCTAGGGAAGTCCTTTAAGCGGACCAACAGATTAAAGCGTCCTATTAGAAAGTCATTTTGTGTAGTTTCCAGTATCTACCTGCAAAATCACCACGCAAACAATGACTCGATTATTGTAGCCTTTACCAACCTATTATGTATTCCCCTTGGTTCCGGTGTTTAGATTTTCTGCCCGGTAGGTAATAGGGATCCACACCCAAAGCGTGCCAGGGACCATAATTACATAGTGATATTACTAAGCCTCTGCTGTTCGTCCGTACATATTTGACAGCGGGGTATACTCAACGTCAGAGACGTCTTGTCCCTAATTTCTTCAGTGAGTTTAAAATATCTAGTACAACCTGAGGGGGTTATTTTGATATAGCTATATAGTTCAGTTTACGCTGAGAGAATAGGACAGAGCTATACAACGTGTCCCCAGCCTATGGACATAGGCGAACACTACACGTTCATTAGGATATTTTTGACCAATATGCAAAGTATTAAAACAATCGGTCTAGTATTTACCGAAAAAACAATAGTTTTAACATTTTAGCCTTTAGAGCACCCTCTATTAACACTGTGTTAATTAAAATGCAATTATGGGACTAATGCAATCTCTTTTGAAGAGTTTGAAGTGTAGTACTGTAATAACAATTTTGAAGTGAAAACTCTTTAGAGTGCATGATAACTCTGATGTAATCGAAATGTTTTCTTTTAAAATAAATGACACTGATGAATGTGACGTTGACATAACATGTTAATGTTTTATTGAAGAAAAGCATTTTGAAAGGGGTCTATGACTGGCTGTCATTCTGAAAACATCTGTCCAATTATTAAATTTTTTGAAAATTATTTTATTGTTGATTTTGGTCCGCAAATCCAGGGCAGTTTTGTGGGACAACTTGTAACATTAATGAAGAACTTGCATTGAATAAAATAATAGTGAAAAGATGGTTCCAAATGAGTTAGCGGTCAAGATCACACCAAGCCATTGAAGTGGATGCCCGCCATCTTCAAGGGGCACGACTATGACTGGAAGACTTCGACGACAGGACAGGATTCACCGTACAACGTTGCTTATAATATATATAGGTACTTGACATTGGCAAAATTACGTTATTATGTAGACGCCATTAAATAAATAAATAATAATAATAGCATTTTGAAAATTAATAAATAAATAAGATGGCACTTTATTCTGCTGCAGAGTACTTGGATATGATTTTAATTTACGGGGAGTGCCATCAAAATGGCAACCTCGCTATAAGAACGTACCGTGAGCGTTATAGTGAAACTAGGCGATGCCCTAATAACCCGCGTACTATAACAAGGGCAGTTCAAAGAGCAAGAGAAAATCGGCCACTGGATCCAACAATTAACCGCGAAGGCGTTATAACACGGCAAATTGCCTATCTGGCAAGAACAAAGTATTCTTGAATACTTTCGCCGTACGCCAAAATCTAGCTTGCGACGTGCGGCTCGCCGTTTTCATGTTCACCGTAACGCTGTTCATAGAATATTGAAACGAGAAAAATGGCACCCTTTAAATTTCGGAAGGTGCAAGCACTTTTGCCTCGAGATAGATCAGTGAGAGTGGAATATTGTCAGTGGTTGCAGGAGATGGTAGCAGAAACTCCTTCTTTTTTATCAGACATATTTTGGACGGATGAAAGTACCTTTACAAGAAATGGTATGTGGAACCGCCATAATTACCATTATTGGAGCTTGCTGAACCCACACGTACGTCGTGAATCTGCCCATCAATACCGGTTTTCCTTAAATGTTTGGGCTGGTATACATGGAGATAATATCATTGGTCCGGTATTCATTGACGGCACACTAAATCGTGAACGATTTCTAGACTTATTAAATGGGCCTGTTTCTGATTACCTAGACAACATCAGTCTCGCAAGCTACCAACGGGCATGGTTCCAGTTAGACGGAGCACCGGCACATTCCGTCGTAGAGGCAAGAGACCGCCTCAATCAGATGTTTGATGAGAGATGGTGATTTTTTTTTGTGGGGTTTTGTCAAGGACGAAGTTTACGCAAGTGATGTGGACACCCTAGAAGATTTGCGGGATAGAATACAGTTGGCATTCGGAAAGTTAAAGGCAATGGCTTCATACAGTGCTTTGTTACGAAAAGTCCAGAACAATATGAGGCGGCGTTTACACATGTGCATACTAAGAAACGGTAGTCACTTCGAACATTTGAAAATTTAAGTACATTCTTCTTCCTTTTTATTTATTTTATTAAATGCTATGTTTTTAAAATTGGTTTCATTAATTATTTTAATCCTAAAGTTGCAATTTCGATACTTGATAGTCCAATCAGTTTAACAATATCAAATAATGAATAGAATTGCTGGTAAATCATAAGGCCCCCCTCTCCACCTCTCCCATCGTAAGGGACACGCTTACACCTTAGAGCGAGAAAGACGTTCTTGTATCTCACTCTTATGTCACACTCACACAGACATGTAATCTTGTTCGTGTCAATAATGATACAGTGTGCTACTTTTTTCTGTCGTTAATCAGCAATTAAATTTGTTAGAAAATTTTGATTTTTGATTTTACTACTAATTAAAACAAAAACTGTTTCACAGCATTAGTGAGAAGTAGTATTACGTGGGTGTTCATTCTGTGTCCATAGGCTGGGGACACGTTGTATAACTGCTGTAGCTTTGTCCTTTACGCTCGCCGTAAAATGAACTATGGGGTTCTTACTATATGAAATACGGTATTTGACAAAAGTCAAATCAGCTTCTTTTTATAAAACTTCAAAAACGCTCCGTTACTATGGAATTTATAGGGATTACTATCTTGTGATGTCACAATCAAACAGCGTCCTTATTGTTTGATTTTATGAATTTCAAAATCACCACGCAAACAATGACTCGATTATTGTAGCCTTGACCAACCTATTATGTATTCCCCTTGGTTCCGGTGTTTTGATTTTCTGCCCGGTAGGTAATAGGGATCCACACCCAAAGCGTGCCAGGGACCATATTACATAATACTGTGATATTACTAAGCCTCTGCTGTTCGTCCGTACATGTTTGATAGCGGGGTAGTTATACTCAACGGGGTATATTTTTTTTTAAATACAGTTTGTTATGTATTTCTATTGCCGCTATAACGAGAAATAATAAAAAATAAATAATTGAAAGGTAGAGGGTCCTTATTCAAGAACTGGGGTGTTATTATGACATGGCTTTGCAGTTCATTTTGCGGCGAGCGTAAAGGACAGAGCTATAGAAATTATATAGCTCCGTCCTGTTCTCTCAGCGTAAACGGAATGGCATAACTCTGTAATAATAAACCCCCAGTACAGTACGAAACCCTTGGTTTGCGAGTTCAACTTGGGCGGTTTTTTCCTGTCCGATCAATTTTATTTTTATATTGACGACTTTATTACATGAACATTCTTAAAATAGACCGGGAGCTTTTTTTTCTACATAGTGAACTTGTTAAGCTGCCCTGTCGGTCTATTATCGTATCACCAGAAATTAAATATCAAATTATTTTTTACGTTATACGTGGCACGAGAATCTGAGGCCTGCGCAACGTAACCATTGCGGTCTGCGCAGAGCTTGGCAACTACAATTAAGTAGTTAATATTATTAGGTATGTGACCGTCAATTTCACGTTACATGAGCGCAAGTCGAGCGCGTAAACCTGTAAGCCGCGTAACATTCTGCCTGAGTCACTTATTAGTGTGCCCAGCTATCCAGGCCCACGTAACGGATTACGCTTTAATCTGATTTGTAAGGGGTGTGACTGGACAGAATAATAATATATTGATGTAGATACGAAGCTAGTCAACAGAGTATGACTTGAGAATATTGTATGGCTTCCGTGTGTTATTTCTCTCAGTTTAAACCAACTCGTTACCGGTTTTGTGAAGCCATATGCAATGCAATCTCGAAATTGCAATTCGAAGACAGCACATAGGTACTTACCCAAACCTGGGAGTATGCCTATAATATTTGTACATTTACCTAGTTATTTAGCCACATACATGAACACAACAATGCAAGCACTACATGCTGTTTGGCGGCAGGATAAAATGCAAGATGGTGGCGATCCCGACGAACCTTGCTCAGAGATGTCTTGTCCCTAATTTCTTCAGTGATTTTAAAATATCTGGTACAGGGGGGTTATTATGACACAGTTCAGTTTACGCTGAGAGAATAGGACAGAGCTATATAACTGCTACTAGCTTTGGCCTTTACGCTCGCCGAAAAATGAACTATGGGGTCCTTACATATGAAATCGGCGTTTTGTTGAACTGGCAATATTGGTTCAAAATATCTGCTGTTTAGCTAAGACCGCACCGTAGCACACTGGTGCAGAAACTGGTGCAGAAACGGCTCGAAGGAGAAATTATGTGTATGAGGAAGCTACTGTAAAAGAAAACACGGTACGTTTTTGGTTCCAACGTTTTCGTTCTGGAAATGTTGACTTACAAAACTAGCCCCGTGAACGGCTGGAAACGCAAGTTAATAACGAAGAATTAAAAGTGATTGTTGAAGCGGATCCATCGCAAACTACGACAGAGTTAGCGGCAGGCTTCGGTGTGAGTGATAAAACAGTTTTATTTCACGTGAAACAAATTGGAAAGTTGAAAATGTTCGAAAAATTGGTATACTTTTGCCAAATAAAAGGCCAATTTCATATGTAAGGAACTAATACATAGCCATGTCATAATAATCTCCCAGATACGATTTAAGTCAGATGTTGAAAAATCTAATTTAAATATTAACCGTTCCACCAAGTTGCAGTTCCGCAACCGCATACCTACGTAATTAAGGACTTCATTTACGCCAAACCACAAATATCTCATCTGTTACTCGTGTACCGCCAACCGTTGGATCGGTATTATGTCATTTGTTTATCAAGTTCCTGAGTAAACTGAACTAGATTTGCTAATCATTCATGCCACACAGAGACGCGGAGAAAGGTGCAACGGTGTCGGAACTCTCAACCGCTCGTCACCTGATACGGTGTGAATGTGGTTCAAATTATCTGCGTTTATGGAGCAGACTAGGTGTTCAATATTATCTGAATACGCTCTAACGCTTTTGCGCAAAGAAGTTTGATCTTTTCGTTTTAACTTCAGGTTTCAACTAGTTTGTACAAAATCGGTTTATCATTTTGACGGGATATATTTTCTCGGAATTAAAAGTAGTGAATAGACATGATTTTTAGCTATTTATAATGAATGGATACTAAACTTACCAACACTGAACAAGGTTATTCAAATTTAAATGTTCATCTTTATTGGTTTATAGGTAAGGAGAGGAAAAACTGCTCCAATGTCTAAAAAGTTATAAAAATTTCAGAGCGACCGCAAATCAACATTAAAAAAAAAACAAATGATGCCAAACGGCCAAGGTTCCCGCAACCAGTTCCAATTTCAAGATCAGCTGATCATTAATCATGTGCATTCCTCGAATCTCGCATGCACACATACGTTCAGTGTAGGTTACATAAAATAATACTTTAGTTGGTATTGCAGCTATATTACAGTTAGATTTGCGAAAGCTGCTACAACTCTGGGTAAAAAGTATATAGCAGTAAAAAAGTACTGTAACTATGTTTTACCAATCATCACGTTAAATTCGTTTTATGCTTTTACGAGTAGGTACAGTCACAAGTTTTAATTTGGTACCCACCTTAGGGCTAAAGTCAATCAGATATTCTACAACAATAAGGTTGAGTTTCCTTAAAGTTACAAATGATTTGACATCTCTAATGGCATTGACGACTTCAAGTATATTTTTCTTGAAATGGGTCCCAAATTAACGCTCGTGACGTGACCGTACTTACATCCCATTTGTAATGGTGCATGTTTTCAGTGGCAGAAAATACCTATCCTATATTTCCAAAAAACACAACAACCATGTTCATTTTGAGATTAAATTAATACCTACCGATATTTTATTTTACACTGATTTCACAACGGGCAGATTTTCCAAACTCATCCAGTGACTAAAGTTACCAACATTTAACTGAATTTAACTCATTTCGCACTTACCAGTGGATAAAAAATACTCACGGCTATGATATCACCGCGTGACTTTAAAATTACTTCTTGATAAGCTAAAACACCTTTCAATCAAAAAAAAACTAAAACACTCATAACTTTCCTCTCTCTGTTAGCTTATCATTACTGGCCGTAAGGCAGGAAAGAGGGAGTAGATGACTATCCCTATAAGATGGACTGAAGCAACTGCAGGTGGAACCGGAATGATACTTCAGGCTAGCATTCACGGCGCCCAAGATCGAGCAGACGGCCCCAGCCTTATCCAAAATGAAAAGGCAACCAACGTTTTTTTTTCTATCACTCATATGTATGGGATGGCAGTTGGCCACATGGTTTAGCGCAACGCACGAAAATGTCATCCCATATTTTTGTTGCAAATAAAAACGTTAGAAGCGTTTGCACCTCTGGAGGGCGGTAGTGAAACACACAATAGTCACGTCCCTTAGCCATGAGGATACGAAAAAAAATAAAAAATACCACCTTCCATTCTTATTTATTGAGACCCGAAAGCTTTTAAAACGCTTGCTACTTTTAAAACTTCCTTCACCATTACAGTTTCGAAATAATTAATTTAGTTAGCTGCAAGCGTGTTCCACTTTTCATAGACAAGTAAAAAAAACAAACGTAAGTTAATTTTAGAGAATGTCTATTGTTTGATTGATTTGGACAGTGACTCAGCTGTTAGGAGATAATTATATATACCTTATAAACGGCACTAAGTGAGAGATAAAGTTAAAGCAAGTTGTTACTGAATAACGCTATAAAGGTGACTTCTATGATAAGCATTGCGACGTTTCGGCATATTATCTTTCTACTGTAGGGCTAATAGACAACTTGCGATCTACAAACGGATAACGTCAGTAGAACTCGTTAATAGAAACATTATTTTTGATTTATAAAGAGGTGTAATGTCGCAACTTATGCGTAAGTTGTAAAGTTTAACGAGAAATTCGGCACGATCTACATTTGCTTGACCATTAAAATTTGACGTCGTGGAATATGCTGAACATTTGTTTATACCTTTTAAGAACAAAAATGTATTTAAACAGTTTTAGGCCCGGCGCCCACTATCGACACGGCATAGCAAGGCATGACTGCCAAAGTATACCTCGGCTGTCATCGGTATCATCAGCATCATTCCTAAGCAGACCTCGTCATGCCTGAAAACTCCTCGGATCCCTGAGAATTCTTCGGCATTCCTAGGTCGCCTCGTCATGCCCCAGAACTCCTCTGCATCCCTAAGAATTCTGCGAGTTTCCTAATCGGCCCTCGGCATCCCTAATAACTCCTCGGTAGAATTGCCGTCAGTGTGCGCCTGCGTGTAGGCATGCCGAAGGATCCCTTCCCATGCCGTGCCGATAGTGGGCGCCGGGCCTAGCTAGCTTCATTACCACATCACCTACTTATTACACAAATGGGTACCGTAAAACATACATAAAAAATAAATCCTATTAGATTAAAGGCAATAAAGAGTAATAACTAAGTAAGTTAAAATGTGCACGCTGAAAATAAACACCTTTGCTAATGATAGTTCTCACATAGCAGTTCTGAGATTAGAATAATTGACCAACTGTGCTCTTTTATTTTAGTGTTCTTTGTTAGGATCAATTATCTCGCACGTCGCTCTACCTGAGAGGCTTATTCGGCTTTGCACAATAATAAAACTTTGCATATTCTTCATCAGAATTGTTCATCTTTAACTTGAAGAATCTCTCTGCAGTGGTCATTGTTCGATCCTGTAGGGTATCAAAATATGTCATTTTCCTCCGCCCCCGAATGCGCCTATACACGTTATATAACCACAAAACGGTGCAAGAAAGTGTATCAAACCAAGCAACACATTAGCATTGATATTATACGTGAGGCGATGAAAGGAAGATTGAAGTACATGATTTTGCATACGTTTTGCATGCTATTGGCTGTGAAGCGTGAACCAAACTTTGAATTAAATTTCATTTCATTTGTTAGGTACTTACTAGTTATGAAAACTTGATAGTTTTAGCGAGACCTGTTTGTAAAATTTTACTAATATGTACTTAGAAACTAATAGCGCAGTTTGTGAAATAAACACCAAATCATAAAGAAAAAATAGAGGAACGTAATGCATAATGGTTTACTTTGTGTACCCACGCTCCCCCAAACAAAGTTTTAAGCACATTAGTGCCTCGTACAAAATGAACATTGAAAGACAAGCTCGCGGTTTTTAAAATGACAAAATTCCAGGTATGCTTCATATTTTTATTTCCTGATTTTACTTGCGGTATCCGCTTTAACTTCTTCTCTTTTTACTCTGTCATTAAAGTTATTGATAAAACAATTTCAATAATACACAGACGAAGCACACACCTCACACAATACAAAGGCTCACTCATTAAGTCATTATATTCATATACTTAATTCGGTTTATAGAAAAAATGATGTAAAATAAAATAATAACTGTACTTGAATTTTGATTCTTCAAAGGAAAATTATTAAAAACTTTATCAAAGCATTGTTTGACGCAATCCAACATGAGTTAAGCTGCAGTTCAGATCTCAGCTACAATACAAAGACACAGCTTACGACAGGTAACAGCATGTTATTATTATGCAAAACAATACACGAACGCTGTAATTTCACTTCAGTATCGCCGTTACAGATCTAAATAAATGCAATAGATAGGCTTGCACTGTTGCCAAATGACCGATGGCGAGAGATGCGTAATCAATAGTGGTGGACTGTATCTTTGTTTATTGAATTTGCGTCAGATGACAGCCATCTTGATGATGTTTTAAATTAATTATTGGCGTTGTTTGTCAAAACAGTAATTATAATTTGTAACCACGTAAGTATAATTATTGGAATCGAAATCAAATTCAGTTAAGAAATAAAGTATGATAATTGTTTTTTTTTGTTGCTTTGATTTTTCTTCGTTGTAATATTAATTATTCCGGAGGTCTTTAGCTGCTTCTATCAAAAATCGTGACCGAAGTCACAGCCAGATATTTTTTTCTGTATTTGCTAAGGAACCCTGAAAAGATGATACGGATATTGTTAGCGTTTAATTTATGCCATCGAAAACTCTATCTTTTCCTAATATTTATGCTTAAGTGTTATTTAATAAAATGCATGAATGCAAGTCAGTATGCATTAAGATAAAGTTTACATTAAAATGTGAAAGCTTATAACGTTCATTGATTATGACTATTATGAGTTAATTATTAATTTGTGTCTAAACTTTACAACTTATTTTATGTTTATGACTCTACATATTACAACATCAGGCTATTATGTACACCTACAACTATGTTGCTTTCTTTTGTCGTTTGCAAGAAGGAAAACTTAAAATTAATTAATATTATGTTCTTTCTTTTTAGTCATAAACAGAGATCGGAATAGGTAGAGCTAATTTGCCTAAACTTGACGCATATTCATTCATGCGTGAGCGAAATGGGAATACATTATTGAATGAAGGTGCATCCAGTTTAGGCAAAATTAGCTCTACCTATTCCGATCTTTGGTCATAAAATATATTTTGTGAAAAGTAGGTATATAAAACAACATTATAATAAGTGTCTTCAGAAACTAAAATAAAATCCTTTACTATTCAAATGACTTTGTAAAAATTAATCAACTTCAATAGGTAATTGAAAAAAAAACGCGATGACGCAAATCTGCGCACTGACGGCGCTGAAATCTCGGGAGAGACTCGTCTAAGATCTTTTTAACCTACAGTGAGTAGGCTACAGGTTACTCTGATTACGATGATTACTTTGACTCATCAAGGGGATCATATCGATACCTTAGTGCACAATCGTACTAAATGATTTTATTTTGCCAGTAAAGTTACGAACTTATTATTTGTGCAAAAACATACTAATTACAATAACTATTCAAATGTAATTAGTACAATAAAATTGTGAACTACTTAAACTCGCCGCTTGGACATTCACTCGTCCGTCAGTCCGACCGTCTCGTTGTTGAGAGAATCACTACCAAAAATAGTTATACAACGATCGAGTTATTGATTCATTTAATTAATTTAAACACATGCATCGCCTGAATTAGCGGGGCATTATATAAACTGGTCTTACCAGTAGGTAACATCTACTAATTACTGAAGCGAATAATTCACAGATGACGCGGCGGATAATGATTTCGATCTAGCTTCTAAATAGCAATCCATATTAATCCTATTATAAACTAGCTGCCCGCAGCATTTTCGCCCCTGCTGCAAATTTCGGACTTTCCCGGTGGATTTTTCATTTTTTTTCTTTCTTACATAGGTACCTACCTTTTTCTAACAATATCTATGAGCGGAAAAAAGAATTATCCAATTTGATGCAGTGTTACGTAAGTTATTCGGGTACATTTCGGTGATTCATTTTTATTTATATATGTATGTAATGGCAAGTGGAATAGAGCCCCTGAAAACATTCAGTGGCAATAATGGCTGCCGAATGTCTTCATGCATACGGTTGATAAATCGTTCACATTTCGGATGATTAATTAAAGTGACAATAATTGATTGTGGATTCATTTGTATCGCCATTGATTTCGTAATTTTCTGTGACGCAAATACTAATTCCTATGCATCGTGTGATAAAATCTAAATACTTACAAAGATAATAAGAACATAAAATCGGGTCAGAGTGTACGTAATGATTTACGCAACAGACCTAATTTTCATTGCATATTAGTGGAAGCGAATACGATACGAGATTTACGCGGTTTATTTAATTCTAATTTCTACATTTATTTAATTCCTACATTTATTTTATTCTAAACGAAATCACCCGGGTATATTATATTATGAGAGGAGTTCATATGGTATTGATTCGGGTTACTTACTTGATAAAAAAATATCACCACCACCGCCCTTGTACTTCAGGCCAATACAACCCTGACCTATCATAGAACTGTGCCACAGTGAGGTTATGATTCGCAAGTCGTAACAAGAGTCAAACAAATTATTTTATAACGTCACTGTGACACCGTTCAATGGTGGCTCAGGGTTCCATTAGGCTGATATCTAGTACATCGGTAACTCTAGAAGGGTTCCGTTCGGGAACGCTCTCTTTTATGGGACTTAAATTTCATACTTAAATACCCTTATGTCATATCGGTTCGGAAACACCGCAAAGGGGAGTAGGCTTCACAGTTTCACCGTATCAAGCTATGGTATTTCTCCCACTACCGGCGAGGAAGCCATTAACTATCGATTATTTTCTCGCTGAAGAATCGAATAATAGGTATAGATCCCATATCAATAAAATGACATATTATTATATCGTAATAGTTGATCGCTGACTGTTCACATTGTCGAAGAGAACTCTCTCGTCTATTTTCTCGAAACCGAAAATATAGGTAGAATCCCGTGTCAATAAAATATACACATATATAAATAGTGATCGCTGGCTCTACTCGCTTCCGGCTCATCGTCGGCGGTGGGACAAGTTGGTACCTAAAACTAAAATGGTTATTAAGTAAGTAGTATAATTGATAAGACCGGTACACCTCAAAACATACAAGCCAAAATATACCCTTATTTTACATATTATTATAATGTACCAACCTGGAGTTATCAATTCAATTCAATTCATTTATTCATGGACCAACAAGGATCATTATTGTTAGTAATAAAATAAAATAATACTTAGCCTAATATTAGTAACTATAAAATTAATGCAATAGAACACATAATCATTTCAAAGAAGTAATAATAATAATACTTTTAGACCAGAATAAAATTTACATTTAAGGTAAGTAGCTAAGTACAGTCAATTATAATAATATGTATATGAAATAATCAAATTATTATTATTATTAATTTTTTTTTATATGCTACCATAAACACTAAATGAGGTACAATGCAGGGGCCCTATTGACGACGCGCTTGCCCATTGGGTAGTGACCCTGCCTACGAAGCTCCTGGGTTCGAATCCCGGTAAGGGCAGATGTTTGTGTGATGAGCGCGAATATTTGTTCCTGAGTCATGGATGTTTTCTTATGTATTTAAGTATATATTTCTCTATATAAGTATTTATATCGTTGTCTAGTACCCATAGTACAAGCGTAGAGCTTAGTTTGGGACTAGGTCAATTGGTGTGAGATTGTCCCCTTATATATTTTTTTTTTCCTATTCTAAGTGGTAAATTCATATTGCTTTTGACATGTTATCATATTGTTTTCAACTCAGTCGCCATTACAGTCGAGTAATTAAGAGCTATCGTAACATTGACAACACGATACCCTCTTAAAAGCAATATACCGCTAGTTCTACCTACTTAGTGGAATAGTTCAGCATGGATGTACCTACCGATAGTTCTATACGCCTTAGTTGCAGAACAACTTTGTCGTACTACACGTAAGCATTTGCAACCCTAATTTTCCGCCAAGAAGATGTCGTGAGTGCATGCCATAGCCTGCTTTTAATTTAGTTTTTTTTTATGAACGGTAGGGTTTCGTTCAGATGTAGTAATTAATAGAAAAGACGAAAGTAGGTTATAGCTTAGTAAAAGCATTTCTGTTTAGCAAGTACAACTTTCTATGGAGTAATAACTCAAACATACGAAATTTTCTCGTAACATCGATGTGGAAAACTTGAAACAAAAACCATGAATCAATTAAAACTGTAATATAATTTGAATAACGACCATTATGTATGTAAATCTCGTTCTTTGATGCATTACCGAACAATTACACCTCGAGTGAGACGTTACATGATAATGGGAACAAAATCAAAACGCTGTTAATCGTAGTTTTTCCGTAAATCTCCCAACAATTTCTATCTATTGTTCTATCGAGACGCGGGCGGCCTGACAATACGCACACGTAACTCGAAGCACTCACACACGGCCGAGAGAAACCGGGTATAAAAGCGATGCAAATTACAAGTGCCAGCATTACCCACCACCCTCTCGAATAGTAAGGTCCTCCCGCCAACATGCAGTACCACGTGCGTAGCCCAGTGTATACTCGTAACTAATCCAGTTTGTGACAGTGCCGGTCGAAGTGCGCAAGCCAAATCAGTTCAAACGTGTTGTGAAACCAAAAGTCATCTTAATAAACCCAAATCCATGTCAATCTCTAAATTAATAATGAACCAGTGACTTAGTTATCGAAAATTTATGTATGAGTTCGATGAAGCGGTTACAACGAACCTTCCTGCTCGGTTCACACTCGCTTTTAGTTTATAGGAAGCCTGGCCTTTCACGTTATGTAACTTCGGGTTCCTTGCACTTCTCTGTGCTGTAAAACTGGTTTAGTTATTATCCGCGCTCCATCTAAATAATAGCAGCCACAGCACAACATTCATTAACTGAATCGTGTGGAGAGGCTTTCTAGACTTTTGGCAGGACCAAATTTTATTTAAAATGTAATTTATCTTTTCAGATTTTCCTGGGATTTTTGGCCGTGGTGGCCGCGTACCCTGGAGTGATCCACGAGGAAGCTCCTCAGATCGAAGAGAAGTTTGACCACCACGGACTCATCGGTGAGTCGGAACACCACCACCATGTGCAACATGAACACGCGAAGTCGCATCAGTCCATCAAATTCGAGCATTTCCACCCCGTCCCGGTCTACGTTAAGAAAGAGCACAGCCATTTGCTTAAGCACCCTCTCGAGAAGGGAAAGCACGAGCAGACTCTGAAGCAGATCCACCCCGAGACTGAGCACTCTCATGGACATGGTCTCGTTCTTGAGGACCACAGGTTTGATACTGAGCATCTGGCCGCTGCTCTTGAGCACCACGGAGGTTTTGAGCATCAAGGACTTGAGCATCTCGGTGGTTTCGAGCACCATGCGGCACTCGAACACCACGAAGGGCTCGAACAGCACGGAGGGCTCGAGCACGGTGGCTTCGAGGCATCTGAAGGTCTGAAGGCTTATGCTGAGCTCCAGCCTTCCCACGAGTATTACGCGGAGCAAGGTCACGGTCTGTCTGAGGATAGCGGACACGGATACGGAATTCACTAAACGCACAGAGTGCGGATCATTTTGGGCATGTCATCGTGGAGAACTCCACTGACTGATAATTAATTATATCTCTTGCCTGTTATTATTTAGAACCTAGCTCGTAGTTGCAATGAATAACCTTAAGCTTTTACTAGATACGTTTCGTATCCGTACTCTGAGTGACAATGTACCTGATGTAGGATTAGTAAACTCGTTCCGTGAATTCTCAACATGTGATAGATTAAAATATTGTATGTTACAAAATTTGTTGCCAGTTTATAGAGACATAATTAGATTTGGTTGTAAGCTCCGTTAGAAAGTCGGCGGGACGAAGGCTGGATGGACTGATTGTTGTGTCACTGCTGTTTCAGCGCTTAATACTCATTAGGTTTACGACAAGGCGACCTTTGAGTCTCAGTGAAATTGTGATATTAATAAAATGTTGGTTTTTTACATAAGCTTTTTTTTTCCACCTTCTATCTATATATAACCACTACACAAACTATTCATAAAATATAAACACTGACATGAAATAATAATAAAAATTTATAGTAGGTAATCTACGTTAAAATCGATAGTAAGAAGTCAACTTTGTATTTTATTATAAAACTTCTACAATTATCAGGCAAGTATGTTTCACGGTTGGTTACTGCATCCATAACACCTGTGAATACTGAATCATGTAATGTAATTACTTACAGACACGTTATATACAAACAGACATTTAGTAGTTAACTTTTTTAAGCATTATCTAAAAGCATTACCATAACATAACTTATGTAAATCTTTTTCCAAAAAAATCCTTGAAGGATAATAGGAAGGAAGGAGTGTAAGACCTAGTCAAGGTCTTATTTACCAAAAGCCTGACATCTTTTAACCAAAAACCGATACATAGGTATTTAAATTAAAAAATTCTTTCAAGTTTTTCATCGTATTTATCATCGTAAGGAAATAAATTCCTACTTGACATCTAATCTGACACATGCCACATAGTTTATAAGCAAATGATGTGGAGAAAACAAAGAAATGTAAAGGAAAGCAAAACATTTACCATACGGAGTGCCGGCACGAATAACCAAATAAGGAATTACGTAAATAAATAAACGTTGGAGGAGAAATTGCTCAATTGACTTATTAAATTGTTACAATTCGCCGGTAGCCATTCTGCCCGCATAAAACGCTCTGAGACGGCGTCACGAATGCTAAAAGTGTTCGCTAATCGGACCATTATCTTCCTTATTGAGTGCTATTAACATTATATATACTGTAATTGTGAAAAGCAATAAATATATTGAGTATTGAGTATTAACGAAGTCCTCTTAGATTTGTTGTGTAAATACTACAATCATACTCTTTTCTCGAAGGATGGTAAAGCTGTAATGTTTCTGTATGGTGTACAGTAAAGTGTTTTGTATAGTGTTGTAAGTGCATAATGAGATTCATAGCACTCTTACTAGAAGCTTATCTAGGATCTTTTTCCAAGTTCACTAATGATGACGTTTTGTAGAGGCAGAACTAAACTATAATTTTAAAAATTGCTCGGCAAACGGTCCATCGCCTACCTACTTAATAAAAATAATCCTCCGCCTATGGATACCCGTAATAGGTCTACAGCACAGACTAATAAGAGATACACGTGTCTACAGCGCTAGAACCTACACATCGTGGTCGTAGGTAACGTGCCTACGAGTCTAGCTAGTTATAGTCTTTGATAAACTCGTCGACTATGAACTTCACACTTTGTCCATTGCCCATGTCTTTGTCAGTGCCCTTAACGACGACTGTAAAGTTCAGTCACAGTGTTGGAGATTGGATACTTTTAGCTGACTAACACTAATAATAATAACAAAATTTTGCAAATATCCTTGTCCATTATTGCGTCTATGCTATGCCTAAACCTGTTCCTTACATCTAAAATGCGCTTTAGTGGAAAGGTGCCTCAATTTCTCACTTCAACCAGACCTTTACATATGTACGCACATAGTTTTGTTACACAATTGAGATAATCTTTATCGAACTTAGTTTACCGCTCTGCTTCTCCCGCTGCAACGTCGTTAGGAATACAATATAGACCGTTAGCCCATCTCGGCCTTCACGCTTATCATACCATTCGTACGGACTCGGATTGGCCCACATTCTGACTGTAATTACGGTAAAACTCATTTGCAAAATTACATTGTTTGCATTTCGACACCTTAATGATACGTATCTAAAACGTTTGTTGTAGTTACGAGAAAATTTTCAATTGTTTTTATGAGTATTTTGATTGTTATTTTCTTAGTCAGTTAAATTTGAATATTTTTGGATAAAGGTTTGACCAATTTTTATATAAAAATTGGTATGCAAGTTGAGAAGAAAGAACTTTATTTTCTACTTTTATAAAGTCTGAACTCTAGTGTAGTCTGCGTTTCGATACTTTTCATTAAAAGTCGTTCATGTCATCACGTTGGTTTAAATTTTAACATATTTTTAGATTCACCTGCAAGTTGTTATGTCATCTAAGCACCTTGCATCGCAACACATCGAAAAACATGAATACCTATTAGAAAATATAATTAATTTGAGAAACAAGATTAGCTTCGTAATCAAATAAAAAGAAATTATATCACACTTATGAAATCAATACAAAATTGCGATACGCAAGCGAAAATTATAGCACCCGTGATGTGGGTCGTTGGCAACGGCGTCGTCGGTCCATTTGCGCAATAGATTACTAATACACATCATAAATGTTTGTTTTGGGACGCATCTCGACTTCCTGGTAACTGTTTCGTATTCACAGTAAACAGCTCAACTTTCTACGATAAAACTACGGAATGCATTTAGCAATTCAATTACCGGCGGAAGAAGGATGCGGCTATAGCTGAATAACTAGATTAGTACTGGCCGGTTGGGAAGTTTGATAGACAGGTGAATTTATGGGTGACGTATTCATCCATCCTCATTATAATATCGTCTACACAATGCGCAATGTTGATAAAGAACATAGCGCACAATGTTTGCGATTACTATTATGATAAGAACTTCTAAAACAAAAGTGCCATGAATAAGTCTGAAGGCAATAATTTCCCCTTAAGCAAGACACAGTTAAATTGTTGTAGGCGCTTCTAAGAGGAACTAGGAGATTATTTATTATGACATGGCTATGCAGTCAATTTAACGACGAGCGTAAAGGAGAGATTTATATAGGTCTATCCTTTTCTCTCAGCGTAAACTGAACAGCTGTCATACCCCCCTATTAGTAAAAACAAATGAATTAATAAAAACATTTTTATCAAATCAGCCTCTACATAAAACAGTCAACACTTACGCTAAAACAGCTAATTAATTAGTCTAATGTTTCCAGACATGTCGTATAATCGTAAACCTCTCCGGTTTGTGAACGGGAATTTCTATAGGGATTTCTTTCTTAACTTCAACAGGAATAAATCGTTCTACGGTGTACGGTTTTTCAACAGGCACGTATACTTTCTTCTCAACAATTTCTGGAACATGCTTTTCTACTTCATATGGCACGGGCTTTGCCACTTCTACTGTTTCAGTCTTTACTACTGGCACGGGGACGTGTCTTATAATTTCTATAGGCACGGCATATGGCTGAGGAACTTTTACTGCGACTGGATTCGGGACCGGCACGAAGAATGGCGCTGGATAAGGAACGTTGACGTGCTTGGTGATATGAACAGGACGTCGTCGAATTATGCTAATGTCCTTGTGAATTACTACTGGAGGCGATTTATCGATAGCTTCAGCGTGGATTTTCGCTGCTTCCCTTTCTAACTGAATGTCCCTTATGATTTTTTCGAGATCAATGTTGTTATTAATGCTAGTAAACTGGGGCGCGTATTGGTGTTGAACTTGGTTATTCCTTTCCCTTTCTTGCTCATGTATAGCTTGCAACTGTGGAGGTGCAGGAACAAATAATTGTTGCTCCTGTCTTCTGTGCTTAATTAATTGTTCTCGTACTTGCTCATGGATTTCTTGGCTCTCTCCAGCAACATACTCATACGGGATCAGCTTATACTTCTGGCGATGCAAAGGATCTTGTTGTACTTCAATGTTGTTTTCCTTCTGTAGTTTAATTTCTTCTTCTAGGTTGAGAGTATGAGGTTCAGGATGAAATATTTGAATTTTCTGTTGACCTTCGGGCTTTTCATTTGAGAAGAAATGAATGTACGCGTAACTTTTAGCAACTTGTTCCTGATTAATTTTTGACTGTTCTATTAATTTAGCCTGTTGTTCTTGTTGCGACTTGGCTGAAAGCTGAATTGGGGCCGGAGATTCTTCCACATTTGGCTCTTCAATTGGGCGGAGGTCAGAGCTCTGCTCTGCCTGGCTTACATGAGCTTTAGTGATTTCCAATTCACGGTTATTTTGTTGTGTGAGCTGATAATGCATTTTATTGGCTTCCAAAATGTTAAGTGTGCTCTGGATAATGTCTCCTTCTTCTTGATTAATGGGAATGGCTGGTTCAGAATTCTGTTGCTCATTGGAGTAAGCAGGTGGAGCAGGCGTAGGGATATTAGGCAAACCTAGACCAGCCTCATAGTTTCTTATTTGAGTAGGAGTTAGATACATAATGACTTCTTTGTATTTTTGAGCATATTGAGATTGCGGTGCTTGGAAAGTTTGTGGCCCAAAATCTTGGAGATCAGCTTGGGCAAAGTTGACCAATGAGACTGCTAGAATTAATTGGATCTGTGAAGACAAGAATAATGCATGTTTAAAACGGCTTTGTCGAGAATCATAAAGCAATTCATGATGTTTTTTTAAGGATACTCACGGAGATGTCCATGGCTGAGGTCCGACTGGGCATCCTGGCAGCTGAGGCGCGGCCGAGCGTCTGTTGGATGCATGGCAAAACAACAAATTTTATACGCTTCTTGTGTATTCGAGAACCGCATGGGAATCGTAACTAGCTCTCCATTTGAGTTATAGTGCCGTGATGCTGTCGATAAAACGCCCACTGGAATTAAATTGGCTGTTTATGGTAAGAAGTTAGACGATAATAGAGAAATTAGAGTGGTCATAATATTAAATGGGATAATTTGGAATGTGTATTGGATTTATATGGTGATTTTGGCATAAAATTAAAGAAAAGTTAAATCATATTATATTTGAGATCAAGACTGTATCTATAGATACAGAAATGTATTTTTGTTTTCGACTTTATTATGTATGCAGCAATTTGTCCGTTTTTTATAACGTATTCGAACCTCCACTACTAAACCTTTTCAGAAGTTACTTTGTCTGAGAATACTAAGTATAAATAAAGTAAATAAATAATTTTCACTGCTACATAAACTAATAATGTGGGCACTTCTAGGAGAATTAAGTAATTAGGTACATACTTATTGGCCACTGGACACGTTAATCTTAACTTTATGTACGTACTTACTTGTAATGGGTTTTACATGAAATAAAGAGATACCATCATACATGACTACTGAGCAAATACGATAGAATTGCTCCTTTAATTAAACATTTTATCGATAACTCTTGACATACAATCCGTACAACATTATCTATCCACAAGTTTTTACATAATAAAATTGAAACGAATAAATGAATTTATGACGCAATTTTCATTAGTTGGCATAATTCCTCATATGAAAAAACAACTGTTCAATATTGATGAGGATTTAGTATACGTATAATTAAAACCGCTAGATAATCTCTATTATCAATATAGTAAAAGCTTATAAATATGTAGTATTTAAGTCTGATCTAGTACAAATAGCTTCAGTCTAGCCCCTAGGATCTCTATCGGGAAAAATCATTTGCCTTTGTCATGTTATCGTATTGTTTTTACCTCGGCCGCCATTACTGTCAAGTAAATAAGAGCTATCGTAACGTTGACATTACTATAATACCCAGGTCGTAAGCATCTATTATACTTTGTCTTTACCCTATTACGAGGGGCGGCTGATAAGTTCGCGGCCTGGGGGATAAAATAGAAGAAAAGCTTATAGGACTTTTTTTTATTTTTCAATGTAATCGCCTTCGAGTAAAATACATTTTTCACATCTGCCATAGAGTGCCCTTAAACCACTTAAAAAATATTTTTTCTCCTTGTCTTCAAAATGGCGTTCTACGGCCGCCTTCATCTCATCATCATTGGAAAATCTCCGGCCTCGTAACTCCTTTTTCAAATTAGAAAAAAGGAAAAAGTCGCTGGGGGCTAGGTCCGGACTGTACGGTGGATGGCCAATTTCAGAAAAGCCAGTATCCTTCAAAGCCTGCCGGGAAACTCGCGATGTATGAACAGGTGCATTGTCCTGCAGAAACAGCACTTTGCGCGCGAGTTTCCCGCGCCGTTTCTGAATGACTGCCGCACGCACTTGAACCAGTAAATTAGCGTAATATTGACCATTAATTGTAGTTCCTTTAGGCAAGTAATCAATTAATATAACACCTTCGCTATCCCAGAAAACGGTCGCCATAAGTTTCGAGGCCGACTTTTCCACCTTAAATTTCTTCGGTGGGCGTTCCCCGGCTTTCATCCATTGCATGGACTCCTGTTTAGACTCCGGATCGTACTGGCGAATCCAGGTCTCATCTACAGTTATGATTCGGTCACAAATTTCTTCAAGGTTGTCCCCAGCTAACTCTAAAAATCTTTACAAGTCTGTAGTCGTCGCTCTTTGTCGAACGGTGTCAGCATTTTCGGCACCCAACGCGCACTTATTTTTCGCATGTGCAAATGTTCGTGAATAATTTCTCCGACCCGTTCTTTACTAATCTGCACCTCTTCTGCTATCTGCCACAATTTAACTCTTCGATCGGCCAGAACGATTTTTTCGGTTTTTCGGACAGTTTCCTCCGTGACTACCGTCACAGGACGGCCCGGGCGGGCGTCATCTTCACAGCTCTCTCGCCCATGTTGAAATAAGCGACTCCATTTTTTCACCATAGAATAAGATGGCCCAGATTTCGGAAAAACTGATGACATATCTTCAAAAATTTCTTTCGGAGTTTTTCCTTTTTTAACGAGGTACTTTATTACAGCACGATACTCAAAATTACGAGAATTCTCCGAAGTTGCCGCCATGGTGATGTTTGATCTTCCACAGATAAAATAATAAAGATGCCCATAATTAATAAAGAGTATATTCACAATACCAAAGAGTTTTTGTACAAGTGATATCAAGAAAGAGGTTATTATGTCTTTGCTCAGTACCTCAGGCCGCGAACTTATCAGCCGCCCCTCGTACAACCATGTTACAATTGTATTATTTCGGAGTCAACCGCTTTTTAAGTCAAGTTTATAATAGTTATCATAACTGACAAAAGGGATAAAAACAATGTGAAATAGAAGCCCAGATTGTAAAAATACAAAAGTAAATCTTATAAGTTTCATTTTCACTGACTCCAATCACACCACGTTCTCCATGAATCACAAAACCCTATTTATCATTATTTGCAAAAGTTCACGTTTACATCAACTCAATACCCTCATTTGGCTTCACGCAGTCGGGTAAGAACAAAGTTCTAATATATACTTCTTATAAACGTGAAATAGGCTTGGAATAGTTTATGCCATGCTTTGTCCTTATCTGTAATTGTGACATTTGCATCTGATAGAAAGTGACAAACCAGGGCACAAATTATTCCAAACTTCTTCCACATTTATATGCAAGGGGGAAAGAGGTTACCATGTCATCGTGTCATCATGTAATCGGCACTCATATTAATAAGATAATGTTAAAACCTTTATGTTGATGAGCCATCATGGAACCCTATCGTAATATTGCTTATCGTAAAATCGCTTAAAACAATATACTTACGACAAATTAGACTTTCTGCGACAAGGTTCTATTTAAGGATTTACAGTAAATCATGACCTATGACGTCACAAGTCTGAATGTTCAACCACCAAATTCTTCGTGGTTTTTTAATGTTTAATCACAGATAATACAAAACTAAGTCTTCTTGATGTTTTTATGTATTTAAAGGGGTGATAAATCGTAGTTAGTGCAAAATAATAAAATTATCTCCGTCTGTTTGTTACCCTTACTTTTGTCAGTACAAAGTTAATGAGTTAGTTGTTGAATGACAAACGTGAAATGTTTCAGTGGCTTACAAAATGTACTTATGTAAGGATACGTTTTAATTACGTTGTTATTTTGGGAATTACCCATGATGTAATTCAATACTCGTACTTTGCTACGTTATTGAGGGTTAGATTTTAATAGTTTTAATTTGTAATTTTTAATTACAAATCAAAGGTATTTTTAGCAAAAGAAGGCAAAGGTGTGTTACTAAAGCAACAGATCAACTTTGTTGCTATTTATTCAACAATTACCTTAGGTCACTACGAAAGTTTTGAGATACAAAAAAAGTATAAAAGTTATTCAATATTTTTTTATTACAGTTTCTCAAAGTACTCTCCATTAGCTTCTATGCATCGATTCATCCGCCTAAACCATGATTTATAGCATTCCCGGTACTCTTCTTTAGGGAGGTCTTCTACGGCCTGCAAGTAGGCATTTCGTGCGTCCTCAGGACTTTTAAATCGCGTTTCACGAAGTCCGAGTTTGATTTTCGGAAAGAGGAAGAAATCGCAACGAGCTAAATCGGGGCTATACGGAGGATGACACAATTCTTCAATCTCTGTACTCTTCAAAAAATCCTTGGTGACAATGGCCTTGTGCGGCGAGGCATTGTCATGATGCAAAAAGAGCCCCCTCAAAACAGTTTTAGGTCGTTTTTGTTTTAAATTATTAAATACAGTAGGTAACACACACTTCAATATACCACTTAGCATTCACAGTTTTTTGGTCGTCTAAGGAAATTGTGGCCACATGACCACTTGCAGAAAAAAATGTGGCCACCATTTTTTTCCCAACACTTCGCCCGCGTTTCACCTTCGTTGGAGGTTCATCATCGGGAAACACCCAAATTGTCGATTGCCGTTTAGTCGGTGGATCATATTGGTAAATCCAACTCTCGTCTCCAGTAATAATGTTAAAAATTGACCGTCCTTCTCCGTGATCAAATTTTCTGAGCATATCTTTGCACCATGTCACGCGAGCTTCTTTTTGTTCTGCAGTCAGCGAGTGAGGCACCCATCGTCAACATAATTTCCTGACTCCAAGCCGGTTGTGTAAAATTTAATTAATAGCTGGCGATGAAATCTTCACGACCTCTTCTATTTGTTTGTAAGTCACTTTTGGGTCTTCCTTAATAATTTTTTTCACGGCTAGGACGTTTTCTTCTGTAACTGAAGTCGCGGGTCGGCCATTTCTTTCATCATCATTTGAGGAAAAAATCCCTCGTTTAAATTGAGCAAACCATCTGAAAACTGTTGCACGCGATGGTGCATAGTCCTCTAACGCCGAAACTAATCGCTCTCTGCACTCACATTCATTTAATCCAAATTTATAATCGTACAAAATCATCGCACGAAAATGTTCTCGCTTAAAATCCATAGTTGACGATAAAATCCCGCGGAATTGAAACAAAAAACAACCGTCATTTTTTTATTTTTAAATATTTGATCAAATGGTTTTCTATGTTCGAATTACAAATAATTTATCTTTTAAAAAAGGTTCAATCTCGTTGCGTTCTTTTTATAAATTTTGAGTATCTCAAAACTTTCCTAGTGACCCACGTACAGCTGTTTTGTATTATAAATGTAAACCCTGTAGAGATATAAAATATCAGTAGACTACGGGGCAATTCAAATGGGTCAGTGTAGGAAATTCAGAAACTATGAGAGTTAGGAGGCTGTCACACTGATTCGGATCCGCATGCCGCTCCGGTGTGTGAGCGAGACATCGCCTATACACTGGGCCTCTACTGGGTAAAAAAACGAAATCGTCTTTGACGTGCTATCATATTGTCAACGTGTTTATAGCTTTTATTAATTTTACAGTAATGGCAATGGCGGCCGAGTTCAGAATGATACTATAACCTGACAAACGCGATATGGTTTTACCGAGATGAATGAGACCCTAGATCATAAATATATTAAATGGAAGTTCTTATTAAGCGCCATGGTTGTTAAAGTTATTTACACCACCTGAAATTAATGTTTTAATATCCTGTCA
This sequence comes from Acleris laterana, assembly GCA_963966035.1. Taxonomy (NCBI): domain Eukaryota; kingdom Metazoa; phylum Arthropoda; class Insecta; order Lepidoptera; family Tortricidae; genus Acleris; species Acleris laterana. The sequence goes on from OZ014452.1 coordinate 10,698,209, forward strand.
ATGACGACTTTTAATGGTTTATGTACTAATGAGCGTTTCTCAACTTTGTTGGTTTAGGGTCATTCCACCGCTAACAGAGCAGCTACATTTTATTAGTGATTCTCTCGTTATTCTCTTATACTTTTGATTATGCTTGTTAAGGAAAAGAAAATATTATCCAAATAGTAGACCATTCACTGGTCATTTTCCTATTTTCTTATTACAATATCGAAATAAACCTTAATGAAAAGTAGCTGTTTCGGGTGTTACGGCTAGCAATGTGAGCATTTCTTTTTTTTTTTGCCATTCTTACATTTTGCAGTGTCCCATGACTTTGCATTTATAAAAGAAATATTTAATGAAAAGAATATTAATATATTGTATTTTTTACTCATAGCTCGTTTTATAATCTGACGACAGATATTAAAAAAACACAATAAAAGCGTCAACTTAATTTATAATTTAATAAAAAACAAAACAACAACATTTTCAAAGTATGAAAAACCGAATGTCCCATTCTAAAATCCGTTACTTTAAATTAAAATATTTTCATGACGTCCAAAGAACCTATATAAATGTTTTGATTGTAATCTGTGCTTAGTAGTATTGCAATTAATTGTACATTGAATTTGTTGATGTTGCACCAGTAATATAGTAGTAATTAATTTTTTACTCGTGTCCCAGAAAAAGTTCCAAAACGTAATTTCAAATTCAAATTCAAATTCAAATTCAAATATTTTATTGCATGTCACATTAACATAATATATATATAGGTGGTAGATAATGGGAGGTTTGCATGTGACGCCCTGCAAGGGCACAGCAACATAGGATAGAGAGCAGCTATACAACACAATACAACATATTAATATCTAATAATTATTATTTTCTAAAACTACTTATACTAATTGGGGTCGTGTCGGATTATAATTATTTGTATGGAGCACCAAAGAATTCTTTCAGATTATAAAAACATTTATTTACTTATTAGAAATTGTTTTAAGGTTTTATTAAAGATCCTGGTATTTTCTATGCATTTAATTGAGTTTGGTAAGTGGTTATAAATTTTGATTAACATGTGATGGGGACTGGATGTGACTAATTTTAATTTGGAAAAGGGAAGTTTGAGTTTAAATAAATACCGGTCATTTCTTTTCATACTTAAATTTGGTGAGTATAATTTTTCGTGTTTTCTGGCAAACTTGCTTGTTTCCAATATGTAAATAGAGGTAAGGGTAAGAAGTTGGAATTTTATAAAGTATGGCTTGCATGACTCCATATGGTCAATGTTGGCTAATATCCTAATTAACTTTTTCTGGAGGGTAAAGATGGTACCTACTTCACAGCTGTTTCCCCACAGCACGATGCCGTAAGACATTCGCGAGTAAGCGTACGCGTAATATGCTGTAAGAGCCGTTTGGAAGTCGGTTACGCGTTTTAGGTTAATTTCCTATTGTGTTACCCATTTCACTAGCTTAAATAAAATAAAAACTACTAAAACTGGTATTATTTTCGTCGGACAACACTAACAGATGTCAAATTCTCACGCGGACATGTTTTGAGCGGGAAGTTACAAATACAAAAACTTCGAGAGAGCACGTGCTGGTTTCTGTGACAGATATTGTTTCCTATTGTGTTAGTGATATTACGAGCTAAGTTTAATCATTTACTTACATTCAGTTACTCTAGTAGGATAGTTAATATTATTATGTACAGTTTGGTATATAATCATAGAACATTTTGCTTTACAACAAGCGTAGAATATTTTTTAAAAACATTGACTATGCGTTTTGTTACTTCCTATTGTGTTACTTTCGCGTGGTAACATATAAAAGGAAAGCTAGGTTACAATAAGAGGAAAATTATAAAGGCTAGTTTTCATTGTCATACAGGGCTAGAAAATGTCACAAGCTATGTCTGCAGCTGAAAAAATGAGACGCTATAGAGAGCGGTTAAAAACACATAATCCAGAAAAATTAGAAGAACAAAAAAAGAAAAATCTAGAGAGAATGAAGTCAAAATATAAATATAAAAAAAAAAGTGAAATGACAGAAACAGAAAAAGTTAGAATACGAAATAAATGGAAAGAAGAAAAAAAAAAGCAGAATAAGTATATAATAGAATACAAGTACTAAAATGTTCCTAATTGAAATTAAGTATTATTAGTCGCCTAATAGTTTGAATGATTAGTTCAAAGGTTCTTAGATCTTAATTTACATATGTTTAATTATTAACTGCATTGTTTTATTCATTGAACAAGTTCCTTATATTTGCTGATTAATAAGAAAATACTTTTCAAACATTCGTTTTTTTATTTAATAACTTTTCCTCTAGCATATATAAAATAATTAACAAACCTAATTTGAGGTACATTGTACACATAGCCTTACAATTCCTCCTTTGTTTCCATTGTCCTTCTTTGTTACTGTCCCAACATTTTCACTGACGTTATTTTCATTTCATTTCATTTCAATTCTATAAAAATAAATAAATTGGCTACCGATAAAACCAATGAATAGGCAATTACAATTTAAAATACAAAAACCTATTCAGATATGCTTACTTAACATTTAAACAAAACTTTAAGGATACTTTGCGATCAAGGTAACACAGAAAAATAATTATTACGAATTTTTCAAAGATAATCTATAATTGAACGGTTCTTTTTTACTTAATTATATTGAGTTTATTTTTTTATTTTTTTAAATACTTTCATTGAAGTATATAATGTGCAATTTTTCATGATATTAACCATTAAAAAAGTAACACAATAAGAACCCATATTCTACCTTCCCTCAATATTTTGTGATTTTTTCACATTAAAGCCAATAAAAAAGGGTTACTTGCACAAAATCTAAAAATTTATTAAATATTTTATTAAGTTTCATTAAAAAGCTTAATATTTAACTATATTTTTGTTTTTGGTCAACTTCGAAAAAAAGTGGCAAAAAAAAAGAGAAATGCTCATGTACAAGTTGCAGAATATTCTCAGAAGTTAAGAAATCTTCTCAAGAAATTACCGAGAATATTATCGGAAACATTTGAGAGCATTGATAATGTTCTCTTTCCATACAAAGTTTAAGAATATTCTTGGAAATTTCCGAGAATTTCTCATAAGAAACTTTCACATTTTGAGAAGTTACTTTTCGGTACAATGCTAGTTACGGCGGAATAACCCTTTAGTTAGTTGATAAACGTCAAGCGTTCTGGATGCTTAATGATACGAGCTGCTAGAAATCATGCAAAAAAATTTAGACTTGTTTGTGGATTTTGATACTCATTGACCCTGTCGGAAAACGAATCCAATATCACTGTCTAGGTCAGACAAATTCATAAATTCACGTTCCAAAGATGTCAAAAATATCTTCACGACCCTAATGCCACAGACACATGTTCTATGTATGCATATCTGGTGGGCTGGCCGAATAGATATATAAGAACTATTGTCTGTGTTCGTAGAGAGATCTTGAACTTGCAGTCTGCAGAAAGCCTAGAAAAGCCTAAAAATTGGACGAACGACGAAATTGCTACAACTTTTTAATGTGGGTATGTAAATACTTTATGGTACAAACGGGAAAATAAGAAACAACAAAATATGCAGAAACCCAAAAGGTTAATTTTTATGTTATTTAAGGTCGTTGATGTGCATATAAGTAAAGGAATTCACATCTTGCTTTTGAGCCCAAATACATAGATGTTATGGCCTGTGTATAATTCTACACTTTTGTAAAATATTATTTAATAATTAAACATTATAAACAACACATTTTGCTACTTTTATTGCCACGGTGTTCTCGAAAACCGCTATTTTGACAATATGTACATTCTTATGTGCGTGTGGGGGCGCGAAATTCTTACTAGGTACCTACGTCTATAATATATCTGGGAATACCTCAACACACCAAGTGACGTTTCGTATTTCAGGGCATCTTCATAATCTTCCTCTTCCACAAAAGAGTAAGTTAGAAAAATGCCAAAACTAAAATTACTTACCAAAAACAAAAAGAAAATCTTTAGGCAATGTCGTATATCATATAGCTGAGTACTATTTGTGGCGTTATTAGGTTGCTTCTATAGTTTACTTGAAAGCGGGTAGGCATGAGGTACGGGGGTCGTGTATGATAAGAATGGGCGGACGACGGATGCAATTTAGTGACGAAAGCACAAGATGGATAAGACTTTTATTAAATTTCGAGTACCTACTATTCATGTGTGAAAATATATGCAGTTTTTGTTATAGTATAAATCAGTACATATTTTGCATAATATAATAAATAATATATATATATTTTTAATAATATATTTTTATATAATAGGTATATTTTCATTTTTTATTTCATAATAGTAGTAGTCAGAAAGTACACAGTCTGTAGTGTGGAGAGGTAATTTTCCCTATAAAAGTAAATAGTGAATAATAAAAGGAATGTACTGAAAATATCTAATAAAGATAAAATTATTATTTACTTCAATAAAAAATTTCTATACCTTTTTTTAAATCCTATGTAGTCATATCCATATTACGGATATCGTTCAAAAATTTTTTGACGTAATTTGCATCCGTCGTCCGCCCATTATATAACGCTCATTCAGACACCGTTGCCCTCTCCGCACCGCATGCATACCCCGGCTCTCAATTAAGCACCTAGCAGGTAGCTAGCATGGTAGTTATCTAGCCAATTTACTGCCATTAAGAGCGGTTTAGAGGTCTTTAATTTTATTGCAACCCATGACCCTACAAGCTTTCAGTTTTACGTTACGTTTAATTTGCAAAATTTTATGTTTTACAATTGTCTTAACGGCTTTTCCATCGTTAATACGAATGTCCCTAAGATTTGTTTGGGAATTTACTTTTTTTATATACTTATTTAAAAGTACGAGAAAACAAGAGATATTACTCTTCGTCATACTTCCAGACAGATCTTTATTACTCTTCCAAACATTCTTCTGGCCGGTCCTTAATAATTTCTGTCTATCAATTTAAAATGCATAGTGTAGGTCAATTTGTGTGAGATTATCCTCTAATATTTATTTATTATTATATGCTTGCAAATATCTCTAATAGTCGTTAATTTTACATCCAATTGTTGTTAAAAGTTGTAGGTATTGCAAAGCATTTAAACAGTAACTTAGGTACTAAAAACAAAACGTAACTATATTTAACTACAAATAGTCAAAATAAAAACAATTGTATAAGATATATTTTTTTATGTACACCTTACTCTACTAATATTTAGAGAACTATTGAGTATTTGGTATGATCACGGCTATTACACACTATTGTTGCTTTGTTCACCAGCAGCACTTCTTCTTCTTGTAGTGGGTGACGTGCTTGATGATGTGGATGGGGTACGGCTTCCAGATTGGGACATGAACATGGACGTGCTTTTCCACAGGGACATGGACCTTCCTGATCACCTCGTAAGGCTTATCAACGGGCACTTTCACTTTCCTGATCACCTCCACTGGCACTTTTTTGACGACCTCATAAGGTACTCGCCTCTCTACTTCAACATTCTGCGTTTGGTACACTGTGTATGGTACTTGTCTGGGGACTTCGACTGGCACATTGTAAGGCTGAGGAACTGGCACTCTGACTTCCTGGCGTACGGGATACGGGGCGGGTTGGGGAACTGAAATCTGCACGTGACGGACCACTTCGATGGGAACGCGGCGGATGACGTTCTGTACAACTGACTGAAGCTCATACCTAGTGGCTGAAGCTATAGGCCGACCAACTTGCACGGTAGTGCCAATGACTCGCGGTTCACCAAGGGATGTCGATCCGGATGACACTGGAGGTGAGGAAGGCGGTCTGGTCTCGTCAAGGATAAGGCTTCCCTCGTTATAGTTTGACGGAGGTCCGTAAACAGGCCTTGGTGCGGGAGGAAGGTTTTGTGCCAAATTTAAACTTCCAGACGATATCGGTGCGCCATAGGATGTTGAAGGGGGCCCGTATGATGTCGAAGGCGCCCCGTAGGAAGCCGACGGAGCATTTAAAGCTGATGAGGAGTAAGAATCCCGATTGTAATTTAGTGGAGCTTCACCGCTACTCCCGTAGACCAACGCTGTGAAGAAGAGGACCCTTACCTAGAACAAAAAGAACGTGATGAGTCAAAGGAAAGATTAAAATTTGAGATGGTTATTGTAGAGATGGTATCATGTCATCAACTTACAACGAACGCCATGGCTTTTAGCTAATCGCTTTAAGCCAGCCTTAGTTAAGTTGTTGTCTCTTCTAAGTTTCGGTGGTTTGTGATGTGATAACGCAACAGTCCTGATATTTATACAAGTTGAAGTTCGTTCCGGCGATGCGACGCCCGTGAATAAATTAATTCGGCGGACATCGTTACGTCCGATACGTCACACCTGGTCCGCGACAAAGTAAGTTAATATGCTAATGTCTGGTCTCAATAGGGTCAGTTTCCTAAGGTTGAGCAAGTGGCTTGATTTAAACAAGTTGCAGACTGCAGGTCGAGTGTGATGTCATCTGCTTTTTTAGGGAGTGGAAGTTTTTAAGAAGCCGTTAATCGTGCTTTATGGCCCACGTTTTCATAATGTGAATATTTTAGTAAATCGGTATTAATAGGTTTATGATTTTTGCCTCATGCCTGCCAGTGTAAAAAACAACGAACTGCAAAGTAGCAAATTTTTCTGCTTTTTTTTAAATTAAGGCTTTTATTTTCTTGCTAACGAATAAATATAATGTGTTAGGACAAACGTTGTCAGGGATTCTGAGGGACACCCGTATAAAATTATTTTCGATTTATCAACGAAATAAAAATTAAATGAGGTACTCGTATATTTGTATATTTATACATAAATATAATTAGGTAATTAATTTAAGGGGAAAACATAAAATCGGTACCTACGAAGTTATTCAGAAAGCCTAATTCTCCAAACAAGTAGTTTTCAATTACCGTGAAATTATAAACATGAGAAGTACGTGCCACCTGACATGTTCATCAGTATATAAGATTCGCATCAGTACCTGAAATATGAGTTTACTCATAGGTGTTTCGTAGTAATTTAAGTATAATAAGTATGTAAGTTTAGTAAGATTGACTCGTATGATACCACTATAAGGAGTACAAAGAAGAAACAAGCCTTATATAATCTCGAAGAACAATTTGAAGAGTATTATTATTTTTGAAGAATTTGACAAAAACATAGTTATGAGTACATCCATTACTGCAGAGACCGGGTAGAAACCGCACTGGTAAAAGCCGCACTGGTAAAGTGTAAGTAACATGCACAATAACGATCGATAATACGCAGCTGAATAGATTTTCATATAAACTTCCCAGCATTCATCGGTAAGGAGTAGGTGAGGTGGTTTAGGCGGGAGTTGCAGAAACAAGTGTTGAACTTCGTGTTTTATTTTTTGATAAATAATGCGAATATTTCAAGCATGTTTAAGAAAAATAATAACTTATCTAGGTGGTCATGGCTTGCTAAGGTCAAGTGAAATATGTCAATATTCGAAATCTTACTACTTTTACTTCTCACGTTACATTACATAATTTAAACAATAAGCGTTTGAAAACATAAACAATTAATCAGGATTATAAAAGTTTAGCTATAAATAGTAAAATTTCCATTTGACGTATGTCATTTAAGTTACAGTTTTGATGTATATCGTGAGAGAATTGCATTGCGTCACGAAAGGCCCTCTGATCTGGAGATCTGTTACGCAACAGATGTCACTCGGCCTATTATTTATAGACCTACTCATTGATTATTCTAATTTAATCTCGATTCTTGTATTTCCATTCGAATTTCACCAACATTAGGAATTTATATGTCGATGGGTGTGTCATAAAGCGCCTGACCGAGTTTAAAAGAATCAGATTTCTTCCGTTTTCATTTATTTCGTAATTATTACGAAAAATTACTTGTTTTGATGTTTTCCGGAATGATATTTTTCTCTTATCAGTTTCATTTGCATTTTGTTGTTTAACTGTGCTCTACAGCAGTTCGGTCTACGAAGGTTTCTAATGAATTCATTTACAATGTTCTCAACCAAATCGATTTTATTTTTGTTCTGTAGTCTGTCTGGTCTTAAGATCTTGATCGATGGTTAAGATGGCATACACTACACGACTTATTGTCAGTTTTTACGTAATTTCAGTGAGTAGGGAAGCATTAAGGCAATAAAAAAAATCTTTAGCAAATTTTTTAATCTAGTATCTGGCTGAAAAACTAAGCCAACAACTAAGTACCTACCTATGGAAAACAGAAGAAGTTTTTGTCAAAAATCTAACTTTTGAGACCACCTTTTTGTGCAGGCTATTTCCTCATTGCAGTCATTTGCTTCAAATTTACATAAAACAAATAAAACGAGTCCAATTCCGATGAATAAAAATAAGTGCCCTTAAAGTACAAAACACGAAGTAAAGCTGAATTTTTGGTATACTTTTTTGAGACCCCTGAAAAAAGCTATGCTTACTACTTAGTACATGAAAAACTGCAAATTGTTCAGTCTTTTTCAGGTTTTACAGCAAAATTGGAGGTAAGTATATAAAAGTAATGGACAAAACTAATAAATGTGCTACAATTTGGTTTTATATACCTGCGGGCCTAGTATGGCGGTGTCTATATGGCGTGTCAAATGTGGATAAAGCATCCGTCACTCTCGTACTTATTAACGTGTCAGAAGGTGACGGATGCCTTATCCAAACTTTAACTCGTGACAAACGCAGCCACATTAGGGCCCCCGTTCTAGATAATTTATCTACACTGCTGATATTATAAAGAGGAAAGATTTGATCGTTTGTTTGTTTGTTTGCATTGAATAGGGTCCAAAACTACTGGACCAAAATGAAAAACTCTTTCACCATTAGAATCATACTTTATCCCTGATGAACAAAGGCTATGTTTTATTTTACTGCGCGGACGGAGTCTCGGGCAACAGCTAGTACTATTAAGATACTAAGTTACTAAGATACCACACTTCAAACTACAGCAGTAAGTATAAGAAAATTTGCATTTTTTTTAAGTTATGACGTGAGTTTAAAGTATTTGGTGGTAATGTAAATTTTCAGTAGGTACTGAGTTATTTCCTTTACCCTATTTAATTATTGCACGATAAAACTTAGGTCTTTTTTTTCTTCTTCTACTTTTTCATGGTTCTCAAAATCTTTAGAGTAAGTATCATAGAAATTTACCGCCCTTAATAAACTCATCTCGACTTTAATACTCGTGTGTTAAGATGCGGCAAAAATAGTTTTTTTTTGTGGTTTGACGTCAACTTTGATCTATCTTATGATGGGCACTCTGACAAGATGAGTTAATTAAAACGGCCCTCAAATGAATGTCCTTAATAAGCTGATCTGGGGGTTTTTTTTTTCTTTTTCGTAAGTGGAAACTGTGACCCATAGACATTCGCAATCACAAGAGGTTATTTTATTATGACTATGCAGTTCATTATACGGTGAGCATAAAGGTCTAAAGGACAGAGCTATAGCAATTATATAGGTCTGGGGGGTTATTATGACATCGCTATGCAATTCTGTTTACGCTGAGAGAAAAGGACACAGCTATATAACTGCTATAGCTCTGTCCTGTACGCTCACCGTAAAATGAACTGCATAGCTATGTCATAATAACCCCCCTGTCCTTTTCTGTCAGCTTAAACAGAACTGCATAGCTTTGCACGGGGATGCAGTTCATTTTACGGTGAGTGTAAAGCACGGAGCATTAACAGTTACATAACTCTGTCCTTTTCTTTCAGCTTAAAATGAATGGCACAGATAGGTTATAATAACCCCACTGGACTGCAATGCTCGTTTCAAAATGCGCCAAATATGACAGTTTTCTTTGACTTGACGTTACTTTGTCGTATCGTATGAGCATCTCGATCAAGATGATTTTATTAAGTCGGCACTAAGCAAACCTCAAATCATGGTAAACTGTGATCTCTGAAGCGCCTTGAATAGGTACCTACCCAAGATTAGTTTAATATAATATGCCACAAAGATACGAAACATGGTCAATTTTATCTCATGTGTTTCATTTTTATATTTTACCTCCGTAGGTTTAATTTAACCTCCTAGTCATACTGGTACATCGGATTTAAATTTATTTATTTCTCAATTGTTCATTGGTTAATTGAAAGGATGCCTTAAAGGGATTAATTTGCCTTTGTCTATGTACCACCTTTTGTGTTTCTGTAACTTTTTGGCTTTGTTATTTTCTGTTTGTGAAATAATGAGTTTAAACACATACATACTTTCTTACTTACGGCATAAGCGCACAGTTGTAGACTGCCATAGATGTGGTGAGGATATTATGGGTTTTAAAACATTGAGTTAATTTTAAAACCTTAAAACTTTTTTTTTATTTGTTATTCACATTTTCTCCAGAGGAAGAAATTCTTACTACATTGAAAGTAATACATGTGTTAAGTAGAGTTCATTATGATCAAAACGCACGACGCACGAGTCTGAGAAGCATTTACTTAACAGACTTGATTTTGTTTGGTTTTTATTAAACTCATCACTTAATCATTCATTATAATTTCTGAGTTGTGCGTTTTATAAAGCTGCAAGTACTACAGTACTAGGCAGATAAGAAGTAACTCCTGACATATAGCACGACCATGAAGTTTCTGACTATCGACATTGTTGGCAGCAGTAAAACAATGCCAAACTTATTTGTTGCGTACCTATCAAGGAATAGTAATAACAGCATTGTTTGACTGCTGTCAACATTATCCATATTCTGAAACTTCATGGTTGTGCAATGTGTCAGGATTGACTTCATATCGGCCTGGCACTATAACAATTTTACAGGTCTAAACAAGCAACACTGCTCAAATGGCTGGTCGTCATTGGTCGAGCTTGTGTCAAATGGAAACCTGTATACAGGTTACAGGTTTGGTAATTTGGTAATTTGTAACTTAAAAAACAGACCAGAGCTATCTGTTAATTAAACATCTTATGTAGGTTTCAATTAAAATTTGGTGGTACAGTCGACGTCAAAGATATATATACACTTTTGCACCATATTTCAAGAGAATAATGTTAACAAATGTAAACATATCTTTGGTTTTGACCGTACAATCAGTCAGTTGTAAAACTAAGTATGATTTTTCCAATTCCCTGATTGAAATGTCTGTCAGTTAAAATTATCAATTAAGTCATAAAAAAATAGCTCTGTCTTTTTTTTCAGAAAAGGACCGAGTTAAACTTTTAATGATATAAGGACAAATCAATATTTTGAGTTTGCCTAAGTATTATGTATAGGGTGAGAGAAATAAGTGATAGAATAATGTCTTTGGATAGTTGTTGTATTGCAGTAATATCTCTTATATTACTAAATATTTACAAAATACAACCAAACATATTAACCTAAATTAATGACTTAGTTATCACCCTAGAGTGCAGCCTCTCGATGAGCCAACGAGCTGAGACGACTATTTACAAAACTGGATTAACAAAAACGATGTTTTTCAGTCTTCAAATAAAAACATTAACAATCTGTTTGTATAAAAATAATAATCTAAGTTTTGCACTTAGTTCCAACCACCATGGCCGTGATCGTACCCTTGATTGTATCCGAGGCTGCTGCCATGGTCATGAAGGTCGTGATGACCATGATCATGCAGGTCGTGGTGGCTATGGTCATGCAGATCATGGTGGTCGTGAATTTCATGATGATCATGATGATCATGAAGTTCGTCGTGGCTGTGGAGATCGTGGTGATCGTGGAGATCGTGATGATCATGATGGTCGTGATGATCATGATGGTCGTAGTGACTACCGTGGCCGTGGCCATGTCCGTGCCCGTGGCTACTCCAGCCATGTGATTCTACCGCCTTGTGGTGGACAGTCTTGAATACGGGCACTGGATATTTCTTGACCACGTGAATGGGTACCTTGATTAGTTTTACAACGGGAACCTTAACGATTCTCTCAATGGGAACTGGCCGTTCAACAGGGACCTCAACTACTCTTTCTACGGGTACTCTCACTATCTTCTCAACTGGGTACGGTACTGGCTTGTCAACCTTAACCTGCTGGATCTTAACTACTGGCACTGGCACGTCCTTGTAAACTGGCACCTGGACGGGGTAGGGCTGTGGCACAGGGATCTGTACGGTTTGGGGAACAGGCACAGGCACCGGTCGAGGCACCCGATGGGTAACTTCACGGAAAACTTGATAAGGTTCCTCTCTGACACGATACTGGGTTGGAGCCCCGTTGTTATTGGCGAGTCCATGAATTTCATTGATAACTGGTGCCTTAGGGCCTGGTGGAGGTGCATCACCACCAGCTAATGCAGGGGCAGGCGCTCCGCCGTTGTTAATAGGGGCGGGTAGACCCGACCCTGAAAGAGATCCTCCATCAAAACTCGAACCACCGAGATTTCCGTTTCCGATAGACCCTCCTAGCGAGCCGATGCCGTTTCCAAGAGAGCTTCCAAAACTGCCACTGCCTACAGAACCTAAGTTTCCTCCACCAATGGAGCCTCCAGATCCAATGGAACTGCCTAGATTGCTACCCCCAAAAGATCCACCAAAACTGGAATCACCAAGACTACCGCTTCCAATAGATCCAGGGTAGCTGGAGCTGCCAAGTCCAGAGCCTCCAATTGATCCTCCACCAAGACTGCTTGAATCTAGACCGCTCGATCCAAAGCTTCCGGAACCCAGGTGGCTTGATCCGAAGTTGTGAGAGCCATGGTTGCTTGATCCGAAGCTGTGAGAGCCGAGGTTGTTTGACCCAAAGCTACCATGCCCAAGGCTGCTTGATCCTAAGTGCCCTGACCCAAGACTGCCGCTGGCATATCCACTGCCGCTTGACCCGCTTGAAGACCAACTCGGGCTGGACCCAGAGTACGAGGCGGACGGCAGCGAACCCGCTGGGAAGCTGCTTGGAGAGAAACTTGAGGAACCTTTAGCTGGGTAGTGGTAACCATCGGAATTGCTCTGGTATTCTCCATGGCAGCTGCCCACTAGGATGGCTAACATAGCCATTTTTTTCTGAAACAAAACGATGTCTGTTAACCATCTGTTAATTTACTTGTTTCGTTATATTTTATTTTTTTTATAATTGATAATACTTACGAAAGTAGCCATCTCGATTAGCTAATCGCTGGCCACCTAAAGTGTTGTGTCTTCTACAACAAGCCGGGCTTGTGTGTGCAGGTTTGAAAATTTTCATCATATTTATATGAACGTTGGGATTAGGCGCGGGACGGCCCGATATGGCCATCGAGACCAACGAACTGGTTTTGAATTCATCTCTGAGAGCGGAAATGAATAAATTATGCGATTGTATTAATTTTACGGATTTGGTCATTTAAGAGTTATGGTATGGGTGAATGTTTGGCAATCATTGTATTTGGAAAAATTACCAAATGGCCTAAAAGTGCAGACAAGACAATCCTCTGACCTTAAGAGTAATAAAGATTTGTATCATTATTTTGTAAAAGAACTAATCGCAGTTCCTGCTCAACTACGCATGATATTTTATTTTATATTATTTTTTATAAGTAATCATAGTTTAAGTATTATCATTGTCGTAAGTAATTGTTAGAGAACTGACTGTTGAGTTTCTTGCGGCACTTCTGCTAAGCAGTAGTGATCTCCTCTTGGGAAGCGATGGTAGATTTTTTGACGTGTAAAAGTGGCCGTGCGGCCTACTTACTGATGCAAACTCTTTTACCTCTGTATCTTTCTTATAAAACCGAAACAAGGTCAAACACTTAGGTACCCTTAATAGTTATAGCATGGAACTCCATGGGCGAATGCAGTAATATTCAGATTCTGCAAATGTTTATGTATTTATAACAATTTACATTGATGTTACGTTTTTAGGGTCTCGTACCAAAAGCTATTGAGGTGAGCGGTTCCGGGTTTGAATCCCGGGAAAGGCAAATATTTTCGGTACTGCATCTTGAATGTTTTGTAATGTATTTAAGTACGTAGGTAACTTTTTATGACACTGTCCCCTGATAATTATTTATCAAGCGGAAATTTGAATAGTAGTAGGTATTTAAATATTTGTTGGGCGGCGCGGCGCTAAATACATGTAACAGAAGCTGAAAAAACAATCGGCATAAATCATTGTGTGGCACAAATTTCGAAATATTGTTTTAAAAACACCTTAAGGTTCCTTAGCATTTTTTTTTATTAGGTGCATATTTTCGGAAATAATCGCTCCGAAATTAGTATGAATTCTATCCGGCTACGGCTACCCTTTTATCTTTTGAACCAAAAAATATGAAGCAAAAACACAAAGGTAACGCGTAATAAATACTTTGCAAGAAAATTATTTTCATCATGATCGGATATGATTTTCAGTTATTGTTGAAAAACTGCGCTTCTAAACAAAAGGACGTAAGTGCCACGAAGATACGCTCTGTTGCTGGTGTTTGAGATAGTTTTTGTGTAGTAACGGCTTCGGAACCGTACATTGAGCATGGTCAGACAGGCTATTGCCCGGTTATTAAAATTGAAGTCTTTTGTAATATCTGTGTAAATAACGAGAAAACATCAAGATAAATTGGAAGAATCTCGGTTACACCAACACAACATACATATCATTCGGGGCTGCATCATCTTTTTTTTTCCTTTAATAACGTAGACCTTAAGCGCTCACGCGTCGTTCACTTTGTCTCCACCATAAATCAATTAGTACTGCGAAAGAGAAAACACCCATGATGTTGTAGATAATTACGTTGTCGCTCTCCGAAAGAAATACTTACTGAAAAATAACCAATCTTTTGTATTTTATTTAAAAAAACAGACATTTTTAATAAACCAATTTTGGATTTTGTTTTTTGCATTTAATCCAGTAAAAAAATAAGTTACTTGCATTATTTATCCAGAGTTTGTTTTATGGATGACCTATGTTTTATCTGTTTCGGTTAACTCCTCTGAGTGCGTATTCCCAAATCGCAACTCCAATCACCAAAAAAAAAATTCAAATTCAGAAGACGTCATTCTTGATTTGTTCTAAATTTTTGTAAAGCGTTTATTTATTTTTAAAGATTATGCTAGAAGACTAATTAATTAAAATATTAAAAAAAACAAATTAACTTGTATATTATAACAAAGACAGTAAAAAATCGACAATATTAATAAGTACGATTTAATTGGCATTGGCAAGTAAGAAAAATAAAACTCTTGATCTCGGCTCATTACCTAGTTAAGAAGCCATTGCCATTCCTCATTTGCATCACACGCAATAAACGAAGCGACAGATATTCGAAATCCTCATTTAGATAAAAACCTGTGCGTTTCATAACTCGGCTTGATCGTAAAATCTTTATTAGACGATTGGTAACAAAAGTATGGGACCGCGCGCGCAGAAAGCGAGACGCACGCAACTCGCGGCGAGAATCTCGATCGACATTTTATTAGACCATTCTGTTAATAGGGCAAAATCAACGGTATTATTCGCAGTTGTCATTTCTGACACCTTGTTACTTTCATCATTAACATTTATTTACTAACATTAATCTTGGGCGGCGAAATCGATCCGACGCCTATCCTCCCCTTCAAAGGCAAAAGGCAGTATAAGAGTATTAAGACCTTATGCTTATACTACCTTTTTGCTTTAACCGGCAGTACATGCGTGTAAATAGTCATCATAAATTCATAAATTCAGGAGTTCTTCGATCTGTTCAACATGACGCAACGTTACCTCGAGGACGTTCATCTTTGTAATCGATCATTAACATTACTTAAGTGAAATCAGAGGAAAATTTCACGCCGAAGTGGAATCTTAACGTGATATGATGTCATCTCATTTCACTGTTTAAGTATATGAATCTTATTAACAAATTTTAAGTGGTCTCGCACGCAATATTTTGCTCTGTTTCATTTCACGCAACGTATAGATTTATGACACTTGTTAGATCGTTAATTAGACTTTGTGTATCAAATTAAACGAAATATATGTAAATGTAACAAATAATTTATTCAGTAACAACGTACGTCTTATAAAAATCAAGGTACAAAACTTACGTGCTAAGCCATAACAAAAATCATAACAAAACTTATCACAAACAATATTCGTAGAAAACTAACTAACATTCAAGATATTTACAACTTACTTCTTTAGTTTGTAAATAATTTCATAAAACAAATCAAACAGAAAACGATATTTACAACACTTTCATTTCAGCCTTACGATATTATACCTTAACGTAAATAAATGCCGAATCAAAACATGATAACGTAATGTCCAAAATACTTACGATACGAATAATAACTAATTATAAACTGTGAACTACATTATCATAAACATAATATTTTGTAAATATTTTAAAGAGATTAACAGTCTTTAATTTCTACAGCACCATTATAAATACAAGTATGATTACGGACTTTCCTTCTCATCGAAATCATCAGATTTAGCCTCAGCCACGTGGGCAGGTGGTCTTAACAGAGTCGTAACGGCGGTGTCTACTTCCTCATTTGACGTTTCTGCTTCAAACAAAGGTTCTGTTCTCATTATGCGAGTAATTTTAGGTTTAGTTATGCGTCGTCGGCGACCGTGCTTTTCACTTTTTCCATGAGCCCTACTTCTATGAGACTGAGGAGGAGGAGGCTTTAAGAGCGGATAAGGTTCATCGACATTTGATTTAGGATACTTTCTAGGTGAATGACGTCCTGGAAAAAGCGAATTTGGGTGTCTTTGTCGGTCTCCCTTAGCTCTGTGATTCAAAATATCGTACGGCCGTTTAGGTCTTTCCTCAACGAAACTGTTTATAGCGTCATCTCCCTGTGCCGTTAAGTCATGTGCACTAATTACCTCGCGACCATTTACCAGATCGTCTTGTTCTATTACTGCACCAATCGGATGTGTGTTTGATGCGTCTGCGATTGGTACTATACTTTCTTCTTCTTCTTGACTCCGCGAATATTTAACACCTTGGTAGGGATATCTGCCACTGTTGTAAATATCTACGTAAGGGCTACCGTAGGCGCCGAGACCGTCACTCAGAGCCGATAGGCCGCCATAATTATCATTTTTCAAGAACAACTGTTGTAGTTGTGAAACATCGAGCTTGACCGGTGCAGGCTTGCTAAACTGATCTCGTAATTGCATCATATGCGTGTCTTCAATAGGTGTCTTTCCTTTTAACATTTCTGCTACCAACTTTAAGTCGACGTTAAATGGATTTGCCACCCTGAAACCATTTATCGTAGATACTAGGCCTCCGGTTTGAGGGTCTATATCTGGTCGATTGAGGTTATAACCAGGCTGCTTGCTAGCAATTAATTTGCTCAGAATATCACTGGCTACGTCTATTTGGTGGCTTCCAACATTTTGATTGAGTCTTCCTGGCAGTGATGTAGGTATTGTCTGATCAAAATTATTGTTATGGATTCTTAGTGAGTCGGAAGAAAGACCCTGGGTTAAACGGTATGGTATATCGTTAAGCTTTAAAATACTGGCTATATCAGACGGAATTTGGTTTTGGGGTCGTTGTAGACTCGGAATATTGGCTGGTGATGGTAAACTGTCCTGGTAATTGCTTGATGATGGAGGTAAATAGTTAGCGGCTGTAGAAGATTCCATGTATCGTTTGTTATCTTGATTGTACAATGGACCTTGAGTCTGTGGTTTACCATAGTATGGTATATTTTGGTCTAATTGCTTGAGTTCATCTGTGACGTCGTCTGGTTTTGACTTGATGTTATATCCGTACCCTGTGTTCTTATCTTTGTAGTATGAATCAGTGATTTGTTTGTAATATTGTTTTAAGTTAAGTTCATTTATATCTTTGTTGTAGTTCTGAAGGTATCTGTTATTCCCGTCCAAATTTTGTTGAGGTTTACCACTATCAGAATTGGAAACGACATTAGAAACATCTATGGGTACAATATTTTTTAAAGCTTTTGCATGATCAAAAGGCTGTTTTATTTTAGTTTCGCCATTGTTTTCTCGTCCATTTTGATAATAATATGGTGACGCTGTTATGAGATCCTGCTGAGAGTAGCCGTATGGGTGTGGTTGGGAGGATTTCTTATCATTATTGTTGTAATATGAATGCTCTGATCCCTGATTATTGTTGTTATAACTTGCTTGATAGAGTCCGTATAGTTGTTGCTGTTTCAACTGTTCGTGTGCTTTAGCAGCGGCTTTTGCAAATTCTTGAGCTTCTAGATTATCCGGTGCTGACTTGGAAGTCTGGTCGTAGCTATACGGTTTGCCAGTATCCATGTGAAAATTAATGTGACTGACTGGTCCATTTTCGGATTGGACCCCTACAACTTGGTGTCGTGGGAAATTACCTGAAGCGTAGTTGTCCTGAGAAACATAAGGTCTTTTCTCTCCCATCTTCCACCCGTATTCGCCATGAGAGTAGTACCCAGGCTGACCAGTTTCTTGCTCTAAATCTCTAATTCGGTTGCGTATATTATTAAACGATTGGTAATCCGGTTGTACGAAATTCATGTAAAGATTATTGGCAGAGGCGAGATTACCGGCACGATGAGTGTCACTGTGTGAATTTTCAATTTTGTCAGATAAACCGTCCTGCTGATTATGATTGAAAGGCGAACTAGAGTATTGAGTTAATGATACTTCTTGCAAAGACTTCGATAAGGAGTTAACGCCAGTATTTACAGCGTTTTGCCAGTTTTCTCGCGTCGGCTCTGGATAGGGCGATGAAGACGGCGACGATGTTGGAGTCTGATAATCGTTGTGATATTGCTGTTGATTATTTGGAAAACGGACGCCGTTAGCTGAGTTATCATAATGATCAATCTGCATTTTTTTATTATAATCATTGCTGTCGTAATTGTAACTATTGCTGATGGTAGATGTAGGTCTGTTATTGTTGTACTCTAGCGAACTTGATTGAATTGTTAAGGGTGACGAAACGTATTGCTGTAAATTCGGTTGGCTCGAGAGAAACACAGGTGATGAGCTAGACACGTAATTATTAGCTGGGGTGCCAACGTATTCATTACTGGATATCGATGACGATAGGAACGGTGGGAGAGGAGAGGGTGTACTCTGGACGGCATCATACTGGAACGAATTTTGTCCATTGTATTGATAGGGGTTATTATTTGAGTGGTACGACGATGAATGGGATATTTTAGTCTCTAGTGGTATTTGATTAGGATGGTTGTCGTAGTTTGAAGGATTTATCGTTGAGTATTGATACTGCGGTTGTGGAGTTGCAGTGTAACTTGGGCTGGGAGCAGGGGTGGATACAAATTGCTGCTGCTGTTGCTGTTGTTGCTGCTGCTGTTGTTGTTGTTGTTGTTGTTGCTGTTGTTGTTGATGTTGCTGTTGTTGTTGATGTTGCTGCTGTTGTTGTTGTTGCTGCTGTTGTTGTTGTTGAAAGAAATGGTTCTCTGCCCTCAACTGCTGCAAAAAATCTTCAGGTGGCAGAGAGTACTGCATTGCCGCATACTGGTTGCTAGCCCCAGCGTCGCTGTCCTGTGCCTCGTTCTTCTGTCTGTCATCTTGCTCTAATTGACGTTGAAAAGGATTTTTTATACGATACACTTTTCTTGTTCGTCCGCGATCAACTCTGTTATAGTCTTCACGTTTATCGGTGTCGTCGGACATGTGATACTGCACACTGACTGAGCTCAAGGATTGACTGTTCGGGTCTCTCTGCATGATGTTGGTACTGTAGCCGGTGATTGTCTCGATCTGCCCATCATTGGCGGCCAATTGCTGGAGACGCAGTATGTCCTGATCGCTGAACCCTTCCTGACAGCGCACATTTTCGATGATTAAGCTGGTTATGACTAGTATCCGTATCTGAAACGAGCAAAAAAAGCATACGTAAGTAAAAAGTAAGACTAGTGGCTGCAGAACCCGCAATATACTGGCGTCACGATTAACTAGTTTTTTAATGGGACATTCAATTAATCCTTAGGAATAATAATTGAAATAAGCTGATAGTTATTTTTGAATAAATAAAATACCAGATAAGAAACAAGTAGGGAATGCAGGTCCATAAGCGGACTCTAAGTAATTAGATACAAGTTGCCAGTGTACCGGCTTTTTAGATGGTTCACAAGGTTGGGCTACCAGGTTTCTCTTTCAGGTTTTGCCTGCCGAGGTTATGCTAAGGTCTTACGCATCCCACGTAGGGCAATTAGGAACTAGTTATACACTTTCGCTCCTTTTGCTATCAATACCTACTATTTGGTTGCGCACATAAATGTTAATACGCGGAATGTCATTAAATTGTAATCCTTAAATTTGTCGTACAATATTTCCCGTTAGCTTTCACCGCGCGGCAAACTCGTATAGTTACACGTATAAATAAAAAATAATCGTTTTCTCCTACGGAAAGTATACTTTATCTTATCACCCTCTGAGTATCTAACAACTTACGATTAGGTACCTATACTTGCATATAAAATCACAAATCACGTCAAAGACGATATGGTTTATACTGCCAGGTCCAGTTATCTTCTTTTACGTAAAAAAAGTTGAAACAGTTTAAATTTGGAATAACACCGAAAACATGTTTAAAAACGTCACACATTCTCATCGAACGAAATAGACGTTTCAAAATCTATTTAAGTAGTATTTACTTTGTCTTTCAGAAATTACGAGTAGGTACATATTGAGTCCAATGTGACCCAATATCGGACACAGACCTCATTTAAAATAGAAAAAAAATGTAAAAGTGAACACGGTGTATGCAGCCGTGGAATGCAGAATGGACATAATAGTGCAGAGACGATAGTGACAAGCGTCGTGGTCACCGGCCGTGAAGGCTTACCGATCTCGCACTACACTATGATTTATCACAACTATAGTGGTACTAAACACCGGTTTGTTCACCACTCCTACTATACTTGAACGTAAACAATGTATTAATTGGATCCGGTTATTAATTTATACAATTTAAGGTTTTAGTAAGAAGAAGAAAAGTAACTGAGAAAAAGCGTGTAAATTATCTAAGGCAAATAAAAGACTAAAAGCGAAATTCACCACTAAAATAAAGTGACGTTGAATTTTAGTTAACATTGCACTAAAATTCCGAGTAGGTACCTAAGTAGTAATAAAGGGTTAAAAAATTATCCCTTAAAGAGATAAGTTCGCCATTGTACATGTTGATCTTCAGTTTATGTACGAATTTACTTGTAATTGTTTTTATTTTTTTGCACTAAAGAGTTTACATAGATTAAGTATTTGAACCAATTACATCCTTACCTGCCTAAAGTGAAGGCACTAATGATCGACACTTTTAGCTGACAGGCACCAGTGTATAATGGACACTTCACTCTTGATTCAAATTTCATGCGTTCCTAAATTGATTCTTGCAAAACAAATGAATAACCCTTATCTTTTTTTAAATAAGAATGAAGTGTCCATCATTGGTTCTTGTCCATTACTGCTTTCGTCACCCTAGTATCCATTGCTCAGAGCTTACTTTGGGCCTAGGTCAATTTATATGAGATTTATTACCCTTAAATATTTATAGCACTTTCATATATTATCTCATTCCCGTTTCTTATCAGTGGGTTTTCAAACCTAATTTGTATCATCAGTCACCTAGCTATCAAGCGTTAGAAGTTGCAGTCACTTAAGGTTAAATAGTTAAAAAACTACATGATAGTTGACACCGCTATTGAAGAAGAAACATAACATTATCTCCTCGTAAACATTCGTAGTTAGTGTATAAAGGCAATGTAATTTAATCCAAGCTCTTCAAATTTAATGATGATCGTAGAGCTGTCATTAGTCGAATGCTCCGTGAAATTTATAATACAATTGTAGAGTCGTGGCTGGAATCCCGGATAGAAAGTAGCATACGTTAGGGTGTAGCTTTGTGGGTATAGGTTCAGCATGGGTGAAAGGGCGACATCCTACGTTACAGTGCTGACTCAAAAGGTTACCTTGGTTACGGAAGTTACGTAAAGTTCAGTGAACCTTAATGTTTGTAATGAAAAATGACACATCATTATCGTAATAATTTTTCTATTACTAAAAACGGTTTTCATAATTAAGTTGTATCGCAACGCAACATTATTGAAAAATATAAAAATAATCTGTAAGTAAATAATATTTTTTTATCTGTGGACATTTATGATATTTTTATATCATCATCATTAAAAACCGCACATTAATTATGACCACCATAAAAATAGACTGTTATGTTAGAACATTTTTTTTATTTGTAAAAATGACATTATTGCTAAATAATCACGTCGATTTCGATGATATTAATCCATTTACATTACGAACATCTCTGAAAAACAAAGAAATTTAATTTGACCTCTATTCTACATTCAGTCGAGATGACGTTTAGTTCGAAATGAATTGTCACTTTGCATACAAATTTGATAAATGTCGCACGTAAGTATGATGTCGAACGATATAATAGTTGGAGCCGACTCTAGTTTGTCTCTGAATTAAAAATAAAATATGACAGCTGCCAGAAAACTTTTCAATCTTACCGCCATTACCGGTTAATATTGTTTTGTTGTATTAAATTGTTCGATTTGTTGAATTTAAACCATAAAATGAGCGAGCGATGAGCGAAATGGCTCCTGAATACATCATGGAGGCTTATGATCTGTGGTCAGGATCTGTAAATATTATTGGTACTTACATAGCCAAAGATATTAACTTTAATGTACCCTATGGGTCAAGCAGCAACATGCAGTTTCTTGCAGTGTCATGATATGCATAATAATCAATTCGCTCCCCGTAAATGGTCCCGCATGCTAAAGTCCATGTAAACATTAAACTTAGAATAACTTTTATACAGTCACTGAGCCTTTCTGTACGTTATTTATGATAAAGGAATAAATTAATTGTTAATTGTTAATTTAACTATTTCATTCAAGCGTTACTGACCCAAATTAAATTGATAGATCTTTAAAATATGATTAATTATTACAACATGAGCGGTAATTTTATTTTTCATATTGATTTAGCCTTTAAATTTTAGTACTTTACAGTTTAATAATATTGCGAAATTAAATATTTAAGAAAAATAATGTCAATCAAATGCGAAATGGATAAATTACTTTTTATTACGATCTATTTTTCTCTAGTCAAGAAAATGTAGGTAGGTACTTATTATATTATTAGGTGTTGAGTTCTTGATTGTGTGATTCAAACTATAGGTATTTTACGGCAAGGAAACAGAAAACGGGGTCACCTGATGGTACCTAAGTGGTTGGTTTAACTTGTTATTCTATGTCACAACAATTTTCGCGAAATGTAAAAAAAATGAAAGTGGGTAAATGACTAGTTTTAATTAAATGACATCACGCCCACACCGACCACATTTGATGTAACGCATTAAATTAATATTAAACGAAACCTGACAGGCCTAAAACATAAATAAAATCGCACACATTTCACAAGACTTGTTCTTCTTCTTGGTCCATTGGGATAGGTTGCTACACACATCATAACCATATTTTATTAAATATGATCTATAAATATTATATCAATGATTTTATTAAACCAATAGTGCCCTTATTTAAAATTTCAACATAAATATTAAGTATATAAAATTAATAATCCGAACAACTTATGTCTTTTTAATGTGTCCGTTCTTTTGTAAAAATCTATTCTTGAAAGAACGATGCTGACATCCTCTTGTTAGTAGGTTACAATTAAACAAAAAAGACATCGTAGTACATAATATTTTAAAGAAAATAAAAAGCCAAATATAAACTATTTAAACCACAAATTCTCTAGATTACGTAATTAAACAACACCATAAGTCGTGCATCCACCTAAGCCTGTTGATTTCCCGACAATTATCTCCCACAGTTCTCCTACTAACAGATTCATGAAAGGCTCCATTATTCACCTCGGGGTCACGCGACAGGGACGCTGCGTCGACGCAGGCGTCTTCTCTGCCCTTTACCGGTCACGTTTCACCGGCGCGCGCGCATCCATCGAGGGAAAGTCGCTTCCGAGCGCTGTCGCTTTTAGCTACCTATGAACTGATAACTATCTAAGTTCCAGCCAGCGAAAGGGAATATACTAACATAGCGTGACCTTTCAAGAATAAGACATATTAAAAATCAAAATGTGCAAACGCATACACTATGGAATATGGATTGTAGTTATTCTTCTTTCCCGTAGCCCTGAGAATCCATTCTACTTGGTAAATTTTTGCTCTTGACATGTTATCGGACTTTTGAACTCGGCCGCTGTCGTTATCAAGTAAATAAAAACTATCGTAACGTTAACCATACGATAACATGTCAATAGCAATATGGTTGTACCGAGTAGAATACAGCCCTGTTTCAGCTTTAACTATTTGATTCGCAGTTATATCGCATTATCCCTTTCACTACCTGGATGCCTTAACAGTTCATAATCCTCTGGCTCTAGGTCTTTGACTTTGATGGAGCGTGGGAACGAACGAGAGGGAAATCTATGGGTGATTTAAGGAGGCCTTTTGTTTTATGTAACTGGCTGGTATCGTGGCATTTGCGTATCCGGTAATGTAATGTGGTGAGGCGGAAGTTGCGTTTGCGCAAATTAGGTGGCTATTGCAATTATAGACCGAGCGCCTTAGCGGAGAGTATAAAATACCTATAATATTGGTCATTTGATCGAGGTTGTATAATTTACAAGCTGTTCGTGCCTAACACATTTTATCTTTCACACAAAACTCGTTCTGGTAATTACAAACAAAAAAAAACAATCTGTCAAATCGTTTAGGCCGTCCTCAAGTAATGCTCCGTCATATTTTAATTGATTTTTATTTTAATAGATACAAAACATAGAATAAGACAATGGTAGCTTATTTTTTAATATTGTTATTACTAAGAGGTTTTGTAAGAAAATATAACGATCCATTTGAAGAAAACTTGAATATAGTTTAAATGAATAATAAAAACATTTATATAAAAAAATAGGTAGTTATTTATTTAAAAAAATCTAAATGTCTAACTCTCTCAGAACTTTCCACAATTATTATCAATCAATAACAAAGATAAAAATCTCACGACAGCCTTCAAAGTTGTCAAATAGGTAACATAAGTCACCGTTATACAGCCTTGACAATACGCAATAGACGTAATAGCATCATTATATTACGTGAAGACAACACAAGTTGAAGGCAAGCTTTACTTCTGAGTCATACAGAGGTGCAATAACTTTCGGTTTCTTGTGTTTCTCAGTGCGTCCCTTTCGTTTGAGACTGTTAAAGTGAGATGCGGTGTGCGATTATCGAGAAACGGCAAATGATTGCTATAATCGTCATGGTACGCACCAACTCACCGCAGCAGGTCAAATGGTGGCATTGTACCGGAGAGGGAAATAAACAGAGTGTGACTGATGTAACCGTAACCCTTATTATTATAATAATAAGCTGTTACTTTACTTGCTTCGTTCGTGTGTGTCATTCTGGTTCAAATCTTGCGAGGTATTGTAATGGTCTGAAATCTATGACTGGTACTGAGTTCGTTTGGTCGAGTAGTTTGGTCGATGGCGTTGGTTTGATCTCGATAAGCAGAATAGTGATGACGGTCTAATGAAAAGTACAGCGGCATCAAAAGCTGATAGTCTCAAAAACGATATTTTTCTCTTGTTATATTGCTATTTTACAAAAAAGCATTATTTCTAACAAAACGTCATCAGGTAAACAACTAGGAGTCAGCCAAAAAGGTCGCTTATTATTTTGGAAATTATTCCCACGTTTACATAAACTAAAATTAAAGGCAACATAAAAGCAATTTTGAGTAGATCGTACTGAGAGCAAAACGTCCTGTGTTGCATTTAGTCTGCTAGGCATAATGTCCGTTAATGAGAAGGACCGCAGTGAAGAAAGCCCAGGGAGCAAAACGTCCGCAATTAAAAATGCCCTTGAAGCAAATCGGCATCAATGAAAAATGACAAAAATGCATAACGTCCCCAACGCATAATACCTAGTCGATGTGGATGTGTTTTTTCTTTGTTTGGGCCAGAATTAAGGAGTCAGGTGTGTCACGTTATGATTATTTACTACCCTGTACCTTTCATACGTAGTTTTTATAAATTTTGCGTGTTTATTGTAGATTGGGATAGGTTACATGAACTTTTTACGAGGTGATCAGTATATACTTGTCGCAATTTATTCTAAATAACAGGTGTTCTATAACTGGAGCTCTATAAACACACAAACCCAGTGAAAAAACGGGGGTGTTCATTCACTAGAATCACATAAATATTCTCTTTAAGCGATTTCTATCATTTGACTGGTTGGATTAAGATTGCAATTACAGAAATGAAACCACAAATAGATTGTCAATTTTGTATCTAGTGTTCGAACAGTATAAAAAATACTTTATAACGTAGGTTCATTCATTGGATTTGAAAATCTAGTAAGTGAACTAGGGACAATAATTATAGTTCATTCACTAGAGTCAAGAAACCAGTGAATGAACTTTAATAAAGCAATACAATAAAGGTAGTTCATTCACTGGTTTTATTTCGTTCATTAACTAGAATTTCTTGTTCATTCACTGGGGGTTTTGGGTATTTTTCCATTTTTTCACCTAAATAGTAGAATTTCGCGAAATTGTGCAAATATGTCAAATATCAAAAAATGCGTTTATCAAGGTAAATAGATTCTTAAGTGATACTGATAATCAAGATTTTTATTAAAAATTGTTTTCTTAACAAAACTATTTTTTGAATACGCGTAACCGCTTAACCGTTCATTTACTGGAGCCTCCACCCTACTTCTCTCAACCGCCATGCTGTCACTGATGCTTCAGAGTTGAAAAATATGTTCCCAAAATTTTCTAAATAATGTTGCGAACCGAAAAAGAAAAACATGATATGGAAGAAATTCACAGAATATTTATTTTTGAGAAAAACGTGTCTAAAACGTACGTTTTGTTCATTCACTGGAACCGTTCATTTACTGGAACCTCCACCCTACGAGTAGGTACACGTTTTTATCCTCCTAAGTCCACGCGTACAAAAAAAAATTCTCATTAGATATCAAACAAACAAAAAGGGCTTCCCGAGCTAGTGAGATGAAAAATAAATTGAAAATGAGACCTTTCTATGTAGCTAACATCAATATTCATTAAATTTAATATAGCGACTCACTTCCTTAAAAAAAGAGACGTGATATTTTTGCTAAAGATAATTCTTAGATAAGTGTAGTGTAGAGTACAATTTTAACTGCGGACGTTTTGCTCCCGTGGTCATTTAAGTTGCGGTCGTTTGATCAATGTGACATTTTGATTTGTTGACACAGGGCCTTTGAAATTGCGGACGTTTTGCTCCCATGACGTATTACGTTACGGACTTTTATTCGACGAGGACATTTTGCTATGAGGACATATCACTCCGAACCCCATAAAAGTCATATATTATTTATTAACCAATCCAGAAAAACTACATAGTTAATGCAATGAGACGAGTGAATCCAATTGATGATTGTTAGCAATTATAATTAATGTTTACAGAGCAATAAACGCCAGTCGTAGTCTCGTTTACAGCCACAATGTTTACAGAAATGATTAACGGTCGTATATCGACACTTGTTAGTTGTTACGTACGAGGTGAGTAACTACCAACATCCATGAAGGGGAAGAAGGAAGTACACGGTAGTTAAAAAGGTGTAGTAAACAAGTCTAACCAGGGGTTCATAACATCCTGTAGTTAAGCTAGAAGTCAGAGACGGCACAATATGTTGTGGGTAACACCTAAGCTGGATATGTATTACATAATAGACTAGCGACCCGCCCTCGCTACGCTGCGGTTACACGTACACATAGATTAATTCGAATTTATTACATATTACTACCTTCCGGAAAGTATCTCTAAATGATAGTGAAAACTGCATCAAGATTCGTTGGCGTGACGTGGTTTAAACAATCAGACAGAGAGACGGGGATAACTACTTTGTTTTCTACTATTGAGGTAGCAATAATTAAAATAATTATCATTTTGATTTATCAACAGGGTGTAGATTAGGGTAAAACACGTTACTTTAAAAGGACTTGCTCTTCCCAAAGCTAGAATGTTTACAATAATGAGACATAAATGTTTGGCGTGAACACGAAAAACCTCGCCTTAAAATGCAAATTTGGCCATTTTACTAATGCGGCCACTGTTAAATATAAAATAAAATAGGCTGCAGCGATATTTCGACTATTCAACCATTTATTTTCCAAGACAAATCCTTCATTGTTTTTCCTACATTGACACAGTCAAATTCAAAAAGTACATTTTATTATTATGTCCAGTATCTATTTACAACATCCTTCAAACAACAAAGAAAATAATATGAGGGAAAACACAACAACCCCTCCCCGCACGACAAAAAAAAACAAACATATAAAAACACTTGCCTAACAAGTAATTAATAAAAACAAAAGTAAACTCGGCACGTTTTTTCCCACTGTCAACTCTTAACATTTAAATTAGCGAGTAAGAGTAGATATCGGTTACAATTAAAGAAAAAAAATTAAATAAATAAAAGAAAACCTAGACACTACTTACATTAGCGGTCGCACATATCGCATTGTCATCGATTGAGCTAAGTTCTAGCGGGTATAACTTTTGACTAGGTCTTACCTTGTCCCCTGTCGCTGTTCTTAATTTCACTACTCTTGTGTGACCATCGGCCCCCGGATATACTTCTTTAACTATGCCTACAGGCCAATTTATTCTCTTCTCACCAGAGTTTATCAATAAAATGTCTCCAACTCTGGGTTCTGAGGCTTTCTTGCTACCTTTACTAACTAATAATGAAGTGTACTCGTTCCTAAAACGTTTTCTAAAATCGTCACGTAACTTTTGAAGGTAACGGTATCTTAAATTAATATGTCGCGTGTCAATTATGTCTAAATCTGGCACGTCACTACTGGGCAAACCATGTAAAAACATCATAGGTGTAAGTGGCCTCAAAAAATCTGGATCATTTGACACGTATGTCAAAGGGCGGCTGTTCACGACTGCTTCACAGTCGCATAACAACGTGGTTAGTTCCTGCGAAGTCACGCACATCTTACCCAGCATTCTCTTCAATATATCTTTGACAACTCTAATTAGCCGTTCCCACCAACCACCCCACCATGGCGCACCAGGGGGGATAAATTGCCACTTGATAGCTTGCGCTGTAGAACTAGCTTCTACTTGATGCCAATCAATGTTATGAAGTAAGTTTGCGGCTCCTCGGAAGTTGGTACCATTATCTGTATATATCGTACTTACTCTTCCTCTCCTTGCTATAAACCGCCTTAAAGCCATCATAAAATCTGCAGTAGACAGGGAGCTTGTAAGTTCCAAATGAACTGCTCTATATGTCGCGCACGTGAACAAAACGATCCAAACCTTCTGTCGATCTCGCAGATACAAGGGCCCCGCTAAGTCTATTCCAGTAATTTGAAATGCAGTGGCGCCTTCGAGCCGGTTAGCAGGCAATGGAGCTTCGGGCATATCGTAATGTTTGCTTTTAAAACGTTTACAAACTATACATCTCGACAATACTTTCTTACAAGCACGCCTTACACTAAGTATCCAAAACTTATTCCGTAAATCCGTCATTAGTGTTGGTGTGTTAGAATGCAACAATGTTACGTGTCTTTGTTCAACTAAACGTTCCACAATCTGGTGTCTTCCAGGTAAGAAAATTGGACTCTTAAAATCTTCACTTTCATTCATGTTATCCAATCTTGTCTTAACCCTCATAATGCCGTCGCTGTCTTTAACAATATTAACGTTTCCAGGTATGGCATTACTATCATAAAAATATTCCTCTTGTAATATTTTTATTAAAACTTTTTCAGCGTGTATGAACTCGTTGTTGTTTATGTAACTAGTTCGTACGTATTGTTTTCGTACTCTCGGACTCATCCTTAATAACCATGCCACTAAACGTACTATCTTTGTATATTTTGAGAATTTGCTGAGATAGCAACTAAATTTCGGTACGCTTGAGTCTATACACGCAACTGTAGTTCGCTTTTGTTCGCAATTGACTGCTTCTTCGTCCATTTCAAGCGTTGAGATATTTGATCTCGGCCAATCTACGAAATCACTTCGTAGCCAGTCTGGGCCTTCCCACCAATGTTGCTCTAGGAACGTCTGTGCGTTACAGCCGCGAGATGGTAGGTCAGCGGGGTTATAACACCCTGGTAAGTGATGCCAATCTTGTTGCCTGGTGTTCATGCGTATTTCTTTGACTCTGTTGTTGACAAAAGGTTTATATTGTACATCGTGGTGTAACCATGCATAAACAACGGCAGAATCAGTCCAGCAATAAACTTTGCACCGCGACAGCAGTTCTATATTCTGAACTTCCCGGTACAGCCGCGAAGCTATTAGCGCTCCCATCAGTTCAAGTCGAGGTAACGACATCACTTTCTTCGGTGGCGCCACTCTATTCTTTGCGATTATGAATTGCACGTGAACCTTTTTTCCTAATTGCGTCCGTAGGAAAATGCAACCCGAGTACGCGTGTTGACTTGCATCCGAGAATACGTGAATGCTTGTCTCGCATTCCTGTACAACAAATATTGACAGTCTTCTTGGTATTTGGCACTGTTCCATAACACTTGAAGCCTCGGTCCATGCTTTTAACTGACTGCTTAGTATGTCAGGTATCTCTTCGTCCCAACCAATGTTATGTTTCCACGCCTGTTGTGTCAAAAGTCTGGGTATGAGAGTTACTGCGCACACAAACCCTAACGGGTCAAAAATCTGTTGCGTAACGGACAGCAACACCCTTTTAGTGACTTTACTCGGGACGCTTTTCTTAAACTTGGCATCACAGAATAAAGTGTCATCGTTTGTGTTCCATGTTACGCCTAATACAGACATTTCTTGACACTGTGCAATTTGTTTAGGAGCCGCCACCCATTCCCTTAATTCAAACTTACCCATTAACATCACGTGTTTTGCCTGGCTGATGAATCTATCCAACTCAGCCTCTGTATTAAAACTCGCAATACAATTATCCACATAAAACGAGTTCCTTAATATTCTTGCTGTATTTTTGAATTCATCTTCCGGCCACGAGTCCAAATGATAGTTAATCGTTGCCGCCAATAGGAAGGGACTACACGTCACTCCAAATACAACCCTGTTATGTTGGTACGTTACTACTTTTTCACATGTCTCTGGATTATCCCACCAAAGAAATTTTAAGAATTTTCGATCTTCTTCCTTTAGGGCGATCTGTAAAAATGCCTTTTTAATATCAGCAGTAACACCGTAAGCACCAAGTCGAAATGTTATCAATAATCTTGGTATGGGTGATTCTTCGGGGCCCTGATTTTTGACGTCCGAGGGCTTAGTCCAATGAACTCTTAGTTTAGAAGGTTGTTTTTTTTTTCAGAGGTGACTGATATTCATGTTTAACTGGGACACCGGTCGATTTTCGTGTAACTGATTCTAAACATAGATAAAAAAAATAAAAAAACCCATTATTCTTATTACTCTGTCGTGTCCGTCCTCCATTTTCTTGAAATCATATGATAATAACTTAAATTTAGTCAACTTTATCAATATCTTGAGTGACCACATAAAAAGAAGATTAGTTGTTAAATTAAAAAAAAACAACAAATATTTTTTACATGCAATATTATTCTTATAACTGAGGATTTAACATTTGTCCGCCGTAAAATTCTTATTACTCTGGAGCGGGCTTCAATCAGCTGTATCATAAAGACATTTAAAAACCTAGCGAAAACTCCCACGTGGGCCGGTTTTTAGTCGCGTTCCGAACGTGCCAGGTGGTGGACGTGTCGGCTGATGCTCATCGCTCCGGAGTTACGAAGGCAAATATATCATTACTCTGTCCTTGGTTTACGTAATATTCTTATCACTCTGTTAGTTTTTTTAATAAGTGTGTAATATTTAAAAAAAAATACTTGTGCTTGTTTAACTGCTTTACGTGCTATCTTACCGTAGCATTAACGGTAGCCTTCCAATATGTTTGTATTATGAACCATCAGCTTGTTTTCATATTTTTCTTACTCTTCTGTCCCTTATTGCTTCGGAGTTATGGACAGCGGAATAAGAAAATCGTCAGTTTTCATAGTTTTTTTTCACTTTCGATGTTGTGATTTATTAATTA
This sequence comes from Acleris laterana, assembly GCA_963966035.1. Classification (NCBI taxonomy): domain Eukaryota; kingdom Metazoa; phylum Arthropoda; class Insecta; order Lepidoptera; family Tortricidae; genus Acleris; species Acleris laterana. Next base: position 10,730,177 of record OZ014452.1, read on the forward strand.
GAGACTCATGCAGCCGTTTTAACCTGCTTCAAAAACTTATGTTATCAATCCGACACGTATTTAGGTAAGCAATTAATTCACATATCGTCGGTGATACTGCAATACCGCGTAACGAACAATTTAGATAAAATGCAAAATACACCTTATCATGTAAGTCAGTAAGGTACATTTTACAACTTATTGAATTTGTTAGCTGCGCTGTTTTGCAGTATCACCGACGATATGTTAATCTATTAGGGCTCCCAAACAACTAAACAAAAAAATATAGCTGATGTTTGTATGTTTGTTTGTAAATTTGTATGTACCTATGTGTTTTTTCAAGCATTTCCCCGAAACTATCAGTTGGACTGTGACCATTATTTTTTATTAGCTTAAATTTACTTCAACATTGGGAACAGTGTTGAACAGTGCAAGTTTCATCAAAAACCGCTCAGTACAATTTCAAGAAATTTCAATTTCGTATTTTTTATGTATAAAAGTATATTTTTTAAAATAAAACTATAACACTGCTTAAGCACGCCTAAAATTAGTTTTCTATGATGCTTATTAATACAAATAATAAATTATTGTATACCTAGGTACTTCAATAATAATTGCACATGTTTTATTTTTATGTAATTTAAATACCGAGAAAATCACATAATTTTTAATATTTTAAACCTATTCTTACTTCTCTGTCGTCAATTTCTTATTCCTCTGGGCACAAAAGTTAAAAAGTTAATTATTTTCTTTAAGAATTCATAAAAATGAGTGTCAAAACCATATTCATGTTTCTAAATAAATCTACTTTCGTGGGAGAATATATTTATTACTTAAATATGCAAAAAAAAATACGACAGAGGAATAAGACAAAAATCACGACCTCGAAGAATCACCCGTATAAGCTCGATCATATTAACACCTCGGTCAACGCAACTATTGAGAGAGACTCCATTCTTATCTTTCGCAGAAGCGTCAAATACAGGACGGATCTTTGTGGTGACGCTGGATAACTTTATGACGCTATGATGGGGTAGGTAGTGGCCGGTTAGTTTGCTGTCGTCAAAAACTCGTTGAATAATGCCATCTTTCACCCAATCTTTGAAAACCTCATCATAACCGTGTAGGTATCCCGTGTTCTTTAACTTATTCGTCACTGACTTCAGTCTTGACAGTGCTTGCTCGTAGTTAGAGTCCATATTTACTGCATCTTCCGTCCACAAGAGGTTTACTTCATATCTTCCTTCCTTGTCCACTTTTATTTTATCGTTGAAGGCTTTCAATTGTTCTGCTTCTACAGTTTCACGTGTTTTTTGCATATAAGGATCCGTAATTCCTAAAACTTCCATGTCCCACATGTCCTGTGGATAGCAAAATAATGTATTTGTCTTAGATCCTGAAAAAGTTGTTATTGACGGCCCTTGGACTGTCCAACCTAATTTTGTTTTTATTGCGAGTAGGTTATCTCCAAGTTGTAATGTTTGCGCGTCAATCATTATAGCACCTAAATAATCACATCCAATTAGAAGGCCTATTTCCATCTCATCACAATCGGTGTCACTTAAAGTTATATTCATGTTATTTAATTTGTGCATCAAATCAATATCATTTAATTTAGGAAGCCTTCCACATAGTTTGCGCTGCTCCAGGCAGGTTAATATCAAACCGAAAGAGCTATCGAGATTATTTACACTTACCTGTACGCGTCGATGTGGTTCACATTGTTTCTCCATACCTCCAAATAACGAATGTCCCAAGGATTCGGTGCCAACCACTCTAAGGTTCAGGTCTTCGACAATGTTGGTCATTACGTAAGAACGTTGAGAGCCGCTGTCAAGCAGCGCGCGTACCTTTTTTACCTTGCCGTTATTCTGCACTTCTACAATCAACGTCTGTAACAGTGTAGTTTTATTTTTAATGCACAAACATTGATTTGAATTTATATTGGGATTGTTTACTTTTGGTTTATGTAAGTCTGGACACATTATGACAAGATGACGTTTACTACATGACAAACATGACACATAGGCTCTATTACGCCAAACTTCGACATGTGACCTTTTTTGAGGCAAATGTAACAAGCACTGTTTTTCTTCAAAGCCTCTTTCTTTTCGTCCAAAGACATTTTACCTGCTTTGTTACATTCGACTACTGTATGCGAAGTTTTATCACAGAAATAACATATTTGACTTTTACCTTCTGTTTTCCTGCTTACTTCCTTTACTTCAGTCGAAACTATACAAGCTGCTGTGGGCGTTATCTTCTCACGAAGGCTGCCATATGACGAACTCGACGGCCCTGTATTAAACTCAGACCGCGAGAGCCTAATCCGTTCTTCTGACTCAACCTCGTACCTTATAAATGTTAGAAGCTGTGAAAGTTGATCAGCAGATTTAGGTTTTTGTGCCCGCGATCTACCCCATGCCAGTAAAATACTCTCAGGGAGTGCCGATTCGACAAGTGGGAAAAGCATTGCCTCGTACTTATCTTTGGTTACCCCTAAGGAATCTAATGCCTGTAAATACGTCATTAATTTGTCGTACAACGATCTAATGTCCATCACAAAGTCTCCTTTTGCTTGACACAATACCAGCCTCAAAAGTTCGCGCACGTAGGTCTCCACCAACACTTCCTCTCTGGCGAAACGGCTCTTTAAATGCTCCAAGGCTGTATGGTAGCTTTTTCCGGATGGAGGGAAGCATTGCACCAACTCGCGTGCGTTGGAGTCTTCCTTCATAGCTTGCACTAGATATTGATACTTGTCATCGTCACTTAAAATGTTGTCCTCGTGAATCTTCTTGAATTGCCCCCAGAAGCCAAGCCAATTTTTGGGGTCATCGTCGAACTTTCGTAGCTCCAATTTGGGCAACTTAAGATTTCGGCAGCTTCTGGCTGTCACAGCTGAACCCGTTTGAGACTGTAGGTCTCCTTCACGTTTGGCCTCTTCCACTTTTTGCTCGCATTTTATCCGAATCGAGATCCATCTCTTTTTGTATGCCTCTGCCTCGTCTACCATCTTCTCGAATTCTCTTTCGTTTAATAATTCATTCGAGTCCAAGGCGAGATTGTAGATGTCCCTGTCCACTGCGAGCATTCTTTCAGCCACGTCTCCTAAGTATTCGTAGTCGCTTTTTACATCTGCTTTTGCGTCATCATTAATTTTTCCTTCTAACGCGTTTGCCGATCGCGTAAAAACTCGCCGCAGCTCTTTCCGTTCCCGAAGAAATCGGTCCATTTTATTTTGTCACGGTCGCCACTAATGTTAAATATAAAATAAAATAGGCTGCAGCGATATTTCGACTATTCAACCATTTATTTTCCAAGACAAATCCTTCATTGTTTTTCCTACATTGACACAGTCAAATTCAAAAAGTACATTTTATTATTATGTCCAGTATCTATTTACAACAGCCACTGTATTTATTAAATGAAGCACAGATGATCAAACGTTGCGTAACAAAACCTAGTAGGTACCAATGTTGAAATTCGAAACTTTTCCATTGAAACTTAACCAACAAGGCATCAACCATGCGAAAACATATTTAAACAAATACGATGTTCTCATTTTCACTACGCGTCTCAGTAAAAGTGCTCTTCGTCTTGTAAAATGTATCAAACGCTGATATCATCTACGTAGACGTGTTTAAATGCGACTTAATTGTCTGTGAAATCTTTATTGCCTCGAAGAATAAAATTATAACAAATTACAAACGAATCGATGCGTTCATAATTCACCTTTGAGATTACCCGTTAATGTGCGTATGTGACAGCCGGGGATGGGCTATGTAACGACGCTTGATGGATTATAACAGGCGCATTACTAATCGATCACTTTAATTCACTGTTCGAAGCATAATGCATTGTCGGGTTCACTGCACTGAGCTAAGTGCACATAATGACTCTGGCGACCGCTTGACTCGTGGACTGTATCATTTTAGCATTGCTCAGCGTCAGGGATGAAGAAAGCTTTTCTCTTTTGTAAGATTGGATTTTAAAATAGTTCCTGCTGGCCTATTGCCTAACGCACTCGCAATCTCAATTGACTTCAAAGCGGAGCAATTGTTTTCATTTTGTATGCAGACAAGCCTTCGATTTTCAAAATGAAAACAATTGCGATTGCGAGCGCGTTAGACAATAAGCCCTCTGGTCAGCAATAAAATTAGATTGAGATTACTTTAGTTACATTCCGCTTATGTTTGTTTGTACTCTAGTGCATTTTTGAACAAGTTCCATCCTTTTCTTGTATCTCCAAAGAGTGTATCCTATTAGACGAGAAGTGTTTGACCGTCTTATAATTACTAAGTATATGACGGATTTACTTCATTGCAAAAAATAATAATAATCTAATCAATCGATTTCTTAATCAATACCTTTACTTACCATCCCTTTCAAATATCTCACTGAGCAGACGATAAGATAATATTTAAAGTTCACATGCAGAAAGTGAGGTCGATAGAACAGCTTCGTTACTATTCAATGTTAGGTGGTTCTTAGTTGTATCCGTGACAATGCAGACTAGAGGTTAATTAAAAACAATGTCCCTGCATAAGTGGCTCATTCTTTCTCCTATTGTTCGAATACCTGTCTAGATAGTGGTTACTACAGTTTCCTGCTCACTACGCAATCCTATCTGATCTTTGTTTCAGACTTCCTATGTTATCATTGTCATTGTCATGTTACCATTGTAGCGGAAATAATTAAATTCTGGAAATAATAACATATTTCCGAGACAGTTTTTTATTTTTTAATCTCACCTATTTATTAAGCTTATAATAATATGGTCATAACTACAACGTTGTCGACTTAATTTCCGACTGCCAGGGGTTTGTTAGATTAGTGTAGTTTTATGTAAGTTTGTAAATTATTTCGTTTGTTTTTGTTTGTTTGTCTGAAATAAATTTCCGACTTACAAACTCTGTTAATAAATTTCTATAGCCAGTATATTAAGTATGTGAGCAAATATTGGATATTTTACTGTTGTAGTTTCTGAATGATTGAAACCTTTGTTACTACAAAGCCTACTATGATGTTTTGTGAAAAATACCATAGGCTATTAAATAATTCTAAGGGTAGGGTGGGTACATCATACTAGAGAAAAAGAAAAAGCATAAGAATATGCTTGGGGGAATTTGCCTACAAAAAGTTTGTGGTTGGTTGTTGGTGAGATCGATTCCATGTACGTGATGCTGTACTGTTATAACATATGGTATATGAAAACTTCCAGGACATGATCGACTTAGGCATATATATTTTTTAATTACCTAAACTATTAAATATTTTGAATAAAAATGTGACACATTTTACTTTGATTCGGTTGCGTACGATTTTTATCTAAGTCCGCAAGATCTTACGCTTACCTCTTGTAATAATAACTGACTCTGAGAGTAGCGGTTAGCCATTTAATGTCATGGCTTTGTCTTCAATTGATTTACTGAGCTAGCGGTGCTATTCTAACCGAACTACTTGCGATTTCGACTTGACCCATAGTTTACGCGTGACTTTGAACTTGGTAATTTGAGCCCAATTTTGACGCATCTCTGCCAAGATCGTACATCATCACGTGTTTTTATTCGATAAGTCGAAACAAGCGTGCCGTTAGAAATTGTTTCTATCAAACCCTTTATGTACCTATAGAAGGAGATGTCCGCGCAGGGGCAAAGGCTATCGATCGACGACATTAATGATCATTGTGTCGGTAAAGCTGAGCTCAGATATAATCTCATCTTAAAATAATGTCTTCGGTTCCAACTACGTTATTCTCTAACAAGATGGTTGGCTTGGATATACTGCATTGACCCTGTGATTATGTATGTAGTTAAGTTAACTCTTTATTGTACATGTTTGCCTGTTTTAAATAATAATGTTAGACATAATTTGAACAATATTGTTTCAGATAGTTTTTTAAGCGGCTGGGTTAGTAAAAGTACGGTAAAAACTTGCGATGTAAAAAATGGAATACGTGTTTCATCCCCGTAACTGTTCATCAACTTTTAGGAACCACTCTAAAACTTACTTGGTGACCTGTGGTTTATACTCGGAATATTAACAGATTTTGCATATAACCTTTCGAAATATTTTTCATTTTCAAAATGTCCTGTTGTATTTTTTTATCTACCTACTTTCAAGCCAATATTTTTTGTGTTAGCGTTAGTGCCTGTTATAAGGGACGTGTGTTGAACACATCGTAAGCCCATGTATGTTTATTTTATATTGTGAAACATGTCGAAAAATAGGGAGTACTTAAAGTTGATTCATCAAAATATTCTGCTTTTCCAAACAAAGCACAATTGAAATACATTAGATATACTTTGTAAAAGAACTAGACTTTTTTGTTGAATCTGAATAGCTGACTTACAGATTGGCACGTCGTTCTTACGTCTTGAAAAGATAAGAGCGCAGCAATAACATGACGCCGAGACGTCGCGTATATATAGATGATATAATTAAACTCTTTTATGATTATGCTTACTCTTACTTAATTAATTGTAATCTATGCACATATTGATGTTATAAACTTTTACATTAGGTACTTAGATTTACTGATTTACAGTTAAATTAAGATATATTTCTAGCATTTTCAGTTACTTATCTCTTTAGGTTTCTTTTTTTATAATTGGTTTGTAAGAGTGGTGCTATATTACTAATAAATACATTTTCGAGTAGATACTATTTGCTAAGCATTTATCAAAAGCCTACTCTTCAATCGTCTTTTACTTCAATCAATTCTTGTGTTTTTTTATGACTAGATTCGTAACTTTATTGAAACAGTTTTGTGTATGTTGTACTCGAACTGCCTTAATTTTTTTAATTCCAAATTGCCTGTGAATCTAATAACAAATCTGCGTCCATTGCACTCACCGATTGCAGTACGGCCTTCATCTTCACGTTGCACCAACACTTATGTACTAAACAGTCCAATCACATTTCAACACAAACACGAGAACGTAGGACAAGGGCTGTACGGACCTGGCAGTGGTGAAATGAAGTTCAAGGCTAGTCTGTATCGGGTTTATATACGGGGGTAGCGGAGCGTAGCCGTGCAGCTGTGTGCAGCGGTGGGTGCAGTGCACACGGGAGGAGATGCACACTTGCATGTGGGAGCTAGAGGTGCTCAAAGTGTCGCCAAGTGCGCTGAGGCTATATTAATGTAACGCAGGTTACGTAATTAATCGCTGACGATCGAGTAATGATATTTCCTATTACAACTTCAAAACTTATTTTAAATCCTTTTCGGTGCTTGCTGTGCGATTGCAGAATTCTGATATTACACAGTGTCAGTATGTAGATTTTTCAAAACTAGACTGACGCAGCACTGGCTTGACTAGTTGTTCAAGTTTTTCTGCATATATTAGATTCGTTTATTGTATTTTTATGGCTATAAAAGGCAAACGAGCAGACGGGCATCAACAACACCAGGGGCTTTTATACCAAATTAAGTGTTTGCACAAAAAGCGCTACATAAATCGAGACATGATTTCAGAACTTCCTTGTCTAATACTGAATGGAATCAGACCGAAAGACAGCAAATTGACTTTTATAAGAAGTAATAGCGATCAAGGTTGCCAAAAATGTTTATTTAATAATTTTACATTATAGTAGAACAAATAATTACAAGCCTATCTACCATTATTACTTATTAAATACAACATTATGATGTCTCCAAGTATAAGCAAGGTTTTATTATTTTACTAGCGACCCGCCCTCGTTTCGCTTCGGTTTATGTGAGTATGATATATAAACTATAACCTTCCTCGATAAATGGGCTATGTAACACTGAAATAATTTTTCAAACCGGTACTTCCTGAGATTAGCGCGTTCAAGCAAACAAACAAACTCTCCAGCTTTATAATATTAGTATAGATTCATTCTCCAGCATAATATCAGACTGGCTAAGAAAATCGAAAATTCATTTTACTTAATGGTCAGTTTAAAACATGAAGTGCATTCTTTAAACAAACAATATATAAAATATATCCATTTTTAGTTCATAGTTTTAGAACCTTGCAATTTTTACTAAGTGGACAGAGTGGTAGGTACCTACGTTACTCCAAACAATAATGGCGAAACGTTTGATTTAAAAAAAACATCATTTATATTAAATTATAAAAATACAGCTACGAGTATGTGAAGGATACGGTAGATCAAAGGTGCGCCGGATTAGTAAATTTTATTACCTTAGTTAACCTCTTAAGAAAGTCACTTTTTAATTCGACGGACAAATTATTATTCGGTGAGTTAGGGTGTCCTGTTAGAGCGTACAGTCAATATTTTATGATGTGCGTTCGGAAGTAGGTAGTCTATCAGATGGAGCAATAGAATCATTAATAACCAATTAAGTACAGTTACATCAATTATAGTCAGTACCTTATCTTAGTAAAAATATAAGTGTTTATATATGATAGATGCGTGTGAGCCTCTTTACTCTTGCTTTTCTCATGCATCGCTCATCGATAGATACTATCTATCTATCTAATGCAATATACTAGCACATACAAGATACTGCTGCATGTTCATTTAGATTGTATCTACAGTTAAACATTTGTAATTGATTTTATATTGCGCTATTGGGGGAATATAAGCTACAGAGAAAAATAACAAAAGAATACAAGACAAAGACACTTAATAAAACATCGCAAAAACATAAGAAAAACAAAAGAAACGCGTTTTAATGAATGACGAAGGTTTTACAGAATCCGTGATCTTGATCCACGACTTTTAAATTACACCATAGGAAACAATCAATGGTCAATGTAGAAATACATAGGTCAATGTACAGGGTAGTGAGTCTCTGAACAACGACGGTCGGACGGACGGAGGAGTGAATGTCCAAGCGGTGAGTTTAAGTAGTCCCGTCAGTGCTAACAAAACATATTTTAGCGCGTGCATTTTCAATTTAGCAGCATGGTTTCTGCCGACGGATAGAACATACAAGGCTGCTTGATTGAAAATGCACGCGCTTAAATGTGTTTTGTTCGCTCTGACGGGACTACCTAAACTCGCCGCTGCGATTTCGCTCGTTCGTCCGCCCGTCCTTTGTTTTTGAGAGAATAACACCCCAGTTGGATACACAGAAAGAAGGGTTTCTTAACCAATCGCAATACAAATAAAATTAAATAGAATTATTATATTTTGGGAGGTTTGTCTCTTGTACCTAACCTCCTTAGGCAGGGTAACAACCTACCCAATCTAGGGGCCAATTTTTTAATCTCATCCGATGACTTAAATCTTCATTCCTATGATATCAATGGGTTGCCCTATGGAATCCCTAATCGTCATTTAATTTTGTCCTAATGCATCGTATGTCCGAATTTTCGTTTATCCTAATTTCCGTTTTTTTTTAGTGTTGTTATAAATACAACCCTAACCTACTCAAACCGTGATCATAATTGGAAAACGTGCCTGAGTCATCTGAAAACCAGTTTAGGGCAAATGAAAATCGGACAAACGATGTGTTAAGACGAACGTAACGTTGTTAGGGATTCCGAGGGACACCCATATAAAATTTGACTCTCTGATAATAACCTACACGACTTCTACTATAAAATAGTCGACAGATCATTTTAGATTAGTTATATCTAGTTGTTATGTGTATTGTGTATTCATACACCTAACCTTTACTTTACTGGATAACAATAAAACATTTCTCGCAAATTCTCCCTTTATATCTCTTCCTGTGACATATTTATGATGTAGGAAGACTCCATAAACAAACCTACAAACTCACCAGGCAGAGCTATCAGACCAACGAATAGAAAGGGAAATTCTCGTGCAGTCGCATCGCGATGCATTCTGCATTGTTATATAACTATTAGATCTCTAATGAGTAACGTTTGCACTCTTAATTGGCATGACAATTCATATACAATTTTAATGAACTATTCAAATGTGTAATTATAAATAAACGTAGTGGATTAGAATAGAAATAGCCATCGTAGAATTTGGCTTAAGTATTTACGTCTTACTCTTAAACTACTTAAGAGATCCTACTAATATTGTAAATGCGAAAGTTTGTGTGTGTGTTTGTTACTTCTTCACGCAGCAACGGCTGGACGGATTTGGATGAAACTTGGAACGGAGATAGCTTATACCCTGGATTAACACATAGGCTACTTTTCATCCCGAAAAATTAAAAAGTTCCTGAGGAAATACCTATAGTCGAAATCGACGTGGACGTAATCGCGAGCAGAAGCTAGTGGACAATAAAATTGGGCTCCTTGTTCTTGCAGAAGTTGACTCTTACATCTAAAGCGATAAAAATTGCAAAAGTTGACTTGTCTTACAGTTAAAAACCTGCTTTCAAATAAAAAAACCGCATCCAAATCGGTTCATCCGGTTAAGAGTTAGGGTGCCACAGACAGACACACACACACACACACACGTCGAAATTATAACACCCCTCTTTTTTGCTTCGGGGGTTAAAAAACTACGAAATTGTACTTCTTGCTCTAGAACTGAAGTTAAAGTAAGACAGCAATCAATATCTGCAATCTATATTGCCGTTTAGTCCCAGTTTGTAGTCTTTTTTTCTAGCTTTAGAGTTTGAGAAAGACAGCAATCCTCTACAAATGTTATTGATAGTTATATCCACGTTTTAGATAAAGATTATGCTGTTAAATTATGTTCAATAAACATTATGATGTGGATATACGGTCATACTTAATGTTATCTCTAAACCAACTGGGGTCAGGCCAAGAACTAAAGTCTGGCTCATTTTCTAAGGATATCGGCGTAACTGGCACTGAATTAGATAATATATTAGACGTTTGAATACCTCAAGAGGCATTTCACACTGCGTGTAATATTTATCATCAAGTAAAAGTAATCTTCTCATAGTTAGTGCAATACATTAAGTCTTCTTTACTTTCCTCGTATTTATTTTGCTATTTTAATATATTTGTAAGTACTTTTAATAAAATATCATGTTAAATCATGGGCTATAAAGAAGGATTTAAAGGCAAATTAGAACTTGGTAACTAGTTTTTGACGCTTTTACTGGGTATAGTTTCAGAATGGCGAACCATTTCTTACAATTATCACAATGTCAAAATAGCTGTCTGTCTGAACACTATACTTGGGTTTAATTAGATTTAGGTACAAGCTGAAATAAATCATTACTTTTTTATTGTAATTTAGAGTTCAAGATCTTGTGAAACATATTTAAAAGCGAAAATTGCTTAGATTTTATAAATTGAAACTTTATAGGTTCACAACACAATAGGTACATTAAAATTCAAATTCAAAACGTTTGTTTTAAGGGCACGAGGTTTATATTTACATAATACCTTGTGGACGAATCACTACATAGTATAAAACAAAGTCGCTTCCCGCTGTCTGTCCCTATGTATGCTTAGCTTAGATCTTTAAAACTACGCAACGGATTTTGATGCGGTTTTTTTTAGTAGATAGAGTGATTCAAGAGGAAGGTTTTTATGTATAATAAATTTTGTTTTATGTACGTGTGTTATAGAAAACTCAAATAAACCGAAGCGAAGCGAGGGCGGGTCGCTAGTCACTACATATTATAAAACAAAGTCGCTTCCCGCTGTCTGTCCCTATGTATGCTTAGATCTTTAAAACTACGCAACGGATTTTGATGCGTTTTTTTTTAATAGATAGAGTGATTCAAGAGGAAGGTTTTCATGTATAATAAACTTTGTTTTACGTACGGGTATTACAGAAAACTCACATAAACCGAAGCGAAGCGAGGGCGGGTCGCTAGTATAGTATAAAACAAAGTCGCTTCCCGCTTCCCGCCGTCTTTCCCTGTACGTTTAAATGTTTCAAACTACGTACGCAACGGATTTTAATGCGGTTTTCATCAATAGATAGAGTGATTTAAGAGAAAGACGCTGTTAGCAGGATTTTTGTATCATAAGTTTGGTTTATGAACGAGTGTTTTAATGTGTTCATGTTTCGTGTGTTGTGCAAAATGTGGTTACAGAATTGAAAGCAAGTTTTTAAAGTTGTAGGTAATTCTGTAGCTCTGCCTACCCCACTACGGGATTACAGGCGTGAAGGTACGTATGTATGTATGTACGTGTTTCAGAAAAACGAAGTGGATCGCTAGTACCTATTTACATAACAGGTGGCCTAATATACGAGTATCGGTACTATCAGCCCATTTAAACCCTGACCCACCAGAGAACGGTGTCACACTGGCATTATATAGTACATTGTGCATCAAGGGTAGTAAGAAGGAGATTACTAACGAAAGCGTTAGAAGCTCGACGCCGACGGCGGAGGGCTTTTAATGACTCGAGTTAGTAATACCCTTACTGCCTATGATACACACAATGGTTTTCATCACATTTGCGAGGAAAAAACCACCAAAAAGAATTAAGTTATTTTCTTTCGATTTGGCTGGTATCAAATCGTCATGAAGTAATTGAGCCGCATTTCTTAATCTCAATTCATCGGATGAAGAAGCCATTTCTAAATTGTTTCTATTGTGTCTTAAACTTTAAAAACACTTTATAACTCGGAAAATTATGAAACAATAACTTCTTTCTAATACAGATAACAATATTTTTTTTGTGACATCTACCACAGATAACGCTAAGAACTGCGTTTAGTTTCAAACTGGAATGACCATACAGCCAGATTTTCCCAAATTTGTTAAAAATGTACTTACTAAAATTAATGATAAAAATATTGATATAAACTTGAAATATAAAATAAATGAAGTTAAATGGAGCGTATAGGTTGTGTGTTAGATGTTAAGTTAGTCTATAGCTAAGTTTTAACAATAAAATTAGAAATAGTTTGAAGGTTTGGCTGAACATAAAACCTCCTTAGTCAGAAACGATTGTCCTTTTGTATACAGGCATGGAATAACACTATTTACGAGCAAGTGTGATGATAAATACAGTTCCATATCGGGTTTAGCGCACTCAATCGCTAGAGCGTCAACTACTCTTGAAAATTAAGGGCGTCCACCTCAGTCATTGGTGGCTTCTCAAACCACTCAAATGGACAGGGAAAGCTTGTTTATACGAATAAGATTGTAAAATGCTTTTCCGATCCAGTTGCACTGAACTTGTTAATGGAAATGCAAATTAGCTCCGTTATCAACTAATTGTGTATCTAATTGAGCGAGCTTGTCAACCACTTGTAAGAAAACGAGAGTAAACGTCATTCCGGGCTTAAGTACATTCACAACTGATAAAACGGGTCATGGTACACGTAATTTGTACGTAGAGTGACCCATGTTCGTTGCCCTTACACGTTTTTAAGGCACTAAAGATGACCGTGTCTCCGTTAAGGTGCACTTACACGGGTAATTTTTTTGGAGCAATAATTGACCGACAATAGTAGCTGTCGTACTCTAATTTGATGTAAGTACAATAATGAGACGCCCGTACCGTCTACTTTAGTTTCGAATATATAAGATTTGCATTTCGAAGGGTCAGATTTCTTTTTGGGTTTACGTTATAAGGGCCTGTTGTTTGATCAGTAGTTAAACTAACTAATCGTTAAAAACCGTAACTAATGGTTAAACCTCAAGGAAATGTGTCACATTTTCGATTCCTTTTTCGAATTTTAACAATTAGTTGAGTTTATCAAACAACGGGCCCTAAGTAATGTATAAAAATGTATGTTTTTTTATTAATCTAATATATAAAATTCTTGTGTCATAGTGTTAATAACAAAACTCCTCCGAAACGGCTTGACGATTCTTATGACATTTTGTATCTATATTCAGTAGCTCTAAGAAAAGGACGTAAATTACATCTCATAAGGATTGTATGAAAAAAAAATTACACCCTGGCGACGCCGGGCGCGGATAGCTAGTAAAATACAATAATTTACTAATGTTTAAACCAGTTTAACTAATAAATTGGTTAATGTTACGACTTCCTTAACAGCTTTGTAACTTACAAACTTTTTATATTTTCTTTGCTTCCGCAGGTGCACAAATCAGTGGCACTAAAAACAATAAAATACACTCGGCTCCTACTATTAAATCGTGATGGGATTTAATCAGGAAGGCTTGCCCGCAGTTATAATGACGACACAGTAGAAAAACTTGTCTCTGGGTTACGTATACTTGCTGTTATAGCCTTTATCACCAAGCCGGAGGGTCGCGATAATTGACTGTGGTAGTTGTAGGTTGTAGGGGCAGGCTGGTGTCAGCATTTTCACTCTCATTTCCCAGCTTATTTTCCGGTATTCCGGTATTAGTGTACCGGTTTGAGGAATCAGGAAAAGGCGCGTCTAAACTCTACTGGAAGTTCTTGTTAATCGGACTACACACGGGCTTGTGGGGTGACAAGATAAACATGTCAATGAAGTAGGGACAGGCTAGATGAAGCTGAAGTAGATATGCCTTAGTGACTGACTAGAATCTTTCTTGTGCCGTGATTTTTGTGAAGCACTAAAGTCATTACTAAATCAACTGTTCTCCATCGTCATTTCAGACGAAAGTCGTCCACTTCCAGACTTTGCAACATTCCTTTACTACTCGCATCTATCGGTTTTCTTGCTATTTTTACCAGATCATCAATCAACCTCATATATAAGAAATAAATAACGTATTTATTTCACAATTCACATTATTTCTAGCATATCCCAAGGACCGCCATGCCCTCTGACCAGTCCTGTGTTGACCACGTGTAACGGATTTTCCCAACCTTTACTAAGTCATTCCAAAAACTTTAAGCCTTCTTGTAAAGACAATTTTAAGGGATCACGTCTTTTTACCATAATTATGTCTAGCTAGAATTGATTTCCACTACTTTGTTAATGTAACAATGCTACTTGAATTGTACAATGGAGACAATCGCTCGCAGAGGATAGCACTAACTAAAACGACTAAAAAAGTTGGTTTGTACAGGTTGACCCTCACAGAAGATCCTACCTATGCCTCTTCAACCTGCCCTTCGCCTTACTAAATGTTGGCCTCACTGTGAAACCGTGTGTCCACGGGGCTTGAAGGGAAAACAGCTAGGAAATGACACGCTTCGATCGATTACGTAATCACCACCTAGGCAAGAGCTGTCCGATATGGAAAAGTGGCTAATTGTGTTCCTGAAATTAACGAATTTACGTAAGGCGAGCCGCATCAATTACCAATGCAACTAAGCGCAATAAATAGGATGCGCTTCCAATGGAAGCGTAAGAAGAATAGGTATACTTAACTTTTTAAACAGCCATCCACGTGAGGCTGGTTTTTCAAGAGTTTAATAAGGAAATCTGACAGTTACATTACGGCTTCGCGTTTATAGTAAAGGAAAACAGAATTAATCAATCACTGGCAAATGAGGTGACTATTGATAATACTGACTGTTTTTATATCCTTTTTCTGACTTTTTTTTTATTGAGATAAGTACATGTAAAAATACCCTACACTTTATAATGTATTTATTTAATGACCTTATATTCCTTTTTATACTCTCATCTTGTACAATAAAGAGTATACAAAATCTACAATCAACACTGTAACAATATGTAATGAATATACCTACATACATACATTAAATCACGCCTGTTTCCCCGAGGAGTACTAGGCACTTCTTTCCACTTCTTTCCACTTGACAAATTTCTTTCGCTTCTTCCACATTCATACATCGAGTCATGCACGCACGTCGGTTTCGGGTACTTAAGATTCGGCCCTTCTCTAGTATTGAATATAGATTTTCGATAATTATTCAGCTTCCTATAAATGTATGAACTATTGAATATCCGCACGCTACACGACTGTTTGCTACACGCGGATGTATTGAATAATTTATATGGCCAATACTTCACCATACGTGTTTGTGAAGACAGTTTGAATGAACAATCTATTGCATGCCTACAATATAATTACGCAACTAATCATCCCATATCTCAGATAATTAGACAGAATCATGCTACAGCCATGATTTTTCTTAGAAAACGTGATCATTTCGTTTTAGTATTAATCACAACCAAACAAATTACCAGTCGATACGCATCGTGAAATACTTATTATGGCGACCAAGGTGAACCTATGGGGATATGCCCAGCAGTGGACGTGTTTCAGGTGACATGACGGTTATAAAATAGTTATAATGATATAATTATATGATAGAAAAGAAAATTACAACTTATACTGACGCATTCTTTCATTTTAAGTACAAAATCTCAAAATACAATTAAAACCATTTTGTTGATACTGGAAAAAATTATTTTTAAAGGATTCGCTTGCAAGAAGATCGTAATCTCAAACATGCATCGTGTCTAAAATATAAAAATTAAATTATCACTAATGCCATCTAGTGTTCTATTGGTCAAACCATACATAGTGACATGTGCTGCCATCTGTTTAGTGGCCGTTGCACTTTCACTAACGATACCCATGGAGTTAACTGCTTTGAAGTATAGTAGCGCCATCTGGATTTCGTATAGAATTTGTTTGGTTACAAAAAGAAACATTCGTCACCCTTAATTTGGCATGGTTGAATACAGTGCATAATTAGGTATATCATAGATGTTTATTCTTGTTGCAGTTTTTTTAATTCAAACCTCTTTATTTTTGACAAATTAAAGGAAGACTTAAAATGAGGCCAAACATACTTAATAGGGATTTGGTCTTAATATAAATTTATTTTCTTTTAACCAGAATTAGTCGCTACATAAAAATTAAATAAGTGTGTGCGTCAGGTTTTGTCTTTTTTTCCTGACCTGAAAGGGTGGTGGCCATGGCTACGAGTATATATGTAGTTGTTAAAATATATGATTGTAGTAACTAAATCATCCCAGGTTAAAGGTAGAGTTCTAAGTTAGAGAATGTTAAAAAGAAGGACCAGTCTATAATAATATGTGACTAATAACGACTAGTGATATGTCACCGGAAAGGTTCTTTAAAGTTCTAAAACTTGAACATGAAGACATTGATTAAGTGTATAAATAAATAATATGACCGTGCTCAAACTTCAATGTAGGTACGTGATTATGGAGTAACAATGGTAAATTTATTTGTTTATATGAGTGACGCGACGAAAAGGTCTCGACTATATCCACTAAGATATCGCATATTGTTAATGTTTCTTAGGCTGGCGTATATACTGTGGTGGCTACATAATTAGTGACACTTGCATTTTTCCCATACAAATATGACTTTTGAATTTTGACCAGCAATTAAAAAGTTCTTGACTAATTTTATCGCTAAATACAATTGACTTAAACTAAGGTTTAAAGCGATTAACTGTGAAGTACTGTAGCGATAATGTTGACCTTTCAATATAATTGCAAACCATAGACGACTTTATAATGCGGCCCAAAGCATATCTTAATGAAACACAATATAAGTTGTAAGTATTTATTGTCCTACATAGCCTTACGTCGACATATTGCACTCAGAAACAGCCATTATATAGTTTTGTGGTGATAAACATAACAATAAATAACACTTTTGTATAGGTACATATAATACTAGTATTGCAATTCTCTCTTTTTATTGCCAAATATTTGCATATTAACCGTATAAAAATCACAGCTATAATCAAATATTGAATAGGTTTGTTCGCGATGTCGTTAACCTTTTCGAATCAAATTTCCTATCTAGACATCCGACTACTAATATTCTATTACCTCATGCAATAAATATTGATTGTATGGTCGTTTACGGAATCATCACGCGTTCTTTAGCATTATGAACGCATTTTATAGGTCTTTTCTTTTCTATTTTCTTGTTTGGCTTAACTTAAACCTATTCACTTATAGCTATATTTACAGGAATTATTTTAAAATCTTTTAATATTAATGATTTGATGAAAATCTAAGATGATTTCTTCTTGTCGTTCTTTTCATTTCGTCTCTTCGATGACGATAGTGTGGATGTGTTTTCTGCTTTATGCTCCGGTTTCACCATCCGCTTAGGTTGGGTGTGATAGTTCCTGGGATAAGAGGGCGGTTTCTGTGAACCCCGGGCAGGAACAATATGAGATGATAAAGAATACTCTTCTTCAGGGTTATATTGTGCACCGCTTTTAAGATACTGAGAAGGTAATGAGTGAGAATTCACGTATGAAACTTTCTCACTAGTCTGCCCACCAAGGACCATCTGTGGCACCATCACGTTGTACTGAGATTGGTATTTCGAAGAAAATGGCGTTGGCGTGACATAGTTCACCGACTGTAAAGCAGGCTTACTTTGCTTTTTAGATTGATAACTAACAGGAAGCACTGTTGCAATCGTATGGTCTTTACTTGGATAATTCTCTGAAATTACAATCGTTTTACTTGCTGAATCATCACCTACTTGTTTTTGATAGAAATAACTTTGTGTCAGACCAGACTGAGGGTCTTCATGGTATTTCTGAACGGTTTGACTCTGTGGAGACGACGGGAATATAGCCAGCGTTTCTTTTTGAGTTGGCTCCCTAGAGGCGTAATACTGTTGCTCGTGTTGTTCTTCTTGAGATGAAGCATATTGTGATTTGGGGGTCACATAAGCGCTTACTTGGAATTTTGTAGGTTCATTAGAAGGATGATCATTGGTATCTTCTTTAGGAAGCTCGTATTCAGGTTCTGTTTCATATTGCTGTGCTTCTATCTGTTGTGGTCTGTAATGAGGAGATTTTGGTACTTCATATTCTTGACCAGCTGGTGCCTGCGCGTAAGTAGCTGCTTGAGATTCTTCGTACTGCGTACTAGTAGCTACGTCGTGAACACTCGCTTCCTGATCTACCGTTTGCTGTGCGCTGTGAGACTCTGGGCTTGCGGGCTGTTCCTTATATTCGGCATTTACGTAGTATTGTTGTTGCGCTTGTGGAGTTGGCACGTATTGGTACTGATACTCGTACTGTTGCTGCTGCATGGGCTGTTGGTATACCTGATGAGCTTGAGACATGTAATATTGTTGAACAGGGTACCTCGAGGGATATTTAGCCATAACCGGTTGTACTGCAGAATATTGAACTCCAGAATAATCTGCTTGTGTGTATGACGGTCGAACATGGGGATTTGCATAATACTGTGGTGAGTAGTGTGAAACAGGTTTGGGGCCGGGTGCTGCAGCGGGTGTGGATATAGCCGAATGAGGATAAGACATTATTTGAGGTGCTTGAGAATATCCAATCTTAGAGAAATACTGATTAACTAGTTCTTGTAAATTTACATTGTTTAGGTACTGTGACAGCGGATAGTTCTGAGGTAAGTTGGCATACAATTCAGCCGATGGGTTCTTTATGTATGAACTAGGGATTCTTAGAACAAGCACGGGGACAACTCTTTGGTCAAGTTGACCCCCGTGAGGGCGTAAATGGTCTTGAGTTAAGCCCGCATTCTGATATTCTGGATGTTTGAGTAACTGAGATGAATCGACGAAGTAGTTCGACATAACCGATGGGAATTGACCGCTCAACCCAGAGAAATTCTCTCCATTGTACGTCGTATACAATGTAGATGATGGATTCTGCGCTGGCCTGTAAGGTGGAGGAGGAGATTCTAACCCTTTGATATTCTCATACGGAGATTTAAACTCAGTCGATGGTTTCTTATATTCATATGAAGTTTGTTCTTCCTTAACTGGAACTAATTCATAAGCCTGTGACGGTTGTATCTCTACATTTGGCGATGATGCAGAATATTTACTATGTCCATGTTTTGAATAACTGTTCTTGTTGCCGTTAGAGTGCGCTGGTGGTATGTCTTCCTGAGAATATGGATATAACATGAATTTGCCTTTATCTTGTGCTGATTTCCCAAAGTAGGAATAACTATATCCATTGTCTGTTCGGTACCCATAACCAAGATTAGCGTCTATTGTCCTTTTCCCTTTAGACTTTGAATCTGTGTCATTGACAATTTCGATAGCAATTACTGCCGGGAACGGCAACTTAGAAACAGGCCCTTTGGGTATTAATTTTGTAGTTTCTTTGTCATCAGTTTTTTCGTCTTCGACGGGAACATCGGGTTTGATCCCAAATTTTGCTTCAACCTCTCGTAGGAATTGTTTCTCTTCACTTGTTAGACTTGAATTAGTTTTTGTGTCTTTTACTTCTGGCTTGTATTTTTTGGGTTCAGGCGCAGGGCTCGTTGTGGCTAGCGCCGCAAGCGCCGCAATCTGGAACATAGCAAGCAAATGATTAACATTTTAACATCTAACTTTACACGAAAGCAATGCGATGCTTACAACGTGATAATGAGAAAATAATAAGACACAAAGTGTGAATTCGAATTATAGGTTACGCACTTAATTAATTATGATTGATCACGTAATGTTTGCCAGTTTAGTTACGTATCACGCAACTTTGAAATTAACTTAACATAAAGAGCACACTAAAAAGCAAATTTAAACATCAAAGATAATATTGAAAGTTCCGGTAGAGGAACACGTTTTGTCACCCGTGGCAAAAAAAACGGAAACAACTGAAAGATGACCTGGCATCATAGGTACTCAATCAGGCTTGCACAAATATCCTTTACCTCTATTTTTAGAATTGCCAGGAAAAAATATCTATACAATTAAATGTAGTACAGTTAGCGACGAAAACAGCGGATCACATTTGTAATTTATCGCATTTCACACTCACACTCTTCATCATTTCACATTTGCCGATCTTGTTTGACATTGGTTACGTTACGTGACTGTAAAGCGACAAACTACAGAAGTTTGTATTCTTTTTGATGCTGACTGTAACACAATTATTGATTCAAATTGTTAATACTTTAAAAAGAAACTATCTTAAGTACCCGAAACCGACGTGCGTGCATGACTCAATGTATGAATGTGTAAGAAGCGAAAGAAATTTGTCAAGATCGTAGCAAGTGGAAAGAAGTGGTCTCTGCCTACCCCTCTGGGAAAACAGGCGTGATTTAATGTATGTATGTAGTATTTAAGAAACTATGCTGAAGTCTAGATAAGTCTGAGGATTTGCCCCCTAATAATAACTAATTACTCTAATTACTCAAGCTCAGCAACAAACAAGATGACTCCCACTAACACAAGAGAACGCCACTTTTCTCTATTGCACCTTTTCACTCCTATCTTATATCCTAATACTATGCATAAATAATTTACTACACTTAATGTGAAACTTTTGCAAAACATCTGTTTCTCGAAGCCCACGCGTAATCGATGTGTTTACGCGGCGCACGATTATCTCAGGCTTACATAACCGCCATTTTCTCGCGACCTGCGCAAGAGTCGACCCGCGCTTTCCACGACCTCAGGATCTCGTGATAAATCTGACAACTAAAACATTGCTATACGTTACATAAATGTTACATAATGTTGCGGTTATAATTATTTGATATACATATGTTAATAGGTTTATGCTTCATTACGTCACGGTTGGAGATTTATTTTATTTTGTGACTCCATTAACCTGGTGGTAGCCGGTTGATTCGACTGTTCTACTTATTGTTACGGAATTACATAAGTAGTTCATTTCCTACCACACATTGATTAAAAAATTACATTAGGTTTCTACTTGATTTGTAGGAGAAATACCTTATTTTAAAATATAACATTCTGGTCAAGATAAAGTCTCCTTTTTTAGGTTGACCCAAAACTACTTTTAGACCTTTTTTTACATGTAAAAGAAACAGATTTTACCCTGACGTGTTGAGGATCTTACCAAAATATTATATATGTACTGTATTTCGTATACAAAATATTATACTATACGAAGCATACAGAAAACGCCGATTCAAAATCTAGTTCGTAAACTGAGACCAAAACTGAAATAAAAACAATATCCAGCTCCAGCATATTTCGTTACATATTCCGTCCCGTAACAGTTTTGTTGAAATAGATTATTAGCTTTAAAAAAAATTATATACTCGTATATGAAACCCTCATAGAGTGAAGCCCAAATCGCACTTATCCGGTTTTATCAAAACTCAGATCAAATATGCATTGCCTCCTCATTAAACCAATTACAATAAGGCGTATAAATGGGCAATAAAGGAAAGAGAAAGTCGGTGAATGCGGGTTTGCGCCACTCTTCCTAGTCTAGACCGAATCCCTGCCAAACGGTAAACGAGAATAAATGAGGCTAGCTGGGGATTACTCTTGATCGCTAGTACAGCGTAAAGTCTCTTCTAGATGGTAAAAACCATATAGTCTTGATCTGCTCGACCGCCATTACTTTCAGGTAAATAAGAGCTATCAAAAAGTTGACAATTCGATTAAAGGTTAAGGACGATATTGTTTTTAACGCGTAGAATCTCGGCCCTGGCGTACGTATAATTTGACCACTGCAGGGCTGTACCCTTACCAAGGGTTACAATTACCATATTCGCTAGCGCGTCGAATGCTCTCTGTAAGAATGCTGTGAGGGACAGACCGTGCGACTTCCTAGCGAGTACGGTAATTGTAGCTCATTGTACGGGTTCTGGACTTGCAAGTTCTTTCAGTTGCTGCACTGTTTACTAACTTAATTTAAAAAAAAAGTAAATGTGACAAGGTAAGCAACTAACAGCACTGACTATCATTATCCGTTTCCAATATTTAAATTGCGGGTGGAGTAAGCTACTTTAGATTAAAATATATTTTTCAAATTAGCCCCTAATCGAGAATGACAGTTCTATGGGTTCCATTTACCTAAAATAATTATCGTCGTCGGTCGAGCCAGTATAATAAACACGACTCAGAGCAGAGTATGATCACACATTACCACACCCACCTTTCATTGTCCGTTTCCTTCATAAACAAAGATAATTGAAAACACTCCATAGTCACATAGAAATTGATCCTCTAAATAAATAATAAATATCAGGGGACAATGTCACACCAATTGACCTAGTCCCAAACTAAGCTCAAGGCTTGTATTATGGGTACTAGACAACGATATAAATACTTATATAGAGAAATATATACTTAAATATATAGAAAACATCCATGACTCAGGAACAAATATTCGCGCTCATCACACTAATATCTGCCCTTACCGGGATTTGAACCCAGGACCGCTAGCTTCGTAGGCAGGGTCACTACCAACTAGGCCAGCGCGTCGTCTAAATATATGCTTAGTTTCGATAAGTGTAGAGCTCGTTAACGAAACCACGAAAGCGCGGTAAAGAATAGCTGTATTTCGAAACAGCACGTTTCACAGATGCCGACGTGAGACATCCGATCTTCTTGTTTCTAAGTAAAAATAGCGTAACAATAACAAGTGGTCGGCTATGCTGGGTGCGTGTCGCTATCAACCTACACACATCTTATATTCAAAACGTGGATAGATTTAGTTACTTTATATATAGACGGATAGATTAAGTGATAGACGGACCTTGTGTGGGGTCCATCGGGATGGCTACTACCATTATAGGTATATCCTTGTGTGTTCCGATTAAATGACTAGAAAAGAAGCATTACTTTTTAGTCCTCAGGATTGGCAACGCATTTGCAGCCTTAGGCCCGTATTAATAGACTCATCTTGGCTGAGACTCGTCACAAGATACGTCAAAGTACAAGTCAAACCATAGAACAATGACATTTTTGACGCATCTCGAGAAGAGCATTAGAGTTGAAATTAGTTTATTAATACGACTCTTAGGATTGTAGTCTTAAGAATGGAAATGTATGGGTCTCAGATCTCACTTACCATAAGGTGACCTATGTACGCGTCAGCCGTCGCTATGCCATTAAAAATAGTTGAAAAACGTACCCTGCGTTCTAAATTTTGGATACTTGAATTTTTTTCTGTTTTTTTTTTAATACTACGTCTAGTTTTTGGACACTGTACGTTCTAGATATATAAAACAGTGCCGTGAGTTGCTCTGATAGAAAACACAGCCTAAGCCGCTGGACCTGGGATTTAAGACTTGGTGGGGTAAATCAACCACCAACTGGAAGATTTAGAGTGAGTAACGGGAAACTTCTATGCGTATGAAATACTTCTAGACGTCCTCTCGTTGAAGATAATATTTCATGATATGGTGCAATTAAGGCTATGTCAACATCAATATCCTTATGCTTAGCTGTCTAGACAAATAATGATTTAACGTGATTTGACGACGTTATAAATAACGGTATTAATACCGATATGACAGTCTATTGGAAACAGCAGTTTGAGTACAACGATAGATTTATTTGCGAGCGATTGCGGTCGCGGCTTGGTCTTGACCCCTTTAAATTTTACGTAATATTTACCTACTGAACTTACTTTATGTAATACATATGTTAAATGGATTTCAAGAGCTTTATTCACTACAAGTTGTGCAATTAGTGTCGAATACACTGATGTCAAAAAGAAGCAAACGTACTTAACACATCAAACTCTTATCATCATGTCTTTCAGCACTTTCTATTATTAGCTAAAAGTGGCAGTGGCAGTGGCAGTGGTCTAACTTGATTTTTTATTGCTTATCGGTGTCATGTAATTGCAAATATTTAGATGACCAAAGTAAATTAAAATGAAATATCAATCAAGAAAGAACCGCCATGCGTGTCCGTATTTTCTATTGTAATCCATTTTAATGTTTCCTTTAGCACTACAGATCGTATCCCTTCAGTTTTTTTGGCTGATAGATTTTTAGAGAGGAACACTTGAAATAAATATTGTAATAATGTGAATTCTACCATGAAGTAGGCCCCTTTTGAATTATAAACACTTGTGAATGCTAGATATAACCCTTAGCCATAACATAACACAGTTGATAATAGTTATTTTCGATCGACGTTGCTAATGCCAAGACGCTGCAAGAGATGGCGCTGCAATTACCATTCTACAACTAAGGGGCAGTATCATTAGCTGTTAAATCCTGGCAAATTCCAGACAGTAAAAGAGATGACTAGTACAGCTATACCTCTTTTACTCTGTCTGAAACTTGGCCGGTTTTAACAGTTTATGGCTATATCGTTTAAGTCCAATTAACGTTTAAACGAGATTGCAAATGTGCATAAATTAATATGTGGGATATGGGGAAGAACATGTTCAAATAACGTTACTTAGGTATATTATTTACGTTGTATGAAACTATGAAAGCGTAATTGACAGTTTATTTTGAGAACTTGGTAATACTTTTTTGATCTTTGGATATTAATGACTAAAATTAAAACTCGTGAAATATCTTTAGACATCTTCAAAGACTCATGAGAAATGAATTTTGGGGGAACTAAATAAATATTCAGGACGTCCAAATATTTTTTACAAAGGGCGTTAGGTAAGCTTGTATGAAGAATATATTGTATTTTTTTGAGCGGTAACGCGTGATTTTTACGTAGATATTTGTAGGACGTTAAATACACATAGATATATATAATTTATAGCGTTAAATAATATCGGAGCGGGGATATTAACGATTTAAGTATTTAGTTTTTGGTACAAAAGTACGCTCCGGGTAGTGATTCTCTCAACAACGACGGTCGGACGGACGGACGAGTGAATGTCCAAGCACCGAGTTTAAGTAGTCCCGTCAGTGCGGGCAAAACATATTTTAGCGCTTGCATTTTTAATTTAGCAGCATGATTTCTGTCGATGGGTCGAATATAATTGAAAAGGCTGCTTAATTGAAAATGCACGCGATAAAATGTGTTTTGTTCACTTTGTCGGGCCTACCTAAACTCGCCGCTGCGATTTCGCTCGTTCGTCCACCCGTCTGTTGTTTTTGACAGAATAACACCCCACAGGTATGAATATTTAAATATCTCGGCTCCGATGCACTGAAACGTCATTACATAACAAAATATGTTTATTTTGAATAATTCTATCATAATTTACCACTTTTACGAATGACAACACTTTTACCCAAACCCCTTAAAATTATCATCCTCATTTTACTGTATGTACCTATACTTTACTAAATGCATACAGGCTATCTTGAATCAGATCTGTCAATTAAAATGAATTTTAAATAATACACACTGACTTTTATACTCGTAACAATGACAGTACCATTTCTATACATATAAACCGCAATCACTATGACTGTCAAAATAAAAAATACCAAAGAAAGATACTTATCGTTCACTCAACCAATGGCGATGTATGAACCATTGCGAATTACGTTTGAGCAGAATAGTTTCAAAACAAGGAACAGGTCATTAGAGATTATGTTGGATGGCATTTGTGCAGTGAAGTAATAGTTATGTAGGAAGGTATGGAGCAACATATATTTATAGCAATAATAGAGATGATCTCTACTTTAATGGGATATTTTGAAAACGCGGCTGTTTCAGAATTAAATTGGCGTTTAGTTTTAAGATGGGTTAGAGATGAATGCTGGTTGGCATATTGACTTAATTTACTTCACCCGAGTGGGCATCGAAGGAGGTTCAATGATTTTCAGTTAGTATACAGGGTGGCACATTTATATCGGTCAGTATGGGCAAGTCTGCAACTGTAAGATATATAAAGATCTGTTCTTAGGAGCCAAGTCAGCGATATTAGTGCCAAAAAAACCGAATACAAAATTTAAAAAAAAAACTTGTACTTTGTTTGGGATATATAAAATGCTATATGAAAAAAATGGGTATCATTTCGAAGACCCACCTATTTAATTAAACTAAAGGATATGAAATATGATGCATTTTATTCATTTTAGATATCATTTTTTCACAGTAATATTTAGTGCTTATGACCTACACAATCAATATCCAAATGATTTAAGTTTTATTTTACAGTTTTTTTTAGTTTTTTTTAAATCAATGTATGCAGTTTTTCTTGTCACTATAATTTATGACATGGTTACTAAGAATAGATCTTATACAAAAATACTGTTATAGTTACAGACTTGCCCATACAGACCGATCTAAATGTGCCACCCTGTATTATGTATGTATGTCTGTTCCTTTATGTCCTCTTGTAGGCTTAACGACTTAACGGGTTTTAAGTGGCAGGGTATCGTTAAGTGTGAATTAGACTGGCAATAAAAATTGCAGAATTTGATTACTGTCTCACTTTGACATCATATCTAGAGCAAGATGCACAATTTAAGAATAAGAATCATCATCATCATTAAATTTAAGAGCTAGGCTCTTGTCGGTGAAGTAATTGCCACTTTTCTCTACTCTGTGCTAGCTTTTTCACCTCCTGATACGACACGACATTGGCCTTCTGTCTTATTTGGTTGAAGTAAGTAAGCCTAGGTCTTCCTCTTCCTCTTTTTCCTTCGACTTTACCCTCTAAAATATTCAAAAAGAAACTATCATGCCGTATCAAGTGTCCTATTTATCATCTTTCCTCTTCTACATTCTATAGTTTTTAAAATATGTCTTTCTTCGTTCACCATCTTCAAAACCTCTTCGTTGGTTTTCTTTTCCGTCCAGCTAATTCTTTCCATTCTTCGCCAACACCACATCTCAAACGCTTCCAACCTTTCTCTATCTCTCTGTGTCAGTGTCCAAGTCTCGCTACCGTACAACGCGATGCTCCAAATGTAGGTTTTAATAAATCTTTTTTTAGCCTTCTTTGATATTTTAGCTCTTAACAGGTTCTTCTTGTTATTGAAGGCTTTTTTAGCCATGGCTATCCTCTGAATGATGTCTGCGGTGCATCTAGAGTCATTGGTAATTAGGCTTCCTAAATATTTAAATTTGTATACTTGTTCTATTGCACTATTGTTAAGAATTATTGGGTTATGTTCTATTGTATGTTTGGATGTTACAAGTGTTTTAGTTTTACTGCTATTAATTTTAAGTCCGAACTGGTTGAATATTTCCTCCATTTTTACAACTAGGTCTTGTAGTTGACTGTTGGTTTCAGAAAATGCTGCAATATCATCTGCAAACCTGATAAAATGAATTTTTTCCCCATTAAATTTAATTCCCCCTAAATCTGAATCTATTATTTTTCTTATGGCATCTTCTATAAAAATGTTAAATATGAGCGGTGAGAGTGGACACCCCTGTCTGACCCCTTGCCTTATCTTTGCTTTTCCTTTTTCCTCTCCGACTTCTATGATGGTCTCTTGGTTCTTATAAAGTTCGTAAATAATCTTTCGGTCCCTGTAGCAAACACCAACACCACGCAGGCTATTCATCATTTTCTTCCAGTCCACTTTATCAAAAGCCTTCTCCAGGTCAATAAATGCTATGTGTGTATCCATGTTTAAATCTAACCGTCTATCAACTATTAATCTAAGAGCTAAGATAGCTTCTCTAGTCCCTTTATTCTGTCGAAAACCGATCGGGACTTAGATGGTTTTCAGCAATTGGTCTCAATCTGTTTTGAATTATTTTTAATAAAATTTTAGATGCTTGTGAAATAAGGCTTAAGGTACGGTGTTCTTCACATTTTAAAGTATTAAGTTTTTTCGGCAACGCAACTGTTCTGCTTATTTGAAAATCTACCGGTATTTGTCCTGTTGTGTATATATCTTTTATCAGCTCAAAAACTTCTTGTACCATAGGTTCACAAACTGCATATTTAATCATTTCAATAAATATTTGGTCACACCCTGCTGCTTTGTTATTGTGGATACTCATCAAGGCTTTGACGAACTCTTCTTTTAAGATATCTGGCCCTTTCTCATCCTCATCTACTAGTTGTTCTTCCTCTATATCATCATCATCCAATCCTTGTCCTTTGTAGAGTTCTTCTATGTATCTCTTCCATCTTTCCAATATATCCCTATTATTTATAAGTATATTACCCGGTTCATCTAGAATGGTTGTACTTTTTGCATTGTGTCTCTTCTCTAAATTTCTTATTATATTATATGCTTTATTCATGTGTCCCCTCTGAATACATTTATCTATTTCTTCACAAATTTGTAATGTATCCTTCTCTTTACACTCTCTGCACTTAGTTGTTATTTTATTCGTTAGATTTTTATATATTTGTATACTTTGTTCATCACTTTTGTTTCTAAATTTTCTTCTCTCTATCATTAAATCAATAATTTATTTAGTTAGCCAGTTTTTTCTTGGGGTTATTTTCTCTCTATCTAAACATTCTTCAGCTGAAGACATTAAGATATCTCTGATATTTTCCCACCGATTATTTATACTTAGATTACTATTTATATTATTTTCTATATTACTTATATAATCTTCTATTTTAAGACCAACTTTATTACTAAATTGCACTTTGGTAGTATTGCTATCCTTATCACTAAGTTTTTTGAGATCAAGTTTTTTTGGCTTACGTTTTTTGCCTTGCTTTGTGATATCAAAATTATGTTTGCTAAGCAATAGGTTATGGTCTGTGTTAAGGTCTGCTCCCGGAAGGGCTTTACACTTGTTTTCTGTAGATTGATCTTACTAATATATAGTCTAATTGATATCGTCCTATGTCCCCTGGCATTTTCCATGTGTAAAGCCTTCGTTTTGGGAGTTCGAAATATGTATTGGTAACAAACAAGTTGTTTTCCTTGCAAAATTGTACCATTCTGTCTCCTCTAGTATTTCTCTTTCCTAATCCAAATTTACCTACTATATTTTCTTCTACTCCTTCTGCAACCACTGAATTAAAATCCCCCATTACTATAAGATTGTCTTTCTCTTTAACTGCATCTAATATGCCATCTAAATCGTTGTATATGTCTTCTATTTCTTCATCCCCGTGGCTTCCAGTAGGCATGTAGACCTGTACTATTATAGTATCTACGGGTACAGTCTTTAACTTTATGGCGGTTATACGATCACTATAGTGAATTGTATTTTCTACTAGGTTTCCCCATTTTCTGTTTAGTACTATTGCTGTTCCGTTGGCACCTTGTTTATCCCCTGTATATATTATCCTAAAGTCTTCATCCCAGTAATCTCCACTACCTTCCCATCTTATCTCACATATTCCTAAAATATCTATTTTTAATCTGTCCATCTCTATCTTCAATTCCTCTACCTTTCCCTCGGCCAGCATCGTTCTCACATTCCACGTCCCTATCTGGCAAGGATTTCGCAGGATGACGACCGGTTCAGCCTTGCGTCTGCACCTGCCGGACTCAGACCGCCACGGCATGTTACATCGTGGAAGCCCGTTGTCAAGAACGTTATTAACTTTTAGTGACATTTCCATTACTTCTAGACAGGGAATATAGTTTAGTGGTTTCCCAACTTGCCTTCTACACCGCAGTTTAATGGCCGGTTTGACTCGCCCACTAATATCCGGACAGAAATCCTTCCAGAACCCTCTTCTTCGGCTTTCTGCCAGTACTGATGCCGCCGCTGCCCGACACCAGGGGAATGCTTATTTATTGGCAGCATTGACTCGCCACGTCACAGAGTCGTCTTAAGACATATGTAGTTTTTAAAGGAAAGTCCGTCCCACCGTTCTAACCCCTACATCCTGATAACTCTGCCGCTACTTGGTCGGGGACTGCTTATTCAATATATTCGCAGCTAACCACCATATCTGATGGTCGTTCACTATCCGCCACCTGTGACCCCGTAGGTAGCCTGTAGCTCAGGAATAAGAATAAGAAGAATAATTTGTGAACTGCTGCATTTCTTATTGCTAGTCTAAAGCTCTCTGTATATTGGTTAAGTTTTTAAGACAGTAGTAAAAAAATACTGTAACTTTCATTTGTCGAACCATATCATTAATAACGCTGCATTAATATCATTAATAATTATTGCGCTGGGATTCGCCGTTGTTTGAACGGTGCGTTCAGCTGCATGCACCTGTCGCGACACCGCCACGAAAAATGTAACGTAATTTTGTTTGTTTGTGTGCATATTAGAATAGAG
The DNA here is from genome assembly GCA_963966035.1 of Acleris laterana. Lineage (NCBI taxonomy): Eukaryota > Metazoa > Arthropoda > Insecta > Lepidoptera > Tortricidae > Acleris > Acleris laterana. The sequence goes on from OZ014452.1 coordinate 10,760,697, forward strand.
TAGTCATTTAAGTATACTAACACTAGATTTAAGTTATTGTATCTAACCATTATGGATTTATAATCTGAAATAAAATATTTGAATTTGAATTTGAATTTGAATAACCAGAATAAAATGAGCTTAACAAAATATGCTTACTAGGGCGCTGGCTGATAGTATCTGACCCTACTTTGGACTGTAATAAAATATTTAATGTTGACGTATTTAGAACCTACATAACGTTTAACATTCCCCATATTTAATCCGTTCGGCGTCGCTATTGCCTAACGCACTCGCAATCTCAATTGACTTCAAAGCGGCACAATTGTTTTCATTTTGTATGCAGACAGGCCTTCAATTTTCAAAATGAAAACAATTACGATTTCGAGTGCGTTAGGCAATAGCCCCTCGGTTCTTAAACTGGTACATTTTATCTTGTTCATTTCCTCTGTGGGCTTAGACAAGATGCATAATACTGACGTTAGCATTTTTATAAGCGGCCGACACGATGGATCGTCAGCGTCAATCCTATGCATATTGTCAGTTGTACCATGGAAAAAGACATAGGTACATCTTCACGCCTGTAATTCCGGAGTGGGGCAGGCAGAGCTCCAGAATTACATACAACTTGATAATTCTGTAACCACATTTTGCATAAATATGCTAAGATTTTTAGCAACGTATTAGTGGCAGGTTGCAAGCCAATTACCTTAAAGTTCACTACACGCCTATATTCCCTTAATCGCTTCTTAGAACATCCACGGAAAGACATGGACTGGCACTATTCTAACCCGGCAACCACACGGGAAAAAGACAAAGTAGCATCACATCATATAGACACTAATTCTTAATATCCTACTAGTCCTATCATACGTATTATTCAAAGTGTTATGAACGAAACCTTCTGAGATTAAAATATGTGTTAATCCAGGACATAACCTATCTCTATTCCAAATTTCATCCAAATCCGTTGCAGCGTGAAGGAATAACATACTATCAAACTTTCGCATTTATAATATTAGTAGAATTATTTAATTGATGTAAATAACTTATCAAGTTTGGAATATTTGGATAGAAACTGATGCAAAACCTGTTTTCTAAGATGAGATAAGAAATGATTGAGATTGATTATCTTTTCATCCAACCCCATTAAGACTAGATCGATTTTCATATCTCTAATGGCTCTTGAAGAAATTGTAAATAAAGATAGAAAGTTGTTATAGTGCTTGATTTTAGGTGTTAAGAATTCTAGACACGTCTTAAGTAGTAGTAAGTAGCTAGACAGAGTACATTTTAAAATTATATACTTGAAGAATTTCATACATTAATTGCTATTTTTATTAATTATGATATTTGTTACGTGTTGTGATATAGTAAGTTTCCCATACATTTTAAGGCGCATAATATTGTTGACATAATTATTGATGGCCATAATTTATGTATTGCTGGAAACGTAAACTTTTCAGCATTTCCTAAATATCTAACATCTAGACAAGGCAAGGCAAGGTTGGGTTCGCTTTATACGAATCATGAAAAAGTAACAGTAAAGATAAAGATAAAAGGTAATTTGCAATAATTATGACCATAATCGCTACTCGCTAAATATTAGCACATAATAATTAATATCTAGCGACCTACCTTGGCTTTGGTCAGATAAAATTAAAAATGCGGTTTCAATGATAGTGAAAAATAGTAACAACAAAATACATTCAGTAATATTTGTGCCTTAACCGAATACATTAATAGATAGACACGAGACGACAGATGACTTTTATTTATAGTATTAGAAAACTGTTGCATTTTCACAAAAAATAGATCCTGTATGTATACACAAACATAACACTGTTCTTAGAACATGTACCAAAAATAGTTTAAATACTATCTAAATGATTAAAATTGTATAATGATCAAGTTCCAAGTCACGTCAATTGTAGGTGACCCACTGACCTTAAAAATTACTTACTCGGTTTCGTATCTTGTTCGGTAGAAGATACAAAACAGAGTTACCAGAAACTTATTTTTTTTTTGATAACTGCAGATAATTTTACCGATTTTGATTAAAAGTATGATTTTCAGGATTGTAACATTAATAATGTTAGTTATGTTACGTACTGTTTTTGATAACGCTTTTATTTACATTAATGTTCAGATTAGTAATCATGTAGGAGAATTAAATTAAAGATTAGGTACTGTCAAGATACTAGATAGAGACTATCACGGTTCTACAGTCCATTGTAAGGCAGGAATCGAACCAAGCCATTTGAATATAGTTACAATCTATTTATTCTTATCAAAGAGTATTTACCAAAAGAAACCACCGCATCCTGCAACTCCGTGGCTCGGATTCTGTCAAAAAAAAAACAAACCGTTTAGAGTCCATCCACAACACTACACATCACACCACTGTCACACATAACTCATTTCGTAATCACACATAATGCTACTGTAACACGAGACTAAATATGTAACATGATATTTTTAACACGTCATTATAGTCACTGATGGGATTATTTAAATTTTATGAGATTAAGAATTATGTTACAATTACAATATAATTGTACTGTCAAGTACACTCACAGTGGGATTTGAACGGATATGTCTGGGTACTGGCGAGCAGAGCAATGGTTTCGCGCTCGCCGGCGCGCTCGTCTTTTATACCTCGGAAATGTCGGGATGCGCCCGCGACGATGTTCGGTCAGAAAGCACTCGTAAAGTTACTCGTGCGGCTAACTGTGGTGCTCACTTTCACTGATCGCGGCGTGGGTTTGGTTTGTAAAGTTTTTACTGGTTTTTTTTTAGTACACTTTTTCTTTCTATTCAAATCGACAGTTATCTATGGACTTGGTCAATGTTTTTTTCGCGATTTTACAAATTTGCTGGACGAAAAAAATTTTTTATTGAAACTATAATGACAAATGTAATAAAATGGTGCCCCCAGATAGCGCTCATAAAACGATAGAAACATTTTTGAAACTGTCAAAAATCTTGAGTTTTTTAGAAATTTGTCGTGTTTTAAAAATGTTTTACAAGGTTCTATAACCGCTGTGTGGGACCCACCTTACAAAGCTGTTTTCTGATAAAGTCTTTACCTAACCTCAGTTAATCAACTGGCTGTTTTTTTTAAATCCTGCCTAAAAATTGCATTCTCATTAAACAAAAAATACCTTAAGTGAAATTAATTTCCATGTACCTAACTAACGTAAAGATAGATTACCTAATACCATTGCTCGGTGATAGTAATTAAGGCAAACGTATTTTTACAGATGTTTCAGTAAAAAAAACCTTTATTGCAAAAATATCGTTTTTATATAAGAGTGTAAATAAAATAAAATTAAACCACCTTTAAACTTGAGATAAAATTAAATATTATAGACTCATCATACATAATATCTAAAACGACGCACTGTTTTTATGCGCACGGCTCGGTCGCGGTCTCAGTGGCGCTTTCGATTATTTGCATAAAGTTGGCCAGACGTCTCTCGCTACAGGCAGAGCAAACAGCTTAGCAACTAGCTTGCTAATTACTTGCCATTAGCTACTGAGGTAACTTGACAAATACCAGACTAGGTTACTCGGGTAACTAGGCCACTGACTATTTTTAAAATTAAATTCAATTTTCAAAAATTTAATGCTATTTGGTGCGATTAGATTTTTACAGTCCATCGATTTCAAAATCATTTCAACCGTTAGAGGTATCACATTAAATTTGAATACATTAGAATTCAACGGGATCCGAGAGAAGTCTTGTGATTGCGAATGTCTATGGGTCACAGTTTCCACTTACCATCAGGTGGCCTGTGTGCTCGTTTGTCTACTTGATGCCATAAAAAAAAAAAAAAAAAATCCGAGAGCTAAGTCGAGTTTTATGTATTCATACCTAAGACTACGTAGATAATTAAAAAAATAAACCCGAGCATGTTTGAAGGATCTACCTTTTTTAATTCAATAAAACCACTGAATTTTACTATGCCAAATGTTCTTTAGATTATTTGCATAATAAACCTTATGTTAATTTTACATGAAGTTCAAATCTGATCTAACGAACTTCACATAGGCTCAAATAAAGCTCAATTTACTTGAATCTTACTCAATCCCAAAGTAATCACGCGGTCCGGCGTTAATCAGAGAGCGGGCAAAGGTCGAGCTCTATCATTTTTGAACCGCCAACCTCACTCTTAATCAGTTGCGAAAATGCTTTCCAACTTTCCTCCTAACGCGGTAAGAGCGCTAATTACTTATGCACTTTGGCCTTCCTTACTCTGAGTATATTATATTAGTTGGATAATGAAAAGCAGAAGGGAACGGCGAGTTTGGGTCCCTTTACAATTCAATATCTACTCTTTATTGAACAACACATGCAAAAGTACGGAAAAACGAGTCAACAATTTTGTGTATAAAACATACATTTAATGTTGTTTTCAAATTACATTATGCAAGATGGAAGAATGTTACTTTGTGTTTATAAATTAAGTAATTTTTTTCTGATCGATAAATACATAAATCAATCCTAAATAATTGATGGTTAGATCAGAATGAAGAAATCGGATTTTACCTTGATGTGATAATTATATCATTAATTATCACACGACGTACATACTTCTAAAACCAACGTTCAAGCTCCAATACGTATACAAGATCCATTTCCCAAGATACAGGCTCAGCCTAGTTTGGGGTCCGCAAGATATCGTACCTTTTTGTAAACAGTGTATTTTTTATTAATAAAGTTATTCTTATTCTTATTATTATTCTTATGAAACATCACTCGCTCAAACTCCAAAAACACAAAACAACCAAAACTCCCGTCTTCCCTCGTTATAAAGCCTAGAACTAAGTTGAGAACTAGTCGAACTTGTGTGAGACTGTCCCTTCACATTCATTTATAAAGTCGAAGATGTAACTTAAAAGTATCTTTGAAACACTGCAACTTAACGCAGCTGCTTATAATTCACAACATTGATTATTTTCAAAACGTGTTCACGTTTTTAACAAACCATATATATGTGTTGTATGGCAACATCGTTCCCGTCTCCACAGTCACGCTTCGTGGAACAAAAGCACTGTTGTTGAAAAGACAAGCAGGCCAAAACGAAACCTATATCACTCTATGAACATCCAATCAAGTATATCAATCCAAAAAACAGATCAAACCTGTTTTTTGATTAGCCTGTGCTTGTTTCCCACAGCTTCCCTAAGGAGAGTGTGCTCCCGCCAATCACTCGCAAAAGCATCCAGGTCATCCCACCATCTCCTTCTGGTTCTCTGCTACCAATTAGCTTCCGTTCTCTGCTACCATGGATGCTAATTGGTAGGATTTTTGCATCCATCTTTCATCGTGCATGCGGCAGCCCAGTCCCACTTCAACTTCGCGGTCTTCATGACAACATGGGCAATACCCGTTGTCATGGAAGAAAAAAAACAATTAACGAGGAGGGTTCTCCTTGATCTACCAAATAAATCAAAAAGTCTGTAAAAGATAAAGAAGTAAAAATGAGGTCACTCCACTTTGATACATACATACGTCATCAGGGTTAATCGAAATTCGGAAACAATGGGTTCTCAACGGCGGTGAAACTGACGTTCGTGCAACAAAGGCGTTATGCAACCATAAACACTAGACATTAATTAGATGAAACTAATGCACTGAGATAAATTCATAATAACACCTTTCATAGGATCTAAATGACGTAAATGAAAATTAACGGTCTACCTACGGTAATTAATTTAAAATAAATGTAACAAGAATATACTTACTTCCTTTTTTGTTATTTTTTTAAACAATGGGTATCTAATTGCGCACTTTGTTAACTTGCGCCTTTGACCACCAAAAAAAATTCAATTAAAACGAATTCATCTACGAGTATATCTCGAACGAATCCTCTAGTTTTGAAATCAGATTTGATAAGTCTCTGTAATGCAACAAAAAACATGCTTAACGCTATCGAAAACTGCCAAAGTGTATGGAACTGAGATGAGCGTTTGACTCGGCCATCTGACAGCTATAGTCAATTCTACAGATATTCGATAACGATAACGACCTCGTCACGCATTTTGTCTAGGCAAAGTCTTAAAAACAATACCAACCCGTTCGGAAATCAAGTGAAAATATCAACCCACCACATTTTACGACAAACTCTTTATTCAAAACATACATATAAATAAACTCAATCCTTAACGCGAACCTAATCGCGTTAAGACTTGATTTTATTTCTCATATGTGTCGTCAAGGAGAAAGTTAAAAAAAATATCTTTATTCAACTTTCAGTTCCAAAAATGTCGCACCGAAAGCGCATCTTATTGTTCGATGTTACGTAACAAACTGCGTATGCGTATTAAATTCAATCTGTATTTTAACCAAGTCTATGTTATTAGCTGCAAAAAAGTTGCTCTAGATTACGCAATGACTCATGAATAATTTTAAAACATAAACGTCTTAAAAGCTACAAAGAAATCAGACGATTATTAAAGTCAGTGCCAGATTTGTTCATTTAAAACCCAAATTGTTCTTAAATATGAGTTCACGGCTCTCAATGTATCCACAGGTGGCAGACTACGAAACACATATTAATTATGTGCTCTCATAAAGCCAGACAGGCGCCATGCAATAAAAAAACAACAACAGAGAGGTTTTTGATTGATCGCGATTACCAATCTCGGTATCATCATTGAGTGATGATCGCAAATCTTATTACCATTTTAAATGATACCTGAGTAGGTATGTCAAAATGTAATCAGTGTATTTTATTGGCTAATACAATTTTCTAGAATCAACTTCGAAACGTATAGTAACGTAAGATAATTCTTGTTCTTTATATCCTAATGCGCTATAGACAACATTCACATGCCAATTTGCCAAATGGATAACGACACGGAATCCAAATTGATTTGGGCGTAGCCCACAGATATTATAGAATCTGACTATGAAGGTAATCCAAGCAGATGTTTTAATGTTGCATTTGTGATGACTTTCAAATTATTATTTCCCGACAGTCCAAAAAGGATGGTAAGTAAATTCTTTATTGCACAAACACTAAATGTTTGTACAAAAAGTGCACTTATATGTATGTAGATTAGGTTAGGTAGTAAAAATTAAAAATTCGGCGATTTAAGAATAAACGTTTGTACAAGTATGTACGGTTCGACGAATTTTGAAGAATAGGCCTAGGGTATTGTTGGATTATTTAGTTATAATCCCAAAAGTCTTACGTTACCGCTATTAGCATAAATAGTTTCAGAATATTCAAGTTTAGGTCTTATTTAACGGCATAGAAAGTCACATCTTTTAAGCTTACTTTTTATTACACTCGCTTAGAATATTTAGTTTTACTTAGTTTATATTTTAAGCCTTATTTTAAGCTTAATTTTTGCATAGTATAAAACGAAGTCGCTTCCCGTCGCCGTCTGTCCCTGTTAATGTACGATTAGATCTGTGATCTACACAACGGATTTTAATGCGATTTCCAATAGATAAAGTTATTCAAGAGGAAGGTTTGTGTTATGTGCGGGTTTTAAATTAAACTATCATAAACAAAAGCGACGGGAACGCGGGTATCTATAAGTCTATACTTTTAGGCATTTAAAAAATGTAAACAAAACAACCACGTGATATAGTTCGTCAGCCAATAGAAGCAGACAGTGTTGTGCTTCTATTGGCTGACGTCAAAGTCGTCGTACGTCAAAGTTCGATAAGACAGTTTTGATTGGCTGTTTAACAATGTCACGTGGTTTGGAATGTTTACATTTTTTTAAATACCTAAAAGTATAGACTATAATGTTATTTAAAAAAAATTGTTAGCGTTATTCGTCCTAATACATCGTTTGTCCGAATTCTCGTTTATCCTAAATCCATTTCGGAATAAAAAAAAAGTGTTGTTATAATACAATCCTCACCTAACTTAACCTAACCACAGTTATTTATGGAAAGCATAAAAAGTGGTCTGACTTAGTTGAAAACCAAATAAAGACAATGAATAATTCGGACAAACGAAGTGTTAGGACAAACGTTATTAGGTTTTCCAGGGGACACCCACTGAAAACACCTACATGTACGAATAATAGGCCAAACTCAAGATGGTAATTTAATGTGCGTAATTTGATAGTAAGCTGCCTACGTAGTACTGCCTGAACTGTGTTACGTAGGAAGCTAATTGCTGGGAAAGTGTCTTACGAAAATATTGTACTTTGTTCAAATTATAGGTCTGGCTTACATGGTGTTAATTACATGTATTATTTACTTATGTTGGTCGTGAGCGAAAGGTTACAATAATGACAATATTTAGTTTTTTTATTATTATGTGCCACATTCAGATTTAAAAGTAATCTTGGTTAATAAACTCAATCACAACACACACAAACTAATGTGTTAAAGTTTAAAGTCACAAGTGCATTAAGACTGCGCCGAGCAAATGCCGAGCGTCCAGTGGCGCCCTCATTACTATTGTTGTGTTTTCTAATGAACTAAATAATTTCCTTGGAATCAAACGATATGTTTTTGTAGCGCAAGTAAAAACACAATTTATGGGATACGTCACAAACTTTAATAACAATTACCCTTTGAGTAGTCAGCTTAACGGGAAAAGGTGGCCACTTTTTTCCGTTAAGTTAATAACTCGAAGGTGAATTGTTATTAAACTATACGATATGCTCTATAACTTGTGTTTTCATTTGTAGTACAAATACATTTCGTCCAATTTCAAGAAAATACTTTAGTTTATTAGAAAACACAATAAAAGTAATGAGGGCGCCACTGTACATCCGGCGTACGCTCGGCGCAGTGTAATACCAACAAAATCTCCTTAAAAAATATATGGTTTGCAGCCCTTACCCCACTTGACCTTACTCCATCCTTTGTTGAATAACTCTAGAACGTTATTCTCTTAAAAATGGATTTTTGCGGGACGGTCGATCAGTTGAGCGAAGTCATACGAGCTATTTTTAATGGACTTTATCGAGAATTCACGGTAAGTCACGGTATATGTTAGGTACCTATTATATCAAAGTAGGTACAAGAAATAACAGTGAAACAGTTATTTTGTTCACATGTGATTAAGTACCTAAACAGATGGAGTATAACCAAATTTCTATGTACGAGTACTTATGTGCGTGATTAGAAAGGTATATAAGTATTTACTTACTATGATTGAAATAAATAAATTACATGGGATAATATCCAAATTAAATATTTGCCTAGTGCGCTATAAAATACGATTCTCAATACACTACAAACTCTCCATGAAAAGATTAATTGTTGACAAACAGCCTTATTTATGTAATCTGCATAATATGTTATTTTATACATCAGTAGATAATTTTAATATTCATAAGGAAATTTTCCGGTTAAGCGATGTTGTATAGAGGAAGTTAAATAAGCATAATTTAAATTGCCTATAAAATATATTCATCTAGCTCCGAATTATTTTACGTGAGTATTTTCTGCACGTCTTTGGCTGACATGCCGTGATAATGACGATACGAGGGTTATAAAAAAACTTATTAATTATAAAAGAGTTAAGCAACCGTTTTTTAGGTAATTAAATAACTCTTTTAACGATATTTTACATCACTAACTGGCTTAGAAATGTAGAATATAGCAACAGTCGCCAATTAAAAGCTTTTAATTGTATCATAAACTTTATGTCACCATCACCATCTTTGAACATAGCTTGGAGTTATATATGTTTAGATGTTTTTTGTTACTAAAAAATTACAACACTTTTAACAACATTATGTGAAGTAAATAAATACAAACCATGAAATAACTCTGCAAAAGGCATGGATTGGTCAATGTTTTGAAAAATAAAAGGTAGACAGGTTACAAATGATTATATCGAATTGAAATAAGTATTTATGTAACATTATGTTGTAGAAACTAAATTACCAATGTTCCTTTAGTTTTATTCCTTTCTTGTTTTCTAACTTTTTACGACGGAAGATTAAGATAATGTTGAATAGGTTTGTTTGCATTTTATATGCATTGTAAATACCATGGATGCAATAAATTGAATATTAATATGAATATGTGTAATTTTAGGAGTATAAAATAGGGGCTTAATTTGATAACGTTAGATATATTTATTATTATCACAATCCCATAGAACTATTACTATCTTCTCGTTTACCTTTGGGTTAGGTATGTCTTGAAATTATTAAGTTCCGTACATGACCAAATGACCTGGTTGCGTAGTGTCAGTGAGGAGGCAAAATTGCTCCGAACTGACACGCAATATTTAGAAGAGCAGTGAAGTAACTGCTCACCTAAATCGTATTAGAACCTTATGAAACAAATAACTCGGGTGTACTGTTTGCACTTACAAAATATCAAGCGTATGTTTTGTTTGTTATTGTGATAAAGTCAACGTCAGATTATGTAGATGATAACTTTTGGACCGTGTCGTTTTCGTTCGTTTGACGATATCAAGCAAACCTTGAATGAACTGTCGTTTCTTGGTGACTTTGTACAGATTAAACGTCATGACAGATTCTGAAACACGAGGTATCGTTGGCTATTGAAAGCTGAAAGCTTTTTACATACTAGAGTTCAAGTTCCAAGTGATGTTGGTCTTCTGTAGAGGTAGTTGTGCCAAAGTTTGATTTAAACGCACAACTAGAGGAAGCCCACGGCTTCGTACGTTTAAAATAGTTTTCCGCTACTCCCCCTATTTCTTCCCGTTTGGGGTCAATTTTCAGACGGTACCCAAGGAATGTTTTCCTTGGGTACCGTACCTACCGTACCTTGGGTAAGGCCTTTGTTTCCCATTTTTTCTTGGTCATAATATCATTATTGACATAATTATTGATAGTCATATTTTTTATATCGCTGGAACCGTAAAGTTTTCAGAATTTCTTAAATATCTAACGTGCATTTAGACAAGGCTAGGTAAGGTAAGGTTAGGTAACATGAAGTGTGATAAATATGACCTCAAACAAAATAATTAAGTCGGACGATATACACCCATTTGTAATGAATTGTAATCATGTTTTGACATTAACATTTATATATTATTATTATTTTGTATTAGTTTAAGTTTTAAATAATTTATAATGTATTTCGTATGCCAAAAGGCGCGTCATGGAATTGCAGCATATTTTACCACATTGTCACCTGATAATTACCTGTGTTGACGAAATAAAGACTATTCTATACTCTAGTCTATTTTATTCTGTTCTATTCTACTCTATTCCCAATATCTCCTCCCTATTTCAAATCGCAAAACGGGGTGAGTAGGGGCACAACCTAAAATAACTCATAACTTGTTACAAATAACGACAAGTATTAAATGGACAATAACGTTACGTCTATTGGAAATATTTTCAGTCTTATAATTAGTAGCATTATTATGCTTCATTTTAGTTTGTGTCCCTACTCACCCCTAAATCCCCACTCATCCCGTTTTACGGTACCTTTTAGTCAGTCTGACGCTAAGACTCAAGACTTTTACCTATATACGTAAATAATGTATTATGTAAAAAAAAAATTGACGAAAGAGATATACAGATCGAAAGTGAATGGAAGAGTCGGAAGGGGCCGGCCTAGGCGGACTTTTTCGAGTCAAATCGGAGAAATACTGGAAAAGGGCCGAATCTTAAGTACCCGAAACCCACGTGCGTGCATGACTCAATGTATGAATGTGGAAGAAGCGAAAGAAATTTGTCAAGATCGTAGCAAATGGAAAGAAGTGGTCTCTGCCTACCCCTCTAGGAAACAGGCGTGATTTAATGTATGTATTATAAAGATTCCATTACTAAAACAAAGTAAATATATCAATCAGCGTCTTTATTCAGAACCACTACGCCTATTACAAGAAACAATCACTCGACAACGGACGCAGGAAAAGGAACAAGCCACAATAGGACAAGGCGAGGAAGTAATGGTTTTGTTTGATTCGTCTTCAACTGTCAAACAATACGTTTATGGGCATGACAAGCAGCTGGCATAAAAGACGCCCTTGAGGACTTGTTAAGATAAATTAATAATTCAAAGAAACTTAATAGCTTTATATTTTTAATGGATGTGTGCAAAGGGCTTAGCACGTAGGGTTGCCAACTTTACTATATACATATTAAATTGTAATGATTTCTACAGTATTAAATGCTCGACTACATTAATTCTGAAATCTTTACAAGAAATATCATATTCTGTTTAGTTAACACAAAAAATAGACGGATGAATGTTATAATACTAGTATGACTTTGCTAAAAAAAATCACTTGTAACAGTGTAAGTACCTATAAATTTTAAAATTCTAAAAGTATTATATTAATTTGAATAGTAATTGTAAACCTTTTAATTTTTACGACCACCACTATATTAGTTTAGCGAAAACCCTCGAAATTAATTTAAGTATTTGACATAAAAATATGTACTTGTCAGCTCTTTGAGCACACATGACCGTTTAAAACGAATTCAATAAAGGCCACTGTTAAAATTCCATTTATTAACCATTGCATTCTCTTAGCATCTTAATGCAGTCGTAGATCACATTGCGATGTCTTAATACCAGTTTTAATCACATGGATTAGTAAAATAATTACTAGGTCTCAAGACTTCGACTGCGTATTTCATAACGAGTGGACGCAAGACTTAGGACCCCGTTTCTAGAATCTAATATTAGTGTGTTTCCCTCTATTAAACTTGTTGCAAAAATTGTACTCAGAAGATTAATATTACTATGGTAAATGCTGGACTATCATGGACAGTGCTCCAGTCATGAACAATCCCAATAAATGTAATTACATAATTATATAATGCTAATGCCTTACAATTAGATAAGATTATAATACCCTACCGCTATTACAATTAAATCTTTTGAAAGTGCCTTTCTGTCCGTTAAAATTGTTATTGTTCATCATTGGAGAACTGTCCATGATGGGTGCATTTACCTTAGCCTAGTCTTAAGAAACGGGGCCCAGGACGTCGGTTTGAGAAATAGGCATTAGTCAGTCGTAGAAAATGATTTATGCAAAGACCGACGCCAATCTAATGGTGAGAGAGGAAAGATTTTTGTCATTTATTAAGTAGGTATGATAATTTCGTTTATGTAATAGCCGTTTAGTATGATGTCCAAGCATTTGAGATAATTATCATTGCCTATAAACAAGCGTATAGTTGATTTATCTGTAGGTGTTGCGTGTTTGTCACGAAAATAAAGTGGTACAGTGTCCCAACATCAGTCACGGATACCCAAATGTACGAATATATACATATTTTCTGAATAATTCATACCCATTTATCGAACATCTATCTGTCGCGAGATAGAGTACCTAGTAGGGTAAAAGTACCGGTTTTGACCATCTTTGCATCGTTCTTGGCCATTCTAAATTTGAATTAATATGTCAAGCATTATACAATTATATATATCCATATCCATACTAATGTTATAAATGCGAAAGTGTCTGTCTGTCGATCTGTCTGTCTGTTACCTCTTCACGCTTAAACCGCTAAACCGATTAAGGTGAAATTTGGTGCAAAGATAGTTTGAATCCTGGGAAAGGACATAGGATAGTTTTTTTCCCGAAATTCATCCTCTAAGGGGGTGAAATAGAGAGTGAAAATTGGTATGGAGCTACGATATAAACGAGTTCCACGCGGACGGAGTCGCGGGCAGAAGCTAGCTTTTTATATTTTATCTTTACATCTTCAGTCTTAACTAATTATGAAAGTTATTTTTAATATTACAGTATTTTTGATACTCATTTCAACCTTAAATGGCCACAAACTTCACTTCTACCCTAATAGAGAGTAGATTTTCTAACTACGAGTAGACTATAGGTACGTTCTCGCAGACTTTATTTCCGTGATAAAAAAAACCGCTACAAAGAAAAGTTACAAGTAATATGCTTACTGCCAATTAATTCTACTAATATTATATATGCGAAAGTTTGTGTGTTAGTTTGTTACTCCTTCACGCTGCAACGGTTAGAAGAATTTGGATGAAAACAAAGACAAAGACAAAATGAAATTTGAACGCCCTGGATTAACGCACATAGACTACTTTTCATCACGCAAAATTTAAAAGTTCCTGGGAGAATAACGATAATTGAAATCTTCGCCAACAAAGTCGCAAGCAGAAGCTAGTAAGTAACTACTTACAAAGCACGATTATCGCTATTAGTCTCAAGGACTGATCAAATCTTAAATTTCATTATAAATTTAAGAATCTAACATCATCAAACAGTTGGATACATGTATAACTTTAACGATTGCATAACAATCATTGAACGCGCAATCATTCACTGCATCTCCGAAATTAAATTTTGTCTATTCGCTAACAATGACTTTTTGCAAACACTAAAAATAAATGTTATTGCAGAAACTTAACCAAGACACCCGTATTATAATATAAAATATAACTGCCGGAACTATGCGATAATGGTCGTTGGTGATATTCTTTTAAGCTGCCGTGCCCAGTTCACCGATGGACCATTATATATTGGCCACTGGGTTAAAGATATATATTCTAATTCTAAGCTCTTTTGTAGCAATAGCTAGCCTTACTTGATCCATGCCCGGAAAACATCTGTCTGAGGCTGGACTGTGTCACAGACATATTAGACACGCATCGACGTCAATTTAGGAAGATTTAGGTTCATACACACTCGCAAAAATAAAAGTGGTCTCTCTTGTGGTCAATAGGTAAAGGCTTGTGTGCATATAAGTTATGTTTTTATTTACTAGGACTAAAGTAGACCTGACGCCGTTTATGCGAATGTGGGTTCAACCAGAAAATTTGGCCTTAAAAGCGTTAAATTGGGGTATTTTTATTATTATGATTTAATTCAATTTCTGACGACCTCAATGTAACTGCATATAATTTGACATGTAATGTTATTTATACTGTGTTATATTGAATCTGAATATGTCCACAGGAAAGACGGTAACCTAAATCTGTGTATGACCCTTTGACGCAGTGTTCTTTAAGAACACTACGGTATAGGAAGTTTCATAAAAGCTGTGATGAATAGATTGAACGTCACTAATGTCAGCTGTGATTGAATGATTTCCGTCGTTTGGACGGAGATCTGACGAGTGTACCAGCGTTATTTGAGCTCCTCGTTTATAGTTTCACCGATAGGAATCTGGGGATAAACATAATGGTCCATTTGCCACGTGTAGTCGTGTAGTTAACAACTTGAATCGTTGAGCCATCATAGAACCTTGTCACAGAAACAGCGTTAAGTAACAAGAAATAAATTACTTACATCAAAATGAATAATTAGCGTACTTTGACAGGGTCTAAAGTGATTCAATTTAATTGTCAAAAAGGGGACGTTTTTAACCCAATACGAAATGAAAACAATTGTTCCGCTTTGAAGTCGATTGCGATTGCGGGTGCGTTAGACAATACGCCAGCGGATCTAGATATTTGCATTCTGATTGAGAACATTAAAGAATAATATCACACTGTTGTTTTTGTTACTAGTGCACGATTGTGCGGTTTGTCATTTCCTCCTTTATCCTATACGTGTGTTACGCAAGGGTAATCAAACGCTAGGAAATGTCATATAGCCACGAATTAATCTTCATTTGTTTTTATGTGATATCTTTTCGTTCCTCTGAGAGCGTAATGATAGTCACATGCCGTCGTGTTTTTGTATTGTTGGGATGGCATCGTAAAGCAAATTGTTACCTTATCGATAGCATATTATCCCCATTTTGTTTGTCAATGGTACTTCATAACGCGTAAGAAACGATTACATGATATTAGGTGAAAGAATTGTGTAACCCGTCATGCTTTCGCCTATCGGTCTGGCCATGATCTTACGCGATGGCGGTAGCGGTTGAGATGAGCGGCAAGTGGTCCCAAACAAATGCATGCTGAAGTAGGTATGTGGCATGTCACGGGACGCGGCGATGATGACGCCATTTCTATTCATTTGTTTCCACCGCCCGGCCCGCTGCCTACCTCTACCGCCGCTGCGCAAAAACGTTGCCACAACAGGCAGTGCTTTATACGTATAAAATCCAGGATAGCGACGTTTTGACAGAATTTTACAACCGGTACCTTAAGGCAGCGTTTCCACCAGAGCTGTGCGTTGCAGCTAAGGGGAGTTGCGAGAGAAATCCACCAATAGGATTATTTTGTTTTACTAGCTTCACCATTCAATTGGTGGATTTTCCGCTTAGCTGCCTCGCACAGCTCTGGTGGAAACGCAGCCTAAGAGAGGTGCCAAACAGGCGTTGCCGGTACGCTGTGTCGTTAAAGCTGCGTTGTTCTACACTAGAACTATAGTAGATTCACTCATTACCAACGTGTAAAAGATCCAGTATGTCGCCAATTTACTGAATAAATATTTTGATTTTGATTTCATAAATTAGAACGACATGCGTCATGCGTTGAAATACGTGCATCACTCTATGTTAAAATCACAGCGTTGCGACGAAGCAACACACCGGCAACGCTGTTACATGTTTTTTCTCGCTTGTTTCTCATTGCATCTAGTTGTTGATTTAGTTTAGTTTGCTCCTTAAAAAATAAGCAAGATCAAAAATATCGATAAAACCGAAAACGCACTGAAAAACGTAAAAAACCGATACAAACAACAAAGCAACAAACTTTCAAGCGAAATAGCCGAGCCAACGACCGCGCCTGCTCCGATGACCAATAAAAAGCGCATAGCACTTGCATCTAACCAATCAACCGTTAACTTGCACACGTCCTATTGCTACTGCGATAAGGTTGACAATAACTGTGATGAATGCAAATATCATTCGGTATTCTGCAGGCAAACCATTGTCACTGAGTGCCAAGTGAAAGGCTTGTTCTTGTTGATATGAGGTTTTTGTCTCAATTAGGTGAATAATATAAAAGTAGGACATACAATACAATTCTAATTTTAATAAAATAATAAAGAAAAACGAATGTATTTTTTAATAAATACTTACAATTAAAGTTTGTTTTCAATCTTCTGGTAACATTATTCATCAGATTAATAGTAGCTCTGTCTTATTTTCATATGAAAAAGGAAAACGGTATATGCGAGTTTACAAAGGTACCTAGATAAATGTTAGGAAAATATGTTTATTGTATAGATTTTTTGCTCTAGAGTATAAATAATGCTCTAGGTCCGTATTATGGCCGCCTTTATCACATTGGGTAAAGCAGCCGTCACTTTCGCACTTACATATTGGCCTAAAAGTGATAGATATTTTATCCACATCGGTAAGTACACCACCAATTATTGCAACACTGCTGTTTGGGGGTATGATACTACGAGTACTTAAAGACCAATATCCTGTACAGTCGGCCTTATAATTAGATACACAATTTTGTACTTTGTCGCTTTGACGCCTTTGACAGATTAATGCATGACGTCAAAGTGACAAAGCATTGATGCAGCTACTTAGATGGCCGACCGTAGCTTGGTATCAATGCCAGACTGCCAATGCAATTGCTAACCCTTGAGCAATTGAAAATGGCAAAACGTCATGGCATCGTGTCCAAAATACATGCTAATATTACAGCATAAACCTCATCCGCAAAAAGCGTAGGAAGCTGTAACATTAAACACAACCCCAAGCGCGACTTATTGCAACACGGACCAAGATGCGACATAAACCCACTTGGTATGAATACGTTCAGTGCCGTTTTCCCATGATGAAATGATAGAATGTAACCGATATGTAGTTCTCGGCCTCGAATTCATAGCTCCAAACGATCATTAATTATTACCTAATACCACGATAATACGCATCTAATGCTCAACGTATAATTACTGTCAAGTTCTCGTTAGCAAATTTTCACTTTTCTCAGCTCCGACATTCATCATGCATTCGGGTGTAATAACCGATGACTCGATTCTCTGAATTATTCATGAGGCCGACTTTATTTGGTGTCGAGATCTCACTAAATTTTCAAGCTACGTCCTTATGCAACGGATCTCTAATGAGATGTGAGCTAATGAACCGTAGTTTTTGAGATTTTTGTTTTTGATAACGTAACTTTCAATTAGTTACAAATGTTACAATACGGTCCATCGAGATCGAAGTGAGTCTAATGAAGATCAAGATTATTTCGTGCTACTTAGTGAGTACGCAACCAAGTGTCGTGTAACTTCCCGTTGCGCTTAGAAAGGATCAATAAATTTAACTTAACCTATAAATCGATCGACACTAAGTAAGATAATGATCCAGTCATGGTAGACGGAAAATTAAATAATCTTAGGAACATTGTTCATACACCTCTACAGTCCAAGGACCAAATACAAAGACTACTTAAGCTTTTCTTTTCTATCGCTCGAAATGTATGAAATGACAGTTGACCATATGATTCATCGTAACGCACAAGAATCATATCCCGTACATGGGCGTTTCACAAAAAACGTGTACCTACGTATGTACTCGTACAAACGAAAGAACAAAAATTAAAGAAAATGTAACTTTTCCGTTGCGTCTCGAAAATTAGTCATACATAAAGTAACTCAATGAATACAAAACGGACACATTTCAAAATAATTTGCTCTTCCATTAAAAATCGTATTCCAACAGCTTCTAATTTTAAAATGCAACACTGACTCATTTTGGATTGTGTCCGTTTTGTATTCAATGAACGAAGTATAAGTAATTTTCGTGACGCAACAGAAAGGTTAAATTTTCTTAATTTTTATCTTTAACAGTGTATTTTTTTGGAAAACGCCCACGAATGAAAATACGGTAAGCTTACCTCTGAAATATTTTTAGCCTGTGATTATGATTAAAAAAATCATATTTGATCGGCAAAGGAGTAACAATTAAACTGCCATCTACCCTTCCTACTCTAAACTAACCAGTTGATTACGATATAGAGGCGGCTATTCGCTCGGCGCCGGCGCAGTTGTAACTTTTGACCTACCATCTAGCGTCTGTTCTCTAAACTAGCCAGTTCAATACTGCAGTTAACTTAACTCATGAGTCATGAGTGAATGTAAGCGACCTCATCCAAGTGCTGCCATCTATGTAATTCTACTGAGCAACTGTAGCTGATGGAGAAAGGTTTCAGTTTACGTTAGTTAGAGAACTGATAGAGAGGTGGCGGTAAAAATAAGTAGGTGCAAGATTCTGAATAAACAGTAATTCCTGGACAGTTTTCGTTGGTATAAGGCCTGATTCACACTTTGCGAAGTGCAAGTGCGAAGTTCATAAATTTACTACTTGCCACTTGACAGCAAATGTATGAACTTCGCACTTGCACTTCGCAAAGTGTGAATCAGGCCTAAGGGACGAACGAACAAGTGTACAACATAGCAACTCCTAACCAATAGTAGGCTCGTAACTAAACGTTACTAATACATCCAGTGCTCTTTTACCTCTTTTAATTCGATTAGCTAGTCTGCTAAAATCTGTACCTATATAAATCGAGTTTATAAAAAATAATACACATTACATTATGTATCCATACACCATTACATTTCTATAAACTATCGCAGAAATAACTAACTCCTCAATTATTTTAAAACCGCAAACCCCGTCTTGTTATCATTAGTTAACCATTGTTATGAAGCCGGCGCTAGCGTCTCAAGTGGTGGTCGAGTTTAGTAAAGTCATTGAACTCAACTGGTAGAGTAGAGTACTTCAAAATCCTACTCAAGTAGGTACTAAGCTATTCATTTAAGATTCTTACTTAAGAGGATTTTAAAGCGCCGCCGCCGGCTGCTGCACTCTAGAGGCCCTAAGATGCAAAAGCTACTAACGTATCTATCACTCAAAATTAATGAAATGACAGTTCTCCACGTGGTTGATCGCAACGCACAAGAACGTCATTCCATACATTTGGAGTGATAGAAAAGAAAACCGTTAATATACGTAAAAAAAATAAGTGTAAAGGCGTGTAGTTGTGTATAAAACTACTAAGGAATTTCCGTCGAATTTCAAATACAGAATGTCGAACGGTCTATACAGATGTGTTACAACTACACGCAAGGCCTTTACTTTTTTGAGTCAATAGCTAGGCTACCTAGGCCTACTTCCTTGTTGGCTTGCCTGTTTAGGGCGTGTAGTTGCCTCGGGCAGTAGGTACAAACAATGCTTCAAGCACAACACTTGGTCGGGACAACCCATGTGATTCTGTTGAACTCCTAGACTGCCAGAACATCTACCATCAAGCGGTACCCAGTTCCGCCGCGTCACTGCGCTCAACTACGCGCCGGTCCCTAGAACGTTTCTGGCGTGAACTATAAGACTTTGGAATGCACTCCCTGCTGAGACTTTCCCAATGCGCTACAATATGGGGCTGGTTTTTAAAAAGGTATCATTAAATTTCTTCGAGACTGGCAATGTATTGGTTACGCCTTAGGCGTTGCAAATGTCCATAGGCGGCGGTCACCGCTTCCCATCAGGTGGCCCGTCTGCCTGTTTGTCCGTCGATGTCAATAAAAAAAGCGTCCGTATCCATGCACTTTAAAGTATGTTTTAACGCTATTTTCCTTTTCTGTAATTAGATTAATAAAAGAAAAAGAAATTTTAAAATATAAATGAGTAGTTGCATACATTTTTAATTTTTTAAATACCATATTTCTCTGTAATCAAAACCTACTTTTACATAAGAAACAACCAAAATTTGCAGCTTTACAGGGAATAATAGACACACTAACAGAAGTGATCATACCTATTATTACGTAAATGACAAGATTTGTCAATCTTCACCATCACTTGACTGCGCGGTGTGCCATACTGAACTAATCCAAAAAATATTACTCATCCATTGAAAAAAGCCATTCATAAATTTTTAGTTTTACTTCAACCGTAACAATGTTCACACATTTGTAGTCAAATGTTCATAATGATTATTGTACGCGATTAAGTCCCGTTTAAGAGGATTGTAAGGTTACAATTTCCATACAAAATGGTGTAACGTTTCTCTCCCCTTACACCAAGGCCGATTTTAAGACTGCGCCGAGCGTACGCCGGATGTACAGTGGTTTTCTAATAAAGTAAAGTATTTTCTTGAAATTGGACGGTATTTTTTTGTACTACAAATGAAAACACAACTTATAGGGTTATATCACATAGTTTAATAACAACCTTCGAGTTATCTACAACGGAAAAAAGTGGCCACCTTTTCCCGTTAAGCTTACTACTCAAAGGGTAATTGTTATTAAAGTTTGTTACGTATCCCATAAATTGTGTTTTTACTGCACTGCAAAACGCATCGTCTGATTCCAAGGAAATTCTTTAGTTAATTAGAAAACACAATAATAGTAATGAGGGCGCTACTGGACACTCGGCGTTTGCTCGGCGCAGTCTTAAATAAGCTGCACAATATTGTGAAAAAATAGGTTTGGTCATTTTCCTTTTTAATAAAATAATGCTTAGGATGAAACTGATTTAAAACAATATAAACAGAATCGTACAAAACTAGTTTTTATAATAACTACTTACTTACAGCATATTAAAAGACTGTGAAAATCAGACTTGTTTTAGGTAGTGAAAAAGGTCAACGCCCGCAAAAATAATGGCTCCACAATCCTCTCTTTTTTATATCTTTTAATGTCACAAAACTGACTAAAAAGATAAAAATTGTCTTCCGCTTGGTCACAAAACTGACAAATTAGTCACAAGTAATTCGCCCGATAAATTGTGCAAATGGTTGGTTAGGTCGCAGGTTTGAGGTTTCACGCGTCAATGCCTCTGCTGGTAGACAACAAGACACTAAAAACAAAAAATATAAAACAAGTAAACAGCAAACAAGTGTGCACTAATTCTTTATCTTCTATTTTATTTATGACAACCAGGGTTACCCAGTGTTTTCATAAAATTGTATATAAAATATGTAAAAAAGTTTAATAGTGATGAGAAAATGTCTATATGTCTATATTAACACGACCTAGACGTGTTCTGTCAAGTCTTACTTATACAGCCCAGTATTGTGTCTATTACCACCTTAATTGTCAGATTATTGGACCCATTAACTTCATCATCGTCCATTTCACTCGTCGATAAGCTCCATGATTTATCAGCAAAACTAAACTGTTGCAGTCGCACTCAAGTCAGGACGTACAGTCAACCAATTTGATTTCTAGGCCACTTTGGACTATGTTAAAGTGACGTTGTCAACCAAAACGTAAGAGACTCCCTATGATTTGGTTTACAACGTCGCGTTGACAAAGCCCATAGTGGCCTAGGAATCAAATTGGTTGACTGTACCTTAAAAGTCTATAAAATGTTTCTGAGCTGCGGTTGCCGGTTGGACACACAAGTATCGTATCAACTGTACACATCTTCTTATGTCTCGGAAACGAAAATAATATGGGCACTTTCATGTACTGGACAAAACACAAGATACAGAATCTCACGCTTTATTAATCAAACGCTAGAATTAAAAGCAGTAGCGTAACCTGTGCAGTTTAACAATAATTTAAGTAACGGAACATCATTAATAACAATCCTATAATTAACGACCCATTACTCGCATGAACGTGCGCAGTCCAAAGAATGGTATAGCGAATCGGAGATTGCGTGAAATCCTGCTACACAATCTGGACCAGCCATGTTATTCTCTTTTAGAATTTACTTTTCAACTCGACGGACGAATTATCAACCGGCGAGTTTAAGTTGTCCCTTTAGAGCGTACAGACAACATTTTAGAGCGTGCATTCTCGATTAGGTAGCTAAACTCGCTTGATCGACCGATTGGCCAGGACAATATTAATAAAGCATCCGTCACTCTCGTACTTGCATACTAGTCAGAAAGTGACAGATGTTTTGTCCATGTTTCTCCACATTGGTATACGCGACCATAATAGGCCCGCAGAAGCCGTTTTTAAGATAATAACACCTCAGGCTGACCACTCGTGAGTCTCGTGACTGAGACGAGGAAGCAATTTAGTGTTAGATCGGCAACTTATAGTGCTCTCTAGTATTCAATTGGCTGTATTTTAGAATGTTGTAGTATTAGCCAGGTGAATCTAAATGAACGAACTTTGAATTATGCGACCTTATGGGTTAGATTTCTAGTGTAGGGCAAATATTAGTTTGATGAGTTGATGAGGTAGTGCTTATTGCTGAGTCTTGGAAGTTATCTATGTATTTGAGTTAGTATTTATTTATCTATACATATACCTAAGTATGTTTTTCGTACCTAGTCTCTGGTATGACTAGATGAATTTAAGTGAGGTGGTCATCTGACGTTTATTTGCTTCTACTTTCATAGATCGTTTATTTTTTTATTTTTTTCAATTTATTGCAAATCTTGAAATTGTGAATTTTGTGAGCTTGTTTGTATATCAAGAGTAATCTCCGGACCCACTGCAACTATTTGAAAA
This sequence comes from Acleris laterana, assembly GCA_963966035.1. Lineage (NCBI taxonomy): Eukaryota > Metazoa > Arthropoda > Insecta > Lepidoptera > Tortricidae > Acleris > Acleris laterana. Next base: position 10,783,907 of record OZ014452.1, read on the forward strand.
CATAATTTCCCATTTACAAGGAACATTATTTCAGATGGACAAACTTATATTATTCAACCTGGACAAAGTCACAACGAACCGCTAGTCCTGCTTAATATTATAAATGCGGAAATTTGTGTGTGTGTGTGTTAGTTTGTTACTCCTTCACGCTGCAACGGCTGGACAGATTTGAGTAAAATTTGGACATGGCTTATACCCTGGATTAACACATACCTATATTACTTTTAAAAAAAAACTGGAATAACGACAATCAAAATCTACGCAGACGAAGACGCGGGCGGAGTAGTCACTTTCCCCTTGACTGTGAATATGGAATACATCTTAAAACAACCATGGTTTATATTTGTCTTTCATTCATTCTTGTATGGTCTTATTATAGTCTAAACAGACTTTACCCAAAGTCGATGAACTTTTGAGCTATACAAATACAAATCTTCGGCACTTTCTCAAGGGTTTGTATTTTGATTGTCTAATAGTTATAAGTTACCAAAAAACAGATATTAAACTGTAGTTGGTGTTATAGCTTTGATAAAAAAAAAAAAAAATTGGACAGTCAGCGACACTTTATTCATCAGGTTCTACCAACTAGCCGTGGTTCTATCCTCATGGCCGCTAGACTTAAACGTGGAATGTAAAGATAACTCTTTCCCTATTTAAAGAACTTTAATCTCCATAAATATGTTTTTTTCTGGAATAACAAAAAAAAAAACACAACTACCTACCACCTACAGGGGATTCAAGTGAAAAAGATATGGTTTAACAATGTTTTAATTCATAAAAAACAAAACAATAAGCATAATTTATAAATACTGACCATCCTAATAGCATTAGTTTACAAACTGTGAAGGTTTTTGTCAATAATATTTTTAAATTAAATATGTTACATTACTTAACATTTTAATTCAGTTCGATACATTCACATCGCAATACACTCCTCAACATTTTATTCTGAAAACACAACAAACCCTTATCACTTAGATAAAGAGTAGTACCTTACTTATTATATTAATAATATTATTACTAATACGATTTAGTTTTGTGACGATTTATCTATCTTCGGTGTTCTTTTATAGTGTCCGTAGGTGATGCCCCCCGCTGCCGTGTGGTACATTTGGTTGGGGAGGAATCCTCTTTCATAGTGTCTCGGGACCGGATAGTGATGGTAATGCCGACCACTTGATAACGCGTCATAAGCAGCAAGAGGGTCCTTCACATACCCTCTTTTCAAATACTCTAACTGAACCCCCGAGGGCACGTAAGAATCAAGGAGAGACATCGGCCTCCGCTTGTAGGGACTTTCATAACTTTCACTCGGCTTTGATGCATACGCACTGGATATATAGTTACCACCAGCAGCGTACACTGGCTTCGATAGAGGACGGTAGATCGGCAGTGCCTTAGGAATATGGGCAAGATGCGAAGGGGGACCCTTTAAAAGCAGAGGATTTGGTGGAGGCAGCTCGGATATAGACCCGTGTCGGGGATCTTCCCTTACAGGAGCACGAGATGAGTAATACCGAGGAAAGCCAGGGTGCTGCGGCCTGGAGTAAGGTACTTCAGTATGAGAAGAGTACTCTTTAGGACTTTCTACTTCATTCTCCTGTATTTCTTCAACATTATTTGTTTCGGTATATTGTTGATTTTGGTAGTAGCCTTTTGGCAAAACAGGAGGTGCAGCGATTGAAGTTGGATATTGAACTATCGGCATCTGGTACAGCACAGGGGCAGTGGAAGCTTGAATGGGAGCAACTGTTGAAGGAGCCGCGTAGCTGACGTAAGCAACTGGCTGCTGAATGTATGTCTTCCCCGAAGGTGCTACGTAAGTTGGGACTTCTATAAAGTTGCCTTGTGGCTGTATCGCTTCTGGCGCGGTAGGATACGCGCTGACGCGACCGACTGCCGGCGCCGCGTACTGGACTCCTGGCTGCGTGTTCGCCGCTTGTTCCCCTTGTTCATTATAATACTGAGGGACTAGATATATTTGCATCGGATAATTAGATAGATAGCCGACCATTGCTTGCTGAGTTGCTGCATGTCCATATTGAGACTTGGGCGTGGCTACCGGCGTCGGCGGTCTTTCCGGCTGCTCCGTAACTGCATACTGCTGAACGAACCTCGGTTGTTGGGGTGCTTGATTAGGGCTCTCAAAATACCTAAGCAGTCCATTTTTGAAAAAATCATACGGAAGTATTCCAGGACCCGATGGCCCATTGGTTTGTATACGTGGCTCAGATTTGTCGAGATCCTTTTCTTTTTCGCTCTTTAGATTGTCTTCTTCGATGTCTTGCAACTCGATTTTCTTGTCGGCTCCCACGGCGAGTGCAAGGACGCAAACAAGGGCAACCTGAAAGTAAAAGCGTAAAGTGAGGTGATTGAGGTGGTTGTCCGAGGCGCGTGGCCGGCGCACCACTTGACCAAACATGGCCCGAAGAGGCGTGCCGCGCGCGCCTGCTCGCGCTCATGCTCAACAGGTGAACGGCAAAAAATAGATTGCAGCCTATTACGAAACCAGTTAGCTTTATGGAATAAGTACTTAGAAACGGGAGCTAGCTTTTACTCGTAATCTATGTGGTTAAAAGATTCCAACGCTTTCGTACATGCATGTTACATGTGGTCGCAGTAATCCGTCGCTATGTCATTATTGTTACATTTTCGGCGCGACGTAATCAGGTTCTTGCCTCAATGAGTTGATGATACTGCTGGTATAATTTCGCAACTATTTAATATTACACTATTCCAAATACTTGTTGGTTAACATTAATTATAATTGCAAAGATATTTAAACTATTATTCTGCAACGATTGATGTGTGTGAAATTAATTCAATTTTCTAAAGATGACAAGTCAACGTTTGAATTTTAATTAAAGTGAAACGAAATCGTCTTTTGTTTCGAGGTTCACATCACATGTAGCGGACGTTCGGGTATTATGGTGAATAATTTACGAGTAGTTATGGCGCTTTCATGTCTTCACGCGTGTTGTCAAAATTTAATGGACTGTACTGCAGCTGGAATGACACCTCGTATCAATTAACGTTTGCTCGCGTCGGCGCGCGATGCCGCTGATTGGTCGACACGAAAATTACTAATTTGCACGCCGTGCAACCTGCCAAGCTTGTTAAAACGCGCGTAACCTCTTCACCATTACTAACTACGCAAAAAATATCCCTTTCAACGTAAGTATTAGATAATATCTCACGGATGACGACATTACTAGCAAAAAGCATGAACATCTATAAGTGAATGGCATCATTTGTCTCATTATATTTTTACACTTCATATCCTATACAGGTGCGTACAAAAAAATGCCTCACAACACTATGTTGACAACACTTATTGATTATTTCCTAACACCAATGTCAGTAATTGTGTAAGTGTTCATAAAAAATAAATGCATCGGAATCTTAAGTACTGGTTTTCTCAATGGATAAGCGTAATCGAATAAACGCATTCACAGCACTTAACCGTTATAATAAAATAAATTTCATACTATATAGATTGCCATTAAATCCCACGCTTAAATGTTATAAAGGCAAATTGTAAACAAGATGGAAAAATAACTCGTTTATTGCATCAAAAGAGCCGAATTTACGCAACAAGTTAAGGTCTTCTTAAAGTTTTTGTGTCAACGAGTGTTACACTTAAGATCGTAGGTCGTTTTGAACCTTTATAATGTAACATTTTACGTGAATGTGCTATAAAGTAGTTTACGCCGTTTATGGTCAGCTGTGACAGAGGTTACGTCTTTTGTAAAGGAACTAAAACGTTGTAATTTTAAGATTACCTGCTTCATAATAGCTTCGAAGTAGAATCTACTGTCGTACGCATAATAGACGTAATAGAACTTAATTGCCTTGTCAAATTGCACTCCTAGGTCAAAGGGTTTCTAAATGGATTACACGAGTCAAGTCGTCGGAACTAATCGCTTTTATAACACAATAAGTACAATGAGCGGCTAAGCTAGTTACATTAATTATAGTGTTCCACGAATTTGTACTGACATAGGTATTAACATTCTAAATCTTTGTTTACCGTTACAGCTAAAGGTTAAGTAAACTGCAGAGTGTATATCCTGCCTGTTAAGGTTTACCTACTTCCTAACTCAGTGGTATTAAGATCAGGAACGCATGGTGTGGTAAAAGTTGGTGCAACAAACCCTGGTTCCTTATAAGACAATCAATGGGCTGGATGACTATTAGGTCTAATTGCTTTTTTACGAAGGGTAAAGCCTATAACTATGCTATGGAGTTTTGTATGAAATAGCGGCAGCCTAGCAGTGACGTGACGCTTAGGTATGGTCACGGACTTTTCAAGAACCAATATAGAATCTTGTCGCATAAAACCTATCTAATTCTAATTTTTATTAATGGCTTACACTCCTGTTAACGTGTATTCGCTAATGTCGAGTTATTTATAGACACTCCCATAGAATTATTAGAGAAATACTCGTAAGTCCATGGATATCAGACAATTGTTCTCTAATGGACTAGACTAAAGTGGTGTTCGCTCCACGCGATTCTATCGAGTCCCATGAAACCTAAGATTAATTCCTTTGTAATTTCTATCTCGTCTCTTGACGCTGTCATTATGACAAGGTTCTATGGTGGATCAACAATTAAAGACCGTAACCGTACTATTAAAATGAAACCTCCTCCATTCTCTCTAAAGAAGAATTTTGCCGTTTATAAGAAGAGATTTACCTTGACTAAATATAGGCATCATCCCCAATGTCTGGGCATTCCACTTTTAACGTAGAAATACTAAAGAAAGGCTGAATTAGAAATGGCGCAAAGATTGTACTTGCGTTACATCATAAGAGATTGGAAAAGGTTTAGTTATACTTTCGTATTAGAAGCCGGTCGGATTTAGTAGTTACGATGTCACAAACAAAGTCTCCTCAACCGCAAAAACATGGCTATAATAAAGTTTACATCGAATTTGTTAGCCTTCTCTACGACTAAAGTCCTACCATTGAGTTGTTCCAGGGTAGTGATTCTCTGAACAACGACGGTCGGACGGACGGACGAGTGAATGTCCAAGCGGCGAATTTAAGTATTCCCGTCAGTGCGAACAAAACATATTTTAGCGTGTGCATTTTCAATTTAGCAGCATGATTTCTGCCGATGGATCGAACTTATAATGCTGCTTAATTAAAAATGCACGCGCTAAAATGTATTTTGTTCGCTCTGACGGAACTACTTAAACTCGCCGCTGCGATTTCGCTCGTTCGTCCGCCCGTCCGTGGTTTTTGAGAGAATCACTACCCTGACTATATAAAGTTTAGTCGAAGAGAAGAGAAGTCGAAACTAAAGTCCTAGCATTGAGTTGTTCAAGGGCCTTTAATTTATTTTATCGTGTCTTACTGTTAAAATACAGCCTATGTTGCTCAGGGATAATGCAGCAATCTAACGGTGAAAAAGGTTTTGAAATAGGACTATAAGTTTTTGAGTTTATTCATTACAAACGAACAAAATACAAATCATTCCTCTTTATGATATTAGTGAAGATTGCGCGAAAGCCTTATTAGGCGGAGATGCGTTTAAACTTTCGGAGTAAATAAGAGTACCTTCCAAAACTATTCACAAATATGCAGTTTGTTCTGATTTTTTAAACGCTTAACCCCGGGTTAACAGGATTGTTTGTTAAATTTGAGAGTTCTTAGGGTCACTTGCGCCAAAAATGTAACTCGTAAAATGTAACTTGAGCTAAAATGTCAGTTTTCGTATGAATCTGACGTTTACTAACTCGAGTTAGTACGTATGTCTTAACCCAGTGTAAAACTTTTGAAGCAAGTAGCCCTTAATGAATTTGATACTCTTGAATAATTTAACATGGAGTGAACCTAGGTTTAAATTTACGTGCAAGCGGGCCTTAAACTCAAATTTGTCAAAGTTTCGGATAAAAAGTGAAACGTGATGAAAAAGTTATTGAGTCACGTACACAAAAGTAAATAAGACGGTTGACCTGCAATAAAAACCACGAGATACCTTTAACTTGCTACGTAAGAATTGAAATATTTTGGAAATTATTGCGTTACCAAATATTTGCGAAACTGAAAGATTATCATGGGTTTTTCTACGCAGAAAAACTACTTGGGCGGAATAGAGTAAAAAAGAATGCTTTCTGCGGTCGTATTCTGAGTGTTAAACCTTTCATACATACATACATATATAAACTCACGCATTCATTTCCAAAGTAGGGCCGTCGGCCCTTCAGCTACAGAAAAACCTTCAAGTTCCATTTATAAAGGGATAGAGCTATAGACGTCATATATCCCGTCTCACTCATTGCACGGCACATGTTAGGGGCTCCATTCTACTAGGTAAAAAGGTTTTACTTTTGACATGTTTTGGTATTGTTATTAAGCCACCCGCCATTACTGTCAAGTAACGTTGACAGTTCGATAAAATATCAAAAGCAAACCCCCAAATACACGAATATGTATAGACATGACTTATATTTATGTTCTTTTCCCAGGCATGATTTTCTATTTGCCGATTTTTTGTTTTAAACCACAAGGTATCGTTTAGAGATGAAATAAAATTAAAAGTAGCTTATATCCTACCCACTTTTAAACAAAGTCGAAGAAGATCTTTAAAGCTAGGACGGACGGACGGACAGACACAGCATAGGCATATTAATGGGGTCGACTTCGTTTACGGAACCCTAAAAAAGTGTAGTTCAAGCTAAGTACTAAATAAATGTGTGTTTTAAATGGTAGATGTCACTAGATGTACGAGTATTGAATAAATTGCACTGTATTTTGCGGTATAAAATAATACTATACATACCTTTATCCTTTAAATACCTACCAAACGATAAACTTACTGAGAAAGCAAGATAAAAATCAACTTATTCTACAGAATACGGTCCATTAGATTATTCAATACATCTGAAATTATACCTTAACATTGCCATAATGAGCTTTTGGTCATAATGAGCTTTTAATCGTAAATTTATAAGCCTTAAAATAATTTAATAAACAATTAATTCACATTATACACCGGCAAGCTTAAAGTTTACGGTCAATGTGTTAAGATAATAATAAGTATGTTTAAGCACCGTAGTGTTGTTATTGGATAATTATTGGATTTTATGAGTCTTTTATTACAAGCACCGTTGTATCTTTGGACGCATAACCAATGTATTGAAGATAAGTATTTGATAATTACAAAATGGTAATTTTTTTATCTGATAATGTGGTAGTATTAATTTGATGCATGTTATGTATAAAACCAACCTCAAATTATTGTCAAAAATGTTACGTTAACGTAGTAAATTGGTCGTTTGTAACAGTTTCGTCAGATCCGCTGCCTGGTCTATCACTACATAGTATAAAACAAAATCGCTTCCCGCTGTCTGTCTGTCCCTATGTATGCTTAGATCTTTAAAACTACGCAACGTATTTTGAACCGAATAGATAGAGTGATTCAAGAGAAAGGTTTATATGTATTAGATTCTGGTTTATGTAAGGGTGTTACAGAAAACTCCCATAACCCGAAGTGAAGCGAGGGCGGGTGGCTAGTAATGTATAAAGAACCTGCACTGCAAATCCACTAGTCTACAAAATAGGAGGTTGAGCTGACAAAGAATAATTTGACTGAAGGAACAATGTATTCTCAATTGACAATCATTACATTAAACTGCAGTGTTTAGATAAAAAAGTGGATCATGTTGCCTATTTAACGATTGCCTCCTTTTTTGTGGTATTCCTGATTCAACATAAGTATTTTGTTTTGACATAATTATTGTTGTTTCGTCGTTATCCGCTTGAAAGCGATTGTGTGTATTTAAGGAGATAAAGTATTCAAATTAATTCATGTTTATATTAATATATGGTTTTTAGTGAAGGTGTTAATTTAAAAAAATATGCATTCATAAACTCACGCCTTTATTCCCAGAGTAGTTGTTAATTCTGCAACCACATTTTGCAAAATCAGGCTAAGATTTGACAGTGTATTAGTGACAGGTTGCAAGCCCATTGCCTAACAGTACCACAAGCTTTTATTCCTTTAGTCGCCTCTTACGACTTCCACGGGAAGACATGGAGTGACACTATTCTAAGCCGGCAATCACACGGGAAAAATAATAATTATAGAACCACTAGGATCCACAAAAGTAGTAAGGTAACACCAACCAACGACAATGTTTTCTAATTAACTTACGTTATTTGTTGTTTTTTTTATTGAGTTACAACAATACCGTAAAATACTTGGTAAAAACTATTAAAAACTGTATGGTAAACCAGAACTTACGAAAATGTTTAGTAGGTACTTGTTAGTCAGGTATTTCTAAGTCTGACTTAAAGTATTATTAAAAAAAAATAGTCAGCCTCACCTTTTTCAGAAGCATCTTGAACAAGAGAACTTGCGTCACGAATCCAAAAAACGTTCAATAAGTTCACAGAACATAAGCACTATTGTCTATGGTAAGGCACTTCAGTAACACCGCACAGCTGGTCCCGAAGTCATAGCTTCACCATGACGACGTCAACTGCGCTCTGTCTTCATGTCCACCGGTGACCAAACAAGCGAAGCGGTTGGAAATCCTATAATTTACAAAGCCACTGGTTAAATGGAAAATCATTGACTCATCCAATGACCACACTCGCTAATTGCTTGTTAACGTCGAGTTTCGTTTTTGACATTAAAGAAAAGAAAAAAGCGCGGGAAAAATGACAGCTGTCAAAAATTAAATTTAACCTTTTTCATTGAACATATGTTTTTAAAGAAGCTAGTGTTCTTTTTTATTTCGAATATACTAACTTTTTTAATAACCGTTGAAACGCGCAAATGCGTTCGGCCGGCTGCCCGGTTTGTAAGTGGTCGCGCGTATCGGCTGTTGTGTTGTTAAATACTGCACTACTCTACATATTGAAGTACAGAAAGGCGAGCGTAAGCTTCCCCGGAACGAAGATATTACGATGTGATGATGTATTTGGTTACATGGAATCTGGAGGTTTTATGTTAGACTTAAGTTTACTCTGAAAAACTTTGAAAGTATGTACTTGATTAACAACGTGTTGGGTAAAAAACAGTACAGTACAGTACAGTACAGTACTGTGAAGCTTTAAATGTATGCTAATCATATATAAACCTAACCCTTTCTCCAGTTTATTAGAGTTCCAAGATTAAGCAAAAAAAGGTACTGGCTTGTCTATGGCTCTTAAAACCTAGGCCTAATTTTCGTGGAATACTGCAGTCTTCCCATAGGCCTTAAGAAAATACTACGATCAGTTTTACCTCAGAGTCAGAGACCTGCTAAGTTTAAATGCTTTTTATTGTACGTGTACTTATTTCGCTACAGACTGTACTAATGTTATTAGTTTTATAAATAAACAGCTGAGGTATTGTATTTACATAGATACTTTTATTTTAAGAATAGAAATAGATAAATGAACATTATTGAATAGAAATAAGGCCATGGTCATGTCATAAGTGTCATAACATTATTAACGAAAAGCGCGTGCTATATTTTATTCATAAGTTAACGACTTTTTCAGCACACTAAAGTTTACCTGGGTAAGTTTTACAGTTTTAACTTGTTATAAGCATTTTAGAAGAATCTTCTTAACTCAGCTTAACATTCTAGAATTTCAATTTAAAGCAATGATATTTACTAAAACAGATTAATGTTACCGTCCATTGCATAATTTTACAGACGTCTAATCGAGACAATAGGCAATTTGCATTACCGGCAATTTAAACTGTAGAACCCCTCAATAACCGCAATGTAGAATTTAAATCCTGTAATTACTTCGAATGGCAGTTATTACCGAGTATCGGTTAGAAAATAGTTATATTTACGACCGCTATTATGAAATCGAAACTTGTGATCGATTTCTTTTTAATGGATGTGTATAACTACATTTAGGGATCGATTAGGCTTCATCTTGATCCGTCATTGTTGTGTCACAAAGAAAAATAAAAGTCATCTAAATATCACGTTGAAGTGTAGAGTCATTGTGATATTAAAAGGTGATCCGACGCCTACGGGATATAAAAGAAAAGCTTTAAAGTATAATTTGTGTCAATTTTAATTGGGAACAATGCGAAAAATATAAACAAATTAGTACGGTTTGACACATAAGTTACATAACCTCAAACATCCATTAAGCGAGCATTTAAAAAGTATCTTTAAAATAAGGTTAAGTATATTTACAGTTATTTAATTTTAATCATGGCAAAGACCTCACGTGAGCTTTGAAACAATGTAATTTCGAGTAATAATGGTAAATTGTAACGTTTGTTTTTGTTTAGATACATATTGCTCAATTTCAATTGATACAGACTGTAGAATTATTTCGTTTTCGTTAGTATTGTAATCGATATTTGAAAGGTGTTACGAATTCCAAATATGTTATAATACTAGCATGAAAAATTTCTGTCTCGGGATAATACCGGATAATCCTTACTGCACTCTGCAGGTTCATTTACACTTAGGTACTTACCGGCTATTTTTAATTAAAACTTCCGCATTATCCGGTATGCGGTAGGGTTTCTCGCTTGTTAATTCTTCTTTTATGTTTCGTTTATTAGATGCAGCTGGTACAAGGAACCGATAACTCGTCGCTCCACATTTCGACGCGTTTAAACAAACTATAAATCAGCTCACAAGTTTTTTATTAGAAAGTTATTAATTTAGATCGATCGAGTTACGTCCAAGTCGGAAAACTCTATTATATCATAAATTTCTATTTGTTTTTTAATAGTAATTTGCTATAAAGTTTATTTTCACGAGGCGCCTTTTTAACTTGGAACTAGATGAATCACAATTTCAAAAATGTTACTATTGTAGAATTCCTTCAAAACGTAATAAATTGACTCAATGTATTAAAAGATTTCGTCAACTTAATGTTAAGTTCATATATTTTATCTCCAGTTGAATAATACTTTTATCGCTATACAAGTATAGAATTACCGATCACCTCGTAACAGAACAAAAGAGTTTAAATAGTTAACTCGGGTTACTAATTATCTTTTATAATTTACATAACTATTGCAAACCTTTTTTTTTTTCTTTTTTTTTTTTTTTTAAATGACAATCTCACACTAATTGACCTAGTCCCAAACTAAGCTCTAGGCTTGTAATATGGGTACTAGACAACGATATTAATAATTATATAGAGAAATATATACTTAAATACATAGAAAAGATCCATGACTCAGGAACAAATATTCGTGCTCATCACACAAATATCTGCCCTTACTAGGATTCGAACCCAGGACCACTAGCTTCGTAAGCAGGGTCACTACCCACTAGGCCAGCGCGTCGTCTAACGTTGTTTTAACAAAAACCCAATGTGCGAGAGAGTTTTCTATTTCTACTCAAAAACATATTTGAGATCTCACGTTCCCCATTGACTATGTAAACCTAAAATGTTAGAATAATGTTTTAATATAAATTACTCAAAATTTAGATAGCACTGATAGCTTTTTTTTTTTGGATCTTGGCTGTTTTCCATGTATATAAGTATTTATTTCGCTGTATAAGTCTGTTTATCATAGCCTAGTACCCATAGTACAAGCCCAGAGTTTAATTTGAGACTAGGTCAATTTGTATGAAATTGTCCCCTAATATTTATATTTATACCGAGATAAAACTCTTTTCAAGCTTAACTGACCTCTTACTGTGCTTACACATTGCAGGACAATGCACTGGGCTAACATATCAGGAACAATAGCCTCCTAAGGCCTACCATACAACGAAGTTGGCTAATGGAATATGAAGTTATTGTAAAAACCATAAAGTTAATGTTCTAATTTGATTGTCAGTTATAGAAACAAAAGAAAATCCATGTTATCGCCTTTGCAATGTATCTTTATTCCAAAGGCTCTCTATGTAAAAAAATAAACATACGACGTTAAGTGAGGCTTTAACGAACTCAAACTTAGATAAAAGTATAGTTTGGCAGAATCTCGTTCACGTTCTCATTTAATCTGTCTCAATTTAATTGCCTATACTTTTTTTTGTTATTCTTACTCTGCAGAATATTCATAACTGTTACGTTACGTCATCAAACCCTTTCATTCTTCTTCTATTAAATACATTACATGTAAAAAATATGTATTAACAAAAGCTATGAAGCGGCAAAAGAGATTTGACGGCGGTTCTTATTAACGACATTAGACGTAGATTACGGTGGAGCACGAGATTATGCAAAATAATTTACATTGCTAAACGTAAAGAGATTACGACTTGGACCATTTTGAGGATAATGTTGCAAATATTGAGGGCACAAGAAACGTTTGGAAATAATTTACTGCGTATATCGATGATATTATGCTCATTATGACATTGTACAATCGGTATAATGCAAATGGAACCCTGACCCACGATATAACTTTTTCACAGTGACATTCTGTTTGAAAAGGTAACTATTTGATTTATAACGTTACAGTCACGGTGACACTGTTCTATGGTGGGTCAAGACTCTGTTTGCCGATTCTAGAACACAAAAATGCTGTATATTGTCTAAGTAGGTATTTCTATTTTAAATATGTTTCGGTAACGTATTTAAATGTAGTTTTTGAATTTATTCTGTCACTAACTAAAAGTATTTGTTTAAAAGTACTTAAGTATATATTTTGGTATTACACTATTTATTCGTTTAGCGTAGGTACCTATATACCGACGTCTGTCACAAACGGAGCTGGCTGAAAATCAGCGCTGCAGATGTTTAACACCTCAGCATTATGCAGATTTTTTTGTGTCTTATGTGTGTAGTGAATAAATGTATTTTTCTTTTTTTCTTTTCTTAAAAAATAAAACACTATTTATGGCATATACTTATTAGCAACATAGGTAACTGTCCATTCGTGAATCTTATCACTCGCGCTCTCTCGTGGTCAGTTAACAGTGATGCAGTTAGAACAAAGTTGATCATTATCATAACTGTGTGAATTATATGAAGAAACTTAAAACTTTAGAGAGAATATTCTAGTCATTACAATTGTACAGTCCCCAACCATAGTATATTATATCGAACGGTGGACTCAAAAATATCTGGAACACTCTTACACCCGTATTTATAGTCAAGACAAGAAATTACTTGAGTATTAGTAATGTCAAAAGTCATATAAAAATCGTCGCTTAGGTCACTACTTGTATTCAAGTAATTACTTTTCTTGACTATAAATAAGGGTGTTATTTCTCTTGATATGACTCGTAAGTTAGGCCACAGCAATACCGCAGTAACAACCGGTAATCAATCAGACCTTATTGGCATAATATTGCTATAAATTAGCAAACATTTTTAATGGTAATTACTCACAGGATATTGTGACAGATACTCGTAAAGTCACTGTAAAATACTACAAATTAACTAACACCATACGTTTGAAGATTTGTGGCCATTTGCGATTGACATGTTTATACAGGTTGTACGTTTAACGCGTTTTTTTAAATTCAGAGTTCCTGATTTATTTTATGTAGGTCTAACTGCATTAAAATTAATGAAAATAAAAAACAATATATTTTACTACGTGTTATCTATTTCACAGGGTGTTGATGTTTCATGACAGATTAATTTATATCGCAGTTGTTGAGCCGTATAATCTATTTTGATACAGTCTATCTACATTATCTTTGCTGTCGTATCACTAACTTCCTATCAAAATTAAACCTAAATGTTAAGCACATATGAGTTGTACTAGAAATGATCGAATGTTTAATTAACATTGTAAAAAGGCTAGTAAAAGTTGAATGGCTGAAGTTTTGTTAGTCGTGTTCCGAGGCGTTTGTTTTCATCGCCTCGTGCAATTGTTATGTTGAGTTGAGCTTTCACCATATTCAATAAGAACTTTTAACGTTGACTAAACAATTAACTATGATGAAACAAATGGTGGACAATATGCCTTTGTGTTTATATAGGTATTAATAGTGTCAAATCGTAAAACAATTACGTTTTAAAGACAATTGAAAGAGCTAAGTGCGACATGTGAAAAGGGGTTAGGTGACATTACTTTAAAACTTGACTCGTCTTTCGATGCCGAACATAGATGGATATACGGACATAATGTACACCGATCGATCCAAATATATGTATAAACAAACCTTATTGTCAGTGGTATTGAGGCGTATAGATATTTTTGACGTCTTGGGTCTTGGTACAGTCTGCACTTAGAAGGTGCTTTGGGTTTGTACTTCTCTCTCATTTGCTTTTAATAAGAGCGTATGACTGTATACTATTTATGACTTTGTACATTTACGGTTGACTTTAACAAGAATATTGCTTAACAAAATTATGAAAATCGACATGTTTCATTTCATACAAAAGCTCGAGGCTTGATATCTTGTAGTACTTGTAGGATATTCAAAGGCCGCTAACAGCCTACTGTGAACTGCTATTTATAGTGGTTACTGGTTTTCTAAGGGAGATTTACATACGTCATAAAATTCTCAATAACACTTGCTTGTTACTTAACCGCTAATAGGACTCTTTAGGATGAAACTTAATGAAGGATGTAATAAAATCTGCAAATTATGCGGAAATAGATGTTCTGAATCAAACATTTACAATATATACGGAACATAAAATTATTGTTATAACCTCTTCAAGTGATGACAGTGACAGATAAATCGTCCATGTTTTACTGCTTCTGACAAATAAAGAAAAACGTGGAATCTGAAAAATCTGCAAAATATAGCACATTAAAAAATATTAAGCGGCCTAATCAAAATATGTAGGGTTTGTATACGATCACTTTACAGCTAAACAGCTTTAAAGATATTGCATCAAAATACAGGCTGTCCCAGGAAATAGTTCTTAAAAATTTAATACTTCTACTAACTTCCACTTTTTGTAGACGTAAAGTAAATAAAACTAAAAAAAATGGCACCGTTACTAGGTTTATTTAATTACATTACGAAATAAATTCGTACATTCGTGCTTCGATGTTACCCATGTACGATTCGTACAAGTGAGTACAAATCTGGAATTAAGTTTGTGCAAGAACAAAAATACTGATTTCCGGATGCCATTAGATAAAGTTGAAAAAATATTCGTCCCACGTTTGTTTTTTTTACGTTGTGTCTTTAACGTGTTAACTTAAACGAAAATATGTCATACACAAGTTAAAAGTTCTAAGTTCCCTATGCTTAGAATTATTCTTCCGCTACTCCCCTTATTTTAATCACTTAGGGGATGAATTGATGAATTTCCAAAAATGCCTTCTATGTAGACCCATTGGATATCCAATGAATATTTAATTCCTCCAAATGTCAAGTCCCTAGACAGTTTCAGTAGCTGTGCGTTGATCGTTCGTCAGTTTCTTTTACATGTATAGAAGATAATATTCTCGTCAATTTCATAATTGTGTATCTCTTGCAAAATCTTTGTGAGATTAAAAAAATATACATACTGAAATACAGAGCATGTGTTGAGTTCAAACACCTTGACTGGCGTTACTGCTATTGCATTACACATCTTTGCACACGTTTCTCAATCATCGAATTACTTGTTATTAATACAGAGTGACGCAAACAAAGCTGCATATTATCGCCGATGCACTTTTCCCCGCCATCGGTTTCACTGCAGTACTTTCTAAGCAAGTGGAGCAGGGCCGATATCCCTCAGCCGATGCGTTCCCTTTTGTAAGTGATACTGGCCGGAGTATCGTTAATTTTATTCTGTAGAAGTTAATGAAGAGATTAATTAAGTGTTTTTTGAGGTTTAATTAAGAATGACACTGTCTGAGTTAAATATTCCCTAATTGTTCCCCCGACTGAATCTAAAATTGAAAAGAATATACATAATGTTTTTAAGAGCTATCTAATGATACCTCATTCAAATGGAAAAAATCTTTTTTTTTCATTCTATTTAACAACTTTGTCAGCGTAGGTACTTAATTTAAATGTGTAAAACTATGTCAAATTACAGTTTTGTAGTACCAAGAGTCCCTGAAACTATAACGGGTTCTCTATTTAACTTCAAAACCATAAAAACAGGCTATTGCAGATGAGTAATAATTGCTGGGTATTCCATATTATCCAAAGACTGTAACTTTCTATTACAAAACATTCTAATAACAGCATATTTCTCATTGTTGACATCAGAAATTAATAATCTGCCATTTTGATGCTAAATAAGCGGTCGAGGCATGGGCGTTGACGCGTCAGTCATATAGTTTTATCATCATACTGATTTAATGAAGAGGTCTGGACTCTTTCAAGTTAGTCGGTATAGAGACCTAATGACAGTCATTTTAGCATCATAAGCAATAACAGTGACAGTGTGTGGTTAGACTTATTTTTTCAACATAGTTTGATGTTAACCTAGCCTAATAATTTTATGTAACGCGTCATGCGTCAATTTGGATGATTTAATAGACCAGAATGGAAAGTTTATGCTGAAATTAATCATGGTCAATGCGGATCTTGTGAGCGCTTTTTTACACTAAAGCTTGAGCTTTGAGAGAGTCTTAAAGCGGTTAATTAGTAGATTAGCGATTAGGTAAGCTCATCAAACTTAAAAAAATACGTCTATCATTTTGACAGTTAGTAATAAGTGGTTTTAAGGTTGTAACTTCTAAAATTCAGTGTCTAAAGCGCTACTTTATGGTTGCTATTAGGCTTACTCTTAAAAGTTGGAGACGATGTTTTGATACAAAAAACATCCGCGTTTTGTAAGAGGTCAAGAATTTTTAATTCAGGTATTTACTTTTTACATCGATGTGTTTGACCGCATTAGTAAGATAGATTAACTATGTGTATTATGTGTAATGCAATTTTAAGTCGTGATGGGCAGTGTTGTTTTTTGTAT
The DNA here is from genome assembly GCA_963966035.1 of Acleris laterana. NCBI lineage: Eukaryota > Metazoa > Arthropoda > Insecta > Lepidoptera > Tortricidae > Acleris > Acleris laterana. The sequence goes on from OZ014452.1 coordinate 10,800,667, forward strand.
CTTGCGTTCATTGATTGCTGTTTTGTAGTGGCTGCCAGATATAATAACTACAAACTCATATTTTACTACCGTGAACTTATTTTCAAGACTAATAAGAAAATTCAAACAATCACTATTTTTTAAATCCTAGTTGACATTAACTTGTCATTATGTGTTACATTATTTAATCCTTATTAAATAAGCAAAGCAACGTAATCCATAATTTTAATTGCCTCATCAATTGCTTAAACCAAATCTAGATCCATTCGTTTCGCATGTAAAATTGTATCAAGCAATAGCACGCTTACAAACTTATGAATAAACATTATGACTTTATAGCAAACGTAATTAAAAGATCACGCGGTAGCGATAAACGTTTTACAATCAGTCTAAACTTATATTAATAACCAGTGGATGCAAATTATTTAAAATGTAATTGGTAGTAGGTATATTTTAATTACTCATCTCGTAAAATAACACGCTGTATATTTGTTTGCTTTACGTGAAAAACTGTGTAACGTAAAATTGACAAGATTTCATATTTTCAAGACTTTAATTTTATTCGTTTTATAGATACTGTTTGGAAGGAGGAAGACACTAATAGTTTAAAATTTTCTCTAGAATGAATAATTATTTTATTATTAATTTATTAAGATGTACTTATTCTAAAAGGGCGTAACTTCATTTCTACGACACAATGGACATATTACGTTAGTCCAATCTGTATATAAAAAAGTATCATGTCAACCGATAATTCTCTAAGGGCCACTTGCACGAAAAGTTTAACCCTGGGTTAAGACACACACGAGTTAAAATGACAGTTTTCGTATGAATCTAACGTCTACTAACTCGAGTTAGTGCCTTAACCCAGGGTTAAATTCTGCGTGCAAGTGGCCCTAAGTATCCATCCATCTGCAATTTTTTTTTTTTTTTTTTTTTTTTTTATGGCATAGAGTAGACAAACGAGCACACAGGCCACCTGATGGTAAGTGGAAACTGTGACCCATAGACATTCGCATTCACAAGAATGCAATGCAATCTTGAGACTGCAAATGCGTAGTGTACCTAGTGTAGTGTCAATGTCAAATTTGAAGTATGACAGCTTTTTTTCTCGTGAAAAAGGCAATGGTATTATATCTATTCAGGCATAGTAGGTATTGGTAAAACTCGATATTTTTATTAACTTACTTGTAATTTTGTAAATAAAGAAAAATAAATCTAAATAAATATTTTGCCGTGTTCAGGAGGTAAAACCCTTTCGATTCGTATAGTCATTTGCAGGTGTCACCAAAATGAAATGTTGTCAATTATGTTGGGAATTTTATTTATGACTTATCATTTTATTTTTGACTAGCTGTTGCCCGCGACGCCGTCCGCGCAGAATAATACAACAGCCTATGTTACTCAGGAATAATGTATCAAACTAATGATGTCCAATGGATATTGAGTTTATTCGTTACAAAAACAAAAATACAAATCTTCCCTCTTTATAATATTTGTGTAGATTTCAAGTTAAATAAGTTAAGGTAACAGGAATTATAAAAATATAAATACATCAGCAATCAGCTGTATCTCCAAATTAGATTTTGAATGTAAGGAGAAATTTAAAAGCAAATTGGATTTTTTTAATTAGGTACCTACAGCAATTTGTATCTGTCAGGAAACCCTAATTTGCGAAGTGACCCCATAACCGATAATTTAAGATGTGCGCTAGCGATTCTAATTTGATTACGTTTAGAATACTATGTTTAAATTACCAACACGCATAAATCTATCATCTCCAAAGTAAGTGCAATACGAAATTTGCGGAGAAGCTGAATCCAGTTTGAAAGTTGTAATCAGAAGGTCATTTAAAGCTCAGATAGAACTTAATGTTCAAACGCCATTGCGTCTAAGTGTATTAATGTAATTGAAGTGTTCTACGAGCCTAGTATGGCTGCATCTATATCGCGTGTAAAATGAGGATAAAGCATCCGTCACTTTTTGACACGTGTACTTATTTACTTGCCAGAAGGTGACAGATGCCTTATCCAAAATTTGTCACGCAATAAACGCATGCCATATTAGGGTCCCTGGTGGAAGACTTAATGAACTTAAAGTTATGGAAATACAAAAAGAACTTATAAGTGTAAGGATATAAGTACGTGTTAAAATATATTAATTTACTTAAGGTAATCGTACTTTGTCAAGAAAAGGAAAGGCAGAAACGGTCTAAACATAGCAATATAGAGAAGGAGCGTCTGCTCAAAATATTGCTCAGGCTATGTCTAAAATGGGCTTTTGGAGCTTAATGTAGGATTATTTGCTGACCTTGCATTGAAGTTCAACCAAGTCCGAGAAACGTCCGAGCACATGATGTTCACGCGCTGACGGGTCAACCAGCATAACCTTCGCCAACGAGCCCAGCTGAGATTTTTACAAGTTTTTAATAACCTAAGTCACCTACGGTTTTGTAATGGGTTGAAACATAACTAATTCCAAAGACAATGCAATATTTACGGTCTCTTGGAGGCAGTCTGATAATGAAATCGGAAAAATGGCCATCGGATCTCCACCATTCTTAACATTGAGCCACCGAATTGCGGTTAGTTAGTTCGGTCACGATAAGCAGGTGACTGTGACTGAAGAAAAAAGTACCAAAGCTGTCTTTTTTTTAATAACTAATACACTGTTCAGCATCAATCAAATAAAGAGCAAGGTTAATAAAGATTACTCAAGCCATTACTCAACAAAAAGAAAACAAACATCATTGGCTTGAGATTTTTATCCTGCGGTGTCGGCGGGGGCGTGTTAAAAATAACACCTCACATAACCAACTTGACAGGGGTCAAGGGTTGCTTTAGATCTAATCCGATTGGGCAACAGACACAGGTAGCTGATGAATCCGTGATGGTTCAGCAGGTGTTTTAAATGTTGTTTGTTTTATTTCATTTATTAAAAAAGAAACAGGGAGCCTATTGCTTAACCAATCGCAATCGTTTTCATTTTGAAAATCGAAGGCTTGTCAACAATTGTTCCACTTTGAAGCCGATTGCGATGGCGAGTGCGTTAGAGAATAGCGACACTGGTAGTGGTGTGATTTGAAAAGCCAACACATGAATGAATAAATGAATGAAAATTGACGCAGAAACCTTCGTCCACATATATGTTTACATATTATGTGACAACTTTGGCTGTCGAGCTACCATACAGAAAACCCTGTCGCAGAAAGTTAATGATTAATTTTGTCGTTATTTCTTTCTCGTGAATTGACCCTGTTATTATGACAGGCTTCTAAGGTGGTTTCACAATTAAAATAGTGGTTAGTGCATACGCGCAAAGACTAAAGGGATCTATAGCTCTAGCCTGCTTGTTTTGACCATTACAGCGCTGACTTTGATCCCGGAGTTTGCTCAGGCGACCAGCACAGTTTGACCCCAAGTTAGCTAAGAGACGCAATTTTTCAAGTGTCTGACTGAACTCAAATTTCAGAATTTCATAGTTTGAACCCTAGGATAATATAGATGTCATATATCCCGTGGAAATCACGATAAATCTGTTATACGCGCACAAAGTAGCATCAAAGATATGTAAGGAAACGTAAGTCTATAATTATTAAACTCAGATGCTTAATCAAATAGGTGGTCGTAATCTCTAACGAAGTTAACCCTTTTGCTATAAATCTCTTCGTTAATATGGGCTGTAATGGGCGGGGAGTATCATAGGTTGTTAATGTTTCTAAAGTCGTTAACAGCACGCTAGCAAGACTTCTCAATTAAAATCTTCTGACGATGGTTGGAGCCATAGAGGTAGGAAAGCTAGAGGGAGTACAAAAAGGGCTAATAGAATCTTCGCACCTGTTACGAATTCCCTTTCCGCTTTCGATTGAAATTCAAAAGTGTACCACTTTTTGGGTGTGTTTGTGTGTGTCAGTGATGTGCGGTTTATCAATAATATTGGTTACAAGCTGTGTTGTACACAGAAGAAAATGGTGGTAAGCTTGACATTTGACGCGATCTATGTTTTCCTACATCTGTGGTCGGAACTTCTCTGGCGGTCGTTCCCAATATTCTAACTGCGGTTAGATTTGGTTACTTCAAGTTGTACTGACTTGACCTTGACTCAATTTGTAGGTGAAAAGATTAACATTTTAACTTAAAGTAGAAATATCTATTGAATCTTACTTTACTTTATTTGTTTAATACTTAGGATTGTTTTATGAACCGTTCGATAATTTGTCCAAATTGGTTTTTACATAATATGAACCTGCGTCGCCATTGCGCTCGCAATCTCAATGGGCTTCAAAGCGGAACAATTGTTTTCATTTTGTATGCTGACAAGCCTTCGATTTTCAAAATGAAAATGATTGCGATTGCGAGTGCGTTAAGCAATAGCCCCTCTGCTATAATATAATAAAGGCATCGTTTTAATTACTGTCGGTCCTTGGGAATTATCATTTTTTATCTCTTTTTGTCTGCCCAACCAACAGTTTGCAAAATATTTTAACTTTTATAAAAATAATATTGGCGTGAAACTAATACAACGATACTTTATGTACAGGTGAGGCTTAACTATAACAGTTTAAGTATAAAACAAAATAATAAACACAAAACTAATGAAATTTTAATTTAAAACGTAAATAGTAGATTGTACAACAAGGGCATAAAACAAACCATTTTTTCCGAGACTTATGGTATCCAACCGAGCCGGCAGGCGAGGTTGGATAATTAAGTCGAGGATAAAATGGGTTTTAAGACCGAGTTATACACTCTGCTTTTCACTTCGATTACGAGGAAATAAAACAGTGATAATGTAAAAAAACTTCAATTAAAATGTAAATTGAAATTTGAACAATTCTGTATATTATATTATACGATATGTTATGGTTTTTCCGGGCATATTTACAGTATGGATTTAGGCGGCAATGTCTGTTCAATAAGTTCTTTTGCATTTTTTCCCATGAGTGTGTTAGGTGTGAGCATTATTTTCTCTTCACTAGACGACATTTTAATTAAATTCCATAACGCAACAAGTTTTGCCAAGAAAATAACTAATTAATAGTCCAAAACCTCTTTCCCGCCACTGTATTTCTGTCTAATTTTTTTATTTATTTTCTGTTTGCGATTTTTGACTTAGGTCGAACGCAATACTGCCAAGTAATGCTTGTTTTTAATAGTTTTAAATTTCTTTTTTGTTAGATACTACGATGAAAATATAAATAAAATAAATAAAATTAAAGTAAATTTATTCAAATAACAAGTTTATTTAATGCAGTCACCTCGTCTGTCTGGCTGTAGGGCTTAATTGTCTTAGTCTAGATGACGACAACCATTTATGCACTAGTGCATAAAATGCGATTTTATGCAGCCTATACCCAGCATAAAGAAGGACTTTACGAGCATGAGAAGTGAAAAATTAATTTTCTCTTTCAACTGGGACACTATTCTAATCGGTAACACCTTATTGCTTCTGACATGTTATCGTATTACTTTTCAATCGGCCGCCATAACGAGTACCTACTGTCAAGTAAATAAGAGCTATCGATGTACGACAATAGTTCAAAAGCAATATGGTTTTGACAAGTAGAAAAGAGCCCCTGTTCTATAGTTAAAGTTAACTCTTGATACAGGTTGATTCTTTTTTTTTCTTAGGAACTGTGAAGCTTCGCTGCCTGATGCGTGCTAAACTTTGTACTTAATGGTTTTTTAAGAGTACTATAAGAGCTCTTGTAGGTATTTTCTTCTATATGTAACAGTACCGTCTTAAAAGACCATTACAAAATTCAGCACGCTACAAGCAGCGAGCGGTGTAAGGTGCAAGTTTACATTACACACAACATCAAAGCGTTAAGAGAACACGTTACTAATGTTACTGTGCGTGTAGGACATGATTATGCGCATGTTAAGTTAGTGACCGCGCATAACGAACTGAGACCAAACAATCGCAGTTTCTGTCAATCAGCTTTTACACCTGTGATTGTAAGTACGCAATGATAGCATACCAGTATAGGGCAATCTGGGTCCATTGGTAATTTCACTTTGGTAAAATTTACAAATAACGCTGTTAAAATAGGAAAATAGGAAAAGATAATAGATCTTTTTCTCGCGCACCGCTTACCTAACAGCTTGTATGTTTCTCGCTTGTCGCTTAGCGCGCCTCATTTGGTAAAAACTAGATAGAGGGTGATTAAAAAGCGACAAAAATATACCATATGCCATACCAATTGAACTAGTCCCAAACTAAGCTCTAGGCTTGTAATATGGGTACTAGACAACGATATAAATACTTATATAGAGAAATATATACTTAAATACATAGAAAACATCCAAGACTCAGAAACAAATATTCGCGCTCATCACAGTATATCTGCCCTTACCGGAATTTGAACCCAGGACCGCTAGCTTCGTAGGCAGGGTCACTACCAACTAGGCCAGCGCGCCGTCAACGTCAACGTCAACAAACAATTCCCGAGTGACTCGTGCTAATCGTCCTGGTGGAAACGCCTAAACCATCAAAACGTCGACGTTGATAAGTGAGTGAAAAGAAAAAATGCAAACCAATATGCAATCGCATTGTAACAAATATAGAGCAATCTCGGCCCACTTCAATCAGACCCCATATTACGTAACGGTTATCCAACGGTTCCGGTCGGCTGCTGGCGTGTTTCGGCGGAACTGCGGATGCGAAGTTATTATTCACAAAAAAAACGCTTCTATTCTGACCATAGGGTTTCCGTGCATAGGCTTAGAGGCATTTTATCTTAGTCCTCAGTGTTAACAAGCAACGCATTTACCGTCTTGATATTATAAATATCTATGTGCCTTAGAGCCTACTTAACATTAAAAAGTGTAGGTGGTCGAGAAGGATATGTATTGTTTCATCGAATCACCACACATGTATCATTATGCAGAATTAATATTAGTCACAAGTCTAACCTAACCTCACCTTCGTAAGTATATCCTCAGCGTGTTTAGGATATCCTCAGCAGAAAATACCGTTAGATGAAATAATACAATTGATGAAGTGATATTTGAGGTTATGGGTTAACGGTCGATAATTTACCATTAGGTTTTTTTATAAAACCTTTTGCTAAAAAATTACTACCACTAGACATCTCTCAACTAATATTTACAGCCTACCCGGTCTTCTCCTTTTTTAATTATAATGACTGTGAGTTAAATGTGTATTTATTTCATCTGTGATCATATTGACCATGTATAGTTTCGTTTTTTTAAGATAATAACTTACGTCCTGTATATGTATCGAAAACTTTTGTACCACAGTTTCGATACAAAAATCAACTTACTTCGTTTGTCTCGTAACGAACGAACTGTTACAACTAGAAAATTCCATTAACAACTTCCGTTACCTACTAAATACCTCTGCGCAGGTTGTATAACAGGAAAAAGCGAGCAACTTCCCTACTCGCTAAACGCAGTATCCAGAATAATATTCTTGATTGACCAGTGACTCAACCGGTGACTTTACCGGCCACTTGACTTGCCCATATCACTATGTTTACCTCGCTATATTAAGGATGGAAGCTCTGGCAGGTTCAAAATAAAAGTCGCTGTGGGAAATTTCATTACCGAAGTAAGCGTCAGGCTTTTTTTACTGGAAAAACGATTTCTTAAATAACTGTTTAATTACGTTTGCAAATTGCAACGAGATGACCGTGACGAGGCCGTGATATTTACTTTTACCTTTCGATTTCAAAATGTAAATGTAAGACTGTTAACAGCCATGTTTATCACCTGTTTTTTTTACTTAAAATGCGTCTTTTTTGGTATATTTACAGTTTTATAAGAATGGGAAGGATGAGAATGAGGAAATGAAAGTTTAATCTAACATAATCGTTAAAACTACTTGTAAGATGTAGGACTTTTATTAAGTAACATTTCACAATTAATAGCTTTTGCAATTATGCGTTACGATTCGTCAACATCGGTCATATATATGAGCTCTATATAGACGTAATAAGAGATGATTCAGCTTGTGTATCACTCGATTTAAGTTCGTTAAAAAATAGATGAACTAACCGGTCCATGGAAACTTGTAGTACATCGAACAAGTTTTGGTATTTATTTTGGGCTATCTACAGGCTGGTCTAATAAAATGTATCGTTATTATTCAGAGACTTTTTATACATACTTTCAAATCCCGATATTTGAATTATGTGACATGGATTTTACATGGATTTGGTTTAAAATTAAATTAAAAAAAGTAAAACTAACTCGTTTTATTAAGAGTACCGTAATACCGGTGACGATGATATCAAGTGGCTTTATTTTATAGGTAATATTTGTACATAAGTACGAAACTCTTATGCACAAGAATAGTATTTAAAAATATTCCAAGATGCAAACGCTATCAACGTTTTTCTTTTATATCACTCAAAATGTATTAGATGACACCTAGACCACGTGGTTTATAGTAACGCACGAGAATATCATCCCATACATATAAAGCGATACAAAAGAAAAATGTTAGTAACGTTTTCATCTTGGCTAGGCCCCCAGAAGTAAATTAGTAAGGATAATTGAAGGAGGGTTAAATACACACGGGCAATCAAAATGTTAAACGATACCAAATTGTAATTTATAACAAATGGGCCAAGTGATTTAAACCAAATTCAATAACAACCCTTCGCTTAAATTAAAATATAATCAAAATTTAACATTTAACTAAGGTAAACTTTTCCTTAGCTTACCAACAGCTATTTTCATTCAATTGCTGTAAATTAAATACCGAAGTAAACTCGAGGAACACCCTGTGTTCTGGCAGGTGCGTTCGATTGCTCATCGCATTTAGAATGATACAATAACGCGAAGGCAATTAAGCGAGCGATCTCCTTACCTGTGTTCTTTAACGCAGTAAAGTAACTCCGCTAAGGCCTAACTTGACTTGACTCATACGCTCAATTTCACAATACAACGACATTTTGTTATTTTTGTAAATCAACCACTTATATTTTTCCTTTCTAGAACTTGGGTTTACAAGTCAATCTTCTGTGAATATGTGGCATACAATAAGTAATAGTACAATTACCGAACGTATAAGGCTGCTAAATTGAAAATGCCCGCGTTAAATGTGTTTTGTGAGCTCTGACGGAACTACCTACTTAAACTCGCCGCTGCGATTTCACCGTCCGTGGTTTTTGAGAGAGTAACACCCCAGTAGAAAAAAAACATTATCTACGCAGCCAAACATCTCGTTTCTTACTTTGATTATGCCTTATCCTGTGTTCTTAAATCTAATTTGTCTGATATGATAAGGAACTACTAAAGTAACATCGCAAAAGACCTCAATAACAACCAACATATTGCACAAAATCGATGATTCAAATAATTATCAAATTCGCCTCGGGTTTCTAAAGTCACCCCATATTACCTGTCTTTTTTCCAATTTTGATAACTTTATCAAATATTAGCTAACGTAATAATGTTCATAAAAATGTTGGTTAACATAAATAACACCTAGATGAGGCATCGTTGTTATTTAAAAAAACATAATTAAATATGGCTTCGGTTATTGTAAGGTGTTAATAATTCCTAATGTCACGCCGACTCATACACACATACAGCTACAACATTTATAAACAAACTGTTTCATAACCGGGTCGCCGGCGGCACGTCGACCAATCAGGGCCTGGCAAAATTATCGACGCGCATGCGGTCAGTGACGTGTCGCCGCACGGGTATATAACCGCTCCCCGCCGCCGGAGCCACCATTCAGCCAGAATACCCGCTCAAGCAACGTTGCAGAAGCAATTCACCCAAGTTAATTCAACTATAATCCCTAAACTCCAAACCACTACGATGTCAGAAGCCTTCTTTGACGAATACGACCACTACAACTTCGAACAGGACAAGCACATATTCTCGGGACACAGCGGCAAGCAACGCACGAAGCGCGAGGTGAGCGAGCACACTAACCACTTCGACCCGTCCGGACATTCGAGAAAGATCGTCACGAAGCTAGCTAACACTGAGAAAAACAAGAAGATCCCGAACAAAAACTGAATATTTCTACTCTATGTACGATGACAATGGCTTGTAAATGGAACGTCGATACGCTAAATGAAAGTAGAACGTTATGGCGGATACCCGAAGAAAGTTCGTGTGAGCCGTCAGTCTCGTCGTTTAAGAGATCAGTGGAACACCCAAAGCGCTTCCTGCTGACCCGAGGGAGCTGCACCAGCCCCGGTTCCCGGAGTCGTCGCCCAGCGGTGGCCTACCGGGACACCCGGTAAATCAATATATTTTGGACACTCCAACGTACCCTCCTAATCTCGTACTAAACCGAGCTTGTTGTAGAGCTCTACTTGCTGTGTTATTAATTCCTAGTTAGTCTATTACTTTAATTTCGTGTCTTCTCCCTGTATATGTTTAGGGTTGGGGATACTCGAATGACTGTAATAACTTATAATTTAAGGTTTAATAAAGATAAATTTACGATTATTCTGTTGTTCTTATTGTAATAGGAAGTTATAGAGGCCGTTCGTTGTTTTTGTCTGGCATCCCGCCTGCACAGCGGAGCTGTTTATACACAAAAACAACCTTGAGCCGCTAGCCGGCGCGCGCCGGTGGCCTTGCCGCGTACTATCAGCGTTCGATTCTTTTGCGCCGTAGCTACAGCTTTGTTATACAATCACGTGATGATAACAAACAAAGAACTTGCCTTAATGTACGTCAATAAATACATTCGGTGCTAAAAACTCTTGTATCGATTGGGTCCTTTAGTACCGGAGCCCGGGAGCTCGCCCCTGAATCTATTAACGATGCTGACGCAACTAGCCTAACTCATGTAGGCCATATGTTAGGTCGATCAATATCCTGGTCAGGTGGCTGTAATCAATAGCTAGTGCTTGCGTTAGGTTTCATTTTTCTTTCTATTGTGGCGGGTAGGTATTCCGGCACTATAGTGAAATGTATAATATAAGATCGACGGTTTGAAGGCGAGTCTGCGTATAAAATTAAAACAATTGTTCCACTTTGAATTCGATTGCGATTGCAAGTGCGACAGGCAATAGGCCGGTAGGGCTTCTATCAGACTTTTCAAAATGATTATATAAATGCAATTTACGTGACTTTCTATGAGTTAAACTTAGACAGTTATATAGATAGTTAAACAAGTTAGTAAAAACGCTATAGGCATATTGCGCTTTGTCTCTGAACTCGAACTGTGATCAGAATACAATATTATTTAAACATCAGTAATAGGCAATCATAATCAAGGTTCGAATTGTATTCCTTAAAACAAAATCGAAGTTTTATCCCCCATAGATGAATATACTCACTGGTTGTAACATATAAATGATCTTACAGAACAGAAGAGTTCCACAAATTATACCATACGCTTTGAAAATGTGTAAGACCCTCCTTTAGCTAGACTTTGTGTGTGTGGAGGTTAGGTCTGGTCTCTCTTTACTTTCTTTTTGTATTTTCTACGTACACTACCTCGTTTTCATAATTCTGTATTTTAAACGTTAGTTTGTGTTGCTAAATTTATTTTGTATGTATATGGTTTAACCTACTTAAAAAACAGGAGAGATTGTTGGTGTATGTTTTATGACTTTTAAACTTCAGAGTCGAAGGTACAGTCAACAGCAAAAGAAACTGATGAAATAGGGTCCCAAAATTATCTATACAATACATTAAGTCAAATGCTACGGACTATTGTAGTTGATCAAAAGTAAATGAGCTCAATAACGTGTCATAATAAGTGATCACCATTATTTCGATTTTTGAAAACTCAATGACAGTTTAAGTCATCGTTGAACATTTCGAATTAAAGTTTTAACTATAAAATCTTGGTTTTGGGACAACCTCGGAGTACTTCGGTTAATATCGGTTATGTTCGTCGAAAAACATGCGAAGTGACAAAATAGCAATCTCTCTTACGCCAAGATTTAAAATGAGTTTTTATTACATCTTGGAATTATTTGCCATAAATCCTTCTTTTGCCGATATTGTTGGAATGTCGTTATTTTGGTATTCAATTCACGTTTGACGCTTTTGATAGAAATGTCATGTCAGGCTTCTGTTTTGCACAGCTGTTATGATCACTTTCTTTTGACTAATTAAAACATCAATTAATTTAGCACTTTAATATAACATGTTATATTTGGGATGCCATGACAATAGATATTTTGAAATGTTGATTTTGATCACTTACTTTTGAGGTTGACTGTACCACATTAAAAACCCTATAAAGCCTTGGTTTTCTATGTACACCAGTGAAAAACTAGTCCTTTTAAAAAGCGGTAGTAACCAGTAAAACAGTTTTTAGCTCTAGGGTTTTCAGGGGGTTTTCGCGCAGGCTCCATGCAGGTCACCGCATGTTCGCACTGTTGGGTTGCGTCGTGGGGTTAAGACAACCAGCAACACTACTAGTGTTGATGAATTATTTTTTAGTTTGTAGGAAAATCATTTTTATAATTGAATTCAAATAATGTCCAAAGGCCTTAGAAGTCTAGTGATGGGCGATTTCTGAAACATTGCACAACTTTCCTTAACTGCGAAAATTACAGCTTCTGAAAGTTACATAATTAGATGGAAATTATTCTAACACAAATAAACTTCGTTTAAATTTCATGAAAAGTTGGGTAAGATGTCGAACCTATAGTAATTTTCAGAAATATAACGATTTTACTTTGGTAATTTTCAGAATATTGCTTGAAATTCTAGGTGAAAGTTTCACTTTTGAAACTTACAAGCCGCCCATCACTACTTAGAACCCGCTTACCATCAGGACCTGGTTTTCGAAACATAATAGATTAATAATTTTAGTCTGTAATGGCACCAGTGTTGGACAATTTAAGCTGACAGGCACCAATAATAGACACTTAGCTCTTAATTCAAAGATCCTACGGTCCTAAATTAATTATTGCTAAATATATGAATAACCCTTATCTTCTGTTAAATAAGAATTACAATTTTCTCAGTCTAGATACTAGTGCTAAATACTGGAAATTCAACTTTATTACATACTGATAATAGACAAAAGAATGTGT